>CM040924.1:12016551-12629051 GCA_023029165.1 Gobiocypris rarus | reverse complement strand
CAGAGAATTAATTCTTGACTCGGTTTTAATTGGCTTAGCCTTTAAAAGCATTTAACACAGTCTGTTGCGTATGTTAAATACAGGCAGACTTTTAGAAGAGGGACAAACGTGCAGAGGACACTGTTTGGTCAAGTTAAAAAGGAACAGCTGGACTTTTGTTTTTCACCCATATATATATATTTTTTTTACTTCCAAGCAGGAAAAACTGAACGGAGGAGGACATGCAGATAATCCTCCCCATGCGGTCTAATCCCTGCCAGCTCGTCTGAATTTAGAGATAGGCCGAAGCAATAAGAATCCCTATTTCCAGGGAATATTTCGTAGTTTAATATGATAGGTATCTAGGGTCTAATGCGAAATAAAATATCACCAACAAACTAAACTAAATGGACTGATAGCTCATGATTGCGATTATGAGCTAAAACGTCATGGAAATTACTCTGCACAGAACTGCATTGTAAGCACAATAAGTTGTAAGATGCACTTCAAATCGCTCGTGCTGAAACTTTGTCTGCATATCTGTCATAACAAAAAACTTCAGAAAATATGAAATTACTGACAAACAATTACTGAGAAACTGTTGACGTCATCACACATACCACGCATCTTAAAGTCACCTATCTGCTGCACAAAATCAACATCAATGTCTGAAAGCCACATTAGTGCACAAAGCATAACCTCTCACTAATATATATTTGTGCCTTTTTTTGTCTGTTTGTTTCCAAGAGATGGACCACTGTATGACCCCTTTAAAGAGCCACTACAAAGAAACCAAGCAATAAATCTATTGTCAGATGTGCATCTTTAACTACAGCAAGTAACATTTTATTTACCATAATAGCTTGTGGATGCCAGTCCTTCAATTTATTCTTTGTGAAAACTTAAAATTAAAACATTTAAATATATATCCTCAATATGGTTCTTTTTTTTAGATGTGTACCACTGAGAATTTGCTCACTAACAATTTTTTCTTATCATTTACACTAATATATGATTTTCTAAACAGTTCAATAAATAATAATGCACCTACAAATGTATATCTCAATCAAGTTGGCTTACTTCTATTTAGATATTTAGTGTTTTATGATAAATGAATACAAGATGATTAGACTTAGAATCTATCTTTCAGATAGGTATAAAAAAACATTAATTCAAAACATCCATTTGTTTAAATGTCAAACAAACAAATAACCGTTTGTTTAAACAAAACCATTTGTTTAAACAAACAACTATTTGTTTAAACAAACAAACAAACATTTGTTTAAACAGACAACCAACAATGTGTTTAAATAAACAAACAAAACCATTTGTTTAAGCAAACAAACAAACAGCCATTTGTTTAAACAATCAAACAAATGATTTGTTTGAATGTTTAAACAAATGGTTTGTTTGTTTGTTTAAACAAATGATTTGTTTGAATGTTTAAACAAATGGTTTGTTTAAACAAACAAACAAACAAACAAACAGCCATTTGTTTAAACAATCAAACAAACCATTTGTTTAAACATTCAAACAAATCATTTGTTTAAACAAACAAACAAAACCATTTGTTTAAGCAAACAAACAAACCGCCATTTGTTTAAAGGTCCCGTTCTTCGCGTGTTTTCGAAGCTTTGATTATGTTTACAGTGTGCAATATAACATGAGTTCATGTTTTGCGTGTAAAAAAACACCGTATTTTTCACACATTTTACTTATCTGTACACGCGGTTTTCTCTGTCCTAAAAACGGCCTGAGGATTTCATTGTTCTATGAAGTCCCTCCTTCTGATTAGTTCTGATTAGGCCAGCGCTTCCAGTGTTGTGATTCGACAGCAGTTTAGCCCACGTTGCCCGGAAAGGTCCCGTCTCTTACCATAACGGGGAGATACGCGCACTCAATGTTATTGCAAAAATGTCTATATTGCCTTATCAATTTGAGCCAGAATCAGACCCGGAGAATATCGAAGAGGATCGATTATAACCTGTTCAAGAAAGACTTTTGCAGGATGTTTCACAATGGTAAGCTGTCTATTCAGTAGTTGTCATGCTTTTATATTTGTCTGTTACAAATTGCAATGTTAAATGTTACAAACTGTTATAAAAGTTTGTGGTATATGGTTCTGTCCGTATGTTTAATTAACAATGGTGTTGTTGAATTGTTAAAATAAGTGCATTGTTTATTCCTACCTTAGTTACGCTTGAGCACAAGTTTTGATTGGTAATATATGTTTTATAGGTGTACATGTTATAACTGTGACAAAATGCCAACGGAGGTTGAAAACATCTGCTGCAAAGAAATACAAAAAGTACTGTAACACCTAATTAAATAATAACAAAGCTAAACAGCGTTGCACTTTGTGTAATGAGTTACATAAACTGTTAAATGGACCAACTTAAATAATAAAATACACTTACCGGTTGTGGTCCATAAACAACGCCTTCTCCAGACAAAGAGGGAACTGCGTCATCTTTTAAGAATAATCTTTCTATGAATCCGGCATTAAACTGATTGAGATTGAGGAAGCAGTCCTCAGCAAAATGTGCTGCACATAGTTTTAAATTGTGATTATAATTTTCCGGAACCGACATAAATTGTAATCATTGATCTCTACATACAGCGTCCGTGGGAAGGCCAAACAAAAGTGATTTGACTCCGGGATGAAAATAACAGCGTCTCGATGACATGGCGACAAACACACTCTACAAAAACAACACTTCCTCTTCTCGACGTGGGAGAGCAACAAGACCAAGCCCCCTAATTTTCGTGTTCTTGTGGGCGGAGGGTTAGTCAACAAACTGTTCTAGTGACGTCATTAAAGCAGGAAGTGCAGGGGTGTAGTCCAAACCGGCCGTTCGCTGTAGGCTTTGAAAGGGAACTTCTGTTAAATAAAATATCTCGCTTGGCATTGAACTTTGAGCTTTATAATTTTACAGGTATTATTTATGCTCTAACAGCAACATTACACACTAACAAAAGTTTGAAAGATGGAATCGCGAAGAACGGGACCTTTAAACAAACAAACCCATTTGTTTAAACAAACAAACCCATCTGTTTGAACGAAAAAACAAAACCATTTGTTTAAGCAAACAAACAAACAGCCATTTGTTTAAACAAACAACCAACGATTTTGAATGAATGAATGAATGAATGAATGAATGAATGAATGAATGAATGAATGAATGAATGAATGAATGAATGAATGAATGAATGAATGAATGAATGAATGAATGAATGAATGAATGAATGAATGAATGAATGAATGAATGAATGAATGAATGAATGAATGAAACGAACAATCGATCTGACAAAAATAAAATATATTTGAATGAATAACTTTTATTTAAATAGATCAATATTCAAATAAAGGAAGTGCAATTAATCATTAGTAATAGAGTTAATATAAAAAGTGCAAACGTTTGATGATGCAGTAATATCACATGCAATAATTGGTTCTAACAACTATCTTCACTACGAGTCCAATCCAATCACTCTTGACCAGATTTTTTTTTAGTTTTGCAAAATACATTTTCCCTATGAATTTCTTTCTAAACTTGCAATTTTATAATGATCTAGCAGTCACCTAACATATTACAACCAGGACAACTCTCAGGAGGATTTTATTGAGCAGACCAGCACAACCATAGTACAAATTGAGTCATGGACCTCCATTTCAACAATTAAATCAAAATGGTACTATAATGTTGTTATTTTTTCCTGCTATCTGGTCTAATTCTGATTTAAGCATAATACATGTGCATTCACTCACTAATAACCCCAACAGTAAACACAGATCAATAAATCTTAATCTAACATTTGAGATCTCACACAAGGAATCAAGAAAGGACAAAAAATGAAATAATGCAGACTGACCTTTGAGGGGCTCGCTGATCAAATCAGAATTCAGCACTGGCAAGGCGGAAACTTTATTTGCAGGTCAGGGTGAATACTATTAAATACCCCAACAAAAATGACCTTGACTTTTTGATGTTGTGGTGTAAAGGTCAGGAGCTTGGCTATCTTCAGGCTCTTGTGCAAAGTGAATCTATGTCTAAATGTAGAAAGACTACAGAACTGAGTAAACCCATGTTGTTTTAGCATTATAAGCAATGCAGTTCCTTTATAGTCTCTACGCTATACCAAACATTGAATTCGTTTTAAATACGTGGTCCGATCAATCAAGGGAAAAATTATTTAGACTGTGCTTTTGGAGGGGAGCTCAATTTCTGACCAAAAATCAACTTGGGAAGGATTTTTTTTTCTTTCTCTGCAACACAAGGTTTGGACTCGGTCTCGCTGCTCACAGGGAGACTGAAGCAAAATTGCATGTTTTCAACACCGCCCACCCTGTCTATCTCCCAAAGCAAATGAGGCCCAGACAGGAATCAGCAGAGGAGATTCACACCGCATGAATCCGTAATACATCAACACCGGCACGCCACCGGCAGCCATGCTGCTTCAGAAATTGCATTTTACACTTGTGTGGAAAAAAAAGGAGCCAGTGGTTATAAAATACCAAAACTGGGAGAGAGAAAAAACCTGATGACATGGGTTGCACAGTGATTCACAAATCTATGTTATGATTATAATATCAAAAATATCAAATAATACTTAAATATTATTCAGTCAATCAGTCAATCATAAAATAGGGACATTATTACAGACTGGTTTGGGATCATTAAAATGTATAATATTGTATAGACACATGTATGTATATACACATTTTTATATTTGTATAGAAATGAATTAAATCAATCTGTTACGGGAGAGACACAGAGGCAGGGGTAAAAGCAGTAAATGGTGTTTATTGAGAACAATCAGCAGAGTTAGCGATGAGGTGGTGTAGAATGGAATATATGTGGAATCAAATACTGTCCTTTGATGAATGGTGGTTGCAGAGAAGATGCGGCGTAGAAGGCAGACGACAGGAACACACACACACACAGGCAGGTTGGAACACGGGGAGCGATGGAGACGATGGAGACGATGGAGACGATGGAGACGATGGAGACGATGGAGACGATGGAGACGATGGATACGATGGATACGATGGATACGATGGATACGATGGATACGATGGATACGATGGATACGATGGATACGATGGATAAGTATAACGCATGGAGTCCTTCAGGTAAGCAAACCAACAGTGTTGTGCAAACGAGACCGGACAGTGAGTGTGTGTGAGTGTGGGTGCTTTATAGTCCAAGGTGATTGGTGGACTGAGTGGCTGCAGGTGGCGGTGATCAGAAGGCCGGTGAAAGGGATTGTGGGTAATGTAGTGCGCTGGAACCTGACGTGTCTGTGACACAATCAATTATTTTTCTTCAGCAAGGATGCATTAAATAACAACAAAGAAATGTATTTCCGTTTCAAATAAATTCTGTTATTTTGAATGATCTATTTAATAAAGAGGTACAAGAGATTTCAACATTGATAATAATACATATTTTCTGAGCACCAAATGAGTATATTAGAATGATTTCTGAAGGATCATGTGACACTGAAGACTGGAGTAATGATGATGAAAATAAATTACATTTTAAAATATATATTAACATAAAAAACAGCTATATTAAATTGTAATACTTTTCACAATATTAGTATTAATATTAGGTTTTAGTAATCTAGGTGAGCATAAGAGCATGCATTCCCTTATTCAAATCCATAATTGTAATTAATTTTTAATTTTAACAAGGATCTGGCATCCCAGAGATCTCACCTATATTATCTTGAGCACTTCTTTTTTCTTATTCAAACAGTACTAATTTTCTATATTTAAAAATTATGTGCTAAATTAAAATTTTCTCACTTTTTTTTGTTTTCTGTGAGATTTAGTGTGTTTTAATTAAAAAGACAGACAGAGAGACAGAGAGACAGAGAGACAGAGAGACAGAGAGACAGACAGACAGACAGACAGACAGACAGACAGACAGACAGACAGACAGACAGACAGACAGATAGATAGATAGATAGATAGATAGATAGATAGATAGATAGATAGATAGATAGATAGATAGATAGATAGATAGATAGATAGATAGATAGATAGATAGACAGATAGACAATATCTGCCATTTATCACTTATATAACATGAACAGCCCGAATTGGATAGAATTTAATTGGACAACAATATGTAAAATATCCAACTAAAAAGTGCAAAAAAAAAGCTAAAAACCAGCTAACAGAAAAATAATACACAAGTTGGAAATATACTAGGCACCACAAGGCATTTTATCTCTTTATATCTGCATATTCAAATGCATAACCGAATCAAGCCTCACACTGATTGCAAATTGCCCCCATCACTCTAATGTCCAGTTGGACTGGATTGTTTCTCATCTTGCATAACAATGGCAGTGCTCAATATCCATATACATCTACATTTAAACAATGAAACTATCAGGTGAGCAACAGCGGCAGGACAGCAAGTCAATACGACTATGAAAGATCTCCAATAATCAACACAATTAAAGTCACGGCATCTCTGATACATCTGCCTATCTTACTGACAGCTGCTGCTTTCAATCACTGCACATCAACCCTAAAGTAAATCATCACTCCAAATGAAACCAGCATTATCACTGAAGAACACACGACTTTATCCAGACCTGCCCTTCATGCGTATTGAAAGAGAAACAAACAGCGTTACCAGCACAGCCACACAGTCTTCATGCATTATCAATTAATAAAATGAAGCTCATAAATCAAATTTGAGGGACAAAAATTCTAAACTTGGTTGGCGCACATTAAGATGCAACCAGACTGATGAAAATGATTAACGTGGTGGATTAAAATATTGACGTTTCTACAGAGTGGTTTGCCACTACAGAACAGGCCTCTCGGTTTGATTTCCTCAGCGAGATCCCTGTCAACGACTGTACGGCACTGTTATAGTAATCAATGCGAGTCTGGCCTACAAACACAGAGCTGTATTTTCTGTCCCTGTTGCCATTGAGCATCTGTTCAAAGTGAGCCATTATACGGCATCATGTATAAACATATTAGCAGGCCGAGAGGGGAATAAATCTGCTCTCTTTTCACTTGCACACGTTCTATTTCCATAATATGCTTTATTAGATTTTTGGTGTGTGCACGTCTGAGTTTTGGGCAAAGATGACGTCCCCTCCAGCACAGGAACTTGGAGAGGTCAGTCCCAGGTCAGGACCAAATTGGCAATGTACTGAGGGGTACAAGCTTCACAGCTTGCAATTAATGCAAGAAAAATTCATTTATAACATGTAGGCGCTTTTAACAATCTTAACTGTGGAGCATGCAAAGCTAGGTTTTTAAAAGAAATAAAACAATGGCAACATTTACATTAAAAAAATTGACAATTACCAGTTTGCAAAATCAAGAAGCATAACAGTTTTTGTACAGCTAAAGTAATTGGAAGTAGAAGGTAAAAAAAAATAAAAAAATAAAAATAATAATTATATATATATTTATATAAATAAAAGAGGTATTAAAGTTATTTTCTGTGTAGCTGCTTTGTCTTAAAGGGACAGTTCACATAACAATGAAAACCTGTCATTGTTTATTCACCCTCACGCTGTTCTAAACTTGCATGACCTGCTTTGTGCACAAAATTAGCTATTTATCTGCTGTTTTTCCTCACAATAAAAGTAGATGGTGATCAGCGACAGCTAGTCAACATTCACTTTCATAACATAAAAAGCAGCAAAAACCTCTGTTTGTGTCCCACGAAAGATAGTGCCACAGGTTTGGAATAATATAAATGCAAGTAAATAGTAACTTTTGTGTGTGTGTGTGTGTGTGTGTGTGTGTGTGTGTGTGTGTGTGTGTGTGTGTGTGTGTGTGTGTGTGTGTGTACCAACACTGGCTCAATGGTATGAGTTAGGGGGAGTGATCAGGAAACCTGTTTGAAAATAGCTTGAAATCAATTCAATAAATCAAATCAATGGAATCTAACTTGATTCTTACCTTGCTATACATCTTATTTTTTTACCTAAGTGCAGGCGAGGACATTTTTACCTTCCACTTCCAGTTCCAGTTACTTTAGCTGTACAAAAACAGTTTGTTATGCTTCTTGATTCTGCAAACTGCTAATGGTCATATTATTAGGGGCCAAGCACCGAAGGTGCGGAGGCACCTATTGAAACCTTAAGATTTATTATTATTATTATTATTATTCCACCATTGGAGTCTATGGCAGCCCATAGAACCGCTTGCGGCAAAGTTGTGAAATTTAGCACACTCATAGACAGTCTGATTTGTCACCATAACAAATTTGAAGTCTCTAACTCAATCCCTCTAGCGCCACCACCTGTACGAAGTGTCACTCATGTTTATGCTAATAACTTTTGAACCATAAGGGTTAGAAACAAAATTATTTTGCTTGGCCCCATTAATGGCTGCTCGCAGCTATATTTTGAATTTATTATTGTAATCAAAAACACTGGATCTAGTTATTATAGAGACTAGTGTATCAGAAGTCTTGCACATTCAATAGCCAAGCTCATTTGAAAAACATTCCTCCACCTACATTTTTGTGAAACTCCAAAAATATAAATACTCCAAAATACCTACACATACAAATCACTGCAGTTTCCAGATTATCCCCGCCATTGACAGAATTTTTCGGCTTTCCATGTTTTTCACTGTTATACGGGGGCCATTACGCACCTTCTGAAAGAGTACTGAATTTCTGGATCAAAACAGACAAAAAAGGAGCAGAAACAAGCGATAAAAGCATTGCACGTTGAAAACTTTCTATTTTTTACACTTTTTTACGATTTTCACAGCTTTTTGTTCAAAATTTTGCTTTTTTTAATGAAACTTATCCACATTCTACCCACAAATGTACAACACAAGTGTTTAAATTTTTTTTTAAAAATGCATGGTGCTATAAGTTTGTTTGTTTAAAAGCAGAAGGTCTGTTCTTTCTTTAAAATATATATTGCATGTTCAGATATTCATTAAAAAAATATATTCTGGGGGCCATGAAAATGATCAAAAACACTGGCTCGTGACTGGCAGCTTTATAAAAAAAAAGTTAATAAAGAATTATTTTTGTGTGCTTTGTTGCACTGAACTATGCTATGACCTCAAAACGCATGCATTGAAAACTACTAAATTTTGACGTTTGCATCACATAACCAGAGTATGACGTTTCTGAAAGCAAACTTGCTCAGTAGCTCACCTGGAAAAGCATCCGGAGTGTGATGCGAAGCGTTCGGATGCAAGTCCTGTTAAACACAAGTCACGATTAAAGAGCTCCAAGACTTGTAAAAGCACGCCGAAATGGCATGGCTCCTTCAGCAATCACATTTTAATCTTAAGTTTGCTTTTGTTAACACTGTAGGTTAGGTTCAGGGTTAAGTGTAGGTGCCTTCACCGGACATTTCATTTTCAAACTGCCACGAAAATTCACAACAAGCAGGATATTCAAGTTTTTGGATAAAACTGAATGCGCTGTCACTTTGAAAGTGTCGTGAAACACACAAGAAGCACTGTAATATTTTGCTGAAATGTCGCCACATGTTAATTTTTCCAATGAGCCTGTTGGAAACTTCAGCATAGAAAAATAATGTGGGTAAGACTTCAGATATAATTCAAAATGATTTATTAAATATGTAATAAGTAAACATACACTTGTATAATATAATAAATATACAGATATATCTAGTAATTAAGCTGATTTGGATGAAGCTCATTTTCAAAGCAAGCTTGACAGCGCATCAGACACATGTCAAATACGGACCTGTTTGATACTCAGAGATATTTTAACGTCTAATTAAGCTCATTAACAGCTGATTAGCGATTGCCTTGCCCGTGGCAAAATAGGGCCTCCCATCATTTGGCCGGCTTGAGTTAGCTGGCAGGGGAATAGGGCGTCCGGAGCTTAACAGGCCTGCTTTTGTCCACACTGACAAGCAACATGAGGAGGCCAGTGCCGTTTTATTAATTAGTCCCTTTGAAAGTTGAGCCATGCGGCTACACACATTAGGAAATTTGTGAGGCTTCTCCACGCATACACACTTCTCCATCTCCCTGGCTCTCTCTTTATTTCTCTGAACGACTGAGGGATGGTGGCCAATCATTACAGATGAGCCGTTCTTTCATAGCGTGACCTTTGTGAGTCTGCTTATTTTAAGCACCGCCCCTGCAATGACTAGATTCACCAGGCTTTCGCTTTTAATTAAACGCAAATGGGAACATTTGCTTTGATGAAAATGAGAAAAATCTTTATTTTCAACATGTAAACAATTAGCTTTGTTTTGCATCGTGCCTGATGTTGACACAGCCAACCCGAGGCAAAGATGCTTTTGTTTTTGTCACGACTTGCCTTGTTTATTTGCCCAATAAACCAATGATATGATCGCACATGTGAGATTATGTTTTGACAAAACACATGTGCGGGGAGCGTTCGGTAGCAGACGAGCTCGGGATTACGTGTTAATGTTAAATCTACATATGGTACAAGCAAAAATCAGCTTTAATGGGTCAGTAAATCCAAACTAATAGAGATTATTTCTAATCTGATGAGAAATTAATACTGAATGTGAGGCTGGATTCAAATTGATGCCCAGTTTGGCTCATGAAAATGAACTTAGTGAGCACAATGCGCTCTGGCCTCGTTTTTGAACTAAAAACAACTGAAGAGAAACAACAAAGACAGACTGAACATTATTGTAAGTGACAGCAGTTTCATATTTTTCCCATTAAAATTATGAATCAGTTCATTCCATCACAAACTAAATACCATTGTGGTAATATCATAGGGTCATTTTGAGACATTTCCTTTCTTTTTATGCTAGTCTGCACCTGATCTCTCACATCAGCGGTTGCCCAAGACCTTGGGAATCTTCTAATTGACTTCTCACTGAACAAATATCTAGATGAGTTAAGTCATTAAGAGTGTAAGATGAAGTGGTACCATGGAGATCTCAGTGTGACTGAAGACCGCAGCTCAGCGTCGGCCTTCCAGACACGCAAACCTTTTCTCTTCTGTTTTTCTCGCTCCATAAACGCAATGGAAACAGATCTGATAATCAATCCTATTTGATCCACACGAAACATCACAACAACACAGACAGAAAAGTATGTCAGTGGGCATTATTTTCAAAATGGCCTGCATAAGAAAAGTAACATGTTAAATCTGCTGGCTAAAGCTGGGGTGGGAGGATCTGGCCCACAGAAACAAGACAAAACAAGCACACACACAAAAAAAGTCAGACAGCACAATCAGACAAAATATGGTTCAGATTTAAAAAAAAAAAAAAAAAAACAAGAAAGAAAGTGCAATCTCCCAAACAGCACTACAATAATATATAGCGTGACCTCAGAGGAGGTAGGAATATCAGTGCTAGATATTGCAATGCTGAGAAGTCGCCGTGGGATGTAGCCATAGGTGGGAAATTGACTCAGAGGGCAGCACACCTGCTGTTCATGTGAAGTCCAAAGCCTCTTTGCTCAAGTACCGACTGGCCCAGATCAGATCAACAGCAGCAGGACAGCCAGAGCGGGGGATATATTCTGATGAAAGCTTCACCTTATCATTTGTAAGGTGGAACTAGTCAAATCCTGGGTGTTCTCATCAACACTAGAAAGAAACGTGTTGTTTAGAGCAGTGTTTCTCAACTGGTTTTGCTTCAGGACATTGGAAATCAACTTGCACCCCAACACAGTACCAAAATTGTTTATCATACAAGAGGAAACCGAAATGTCAAGCAACCTGTCCATATGAGGTTCTAACCAATTTGCTTTGCTTCTCCCCTGTGAATGCCACCCACCAGTACTCAAATATGTATCATACAAATGTAAACTAAAAATCAAACGCTTAAATTTATTAATATTCTACAATAGAATTGTCTGATTAGACTATTTAGTATGCAATAATGTTAACATTTTAATCCATTTTAATTTGAATCTAAATAACTAAAAACTAAAACTCAATCGTTTTAAATGCTCAATTTAGTCATCACAACATTCTAAATGTACATTATGAAAAACTGAAATTTTGAGATTTGCTCTTGACAGTGTTACATTAGTGTTTTTAAAGATTGACATTAGATGTATTTATTTTAGTAGATTAGATAGATTTAAAAAGTCATATACAGTACATGTAAAAAATGTGTACAATTAAATATACGTAATTGACTGATACAATACAATATCATTGATTACAGATATGTTATGTATACAGTATTTTACATCCCTATGTATATATATTTAGTTGCATTTCATTGTTTGCATTTAGCATTTTGTTGAGATCAATTGTATTATATCATACAAAACAAGTCTGATTAGACTCAAGTTCTTTGACATCAACTAAAACACAAATGAAATGCATGACAAGAGATCCAAACAAATACATTTCCAAAAATTATTTTAATATTATGACAGCTAATGACAGTGAACAGCCAATATTAAAATACTCAAATACCATTTTATTTTTAAGTCATAATAAACACTTTAAAAAATACCATTTTATTTTTAAGTCATAATAAACACTTTAAAACAAATATTGTTGATAAGCGATATAGTACTGATATATTATGCATCCCTTTATGCAGGAGTTGCATTTTATTAGTATTTTGCACTGTTTTTCCCCCTGCTGTTAGAACAGGACAAACTGACAGCCTATTTTTTGAGGTTGAGAACCACCGTTTAAGAATATATCTGTACATTAGATATCTTTTCTGAGTGTGTGCATATGCTTCATTCTATCTGATTTGGCTCATTTAGTCAATGTTCCCACTTCACAAGGGCTAAACGACAGAGCCAAACTAGTAATCTACATTATTCTGTGCTGTAGTGGAAACTGAAATTATCAGTTATATATAACACACCACAACAGATTGTTGGCCATGTGAAAACCATGAGTATCCAATCACACGGGGACTATAAATCATTGATACGAGTCAATCTTGCACTCGCTTTTGCAACCACATCTGGCAAAAACACACAGTGGACTTCAAGCTTCAGTTCAAGCAAAATGGTGATGGGCGAAATTCAAAAAAACATAAAACTGTAGATGCTTATATTGTGCAAGTTACACAAGCTAAAAAATGGTGATGAAATGCTGCTTTGAATTTGCACATTGCCAGGCTGAAGAACTCAAACCCTGGGACACAGAAACAGATTTGATTCATTTAAACTGTCTTTAGCGTTTGCTTTAAAGGTATACTTCACCCAAAAATGAAAATGATCCCATAATTTACTCGCCATCAAGCCATCCTAGGTGTATATGGCAATCTTCTTTCAGACGAATACAATCAGAGTTATATTAAAAATGTCCTGGCTCTTCCAAGCTTTATAATGGCAGCCCAAAATTTGAAGACCAAAAAAGTGCATCCATTCATTATAAAAGTAATCCACATCCATATTTAACACGTTATAGAGTAAAATATCTAGCTATCTAGTGTTTAACTTACAGAGAAAATGTAGCGCCTCTCAGAGTTCAAAATGCTTACGCTACGGTCCAACGTCATACATCGTGCCGGTTATGCTTTTTCCGTAAGTTTAATACAGAAGGCGGTCCACCGGAAGCTAAATATTTTTACTTCTTACCGTGTTAAATATGGATATTTTTCTTACACAAACCCATCGATTCATTTCAGAAGGACTTTATTAACCCACCTGGAGCTGTGTGGATTACTTTTATAATGGATGGATGCACTACGAATTTTGGGCTGCCATTCACTGGCATTATAAAGCTTGGAAGAGCCATTCGATTGTATTCGTCTGAAAGAAGAATTTCCTATACACCTAGGATAGGGTTGTGCCGATGGCGATATCATCGTCCATCGTGATGGCTGACCAACATCACGATGGAGCGCCACCATCATGATGCCACGCCCCGTTGTGAGTGCGACACACTAATCCTCTTGCATAGTTAAACTAAAAACTTTGCAGGGATTGCTCTGTAAATTAAATTGAGAGTATAACTAAAGCATATATGCTATTTTAAATACTGTAGTCTATGCCAGATATATAGCCTACATTTTTAAATAATCCATTTCATAAGCATGCGTGTTTATTTTAGCACTTCTGTCAGTGAAACAACACACTACAGCTTGTAAAACATTTAAAAGATTATCAGTTAATAATGGTAACATAAAGATTAAGACAATTAAATATTAGTTTAAAAAAAAAATTCCCCACAAAGATGCGTCAGCTTTGAGGGACACGAGCTTTTCTCCTGATGTTGCAAAGCAACACGTGTTGTAAAACGTCTGAAGAGCGAATTTTATCTTCCACAGGGTCAAGACATTTAGGCTGTTTGATTATGCACTGCCAGAGAAAACAAAATTAAAATCGCCGGTGTGTGTGCGTGCGTGAATTGCGCTATTCAAATAAACTTGACGCGCCAAGTCTAATAAGAACAAACTGTGTTAAATAAAATTGGAATAAAGAGGTATTCGTCCTACATTGTTTTTTCTACTTCACCACAGTAAAGCATGTGAATGGGTAGGCTATAATAGACTTAATTATAAGCAATAAACGAAAGGAAGAAACGTTTACAATTCCCTGCGAAAATGAGTGTGACGCGAGTGAAGATTTGGGAAAAGAAACGTGATGTCCAGTGGGATAAAATGGACTAACTGTTAGCCTTTTGGTTATGCCTATTGTTAAAGTTCACGGAAATCGGAAAATCGGGTACAAACATATTTGAAAAGCTGGCAAATCTTTAATTGGGCTCAGCCTCCCTCTCTCATTCGGCATTAATCCATATTTTCATGGCTGCAATGTAACTGCGAATTTATTTCCTTTGAAAACAATTCTTTGTGCTTCTGTCCTGTGGTAATATATTCACAACAGCATTCACATACAAAACACGGGGATAATAACGAAATTATAGTTTTAAATAGAAAATAGTATTTATGTAAGGAGGTAGGCCTATATTAAAATAAAAAGTGCACAACTCTTTACTTTGTTTCCGTGCAACCTAGTGCGGGTGAGTCCTTATTTGGGTTAGCAAAATAACGAAATAGAAAATAGTATTCATGTAAAGAGATAGTAAAATACAGATATAGTAAATTATATATTTTTATTTAAAAAAAAAAAAAAAAAAAAAAAGACCATCGCGATGTTTTACTGTAAACATCGTCAACTGCCAATTTTGGGGGCGTCGCCCAACCCTAACCTAGGACCTTGAGGGTGAGTAAATCATTGGGTCATTTAATTTTTGGGTGAACTATCCCTTAAATAATACATTAACTCTTGCATAAATGCAGGAATTGCGCAAACATAAATAGCTAATTAAATATCTATGAAAGAAAGTTTCTGATATTCTTGTGCATGAAAAGATGTTTAGTGTAAGTGATAAGGTTACCACAATCATAACTTGAGACCCATTATTAATAAGCCGTTCATGAAAACTGACCGAACAGGTAAAAAAATAAACCGACCTTTAAGTTACTAGACTCTTTATACAAGTCTCACTCGCGGGTTTAGTTACGAGGCTTTAATTTGTGTGAGCCATTAGGATAGCGGTCTGTCGCCGAGCCTGAACACGGAGGAGAAACAAACAATGAACAACTATAATCTGGAGCTTGAATTGCAGGTCACCGGGGGGCTGCTTGCGCTGCCTCCCAGTAAGTGTTGTGATGTCAGCTCCTTTACACACTCGCCATCCATCTTACTGAAGCAATGGAGTCCACTGTGAAAAAAGAGAGAGGGAGAGAAAAACAATGGCTGAACGTATGTTTAGGGAAATAAATGAAATCTGAGGGTAAAGTACTCCTCCCCAGATGCGGAATTTTTGACACAGAAATGGGAAACAAATGACGTAGGGGCCCCGCTAGGCCACAGCAAGACAGCTGGGGGAACAAATGTCCTCTGATCTAAATGCCCTCTAGTTTTAAGCGTCTAACCTACGAG
The DNA here is from genome assembly GCA_023029165.1 of Gobiocypris rarus. Classification (NCBI taxonomy): domain Eukaryota; kingdom Metazoa; phylum Chordata; class Actinopteri; order Cypriniformes; family Gobionidae; genus Gobiocypris; species Gobiocypris rarus. Next base: position 12,613,222 of record CM040924.1, on the reverse strand, counting down.
CATTACGCCAGGGCCGGCTAGCTGCGGGAGAAAGGCTAACGCAAGCCATTATGCTCCTCTGCTCTTTACCTCTGCAAAGGAGACGAGAGAAAGAGAAGACAATGGAACTCATCTTCTGCTTTCCACACAGCACCTGAAGCAGAGCATGTCTTATTCCTCGCCCGAGGCCTTCCACCCCGTACAGGCTCGGATCACACCAAACAGTTCATCTTTAAAGCACGTCGCATGGAGACTCCGCAGTCATACTGATACCCAGGCTAAAGGTGCGAGGCTCTAGCACGCCTTTCTATCCCAGCATGCTAAGCTCAGGAAGATACAGGCTCTTAGATGAATACCCAGCAGCCACCTACGTTATAAATAATGCCGGAGACCCATATAAACACATTGTTAGCCATATCTGAAAAGAGAAAAACAGGGTTTTAAAAGAAACAAATTTACAAGCTCATGCTTTTTCCTAAATCCATAACCCTAAATATTAAAACACTATTTAATGCAGCGTTTTAATTTATTCAACCTGGGGAAAAAGACTCCATCTAAAGATAATTCCAGATTTATTTGTGCTATTTTTTGGTAAACTATATAATTTAACAAAGTTTGAATATGCAAATAATTAATAAAATGTCAAATATAACTCCTCATTGTAATATTGGCATACTGGATTCTGATTGGTCTTTATTCTCACATCTACCTGTATTTGCATATCAAATTGTGATTGGTCTTTTCTTTCTTAGCTGCCTTCAGACTGTAAAGATGGGGCGTGTGAAACCTAAGCCAGCTTAAACTTTAACACACTCCTTTTGCTGCCATCCAAGCAATGGTGTTTATTTCAGGAAATGCAGTCTAGTTATGAATAAACATTGAATTGAATAATACAGTGACTTGCGCTGATTCTAAAGGTAGTTGGAGCCAGTGCAGCCTTTTCTTTTTGTTCTATCATTTCAAACCTCTTTGATTCTTCCTCTCAGTTTTATCTCTGGCCTCCCTGTCTTCAAAACGGTCTCCTCTCCCACCACCACCATCATAAATTAAAGATCTTCACAGCAGCTGATGTAATTAAGCATGTCGTCTTCACACTTCTCCTACAAGGCTTCTCTTTGTTCTCCAACAGAGCATCTAACCTTCCCTTTTAGTCATGAGCCATCTAAATGGGAGTGAATCTTATCCTTCATAAATGCTGTGACAAGCTCACCATATTTTAACCATGTAAGATATGATAATATGAACCCTCTGTCAAAGGAGCATCATGGGAAGCAGTTGTACTGAGTTTCATTTAGGATTTCTCTCTCTTCTAGCCATTTCTTGTGTATAATACTGCTCATAAATCAGATAAAAAAATTCACACAAAACAAAATATCACTTCAAGCCAAGGAGGATTTTCAAGAATAAAGAAAGAAATGTGTTGTGTTAGTGTTCTCACAAAGGAAAATAATCATATACATATATTTACATTATATATTTATATTATATATTTACATAATATATAAAATGCATAATATACATACTCACACACATACAAAATTTACACATTAATATATATATATATATATATATATAAAAAATATATATATATAATATAAATATAAATATATATAAATATATATATATATATATATATATATATATATATATATATATATGTATATATTTTAACTGAACTGGTCTAACCAGCAGGGGAAAAAATATACATGTGTATATGTACACAGCACCACAAACACTATAACATTTTATTTTTGTATATATTAAAAATATATATATTAACCCATTTTTAAATATTTATACAGCGTATGCATGGTCTGCTGTTCTGTCTGGTTTGCAGCACTGCATTCTGAAAGTCATTGTCTTGTTAAAGGCTGGTCCTAAAGCACTTCTAATTTCCACGGTCTACCTATGCCTCCTATTGGCCTGTTTCATTCAGTCACCCTACACTGCATGCTGAGCTCAATCTAAGAGAGCAGAAAGACAGCGAGAAATAGAGGTGGGTGGGTGAAGGTGGGGGTTTAAGAGGAGGAGATGAGGTTAAGAGAGAAAGAGAGAAAGAATGATATCTTATGAATGTTGACCACTGTCTCCTTACATAAATCTGCACATTAAGTACAATAAATGAGGCTTTTGCCGCTGAGACCTGGAGAATGGAGTCTGATTCAGTAATGTCATTTAAAAGCATTCACATCAGAGGAGATGGCAGACCCAGATTAAGGAGCCCCAGTTATCATCAAGCTTGGTGCGTCTCACACAGTCCAGTGAATGATAGCTCCCAAACACAGCAAAACATGATGAGACAAGCCACACTTAGATTTTAAATTACCTTCGCATCAGCATGTGTCTTCTTCAAACTGAATTTCTACATGTCTTATGATTAAAAAAAGAAACAAAAGTGACTCAATAGTGTTTACTATTAAATATACTGTATATAAGTACATAAATTTGAGACTAAACAAAAAATAATAATAGTGTTAACAGTACAAAAAATGGCTGAAAAAAATACCAACAAACCCTTCAATTTAATCATAATCCTAAAATCTTGATATTAAAATCTGTTACTTCGACTTCATACTGATGAGACAAAGTGTCTTGTAAATTTATTTGTACTGTTAAGTCTGTCCCTGTTTATTTTTAACTTTGAGCCCAAAGAGCCCACTTTAAACAATGCAAAATTATAAAATATTATTTGTTAACTGTTATTAAGCAACAACTTTTTCAACATTGATAATAAGAAAATGTTTCTTGAGCACCAAATAAGCAAGTTAAAATGATTTCTGAAGGATAATGTGACACTGACGACTGGAATAAATGACATTTTAAAATGTATTCAAATATGAAAAAGTACATGTAATAATATTTGAAAATATGGTTGAAAATATTACAGTTTATACTGTACTTCAGATTAATAAATGCAGCCTTGGGGAGCATAAGAGACTTCTTTCAAAAACATGAAAAAAAAACGTTTGAAGTGTGCGTGTGAGTGTGCGTGTGTGTGTGTTTTATGTACTGGCTTCATAATAAAAGATTAGTGCTGTCAAATGTATGTGTGTATACTGTATGTGTGTGTACTGTTTATAATTATTATGTATATATAAATACACATGCATGTATATATTTCAGACACATTTGTTGTATTTATATAGAAAATATTTATATTTACATATAATATAAATTATATAAATAAATATACAGTATGTATGTAAATATTTCTTTAATTAATACATACATATATGTATGTGCATTCAAATATACATAATTATACACAGTACACACACATATATTATGTAAACAAACTTTTATTTTGGATGTGATCAATTAGATTAATCATTTGACAGCCCAACAAAAGATGATCAGACAAGCCACATGTTTTTAAATATAAATATACAGGTTTTAACAACAACAACAAAAAAAGTTACATTTAATTTAATCTTAATTCTAAAATCTTATGGTTCTGATAATTTCCATCCTGATGAGAGGATCCAGACTTCACAATACAAATGGATATACAAGACACTGTTTCAGATTTTAATTTCATATCTTTTTGCAACACAAAATGCACATATTCCATCTGGACCTTTTGGATTAAACAGAAGCACAAGACTATTCTGAGCTTCATACACGACCAGTGTGAAGTCACCAAATGCATATGCATTCAGCATTAGGGCCGAAACACCGTGCATTAGTATAGTAATAAATATTGATGCACGCTAAGAATGACAGCATAAATGTGTGGAATCAGAGGGATTAGAATGTTTGAAGAAATGAAGCATGTAATGACGCTAGATTCACCTCCATTATTTTCAGCCTGCCACAATTCCTCCATTACTTCACTTAAGAGGCCACATCAAAGATGCAGCTGACGCCTTTGAAGCATGTATCGGAAACTGAACTCTCAATGGCCCCATTTTACAAAGCTTGACTCCGGGATCCCACTAAGTTCCAAGAAGCATATGACCCTCCCATTAGGCGGAACACAAAAAAAGGGTCAGGCACCATTTTTGCATTTACAATACAAGAAACTTTTTTGAAATTCCCCCACAAACCCCCGCACATTTCCATTGGTAATGAGTAAAGCGTTTGTGACTCTTTTTGCAGGGGCGATAATTAATGTCCCTCTTTTCAAAGGCGGTTCGTTTTAAATACTCATCTCTGCTAAACCCCTCTTTCTGCGCTGAACTGCTGCTTTTTTTAAAAGAGTAATCCCGCTATTGTTGAACCTGAACAGAAGGTGAGAGCCGACGAAGCACTGAAGTGGCAAGAGACAAAAAAAAATTGGGTAATCTGAGTCATCAGAAATCAAGACAGTGATCTATGTGACCGATTCGATTCCCTCTTGACACCCGGTCGCGGTGGCTCTCCACTCGCCAGCTCAAGCTCAGACCGCATGCGGCGTGTGCCATCCAAACCAAACTCAAACTTAGAGGTTGATAAGCTAAAGTGTATTGGATTTGGTAAGAGTTAGTCGATTGTTTCTGGCCCTTGGGTGGTGGTTTATGGTAATGTTAGTATCAATACAAACAAAGGCCATACAGCTGTACAAAGCACATCAAGGAAATGAAAGACAAGGCTGCCTCTGTCAGTGCAGTGTACAATAAAAGAGGGATTTAAAGGCAGGCCGACCGTTCACTGGGGAGCAACAAAATGAATGAACTGTAGAAATGCTCCGAGTTGATCCTTTTCACTAGCGGTTTAGGGACTAGCTAATGGTCGAGACTGCGCTCGGGACGGAAAATATATAACCCAGACACGTTCGGGGCATCGCAAAGGTCAGGAAAGGGTGAAACCGAGGAGACAGGGTGATAGGGATCCTGTCATAAAACGCCGTTATTGAGAGAATAAGTGATGAATTTCTGTAAGCCATTAGATAAAACATTTCTGATTAGGAAGCCGTCGTCAGCCATCAGGTGAGAAATTTATATAAGGGTCAAATCTGAAGTGCAATCAATACACTGTTTGAATTATTTAATGACAATTAAATGAAGGACGGGGTGCTTCAAGGTGAGAACAACCATTCATTTATGAAAGATATGTTGCGGATTAAAAAAATGAAGTATACATAGATCACACAGACTTACTGAACGAACTCTGAGTGATCGATTACATTTAGTTTTACCTTAAAATCACAAACAAAACAAAACACTAAATCCGCAACATCCTGTACATCAATTATGAAATGGAAAATAAACATCCTTGTGTTGACATTACAGTATTAAATTCTTAAGACCGGTCTGGTAAAGAAATACAAAGAGATTGGAGCACTTGATCCATATGAAGGGTTTATGACAAATCTCTATTATCCACATAAACCCTTTCTTTTGTCCATTTCAAAATGTCCTCATTATTCAAATCTGGCAAAATAAAAATAGTATTCATGCTGATGGCTTAAATTGCATTGAAATTAAGACACTTATAATAACTAAGAGCTTAAAACCCCCCAATAAAAGCAAATTTATACTGTATTCGTATTTTTCTACTTCCTTGTATTACTTAAAAATGCTCATCTTGTTTCATTTTATCTCCCTCTTTCTCATTTCTCCTCTTTTTATAGGTCCGTGTCTCGAATTATACGCAAATTACACCTAAAAGCAATAAAAAGGTCATCTAAAATGGCTGTTTTTAAGATTGAATCATGAATTTCAAGGACCTATGAACGCAAGCCGCCATTATGGTCCATTTCCCAGCTTATTTCCCCGATATACATCTCCTGACCTGTATTCAAAATTCATAGTTCCACAAGTGACATGAGCATGTCTCGGACATCTGAGAAGTAAAGGCTTATTCCTGACCTGGTCTCCATGGCAACCCAGTGCTGACTAGTAGCTGGCAGGTTTTGACAGTGATGAGAAATGTTGTAGGTCTGGCTGTCTTTGTGGAGCATTATATGTTTACTGTAAACTAAAACAGAAGCAAATCTTTTAGAGACGCAAATTAATAGGAAGTTTAAAAAAATTTAGTTGTACTACAAGGTAACCCTATAATAAATAGATGTATTATTTATTGTGACAAACATGTGATAATATGATAATATTAAATTAAAAAACAAGTGAGTGCAAACTGTTTGAATCACTTAAAAGAAAAATCATAAAATATGATTTAATATATTTATATCAATATATTAGAAAAAAATTGATGACATATTTGATGATGATATATTTAGGGAAGAAGAAAAAAAAAATCAATGATTTAACTTGCTTTTTATACAGGCCATCATACTGCAATTCATAATTATTTACCAACCTAGAGTCCTAGAATTAGCATTTTGATTGATACTGACCCTGTTCAGGTTCAGGTCAATATCACTTCCATTTCTAAATCAATTCAGGAGATGCACTGAAAATGAATTGACTGCTGAATTCCCCTTTGGTTTCTGTAAAAATGTCCAAAAAATAAATTAAAAAATCAGCGTTCACCTCTTGAATTTAATTTACCTTCTTTCTGACTAAGCATACTCAAAGTTCTGACTCCAATATGACATAAATAGACGGACATTAAGATAATATATGTAATAATATATGATCTTCCTAGTAGTATCAAGCACTTTAGTAAACTTAGACATTTTGCTAAAAACATAATCTGGACTGAAATTCATTAAAAACATCAATGGTCATCTTAGAGGGATAAAAATGGGATACAAGAGACAATAAATTGTATGAACAACCCCTCTCCTGCCTCTTCGTAATGCACATGAATTGCCAAAGCTGACCACCGGTACTTGTAAAAGCAATCTGGCAACCCTCTTTCATTTCTCCATCTCGCCCCACAATCCCCCAGCAGTATTAGCGATACTGGGAAAGGTCACATGATAAATGACTGACAAACAAATCAAACCATATTAGCGTGTAGCTTTGTTATCAGCCGTCGGCAGAGATAACAGAAAAATGAAGCTTCTCCCGAATAATTCGGTTGTGTTTTCTGCCTGCTCTGCAGTCTAAATCAGAGGGAGGGATAGAACGAAGGAGAAAAAAAAAACAAGGATCTGGCGGTGGCTGTTTGTCTCAGCGCCTGACAGTGGGAGAGCAATAATACGCATTAATGATGGTGCGTGTGCAAGTCTATGCAGCCAGGAGCAGTCAGTCACATTGGCTCCCAGGAGGTGGCAGTGAGCTGGGGTACACATACACACACCGACACAAATACACACCTCCCCAAGGCCCCCAAGGTGAGGGTGACCACTGGCCCCCATCCCCTGTCTATCCTTTCAGTCAAATCAGGGTTTTCCAAAAGACTCCGAATGTTTAAAAATGGCACAGGCGTGTGGAGATGTGGGAAGAAATTTGGAAATGGCAGTTCAGAAACAATCAAGGCGAATTTCAAACGGATTAGCCTGGGAGGTTCTGGGCACGAGTTAGATGCTATCGCAACTTTCCAACTGAAAGTCATCACACAGCCAGGAAAAATCAATCACGTCTCCTCCAGGATGAGAAAAGTAATATGAAAAACAAGTGCAATGGCTGCCATCTGCGCAACACAAAACTGTTCTGCTCCAAAATGAATTGCCATAGATATTTCCTTCCCCTGCTTCCTGCTTTTTATTTGTGTTCCCCGTCAGCCTGTTCTCATTTCTCAGTTGTACTTTTTGTAGTTGTGTACAAGAAAAAAGCTATAGTTGTAGCTATAGTTAGTACACTATTATTACACAAACAAATCTAATCATTACTTACAGAAACAAAAAAAGTCAGACAAACAAGTTATATTGGCAGGATACACTTTAAACAGCAAAAAGACTGCACAAATATAGACACTTACATTGTACTGTGCTTTATAACATTTATGCAAATTCAGCAAAAGTGTCAGTAATGACATTTATAATGTTCCAAAAAGTTTAATCTCAAATAAATGCTGTTCTTTTGAACTTTCAAAGGATCTTGAAAAAAAAATATTTCACACTGTAAACCTGAATAAGTTTGAAACTCAATTTGAGGCAATCAGTTCCGGCAAATTTTAATTTTTGTTAAAGGAACACTCTTAAAAAAATAGGCTCGTTTTCCAACTCCCCTAGAGTTAAACAGTTGAGTATTGCTGTTTTCGAATCCATTAAGCCGATCTCCGGATCTGGCAGCGGAACTTTCAGCATAGCTTAGCATAGATCATTGAATCTGATTAAACCTTTAGCATCTTGCTCAAAAATGACGGCAGACGCAATGATAATACGCAACAATATTATGAAAATAATCCCCAGCACGCACAATGTATAAGCCAAGTATAGCAGGTTGTCATGTTGGTTATGTTGACGGAAGTTAGCCTATGTTCAGGTGCTGTGTAAAATCTTTGCGTCTGCTGCACCCATGGTACGGCAGCAAAGTTCCTTGATTATTATGCAGGAATGAGAGTGTAGTTCCTAGCCATATAGGTCTAGAAAATCACAACTTTTCATTTTCCGTCAGTCTTAGTACATGATGTAACTACAGAAGAGTCGAGTTTTAAATAGGAAAAATATCGAAAGTCTTTAGTCATTTTTGAGTGAAATGCTAACAGTCTAATCATATTCAATGATCTATGCTAAGCTATGCTAAAAAGTGCTACCGCCAGACCTAGAGATCGGCTGAATGGATTCAAAAACGGTAAAACTCTAGGGGAGTTGGAAAATTTGTATTTTCAAAAAAAAGTGGAGTTGTTCCTTTAACAAATTTAAAGTTTAAGTTAACAGAATGGCAGATTGTTTTTTTGTTTTGGTTTTTGACTAATACATTTGAATTGTTCTTAACTTGAAATTTTGGAGTACACCAATTCATACATTTAACTTAACATTTTCACATAACCCCAATGTGAACATTGTTATTAGTATAAACTTAGCTCGCTATAACAAGCTAATTCAGAAAATGCTAACATGTTAACAATAGCATGGTATAGCACTTGCTGAATAAGGGCAGCAATATAAAGCACTTAACATTCTTGCTCTCAAACCAAGCTGAGATGCACCACTCGTCACCATGATGGTAACTCTCCAAAAACCCACATTAACTGAAACTCTTCTACATTAGCATAACAAAACATTAATCACTACTAATTTCCCACTTGACATTAATCTTGCACAAAAAAACACATTATATAGCACTTAATTTAAACATTTACTCTCTCTTCCGAGTGCCATGGGCAAAGCATGCTGGGAAATAGAAATCCCAGCGCAATTTCAGTTAAACTAAAGTGTGTCTAAATTAAAATAAATAATTTAATAAAACTCAAAACAATGAAACAGTTCAGTTCACTAAACATATATCAGTTCTGTGAACTTTAAAGACAAAGAAAGTGCTAAATACTCATAAAAGTTAATTTGACTAAACAAATGTGTTTAATTTAAGTTTGTCCTACTCAAACCAATTAATTATTTTGAGCATTAGGGTTTAATGTGCAGTTTTCACAAAAATGTGAAGCAGCACAACGGTTTTCAACATTGATATTAATAAGAAATGTTTCTTAAGCACCAAATCGGCATTAGAATGATATATGTAGGATCATGTGACACTGAAGGAGTAATGGCTGCTAAAATCAAATCTGTTTTGCCATAACAGGAATAAATTACAGTTTAAAATACATTGAAATAGAAAACATTTGAATTTGGAATAATATTTCAGTGTTACTGTTTTAACTGCATTTTTTGATCAAATGAATGCAGCCTTGGTGAGCATACAAGACTTCTTTCAGAAACATTTCATCTTAAATCTTCCCGACCCCAAACATTTAAAACGGTAGTGTACTTACAATACATCTTTCTTTACATCACCGTATTATTGCAGCTGATTCTAAAAAATGCAACTTTTTCATGCGCGTCCTTTCCATCCTAAACCTGACAGCCTCTTTAAACATGGATTTCAGTGTTAGTGGGCCGGTTTGGGCGCTTTGGGTTATCCACTCCAACTCATGGACATGACCCGAGTGGGAGAGGAAGAGATTATGGCAGAATGAGCGAGGGAGAGGGCGCTCGGGGCCCGAGTTCCCTCACATGAAGCTTTCATTACATGAAGGGCGATCCGCAGAGAAACCTGATTTACCATGGGACTGTGTTCCTGCACCAGAAAGCCAGTGCTCCTGTCAACCTCCATACCGGTATCTCTTACTATAGATGAATGGAAAGAATGGAAAAACAGAACCTAACAGCCCTTGTCAAAGCCAAATACAGTCTTTAGTCCATGTACGGATTTGAAATAATTGCAGTTGTCATTAATGCCAGAAATCAGGCAGTGGCCTGCACTGGTGGAGCCTCGGCAGATGCTAACGAATCATGTGAAGCCATGCATACTTGACATTTATTACATAAAACAATAAGCAGCAAAAACCTCTTGCTGCATAATTACACCATTTAGACAGCATCAAGATCAGATGAAATGAAAGAGACCTGCAGGAAAAAAGGAATTAGTTGCCATCTGCTTTCCTGGAGGGCCTGCCACCACCCGGAGAGACATCACACATAATGTGAGACTTTAGGAGCTTGGCTTTAACTGGAGAATGACACTAATTCTGGCCAATGTTTATCTCCCCTCACTGAGCAGGACTCATAAAGATTTCATGTTACTCAAATGAGCCCTACAGTTCTCGCTCTGATCGTGCTATAGATAGATGTGCTATAGACTCAGCAGGCATTACAGATTAATCTTACCGCATATGTTTTATAGGAATGTATTAAAACAATGTGTCTTCATTTCAGACTTATGGAAAGCTTAGTTTAACACCACTGTGATATTTCAACTTAAATTTAAATATTTATTAGACTAAAGTTTTAGTATCAACAAATCCCATAAATCATGGGTGAATCTCAATTATCGGAACCTCACTGTCCACTATACTAAAAAATAATAATAACATTGACAATAATAATAATAATAATTTTTAAAATATAAAATACATGTACAATCAATTCATATTATTATTTAAAAATATTTGAGTTCTAATGATTATAATAGCTTATTTGTATCCAATTTTTCTCCCAAAACTAGAAAATGTAATTAAAATTGTACATATCATTACATCACACCAAAATAAATATTACAAAGCGTAATTTCCACACACACTGCACTAAAATCAAGAAGGTTGATCAAGGCCATGATCAGATCCTTATTCTAGGCAATAATTGATAAATGTTTTAACATTTTTAGATGATTTCATAAAATAGTAAAACATATACTATTATGATTGTTTGTTATCCAGTGGCATAGTTTGTATATATAAACAGATTAAACAGATCATGTAACTTTATATTTATATATATAATATATAATAAAAAAATGTTTTTTACTAAAGCTAAACCAAATACTAATTCTAACATTGAACTTGCGCATTTTGCTTGAATAACATACATGCTATACTTAAAGAAAAGGTCTGATTTATTTTTAGTGCCGTTTTCTCCAGCCAACAGCAGCAAAAGCATATATAAGGCATTATTTTGGTGCGCTCCTGGCTAGAGAGAATTAGAAAATATCAGACTGTCATTGTGATTTGATACTAGGATGAAAAATGTCAAAAGTGGAGATGACAAATCAGCCCAGTGAGGAGAAGTGGCTCTCAGACAGGGGATGTCATTTGTCATGATTGCCATTTGACTGCACTCCCAGTCCCCCTCCTCCACCGGCTTTTCTGCCTACAGATGAATGATACATTGATAGCCATTAATTCTAAATTATCCAAATTTGCCTAACTGCATCTAGCATGTGTGTGGAAATCAAATTTATAAGTGCTTTCCTTTTGCTTTCTCCATCTTTTTTCCCTCCAGTCTCCTCTTCTTTGGCTTCCGCGAAGCCTAAACCTTTCTGTGGACAGACGGGGAATTAGATTTGCACTCTGCACAATACACACAGCCAGACCATCAAACCCTAAGCTTGGTGACATTTCCGAATGTTCATCTCCCCTCATTTCAATCGTCCATTTGGAATGAATAAAACGGCCAGGCGACTTGAAAGAATGGCAGCCCCCTGAGCTTCGCTGCATCTATGGCTCATATCTCCACCTCCTCCGCCTCTTCGCACCCCCACCCCCACGCCCCACCCCGAGCCCAACCTTTAGGAAGCCGAGGGGCTTTGTTGGAGGGGGACACAGCTGAGCCTGCCTCACATCCAGAGCCCCCTGCATAATACTGGAGGTAATTAAGCCACAGCTTCAAGGTTGCATGGACACAAGACAATTCAGCCTAATGAAGTATCGATCGGCTGCAGCAGAAGTAAAACAAGTTGACATTCATTTAGAGGTACTAGTGAGAATATACCACAATGCCACGAATGACGTAAGGCTTTAATGGCGCACGATTTAATCATATGGAAACAATGTGGTCTAGACTACAATACCTCTTGTTGAGCTACTTTGTCATAAATCAACAATCAGGACCGTGTACATTTTGGTACCATCGCAGGGAGTTGGGTTATAAAAGAAAATAATCAAAGAAATCTCAGATTCAACCAAAATGAGAAATGTACACAAACAATGGCAACAATGACCATCTTGTTAATGGAACAACGGATGTTCAGATTCTTTCAGACAGTGCTATATTAGCCAAATTCACAATTATTCCAATTTGAAATGTTCTCCAGAACATTTCCTGACAGACCAAATCATGTGTTTCTCAGAACATGATATTATTGCTCCAATGAGGCCTGATTGAGGTTTGGCTCCACTAAAAAAGGTCTTAGGTCTAATCTGTCCTGAGAAAACCTCTTATAGCAGAACACCCCCCAGTGACAAACAGATTTCATCAACAAATCTGACTCATTAAAGTAATTTGATTGACAGATGTTATGATTCACAACATTTGCCCTAGTTTCATGACTGAAAGCTGTAGACCAAGCAGCCGACTACCGCAGGCTAAACTAACGAGTCGATCTCTGAAGACCTTGGACCTTGAACATCTTAGAAAAGCTCCAGAAAGCAAGATTAGTCCAATGGAATAAGTCTGGGTCCATTAAAACAACATGATCCACTTCAGTTCTCCATCCAAACATCTCGCTTTTTAGTTCCTCATTAACTTTATTTTTTTTATTAAATGTCAGAATTCAGACCTTTTTTGAAAATTAAAACATTGTTTTAGACAGATTTGCACTGCATGCAATACATTTAAATGAGTAAAATAAAGTGCTTAAAACAATTTGTGTTCAAACTACATGATTTTAAGAAATACTGATTTTTTTCATTCATTTGTGTAGATTAATTAAATACTTAATAGTAAAAATTGTTTTCTTTATGGCAGAAAAACTACTTCTACTAGTATTATTGTACACATTTAAATTAATTTAAAGAAAATCGAATTGTGTGGAAAGGTACTTCCCAATTTAAGTTAAGAGTCTTTTTTGTTTGTTTTTTTGTTTTTTGCATATTAGGGAATTTTAAATTTGACAGGAATTGTGTAGAAAGAAAAGGTCCGACAGTCATCTAAACTACATAACCTGCCAACAAAATGCTGATAAGAAACATAATTCACCACAACTAATCAATTCATTTTATCAGAAATAAACAGCTCTGCACTTTACATGTAATTCAAACCGAGCACTCAAAACACCCACATTTGCAGCTTATCAGCACAATCAAATGCAAACATCCGGGAGAGAGCTGAGTTTTTTCCTTAAGTAATTGTCAGTCTTTTAATGGAGTCCACAAATGTCAGTTGCCAATATGTTTTAGCATTAAATGCAGTAGGAAGGATCCAGAAAGGTGGGCTATTCTGCAGAACACAACGCATTGTTAAACAGCTTCAATTATGCCAAATAGCCAGGTTTAGACGCATATTTGCATTGTGTAATATCTACAATCAATGCAGACATGAAAGTCAATTTGACTCGGCCTCATAGGGTGAAACTCACAGTAAGTGAAAACCACTAGCGCTTTACATAAAAAGTACAGTGAGTTCCATTTGTCAGTGGCACGGTTCAAATATTTTGACATACTTTATGATAATAGCTGCACAAACCAGCTAACAAATCACCAATCATGTGCAAACATACAAAAAAGGGAAAATGCACTGGCTGGACATTTTATTTTAATGTTGTGTTTTAAATTCGCTCCACTGCCAAAAAGATCACACTGATGCATTACTGTATCGTTGTCAGAAAATGACAGTCAAGTGCCGCAGTGCGTTAACATTAGCGCAAGGCCTTTAAGACATTTACACAAAACATTCCACCCACAGTAGCAGAATACTGTATATAAAAGTCCAGGTAGCATTTGGAGTGAAGGTGAGAGGTGCTCGAAGTACAGGTCAGGTGACATGATAAACAGAGAACTGAACATGTACTCAAATCTCTAACTCTATTTTACTCTCTCTAGGCACTCATTGCTCATGGCATAGACTGCAAAGATTATATAACATAACTACACACCACATTAAGCATTCAGGTAGAAACCCCTAAAGGCAAAATCTCTCTCTTAAAACATTTTTATTCACATTTATGTGGATATGAATTCAAAATATGCAGACCCACCAAACACACTTTGAGCTAAAAAGGAATTTAAATAAAACACTCGTCATTCAGTTGCATGGACTAATTAATAAGTCACCGACTGTGAATTATAAGCCATTTAAATACATTTGATATCTCTCTGTGCTCAAAAAAACTTTTCTTTTGACACTTTTTGATAGCTTATAGCGATCATAAATCACATAAATTATAAATCAGAGATTGTTTTGACACACATGGAGAAAAAAAGAAACCGCTGTCCAGTTTATGAAAGAAGTCAACATAAATAAAAAATGTTCTCATGGGCAATCATAAATATGGAGAAGTGAAGTGTGAAAATGAATATCTAGTACCCGCAAAAAAGAAAAGGGAAAAGAAATAGGGCGCATTGTGCAGGACAGCTCTCTGCTTGTCTTACTGTGAGTTGTTTGGTATCTTTTCTTACCTGTCACAGACGCAGATGAGTCAGGCCAGGTCCTTAGAGGATTCTGCCAGTGCTGAAGACGCGCGGGCCATCCAGAAAAACCACACTGTGTGCACTTCACTGAAATACATATACATCAGAAAATATTTGTGTCAAAACATTCACGAGTTTAACTTTTGTCACTGCACGCAAAATGCACAATGATTGCTGTGTAAATTTACATGTATTGGATTGTGTACAGCTCTCAATGCTATGATCATATACACAGTACACACCGATCAGGCATAACATTATGACAGGTGAAGTGAATAACACTGATTATCTCTTCATTACGGCACCTGCTAGTGGATGCAGGAAGAGAACATTTTGACCTCAAAGTTGATGTGTTAGAAGCAGGAAAAATGTGCAAGCGTAAGGATTTGAACGAGTTTGACAAGGGCCAAATTGTGATGGCTAGACGACTGGGTCAGAGCATCTCCAAAACTGCAGCTCTTGTGGGGTGTTCCCGGTCTGCAGTGGTCAGTATCTATCAAAAGTGGTCCAAGGAAGGAACAGTGGTAAACCGGCGACAGGGTCATGGGTGGCCAAGGCTCATTGATGCACGTTGGGAGCCACAAAGCAAAAATGGTTCAGGAATGGTTTGAGGAGCACAGCAACGAATTTGAGGTGTTGACTTGGCCTCCAAATTCCCCAGATCTTAATCCAATCGAGCATCTGTGGGATGTGCTAAACAAACAAATCCGATCCATGGAGGCTCCACCTCGCAACTTATAGGACTTAAAGGATCTTCTGCTAACATCTTGGTGCCAGATACCACAGCACACCATCAGGGGTCTAGTGGAGTCCATGCTTTGATGGGTCAGAGCTGTTTTGGCATCAAAAGTGGGACCAACACAATATTAGGTCATAATGTTATGCCTGATTGGTGTACAGACAAGAAGTTGGACTCCCCATGGGCCAAGTCTTACTTTAAGTACACTTTCATAGTTCTATTGCTTTTGAAAATTAATTATTTACAACTAATACTGCGTTATTGATTTTCATTTCGTAACCTCTGATCAGGCAGACACATTACACAAAGAGTTAAAAGTTTCTTTTTAGCTGTACTTTGCTAGACTGCAATGTCAATATATGTCATATGAAAAAGTAGGCCAGGAACTATCAATCTAATCCTCATCACTACCCAATCTGCTGTATATGAATAGTGCATGATTAATTCTTCACTATTAATCATGTACTTTGTTCATATAAAACAAAGCTTAAGCTCTATTTGCTAAGATATTTGACCTTGTGAAAGAGTTAAGACATTACAGCTTGGATTTAAAATGCATCTAAAGATTAAAACTGGTGGTTGACTATTAGAGAGGATTATATATGAAGGAAAATTATTTTTCATTTTGATGCAAAACTGATTTTGAAGTAAAAAAAAAAATAAGGAGCAGGTGGTACATTATTTTGATAGCAAATAAGGTTATGCAGAAGATGTGTGATATCTATATACCGTTTTGCCCCTGCCCTTCAATCAGAGCAGTAAAATTAAAGTAATACCTTGGACAAGCAACAATATTTGTTGTGAATATATGCTTCACTGCTTCAGGCTGTTCTACTTCAGAAATCAGCACGGCTTTGATCTTTACTCACTGAAATGAAAAAATCCTTTATGACTATCAAGTAAGTCTCACTTCTTTTTATCTTACAGTGAATCTTGTTTACCAGTACAGAAGTGCATGTTTACAGGTGAATGGGAATTACTCTGGAGAGCCAAAAATGCATATTTCCGCCATTCAAGTACTTTGAAATGCAACCAAGGTCACCGTCAAAGACATCCAATTTAGCATTCACACTACCTGAAGCATGTCAGTGTTTTTTTCTCTTTTGAAATCAAAGGTGCACTAGGTACAAGACTACCTGCAACTCTTAATCTCACAAATACAGTTCGCTCAATAAAGCAAAGGGTTGGCAATGACTTTTACGAAATAACAGGACACTAAAATATAACTAAAAAACACTTCCCATTTCTATCATTTACATAACTGCCTTGTAAAATCAATCCATGTATATACCAGAACAACTAACAAAATCCACTCTTAAAGGGATAGTTCACCCAAAAAGGAAAATTCTGTCATTTAGTCACACTCAAGTTGTTCCAAACCTGTATACATTTCTTTGTTCTGCTGAACACAAGGAAGATATTTGGAAGAATGTTTGTAACCAAACAGATCTAGGCAGCCATTGGCTATCATAATGGGGGGGAAATACAAAAAATACTATGGTAGTCAATGACTGCCAAGATCTGCTTGGTTACAAACATTCTTCCAAATAGCTTCCTTTGTGTTCAGCAGAACAAAGAAATTCATACAGGGTTAGAACAACTTGAGCGTGAATAAATTACACAATTTTCATTTTTGTGTGAACTATCCCTTTAAGGACACCTTTAAAGCAACTTTGTCACCACTGGGGATGTGCGAGACTATGCTTTCTTTCTTTTTTTGTACATTGATGGTTCGAAGAAGAACCTTTCCACTCCACAAAAGGTTCTTTATAGTGGCAAAAGGTTCATATTGTTAAAATGTACATCACACTTTGAAAAAAAAGTTTGTTTTTTTTAAAGAACTGTCGACTGAAAGGTTCTTTGGGGAACCAAAAATGGTTCTTCTATGGAATAGCAGCAAAAAACACCTTTTGGAATCTTTATTTTAAAGAGTGTAGTTGACTAAATTATATATTGCTGCTAGTCGACGTTGAAAATACTAATCAAGTAATGTCAAAATACTTTAGTACTTTAGTAACACACTGATGCAAATTGAATACCCTTAAAGGAACACTCCACCGTTTTTAGAAATATGGCTTATTAAACTTCTTTCCTACATTTAAATGAGGGCAAATGCATTTTTGTCTCATGCATGCATTGTTTTAGTTTGGCAGGATCGCCGCTAGCTTAGCTTAGCTTAGCATAATGTATGGAATCCTATATTGCCAGCTAGCATGTCCCGAGTAAAAGTGATTAAAAAAAAATAAAAACCCCACCTAATTACTTCTTGTGGCCAGCGTATTCACAACGAGTACAAATAGCGAATCAGATTAAGACTAGGCGATTTCCTAGGGAGATATGGACTTTTATATATTACTTAAGCCATTTTTCCACCGCAGGAACTTTCCCCAGGAACTAGGAACTTTGAGGTGGTACTCGGTGTGTTTCGACCACAGGAACCAGGGTCTAAATGAAGTTCCGGGTAAATATTTCCCCCTCCAATAGTCCCTGCTCGTGAGGTAGTACTTTTTCAAAGTTCAGGAACTTTCGGGGGCTGGAACTTGGGCGCTGAACATGCTGATTGGTTGAGTTCAAGCAGCATTTTATTTCAACCGGCATTTTTAAAAGTATCTTGCTCTTTAAAAGTATTGCTCTTTCTGTCTGGTGGCGCGTGTTCGTCTCGCCATCTCACGGTCAATGTCCATAATAGCATATAAATATACGTTGTCTTATTTTAAATCTAGCTTTACACACTTAAAGCAGAATACGCTTTAGTATCAGTGCTTTCTTTTCCGCCGTTTTGTTAACTAGGCTACCTCTTTAGTAAACCAGTACATAACCAGCAAAAGCAGCGCAGATAGTAGCAGGTCTGGGGGCAAAAAAGTTCCTGTAAAAAAATTTCCTGGTACAAATTGTTCCAGGTAATTTCGGTGGAAACGGGACATTATATTGCACTATGTTATGGTGAAGCACAGGCGAAGCACTGCTACTTGGGCGCAGAGATATCACGCAACACATGAAATCCCCAAACTATGTATCAACTGTATGTTGACGGAAGTTGTGGGATTTCATGTGTTGCGTGATACCAAGCGGCGACCCTGCCAAACTAAAAGACAAGACAAAAATGCATTTGCCCACATATCTAAATGTAGGAAAGAAGTTGAATAAGCCTTATTTCTAAAAACGGTGGAGTGTTCCTTTAAATACGAGTTACTGGTAGACTTAGCTTTTCTTGTGATTTTGCCGCCTGTCATGTGTACAGATACTTTTCATACACTAGAAGCAAGTTCAAACAAACGCAAGCAGTTCTGACTTGTGTGGACTTTTATTATTATCCAGTTTTTACTTAAAATCAACTGAAAGACCAATAAATGTGTCTATATTTGGTAACACTGATTAAGTGAATTCTTAGGTTTATGATCATAATGCACAGCACATATATATGATCTTTTTTCAGTGGCATTAGTATGGGATTTGAATGTTTGATTCATAGATTTAGTAGGCTATTTCAAAGGAATCACTAATATAGAATGTTTTTGACTGTTTTCTGGGGTTTGTTCGAGATCTGAGATCACATTGAAAATCTGGGAATCCAAATTAAATTTGAACCTGGGAAGTTTTCGGATTTTGAGAAATTTTAAACAGAGAAACATTATATTGTAAAGAAATATTTCAAATTTTAGCACTATTTATAGGTCATTAATCAAATAAGTAAATTTGTGATAGAGACCCTTGCTTCCATTGAAGCACAAGATGTTTTTGAATCATATCAAATCATGCTTGAGAACATAATCATCAAGTTTTACACAAGCCTGTGAAGGTAAAGCAAAAGGGAGAGACTAATTCTGAAATTATTATGCTGAGAATTTTATAAATTAGAAAAATGCTAAACGGAAACCATTTCAGCATCGCTTTCTTAGGCCATATGGAGTCCGCTAGGTTTTACAATATTTTTACTCAATTACATTAAAATGATCTCAGAGTTGATTATGTTTTTAAATCTCTCTTTCACACAACATGGAGGAGGTTAATAGGTCAACAGGTCACATTTCCAGTTTCTGACAATACTTTGTCAAAGTTAAGTGTTTACTTTGTAAAATGATGGATTTCAATCTTGTGATGACAGTTTGAGCAGCTGTAAACATATCTAATTTGAAGCAAAGCACTAGAATGCGCTTTTTATGTTGAGGTCCTGAGATCTATTTACTTGATTAAATCTGAGCTTCTAATCCTTCATGAGAGACAATGTTGGTCATGTTTTTGGAATCTGTTGAACTCCACTACTGTTTATTTTATCCACTAGAACAATCTATTACTCTTGCTAGCCAAGAATGCCATTCAATTATTATGGATTGTTTTTTAGATCATTATTATAATATTATATAATGAATTTAAAATATAATATAATATAATATAATATAATATAATATAATATAATATAATATAATATAATATAATATAATATAATATAATATAATATAATATAATATACAAAATGATTAATTTCTGATTGGAAAAGTATGTTGATTGTTAATAAAATGTAAGAAAAATAATAATAAACAAGTATTTCCATATGCCATTAATTTTAATGAATTCTTTGTAATATTTAGTATGATTAATATAATATAACAAAATATTTAAATTAAATGTAAAAAATTTAAGTAAAAAAAAAACATTAGTTTCCGATTGTAAAAAGCCGATGTATTTCCATATGCCATTCATTTATTATTAATTGGTTTTAATAACGATTATTAAAAGAAAAATGACAATAATAAAGAATGAAAACTGGAAGAAAAAAAATTAAGTAAAAATAAACAACAGCATAACATTGCAGAGCTTCATTAGTTTTTGATTGGAAAAGCTTTTAAAGCCATTCATTCTCTAAGGTTAAAGTCTTCAGATGTTCTGGGTACATTTTAATGTCTATGCTTTTAAAAGGGATGGGCAGATGAGAGTTGTAATCCTCTCTCCTCTGGCCTCAGAGGCCCGTTTTGACTCTGTGCATCAACAACAAATGTTGTCCTTGCTGTTCAAAACTCAAGGCCTTAAAGGTATATGCAAAAAGTAACATGGACACCTTAAAAGAGGACCGGCTTTTGATGTTGAGGGGCCCCGTTTTCAAAGCGAATGGGAGATACCCATAGGCTCAAATTCCATCAAACAGTTTTTCATATATGTAGCTCGTAGGTGTTTATAATTACAAACAAGCAGCATCATGATTAAAACATTGCGAGAGGATCAGAGGCCAGGGAACACGTAATAAAAACAAGAGGGAAGAGTGGTACATACAGATTTTTCTTCAGACATCTCACGTAAAAATCAGACGTACACAAACTCATCGACAAACTAAACATAAACCCTAGAAGCCATAACAATTAATTAAAAAGACCAAATCCCAAAGTAAGAATAGAAAAGACAAAAAGCTCAGGAAAGAGTGATTTTAATTGGTTTCCTCCCGATTCCGCACAGGTATCACTTGAGTGACACACTGACATGGTAATAATGTCAGTCAATTTAAAAGGGTGCCACTTCAAAGCGAGGAAGGAAACTTGGGAATAGTCCCATCATCGTCTGTCGGCCGGAGATTTTGCTCTGCAGAAGTCACACGCACAGTAAAATGGTCAAGGGCTGTCGTGTACAGATTAATGAGGAAGCTCTAGGCACTCTGGGAGGTCAGTGTGATGGAAGGGGTGGGGCTGGGAAAAGAGCCCTCCAGGACCCCCCCAAAAAACATATGAGCACACATTCACTCTAAATGAGAGGACTGATTGGCCTTGAATATGCTCAATCTGACATTGAGTAATTAAGAGAAATTATGTGGTAAGGATTGTTTCCCTAATGTCTTCGGGGGCTCTGTCACGGCGCTGTAATGAAGCCTGATGTAATCCAAACCGCTTTCAAATGGCCTGTGACAAATAAAGACTGATGTTACGGCATGGCAGTTTGAGTGCATTGTGGACTATGTTGTCTCGATGATGCAATCATAGATTGAGGATGCTTTTAATTACCAGTTCAATATTTAAATTGGCAATTAAGCTAATTAACGCAAACATCATCAGTCACACTTGATGCGCCGAAATGAATTGCAATAACTGTTATCACACACAACGGCACCATGGCTTTTTTTGTGTGATGCATAAACTGGGCTATCGAGAAAATAAATAAACCTGACAGAAAAAAAAACATGACCATTTCTATCTTTCTTTTCTTCTACTGTCATGTCCAATATGGCATTACAGAGAGAGACCTTCACTAGTCTCTTTAGTGCTGATCTCTCTTGATCCCGATGTGTGGTCTAAATGAAAACTCAAACAGATCCATTCTCTCAAGTTCCCTCACAGATGTGAGGATCAATACAGGGACATGTGGGTATTGATCAGCGTAAATGGTAGCAACACTCACAAATTTGCCAAAACAAGACCTTTTTTTTCCAGAGGTCCGAGGCCACCGCCACGTGTGCTGTAATGTTTTTACGATGTCTATGGATTTTATTGAGGTAGATTACATAGAATTATGTTGTTCAACTTACAACCAGGACTCTCAGAACGGCAAACCTCTCACTGAGCTTATTGGCGTGGCTCTGGAGGGCAGCTTTTCAGACTGCAGTTTAAAATGGCAGTATTGAGGATGCCAAATTTGATATGGAATAAACATAAGGGCCATAAAAATGCAGATCTGTTGACCTGATGTATTCTATATTGATAACACCTTAGGTATGAAAATGATTTCAAGCAATTTGCTAAAAACACAATATTAGGGATGCTCAACATAATCCCTACCTATGCCCAATTTATCAGTAATAGTTGCTATTAAATATTTATGCATGCTCATTTCTAGGGATGTGCCGATTTAACAAATAATTATTGGCCGATACCGATATTTGTCAATCGCTCTCTAATTGAAATTGTGTCAGAAAAAAAACATACATTAACTTTTAGCCTACTAGCTAGTTTACTGCTGCATTATCAAATTTCTAATGAACATGGACTGGATCCATTTAACATTCAGCAGGCCAACATAAATACGACAGAACAAAGATACATATTAAATAAACAGTGCTTTTTAGGTAGGTTTAACAGTTTCAAGGTATGGAAAAATAAAGTAAACAAATGTTTAATAACACTGCATATTCTTCACTGTATAAATTAAAAGCATATATTATTATTACATTGAGACGTAGCTAAATTCTACTGTACAACATTAATATATTTCTGTCATAATTACTTTGATAAACCTGAACTTTTATTTTGAAGGGTTATGGTGAAGGTGTGTGCGTTTATGATATGACGATAGATTTGGTCGAATGCACATGAAGTGAATGGAAATGAGGTTCATGCATTCATGTCCTCATATATTGAGGCGGCAGAGGCGGAAATTCACAAGGAAAGTCTTTTTGCGGCTTAATATTCACAGACACTAGTCTATATTTGATTTAAGTGTAATGCCCTACGTTTTATTTATTCATCAAAACTTTGACAAATTCCTTGACTTTCCACGTTATGCAGTAAATTCCGTTTTTATGACTGGATTCCGTCTGCGTTTTCCGCATTGCGGCATGCGGATATGAATCCTTATGAAAGTTACAAAAGTTATTTAGTCCGTTTTTTTTTATTAACATTAAAACGCAGACACCAGGGCAGCAGGAATATTACATTAAAATCTTGGATTATGCAACAGACATTATACAGCGCAGTGCCTTCAGGCAGTTAATTAATTTGTTATATTGGCCTTTTCATGCTATAGCCGATATGCCAATGGTTGTAAATTGGTCAAAAATACATATCGGCAGCCGATACATCGGTGCATACTCATTTAACTTATTTTTACATTTAAATGACATTTGCCATCATCTAACGCTCAACTGATCTTTAAAAACATTAAATTTTATCTCAAAATGAATATTCATTTTATATACTGTACACTGTACTTTGTAATATGTGACCCTGGACCACAAAACCAATCATAAGTTGCATGGGTATATTTATTGCAAAACAATACATTAAATTATAGATTTTTCTTTTATGCCAAAAATCAGTAGGATATTAAGTAAAGATCATGTTCCATGAATATATTCTGTAAATGTTCTACCATAAATATATTAAAAATTTATTATTATTAGTAGTAGTAGTAGTAGTAGTAGTAATAGTAGTAATAATATGCAATGCTAAGGACTTAATTTGGACAACTTTAAAGGTGAATTTCTTATTTTTTTTGCACCCTCAGAATCCAGAAATATTGTCCTATCCTAACAAACCATACACCAACGGAAAGCTTAATTCTTCAACTTATTTATTTAAGATGTATCTTATGACTGGTTTTGTGGTCCAGGGTCACATATTATTTTTACTAAATTCACTTGTAACATTACGGATTTCACACAAAACACTCTTTTAAATAAAAAATAATCTGCACAGCAAGATAAAATGAAGTTGGTTGATTATAATGATTACGTAATCAATGCAACTAACCCAGACACAGCAAAGATCAATAAGCCAACAAATAACTAAAGTACATCTAAATGCACCAAACATGACATCATTTTTGATCCCAGGCACGAGCTGCCTCTGATACAGGTGTCAAATCTTAACATCAATAGGCACGTTGACGGCACGGGCCTGCCACTGTAGAAATAATCACACTTTCATTTGCGCCCGTCATACCAATGAGTCTCTTGAGATCAGATGGAAATTGTTCTTGTCTTTCACAAAGTCCATCTTGTTTTCTGGAGGGACAAACCAAGAGGCCAAGATGTGCAGTGAAGTGTGTCGAGTTGTTCGGGGGGGTTGAGATGTCCCCCAGCTTTATAACGAAGGCATGCTAAATCATTTAAATGTTCCCTAAAAGCATAAAGTCTAATTAGCATAGACATAATTGCTGTGGCTTGCGGCATGGGGCAATTGACATCTAGGCAAGATGTTAATTGTCGTAATTGCCATTGTAACATTCCTGAATGCACATTATGCAAATTACGTGGAAAAAAAAACAGCGATTGGTCATTTTAACGCCTGTGTTAATTGGACATATGTTTGTTTAAGAACACATGGCAGTGGCTAATATCAAACAGCCTGACAGATTAACATTCGGTGATGTCTGCAACAGATCCAAACTTTTGATGATGGCGGATTCAGCATAACTTCATCTCTAGATAGAGAATGCAAAATATTGTATGTAAGCTATACATGGGCAAAACATAATTATTGCCAATTATGAAACCTATATAAAATTGATCTTAGCTGTTAATTATTGAACCGGAATGATCCCAGATTGTGTTTATAAGCTGATATATATCATTAGCAGAATGTTTGTGTTGAGTAAGCGCATCGATGGAGAAGCACAGGGGCAACACGCATCCATGCTTTGCATTTTATGCAAGACAAAACAATTGATTTTTGCGAATCATTTTAAATACATCAGCAGTCCTTTTACCTGTTTTTCCCAAAAGACCCCTAGTGTTGAGTGGAACCATGGTATGTCTTTAGCAATAATGCAAAATCAATGAGCAGAAACAGAGCTATCATCTCCTTAAACGTAAACTGCTATTTCACTGATTTCTAATTAAATTGACAGTGAGTCCAAACAAACAGGCCTGCTCACTGCACGGATAATACAATACTCTAGGTTTTAAAGAGCAAATAATGTGGCTGACGTTCAGAGTAACAAAATTATACAATTTCGCTTTCTCGACGCTGAATGAAAACACATCGATCTGTAAACATACTCCTTTGATCGTTCTAAACGCTCAACAAAGCCTAGTGTCTTGAAATAGATATTTGTATGGTAATTCTTCCATTTATCTTTGAGATGCGGTGGGGAGATGAGAAGCCCTCTTCTATTTGCAGTTCCATTAATCTTTTGAAGTCTTAAATGCGTAATCCAATGAAAGACAAAGCTGAAATCCAGAGCCAGTCGTAGCGGATTAAATATTTATAGTGGATGCCTTTCTCCGTTCCTACACCAACAACTTCTACGCTTGTTGCTCTTTGCTATGAAGTGAGCTAAGGCGCTTGTGTGCTCGCTGGCCCATAACGGGGAGGACAGTGCAATCAGAAAAGTACCAGAATCAACATGAAATAGCTAACAATTACTGGCATTTCCCCCCGTTTTTACATGGGCAAGAGGAAACGAGAAGTGTATAAATCCAGCCATTCTGGTAGAACACTTGCTCTAGGTGGAGGGAGCGGGAAAGTAACTGTGCTGTTAAATGATTATGTACTCATTCTAGTTCTGTCACTTTGTGTTTACACCACTGTCAATGGCATGCCAATCAAGAGCTTTATAAGACCTAATTCACACAGCCAAGACTAGTGCTTTTAGGGAATTTCCACTCTTCAGTATTCAGAAATCATGTCTGCTTAGATCTCTCTGCTTAATATGAGAAAGACAAACGGACGTCACTCTGTAGTCAATAAGCACTAAAAAAAATTAATTGCATATTAATTCATACAAATTAGCGTAGTCAATCGATTAAAACGTTTTAGAATTAATTACATAATATGCTGATTAATTAGTCACATTTTAAATTAGCAAAAAAAGATACTTCAGATTTGCTTTAGAAAAATGAATGTATTTCATAACTTATTTAATGTATGCATTTATTTTAATGAACGCATGCTAAAAACTAATGCAAATTGGTCATTTCCTTAATGAGGAACTATTATAATGCATAAATGAAATAAATAAAATAATTTAATAATAAAGCAATGAAATAATGAATGAATTAATACATTAAAATGAATGATGGATCAAAGAAATAATGAACAAATTAAATTATTAAATTAAAATAAATGAATTAAATTTTAAAAACAAAAAAGGAAATTGAAAAAAAAATATTATAATAACTTAATTAAATAAATTAATACAAACCTAAAAAAAGCTACATTTTTCTTTTGCTTATTCAATGTGAATTGTGAATGTGTCAGTGAAAAATACAAATGGACCCCCAAAAAAAGGAGTCTCCTGTGTTGATTTGGGATCTGGCTTTGTTTTCTGGATGCTGGTCCCCACTCTTATAGACCTGCCATAAGGGATTTAAAAGATTCCCTGAATCTGGCTCTTTTCAACAGTAAATCCTGGTATTATACTCCTCCAGGCTTTGACTGTTTTACAGCAGCATTTAAATAAGTGAGCATAGGGGAAAATATGTCAAAGGTCTGTAACAGATGTCCAGTGGTCTTTCCGTTCTCCCTTTGGCTAATTTAGCACTATATTGAGCCTTCAAGGGAGGATTGATGGTCCTGAAGGTGTCCCCCCCACCCCCATCCTAACATGAGCAAGTCTCAGGAGGGAGCAGCTACAACTTCCAACACTTTATTATTGGACAATTTGGAGTCTTCTTTCAGTTGGGTGACATGGCTTAGGAGATGTCACAGACTGCCCAATCAATACTGGAAGCTTAGCTGGCTGAAGTGTCTACCACCGCAGTGGCAGCAGCTGTGGCCGAACACACTGCTGACCTGTTTACGGGATGGTAATTACTTCGGAAGTGCCCAGCTTTTGGCTCTCACTGACCAGGGCGCATTAATGAAGGAAAAAAAAAAAGCACAGGGCCTGAGCGATCAATCCATCCGTGAGCTTGACCACTGCATTTTAAATGATGGGGTCACTGATGATTAAAGCCAGACAAGGAAACGTGTAAAAAAAGAAATTTAATTACAAAATCTATCCGTCACTTTACCCCACTAATGGTGGATGTGACTGATGCCGAAAACATGCTCGCTTGACAACAGTCATTTTCGGTCTCTCAACCAGTCAGTGATGACTTTTGCAAAAGATTGAGGTTAATATTTGGAAGCGAAACAGTTGCTTTGCTGTAACGATTGCACTTGACGGAGTTTTGAGAGCAAAACAAAATCTGCCACCCACAGAATTTCTCAGTGAATCGACAAGCACTAATTCCTGACATTTCTTGGCTTATTTCCTCTGAATGAGGAGCAGAAACAGACAGAAGCTGTGCGTCGGGCTGCGGTTGCCTGTGGCTCGATCTACTTGACTTGTGGTGTGACAAAGCGCTCAGCATGTAGGCAATCCAAAGCCCAGTAGCTGGCAAATGTATTGATCCTATGGATTTCCTCCAAAAGTAGTGATAATGATATATCATGGCCAGATTTGGATGAACAAACTGTTGGAGAAGTGTGAAACCAATTTAAGGACATAAAGACCATGACTTCCATTTGCAATGCTTCAAACAACAAAAGACAAAGGGAGAAAAATCTATAGAGACCTTTAAAGGTCTTTACAAAAGGCTTAATTTGTCTAGAGATGGTTGTTAAATATCTTACTGACATGTATTTTTCAAAACTTTTTAGAGAAGTAATCATACACATACTACAGAAAGTATGACACAGCTCTGTTAAATACCATTATCATGTTTGTTTCGGTTCAGATTATGAACAAATATAGATTTGAATACGCATACATGCACGTTCACAGTCTTTTAATGTTTTTAAAGTTGCTTATGCTTACCAAGGCTGCATTCTTTTGCATTTGATCAAAAATACTGTAATAACAGTAAATGTTACAAATTTATATTTGTGAAAATTTAGGGGTTTTTTTGTATTTGAATATTTTATCCTTCAGAAATTATTCTAATATGCTGATTTGGTGCTCAAGAAATATTTAATATTACTATCAATGTCAAAAATCATTGTATCGCTTCGTTTTTATAAAAAAATTTCAAAAGAAGAATATTTAAAATAGAATTATTTCATAAAAAGGAAAAAAAAAAGTCTTAACCATCAATTAATCAAAGCGTCTTGAAGCTGAATAAAAAGATTTTATAAAATGAATAAATCTTACTGAACCTAAACTTTTGAACAGTAGTGTATACACACGCCATTTGTGAACATTAGTAAAGCACAAAACATCTTAGCATTAAGGCACAACAGTGTGTTTTAATAAAAATGCTGCAAAAGCATACAGATCTGCATGTAAATGATGTCTTGCTCACAGGGTTAAAGATCACTTTGATTTTATTCATCTCATTTTCATATTTCCAAACTGACAGTTAGAAAACTTGAAAATGTGATGAGGTATAGATTTTTAAAGAAATAACTGTAGTTACACACAGCAGTTTTCCTGCATACTGCGCATGGATTAAAGTTATGGGAGGACAGAAAGGCAACTTATGTGTTTTCTATTATATTCTCTGAATTCTGGTTATAATCCTGCATGTTAAATATCAGACACTTTCATTTTTCATCCTGAATCAATGCATCTGTGCTTTAAGCTCCTTAGTATGCCGAAGAATTGGATTTCTGTGAACACATTACATATACACGTTTGTATTAAAATCTATAATTTATATTCCATTTTCACCTGATTAAAATGTAACATCTGATTATTATGGAAACCTTTCGCAATCTTTCTGACATCATGAAAAAACATCCATTTTAATCTCTGCAACATTTTAATTACTGGGTCAATTCTGACTTTCAAGGGGAAAAATAATCTTTTCACAAAAACAAATGATTGGTGCAATTTAAAAGGGAACAGACATTAAACAAAGAGACAAATGTTATTCAAACTTAAGATTTTCTCCATCTGCTCTGAATGCCTCATGTAAATGTGACACTCACCGGTACCAGGAAGAACGTAAAAGATGTGCGTATTACTCAACATGAAATATTCATGTATAAACAGTACAAAACCACGTTTTTTAAAAGCAGGTTAGGTTTTAGGTTTCAGTTCAGATCTGAATTTGCAGTAACTTCATAGGTGTTCATACGCAAATACAATATGATGCTGTATAAAATACGTCAAAAGATATCAACAATGTCTCTTTCTGTTTCAGGCTACACACCTTTGAATCAGCCTTTTCTTTTGGAAATGAAAATGGGCCGCATTTATGTCAGTTTGCTTCTCCCTGCGCTGGACATCTTGTTTGATGGCAGTTGTAATTTGGCATGATTTTTTTCCTCTCTCCCCTTATATAAATTCTGAAAGGAAACTCGCAGTCTTTTGTAGTTATGTTTTAAATTCAAGCGCTCGCCAGCATGCTGAGTGTTCATTTTAGAACTGTGATGGCCAAATCAAGATAACAACATGTCTCTCCAGACAAAATGACCACAGCATGATGCTGCCAGCTGAAATTAATTCGGCAGTTGACTCGAGGGGGGATTCAGAGGCAGTGTCTGCCGCACCTACTGTACAAGTCTTGAATATTTAGGGAGCCTTATCTTTTACATGCTGTTCACAATTCACTCTCCCAACATTTACTGATGAAAATGTACAACAAGCAAAATATTTTGCCATTAAAGAAATGGTGGTGCTTCAGTCCTACCAAAGGTACATTTGTTGGAGCTGTACTCTGTTGCTGCCTTTGTGCTTCAGAGGCAATTCTGGAGAGGTCAGGATAAAATAATTGTTCCTGCCTATGTGACCTGACATCTAAGATTTTTGGGAGCAGATTTGATTGCATGTACCTTTGCTTTACATCTTTCACAAGAAAAAAACACACGTACCTATTGTTCAACATGTAATACAATATGCTATGGGTATCAGATAAAATTAAATTGCATGCAAAAATATTTTTTCAAAATAAAATGTGACCCTAGACCACAAAACCTGTCATAAGGGTGATTTTTTTGAAATTGAGATTTATTCATCATCTGAAAGCTGAATAAATAAGCTTGTTAGGATAGGACAATATTTGGCTGAGATACAACTATTTGAAAAGGTGCAAAAAAATCGAAGTATTGAGAAAATTGCCTTTAAAGTTGTCCAAATTAAGTCCATAGCAACGAATATTACTAATAATATTGATTTTCTACATATAATTACGGTAGGAAATTTACAAAATATCTTCATGGAACATGATCTTTACTTAATATCGTAATGATTTTTGGCATAAAAGAAAAAAAATCGATAATTTTGACCCATTCAATGTATTGTTGGATATTGCCACAAATATACCCGTGCGACTTATGAACGGTTTTGTGGTCCAGGGTCAAATTTTCATTCAATTGCATGGAGATTGTTTTATTCATATTTCACAGGTGGATAAAAATATGCCTTTTTTTATTTTGTAAAAAAATGCATGAGGATTGTTTTATTCATGCATTTCACAGGTGGACCAAAATATGGCATATACTTTTTTTTGTAAAATATGGCATATTTTGGTCCACCTGTGACTTTGCTCATCATGGTAAAAGCTAATAATATAAATAGCACAAGATGCAAATCTTCATGACCACACGGACCAGCCAATTCTAGATCCAGCTCATGGGACCTTGGCTTTGTCAGTCATGTGGAAATATGGGGTTTTCTAGGTCAGGTCAAAATCCTGACATTTCTATTAAATGGAAATGTTAATGTTTGGAATATTGCCAGTGATTTCGCAGACTGATCAGTATCATATACTATACATGTAGGAGACAGTTCATAAATATATCTAATACTAGATTAAAAGTCTGAGGAGGACTGGCTGAAATCCATTTAAAATACAATGATAGAATAAAGAACAAAAAAATGCTTATGATAACAAGCATAAATATATTAAATATTTTACATAATAATATCTATATAATACATGTATATATTTTTCCCTTTCTCAGTTAGTATTTAACTTATTTTATTTGATCATTACCATGTTTAAAGCTACAAAGAAATATTTATACCATACACTGAAGATATGACTCTCAGTTATGTCACGACCACTTGACGTCTCTATTCAGAGAGCAGTGTTGTAAATAATTACGCACAATTAGCACTTAATTAATGAGGCTGAAACAAAGAGACAGCTCCCCTGGTGCACTTTTTCAGCTTGAGCAAAACACAGCCTTGCAATATGCCATCTGTTTCCAAATCCGCCCTGGTAGCGCCGTTCTGTGATAATATGGCATGTTGAAACAGTAATCTCCCCCTTGGGCCGACATAATTACGACTCCATGTTAATCACCTAACAATTAGCAGCCATCAGTTCCAAGGGGCAATCAATGAATTAGGAGACTCCCCCACATGTTCAGTGTTGTTCTGCCCATTTAAAAGCAAGAAGCCCTTCAGACTGACACCTTCTGTGCAAAGAATGAAAAGTCATTTGCACTTTTACCAATTAAGATTACTAATATCCCTTGGTGAATTGAAGCACCTTTCACACCTTTTGTGGTGTTGATTTTTTTTTCCCCTCTCACTTTTTTTCATTTCTTCTCTCTTTCTTTTTGTCCACCATGTTTTTGCAAGGAATCATTCGGAATATTTGACTTTCCTCCATCATCATTCTCCTCATATTAGAGCCGTTTATTATGAATAATATTGTACAATTTGATTTGAACAAAACTATTGAAGCAGGTGCAGCCCTGAGACTGATCTTCATCCCTATTGTGTTCCATTCGTTTTGATCAACAATATTAAAAACAATCCAAATACGAAAGCGCCCCATCGATCATGTCGCAAATACATCTCCTTAAGTGGCACACGTCAAGCTGTATGGCTAACCGTGCGCATTCAAAACACGCACTGCCGAGAAACACGTCAGTTGGATTTGTTAATCGACAATAAGAAGCCAGATTCGCTTTGCATGTGTGGTTTATTTCCCTACAGGAGTTAGACTTTAGAAGCGGGGTAAAACTTAAAAAGAACCGCTTATTATTTCACATTAGGAGCCTTAATTCAATAGCAACCCTGATTGTCCCACAAATGGCCTTTATTCCTTTCATTCTTCTTTCTATTGCCACAGATGTTATTACTGTGCAGATGGCCACCTACCCTTATTACTGCGCTATATGGCTGCGGCCACATGAGTGAATTAATGTGTGTGGTGGAAAATATTATACATTTGTAATATATGCCGGGTGACATATTTGAATGCATATGGGGGGTGGGGAGTAAATATGCACGGGCCTCCATATTCATTCATAACCGGCTTCTTTTCCCCTATTCAGCTGAATAATCAACAGAGGGTTTGGGAGTCAGGTGCCGGCCCTATAACCGGGGCAGGGGGCTAATTTAAATGTCAGCCTCAACATCACCAAAAAGTACCTATGGCAATCACTGAAAGGTTAAATAGGTTTTCTGTCTTGTTCTTAATTTGCTGAAATTGCTAAATCAATACCTGCAGTTGTAGTCACAGCTTCTTGTTTTACTGCTTTAAGATAAAGTCTACAGGAAGGCAATCTTCACTTCCAATTTGCAATGTTCAGCATCAGGGTGCCTCTTATCAGTGCTTTTAAAAAGCAGCTGTCCAGCCAAACCACTGCGTTTCCTGCGCAGACACACAAGCTCCCTCCGTGACGCGGGACCTCAAAAACACCTTGAGCCGGTGGAAAGGGGAAAAAATAAATAAATACACATTCAGTCAAACCAAAATTTATTCAGACACCGTCAACATTTTCTCACATTATCACTATAGTTTAAAAAAAATGGTAATAAAATATGACAAGAACTCAGAGTTAAACTGTGTCAGAAAAAGCTGGTAAATTTAAGTACACAATTAGATAATACCAATTTAGTTCAAACAATGCTTCATTTTGTTCAGTCTGTGGTGTGAAAGGTCGCATAAGCAATTAAAGAAAAACACTTAAAAACATGGTCAGGTCAAAGTGTCTGAATCATTTTGGTCCCAAATTTTGATCAATTTTACTTTTAGTCCAGTGTATGAAGAATGTTTGGGTTTAGTTTACTTTGCGATCCTCACTTACACAAATGAACTATAGTGTCCTGCACCCGCTAGTAAAAATGATATCTGGTGTCTGAATCATTTTTGGTTTGACTTTATATACCTAAAATAATTTGAATTAAAACATGCAGTGCATCTTATTTGTCTCCAACCATTTCAAAGGGATTGTTTTTTTTTTTTTATAGAGCGACGTTCCTTTATGGTACATTACAAACAGCTGTTCATCAGACTCAGAAGCTACAGGGAAACCAAGGAGAAAGGCCACAGCCTTAACTCACAGCCCAATACAGTTCACTCCGTGTGTGTGTGTGTCTCGTCATCTTTGTCTGCATATAAAAGACACATTTTACCCTCAGAACACAGCTGTTTTCGGTTCTACATGTGAAATGGCACAGAAAGCTTGATTTACAGCAAGCAAACGTCCATGTGCTCAGTTCTAAAGCCTTTCTTACCCTGTCAAGCATTTAGTGTAAGTGTTTTAGCATTATGCTAATGAAGCTTTGGAAAGTGTGTGTTCATTTAGCTTGTTTTTAAGGCCCTTTCAGATCTTTTGTCTCAGTGTGGGCACCGTTAATCCATCTTAAAACCACTTTTTAATCTCTCTTTCATTAGTGGAGATAACCGCAGAATGCCACCTTCGTGGCTTTTCGCTTTGATTGTGGGTTGGACGTATGAAAAAAAAAATGCCAGTGTATGGTCTTATATTAATAGCCTCAGACTGCAATCAGAGGGCTCTAGGGACTTTTGAGTTTTATTGCAGAAATAATTTCACATGTTCCAGAACAGATTAAAGAAAATGTAATCTGGATATTAAGAACATTATATCCTAAAGTTTAGGATCAGAGCTGCTACAGACAGGAAGAAATCCACAGAAATTAGAAATGGATTTGATTAGGGCAAACTGTAGATTTAAAACTATAAAAAGGGGGGGGGCAGCATTATCATCATCATCATCATCATCATCCAAGCCTGGCTTGGAAACTAGTCAGCCTTTTCTCAGAATTTTATTATTGTGACGTCCTAATTTGTTCTGAATCATGTTACTCAAAAAGCAGATTTAGTGACGGAATAAAAAGCAACTGACTGAACATCATTTTCAGAGTCATTTACATTCCGGTTCCATTCATCATAGAATACACTTATAATCTTAAATTCACAAATGCTCTCTCGACGACGCAAAGGGTTCAAACAGTTGCACTCGTCGCTTTCATGATCTGAAGAAATGGTGGTTAAAGAATGCCTTGTTTACAATTTCCCATTAGGAAAAAAGGTTCAAGAAGTTCATTTCTTGCCTCACGCCCACAATTTTAATGCTTGGTGAAACACTGCCATCTACTGGACATGCAAAAGAGTCATGTCAGAGGGTTACCTTTTCAAAAACGCATAGGAAAACATGCAAATAGCTTACATGTTAAGTAACAGAGCTCCTCGGGGTGTGTGCAACACATATTGCATGCATATTTCAGCCTTTAAACAGCTCAGCGCAGGTTTTGCTGCATGGCATGGTGGAACCAATGACAGTTTTATGTCTGTAAAGAAGCATTAAATACATTGAGACCCAAACAGCCACAATTGTACTGCTTCTCTTTGGAGAGAAATACAGGAGCTTCTAGTGAGAAGTGTGTGTTCAGAGTTAGCAGTGATGGTTAAAGGCACAAAATAATCATCAATGGACTCAATAAGCCGTACTCCTAAATTAGCTATAAAAAAAACACAATATTGATGGGCAAATAAACATACACCGCAGGCCATGTCATATGGAAGTAGTCTTCAAATGAAGGGTATAGTAATACTGTAAGAATAATCAAAGGATTACTGCAAAAATGAGCAGTTAACTGTAAAATAAGTCTCTCCGCCCTGGCAGCGTGATTATACTTAAGCCCTGTAGTTAGGTGTTTTGAATTTCCATATTCACACACACGTTCCGAGACAAAGGTAAAGGAAGAAGAAGAGGGTGACAGCGTGGAGGTAGTAGCCAAAATGTCTGCCGCACCTTTTATTGAAGCGTATGAAAGGAGCTGAAGGAAACCCACACCCTGTTTTCATTAGCCTCATGTCAACCACAGAGAGAGAGAGAGAGAGAGAGAGAGAGAGAGAGAGAGAGAGAGAGAGAGAGAGAGAGAGAGAGAGAGGATGCATTTTCTTTCCTTTTTACCTATTTGCCTCATATTACTGCATCCAGAGAACCAAAACCAGAAAGGACCTTTGTGTATGTGTGTGTGTGTATATGTGCGTGCAAGCTTTCAAAACCTATTTAAAAAGGTTTTGAAAGCTTGCAAAAAAACATTTGGAACATAAATAAATAAATATTTAAAATAGCATACGTATTTTATGATGACCAAGTACAATATATTTTTAGATTTACATAAATAAAACTATTGCCAATTGCATAAATGTAAACATAAAACATCATTAACAAAAAAAAATTATCTTATGCATCTCATCAGATCAAATTCGAGCACAATACTGCATTTTCCCGGGCCATAATTAACAGTTATGTCATGATCTCCCATTTCATCTGTTTTCACTTAACATATTTGCAAAACATCCCTGAATACGACTAAATAAATGATATTTTCTGAATTTGCGGTGCTTGTGAAAACAAAACCAGATGTTTCTGTGAGAAGGAGTGGAACAGAATAAAATTTACACATTTAAATAAGATATATATCATAGTACTTGAGTAGGTGTGCGTGTATATAAATATGGAAATGGAAGGATTGTATCACTCGCTCAAGGCTTTTACTTAAAGCTATTATACAGTAAATTAACAATACAACAAATTCTATCTTGTAAATGCAGAGGTTTTAGTACAAAGTCATGCAGCTTAATAATATAAAAAATAAAAAGCAAGTAAGCGTCACAAATTACAAATGACCATGTTCCTAGCAAGTGCCCTCATCAGTATGCAAACAGAAACAGCGGAGTAAAGACGAAGAGAATCGGAGCACAGGAAATGTGCATGTCGATCAAGCCGCTACGAGCAGCTGACTGACATTGTGTTTGTTAAAGCCCTGTGAGCGGTGAGAGCAAGCCAGGCTTATTACCATGTAGCATCCACGCTAAGACTCGGCTTGGGGAAGTGCGCTCTAACAGGCACAAGACCCCCTCAGCCGAACATTTCGGCTTATACACATCACTGCCCCGAACGAGCATCAGCAAACCAATGACGCCTCTGCCTGCAAATTACATTCCTTAATGATCGTTTGACTGCGATTGTCACACGCATCACTCTGTGCTCATGCAAATGTGCACTCCTCACTGGCCAATGCCAGATGAAGTAATACTGCCCCATGCGTGATTAAAGATGATGGATCTCCCTGGTTGATTACCACCACCCCAAAAAAAAAAAACAGAAAGACTGCCCACCGTAAATCTATTCGCCCTAAACGTCAGCCAACGTGACTCGCTCTCACTTATAAAAGGAGAATTAACGCAGGAAGATTAAGTTGCCTCCTCCTGTTTATTACAATGGGCAGTCGGTGCCCCCTGAGAACGGAACGGTGGGCTAGAACAATACATCCCTCATCAGGAACAGCGCAGAATTACAAGCACATGGAAATACTACAGGAGCACTCCAAACTCTGACACAGCAGTACCGACAGTAACCACCATTTAACCCAAATTACGCGCACACTGCAAGCAACCACAGAGACAAGATAGTAAAAACAACCATACGGCACGAGGGTTCATGCAATATTTTGGTAACTCGCAGAGAGAGAGAGAGAGAGAGAGAGATGACATTCAAAAATATTTACCAGAATGTTTCCGTCCTCTGAACCGCCCTATTTGACTGTGTTTGAGAGAGTGTGTGCGAGCGTGCGTGTTGTCTGGGGTTGAGCTAGCCTCTTCTTGGACCGGGGAAAAAGCAGACGGGGGATAAGACAGTGTGATGTGTGTATGAAGCCGTGGCCCCGAGACGCATGACCCACCGTGATGTTTCGGGAGCCAGTCAGTGACCTCCCGCTCTCTCTGTGATTAATTCCCTTTGCCCTGCACTCGGCTGGCCCACTAAATTGCCCCCCAAAAAGGTGCACGACTTGCTTTAATATAAATAATAAACACATTCAAATGTGCATTTATAGATGGGAGAGAAATTGAACTGAAAAATCTAAAAGGAAAACAAAGCAGCCAGTCAGTCAAAATGGAGGTTTGCGGAAGGGAAGCCGTAACCACAGCCATTACAAATATTCTGTCGCTCTCCAACCAGAGATTCTTCTCCTCTGCGCCGTGGTGATTCTCATTTTCTGACAGACTGAATTACTATTCATTCACTTTCTTTTCTGATTATGTGCTGGACAGAGAAATTTGGGGGCCTGCGAATGCAAATTTTTTTTCTTCCCCCCTCGTCTGACACCATGACAGCAGTCTCTGCCGTCACAAGGGCAAAGTGGGGAGAGGAGCAATCTAGCATCCAGGGATATGAATTTCTGATCAGTGGCGGGTCAGCTGCTCCTACCGCAGGCTTACAGTAATCCCATTGGACAGTCGGCTCTGATGAAAACAGGGAGAGGGCCACCACAATGGAGGTGGTTTACAGTCCCGAGAATCTCGCTCTAATTTAAAGTCACACATTTTGAGCACTGCAGATCGCGTAAGGTAGACCAACAAGGAGTGATTTAACCGCTGGAACGATTATGTAGATTATGCTAACTC
This sequence comes from Gobiocypris rarus, assembly GCA_023029165.1. Lineage (NCBI taxonomy): Eukaryota > Metazoa > Chordata > Actinopteri > Cypriniformes > Gobionidae > Gobiocypris > Gobiocypris rarus. The sequence continues at coordinate 12,575,426 of CM040924.1, read as the reverse complement.
CTTCTACACACCCCTTTTTACACCGCTTCTATTGTTTATTTTACCACTCGGTCAAACGTGCCCGCCTGACACGCTGTTTAACAAACATTTTAATGCGCCCCCTCGGGCCCACGTTGATTAATGAGCCTGGATTTAAATCCATTCACTAGGAACACTGGTATTCATTCATGTATAATGTAGGAAAGAGATGCAGGTTGGGTGGGGAATAATGAATTGTGAATCTTTTAATCAGTTTGGATAAGTGTGTTCATGCATACATTTAGAAAAATGGGTTTTGAGTGGGTTTTAGGGTGGAAATCCAGCCCGCTCTGGGAAGATAGCCCTGGGACTCGATGAGCAAACACGAACGCAACAAAGTTGACCAAGACCATCAGCGGCTGTTAGCCCGAGACAGACAGAGCACATTCTTATAAAGGTCATGAATCTGGGCTGTGTGGACACATGACCAAACGAACTTCGTAAATGTTATTGTACGGGATGACCCGCGTGAGGTAAGGTGTGCCACAATCTGCCTTGGTGGACATAGAAGTCTGTGCCAAAACACATTGGAGTCCAATGGACTTAGATCATTTCATTTAAACATGGAAAAAGACTAATGTTTACCATTTTGAAGAATTTAAAACAAAGAAATTGTTTCATATTATTCATTACCTAGGTCACTAATCAAATAAGCAAATTTGACATTGATGTTCTTCATCTGATGGTCAGATGTTCTTCTATTTAGGCACAACATGCTCTTAAGGTCATCTCAAATCATGCTAGAGATCATTATCAACAGGTTTTACACAAGCATTTCTCAAACATTTAGACCACACTGTATACACATGTGTTCGGTTCTCTTTTTAATTAACTTTTCTTCTAAATCTATATAAACTTGCAGGGATGGAAACTGTTGTTTTATCGTTATAAGAAGAGATCTTTTTTTATTCTGCAAGGACGCATCAAATTGATTAAAAGTGACAAACATTTACAATATTACAAATTAAATCTATTTCAAATAAATGCTGTTCATGGACCTTCTATCCATCAAAAAAATCCTATTATTGGTTTCGCAAAATTTAGTTGGAATGGTTTTCGCAAAAATATTTATTGTAAGAAAGCAAATCAGCATATTAGAATGATTTCTGAAGGATCATGTGGCACTGAAGACTGGAGTAATGATGCTGAAAATTCAGCTTTGCCATCAAAGGAATAAATTACATTTTAAAATACATCAACATTGAAAACATATTTTTTTAATTGTAACAATACTACTGTTTTTACTGCATTTATCATCAAATAAACGCAGCCTTGGTGACTTCTCTCAAAAACTTTTAAAAATCTAGAGAGTGGGGTATCCTATGGAAAAGAAAACTGTAGTAACGTATTTTTAATCTATGCAAACAATAAGAAAATACTTAAATGCCCATGAACAAAAAGTTAAATAACTCTGCTGGAGCACTAAGGAACTGAAGCAAAATTACATCCAATTATACCCCATAGTTAAACCATCACACTGGTATTCAAAAACAATGAATCTTATCTGGAAGAAAAAAATCTAGTATTATCAGCAGTGAAAATTAATATTCATTTATCAGAACTAAAATACACCCATCTACTCTAACTCACAATGACATGGCAACAAAAGGCTGCTCCACAACAGAATATGCGCTGACCCACAGAGTAAAAACACACAAAACATGACAGCTTTTTGTTCTGCCATAACTAAAAACCCGAGTCTTTGCTATAAAACTGCTTTTGTGGGAATTTTAATGACGGGGAAGTCATCCACAGAGAATGAATAATGAATGAAGCATTTGATTTTGGAGGCAGAGTCTGGGTTCCTGTAGTATAAAGGATATTGTGGAGAGAGTGTGGCAGTTGAAAAGCATGAATACCCAAGCGGGGGCAGAGGGGGCAGTGGAATCAGCAGAGTTTGCTTGAGCGAATTAATTCACCTGAGTACTGTGAAGGCGAGAAGCGCGGAATATTAACAGGGCTCTTATTGTAATTGCATGATTACGGTGCACCCGGACACCAAATAAAACCATTATTTTGGTATTTTTACACACATATTTGATTAAAGCCGGGTGACATGTTTATATATTTATGCACTTTTGGACACTTTCGAATCCACCGAGTTGATGGGACGAGATCAGAACGATGATGTCACTTCGACAGAGGGCAACGACCGCCCAATCAGATGCTACGATCCCCCCTGCAGCTCCTGCACGCCTCTCCTCATAACCGAAGGAGCGGGTGATTTACAATATGGAAACGAATAGTTCTGGATCTTCATGATGCCTCTCGCAGAGGGAAACCAATATTGAAGGAGGTTAAAGAAATGAGATTAAGGACCAGGCCCCATGCTGCACCGCCGTAAGATTGGGCCCGGGGATAGGCACATGCATTAGACTGATGAAAGTGAGGCCGCTGATCAGAGTTCTGAGATGAACACTTGTTCAAAAAAAAGAGGCTGATGGAAAAATAGAAAGAGAGAGAGAGAGAGAAAGAGATGACAACATCTGTGGGGTAATGAAAGCGCATTGTGTCGTGCTAGATTGTATGGAGGCAACTAATCAGATCTCAGAGGGTAGAAGGGTGCTGGTGTCATTCGCCTGGGTTCTTCCCGCTATTGTCGTGATGAACCGGCCTTCACTACGAGGCCTTCGCTAGATGATGAGTGTCTCACACATGAGGGGTTATGGGAAGTTCACGTGAACGAATGAAGTCCATTTCCGAGGTGTGCGATGAGAGAGCAACACAACCGGTGTTTTCAATTTACAGCTTTGGCCAAAGAAACGTACATCTGCGAAAGAAAGACGAGGAAAAAAGCCCCAAAAATGCTTCCCGCAGAGGTGGCCTGCAAATACAGTGAAGAATGTGGTGGGATTTCTCCAGAATGTGCCAAGATGAATTGTGGGATCGGGGTTGTGTTTTAAAAACATTAGTCAAATTTTATGGCCAGCAGCTTCAGTCCGGTTGCACGGATACATACACATGTTGGACGCGGAGCCGAGAATTTGGAGATCTTGCTCGAGATGGGAACTGCAAGCACCTCGGAATTACCGCAGGCGTCCATGCAGCCCAAGTCTAAAATAACCAGCATCACCTCATTATGTGTGGGTGGGCAGAATTATGACTGGTGGCAAATTAAGTTGTTACATCTGCGCCGTGTTGAAATATGGAGTGCAAATAGATGCGGCGAGGCAAAGTCGCAGAAGCGCTTGACTTTATCAGGAGACATGCTGGGCACCAATCTCTCTCTGCCAGGCAGGTCATTTACCTCCAGAGCACACTCGGCAGTATTGAAGCAGTCAGGACTATCTGTCCCAGACACATGCCTGACAGAGCACCGTGCTGAATGCACAAATGCATTTAAAATGCAGCTTGCATTTTTCCCCAGACACACGCATGCATGTGGGTTCTAAAGGGGTGAAATTCAGCATGCATCTGAATATTGTATTAGCCTGAGACTGTTGCAGCTCAATTTCAATGAACAGACAAAAAAAAAAAAACACCCGATGATGTTTCAAGCATAGTCTCACAGATTGTAAAAGGAGTGTAGTGCCAAAGCAAATAATTTAATCAAAAATACATTAAAAAATGTTGTGGGGGCATAAAGTAAAATATATAATATCGATACAACAGTCCTGATCTTGAATCTCTCTGCATTTTTCTATTTTCTTAGAGAGAAAAAAAATACTGCCTATTTGAAAAACCTTTCCAGCCAAACAGAAGTCATGTGGTCCAACAAACATGCAGAAAAATTTAAAATAAAAAAGGAAACAGGAGTCAATAACTATTTAAATATCAGATCATTTGATTTTTTTCCCTCCCAAAAATTAATGATTAATTATATTTGTGGAGAATACTAGACTGGGTAAACCCATTTGATTTCGCCCTGCAACTGGTGGTCCCGTACATTCATTTCTACTGCTTCTGTTACACTTTTGCGGGAACCAATCACAGACTGGCTTATCCACCTGGCGCGCTATTGGCGGGTTTAACACGATGACAGATAGAGAGAATGGGTCATTGCCCGTTGATCACGCCTCTTGTGGTCTGATTGGTTGAAGGACTTTTCGATTGCGTACAGAGTTATTTGAATAATGCTCATTTAGTCCCTTGTGCAGTAGAAAATACAGAGCAGACTCCCCAGACCAATGTTCAATCTTAAATTGAGCTTCATCTGGTGATAGCCAGACAAGGAGAAAACAACACTACCATTAAAAAAATTGTATTAATAATTGTAGGATGCATTAAATTAGATGAAAGTAGGGCTGTCAAATGATTCAGCGCGATTAATGGCATCCAAAATAAAAGTGTGAGTTTACATATTATACGAGTGTGTACAGTGTTTCATTATTATGTATATTTTAACACACACATACTGTACATGTATACATTTAAGAAATATTTGCATTATATATATATATAAAATATTCCATATATAAATATAACAAAATTCTTAAATACAGTTCCTTCTCAAAAAATGTGCATATTGTGATAAAAGTTCATTATTTTCCATAATGTAATGATAAAAATTTAACTTTCATATATTTTAGATTCATTGCACACCAACTGAAATATTTCAGGTCTTTTATTGTTTTAATACTGATGATTTTGGCATACAGCTCATGAAAACCCAAATCTCAAAATCTCAAAAATCTAAAAAAATTAGCATATTTCATCCGACCAACAAAAGAAAAGTGTTTTTAATACAAAAAAAGTCAACCTTCAAATAATTATGTTCAGTTATGCACTCAATACTTGGTCGGGAATCCTTTTGCAGAAATGACTGCTTCAATGCGGCGTGGCATGGAGGCAATCAGCCTGTGGCACTGCTGAGGTGTTATGGAGGCCCAGGATGCTTCGATAGCGGCCTTAAGCTCATCCAGAGTGTTGGGTCTTGTGTCTCTCAACTTTCTCTTCACAATATCCCACAGATTCTCTATGGGGTTCAGGTCAGGAGAGTTGGCAGGCCAATTGAGCACAGTAATACCATGGTCAGTAAACCATTTACCAGTGGTTTTGGCACTGTGAGCAGGTGCCAGGTCGTGCTGAAAAACAAAATCTTCATCTCCATAAAGCTTTTCAGCAGATGGAAGCATGAAGTGCTCCAAAATCTCCTTATAGCTAGCTGCATTGACCCTGCCCTTGATAAAACACAGTGGACCAACACCAGCAGCTGACATGGCACCCCAGACCATCACTGACTGTGGGTACTTGACACTGGACTTCAGGCATTTTGGCATTTCCTTCTCCCCAGTCTTCCTCCAGACTCTGGCACCTTGATTTCCGAATGACATGCAATATTTGAGCGACAGTCCAGTGCTGCTTCTCTGTAGCCCAGGTCAGGCGCTTCTGCCGCTGTTTCTGGTTCAAAAGTGGCTTGACCTGGGAATGCGGCACCTGTAGCCCAGTTCCTGCACACGCCTGTGCACGGTGGCTCTGAATGTTTCTACTCCAGACTCAGTCCACTGCTTCTGCAGGTTCCCAAGGTCTGGAATCGGTCCTTCTCCACAATCTTCCTCAGGGCCCAGTAACCTGTTCTCATTGTGCAGTGTCTTTTGCAACACTTTTCCTTCCCACAGACTTCCCACTGAGGTGCCTTGATACAGCACTCTGGGAACAGCCTATTCGTTCAGAAATTTCTTTCTGTGTCTTACCCTCTCGCTTGAGGGTGTCAATGATGGCCTTCTGGACAGCAGTCAGGTCGGCAGTCTTACCCATGATTGCGGTTTTGAGTAATGAACCAGGCTGGGAGTTTTAAAAGCCTCAGGAATCTTTTGCAGGTGTTTAGAGTTAATTAGTTGATTCAGATGATTAGGTTAATAGCTCGTTTAGAGAACCTTTTCATGATGTGCTAATTTTTTGAGATAGGAATTTTGGGTTTTCATGAGCTGTATGCCAAAATCATCAGTATTAAAACAATAAAAGACCTGAAATATTTCAGTTGGTGTGCAATGAATCTAAAATATATGAAAGTTTAATTTTTATCATTACATTATGGAAAATAATGAACTTTTATCACAATATGCTCATTTTTTGAGAAGGACCTGTATATACATGCATGTGTGTTTATTTACTAGTGCTGTTGTCAAAAGTACCGACCGCGATACCAAATCTGTCCTGAAGTTTTAAAAATGTGCCGCTTTGAGCGCTGTTGAGCTGTAATCGGAAACACCTCTGACTGGCCATTGTGCTCACGCGCTTATCGGATGTGCCTGTGATTGGCTACAATTATCAACGCACGGCAACGCTTGAAAGCACACGGAAGTGTTTGAAAATGTTTTGAAAGTGGGAGCGGGAGCGTTTGAAAGCACAAGCAGGCATCGACCAGGGACCGGTAGGCTGATAGATGCCTGCATTCAAACGCTCCGTGTGTATCTGTGCAAGCACTCTGTGAAAAACATCATTGGTGTATATTTATAACATGTTTGTGAAGCGCTGATCATTGTAGCCAATCAGAGATGTGTTTGATGAGCGCGTGATCGCGATGGCCAGTCAGAGGTGTTTATGATTGCGCTCAACAAAGCGGCAGATTTTTAAAACTTCAGTACCGATTTGGTATCGAGGTCGGTACTTTTGACAACACTAATACACATAATAATTGCACACAGTACACACATATTATACAAACAATTCTTTTGTTTTGGATGCCATTAACACGATAAATAATTTGACAACACTAAAAAGTGAAAGTAAAGACTTGAAATTGTTACAAAAATTTTCAAATAAATTCCTTTTTTTGTTGTTTAATAAACAAAAGAATCTTGAAAAAAGTATAATTTGCCCAAAAATATTAAGCAGCACAACTGTTATCAACATTTGAGAATGATTTCTGAAGGATATAATAAATGTTTCACGATATTACAGTTTTTACTATATTTTAATAAATAAAGCCTTAAAACTGAGACTGTTCAAAACTACCTGAAACGTACATGAATCAGACCAAACTTTGGAATGGAAAAATTTTTTTTAAATGATTAAAATACATAATGTACATTCAATGTATAAAGAAAACATGATTTTTTAGTTGAGGGTTTCACCATGACATTAAATTAAAACTTTTGTTGAAAAAATAGCATAAAACCTTTTTAAAACCATGTGAAACCAACATGAATACAAAGAGCAAATTTCTGAGAACTTGATGCATAATAGTCAGTGACATTAGCTTCCACACATTTGAATCACACGCAAACAAAACATAACTGCTAAGTGCAGTAACCACACCAGTTAATGACACTATAAAGGCGATTTAAAGGACATACAGAACACAATCTACGAGTTAGACCACATCTCTGTTTGTTCCAGGAATCTACTTCTTCGCTAAGTAAATAATGAAGGGTGTATTATTCCGCATGGAATAATGCTAATAGAAATGTCCTCGTCAAATGTTGTCTATCAGAGATGTAATGAGAGTTGCATTATTCCAGCAGGGTGGAAGCTAATGAACTTAAATTCATTTACTGCGACTATTCAAGGGAAAGAGAGAGAAAAAAATGCAAGGAAGGCTATAATTTCAAGGTGTGCGGAACGACCGGCTATCCGTTTCCCTTCTTTCCAGAAGACGCCTGTGGAGCAGTTTGCCACGGTGCCCGCAGAGAGCAACACATCAGTCTAGTCAGCAGGGAGTCATCATCATTTTCTTTTTGATTAACGATTCCCCAACTAAATATGATAGAATAGGATGGTAAGCACATTATTTGAAATTAAATAACTCACAAAACTTTGGCTGCGTTTCAGTGTCGTCACTTAAGAGACAAGCATCAAGCGGAGAGTTTATTTTTTTGTGTCAATTATTAAAAGGAGTAAGTTCAAGATAACAATGGCCACATTTCATTTGCCACGCATTAAAATGAAAAAGAAAAAGATAAACTCTAATTATTTTGCTCATAAATTAGGCTTTGCTCCTTTGCAAGAACAGAGAAAGCCATTGTGCCGGTGTAATTAATTTCTTATACTATTTGTGTGTACATTTCATAATTATTCAAATTTCCGAAAGGGCTGAAACACTTCCTTCAGTGGAGAGAGTGATTTTCTACACTTGACTTCCTGTTATAATCAAGGTCTTTCTAACCTGATAACTGAAGGTTACGCCTCGGTGAATAATTCAGTAAGGCACGAAAACTCTGGCGGCATGGAGAGCACTAATCTTATATAGTCACAGTAAAGGATATTAGGGAACAATTGGCAAAAGTGACACATCTAATAGAGAAAGATTACTCTGCGCTACATCAATTTGATTTGAATTGAATACATTTCACGAGCATTTTCAGCTGTGCTGCCCGGACAAAATGGAAGAATGCAAGGTGTCAGAGGAGGCCAGGAACAGTCGGCCATTCTCAGACTAAAGCCCACATTTATGAAACTCCTCAAAGGGAGGGCGCTGCTCCGATGAGAGAAACCAGCATCTCAGCCAGTCTTAAATGGCTTCACCACTTCCTTTTTCCAAAGCAATACTGCAGTTTAATCAGGTAAGACATGCAGACGATGAAAAAGGGTTGCGAATGTGTCCCTTGAATGCTGGGAGCCACAGGGTTTCTACACCTTTGCCTGCTTTTCAGCGAAAAAATTCCGTTGATCTGGAGGGGAATTATGGGTAAAACGTGTGGCTGAGAAATGATGGGGCGCAATCTTTACCCTTAATCTCTCATTGAGTGGCAAGCCAGTCCCCAGCCTGACAGAAGCCATTAATTTTAAACTGTACTTACATTACCAAGTGTATGTGTGTGGTGATTTTTTTTTTCTCCTTCTCTCGCTTGCTCTCCTTTGCCTGAACCTTGATCCTGGAAAGGGTGCGATGTCAGCCTATCCTGAATTCAAGCCCACCACAGCTAATAGACCACCATTCCTTCATTCATTTTAAATGGAGAGCAGAGCTAATAAAAAATATTCCCTGATGGCACAAGTAAATGAACACGCTATCAACAAATGCTTTTTAAAATAACCCAGCATGGAACACTTAGGCTAAGAGTCTTGACGGCAGCTGCAATTCTGATCCACGTTTGCATACGTTATAAAATAAAAGATCAAGTGAGATTTGTGGAGCCTCTTACTAGAAATTCCTCACAATGAGAACCGTCACTACAGCGGCTGTATTTACAATGCGCCTCTAATGACACCTAGTGGCCAAGTTTTGTCATTGAATTCAATGGGAATCGGTACTTTAGATATCAATTAAGCACTGCCAACTATGTATTTAAATTGTACAGTGTCTTTTTTAACTTGTCATATGTAATGACAAGTAAAAATGACTACTTTATAGATAAATTAAAAGTATTACTAGTAAAATACAAAAAAAAGTGAAAACTACTAGAAAACTGGAATGATTCTCACTAAGAATAATGGATAGGTAGGCCTATTAGTATAACTGGAACCACAGATTCCTACAGGATTCTTATTTTGTTTGTTTGTTTGTTTTGTTTTGTTTTGTTTTGTTTGTTTTTACCAACAACTGAACAACTATTTACTAGTATATATTATAAATATTGAACAGATATTACTAAAATATAATTCCCTATTCACACATTAATTAAAAATAAGTGCTAATAATATCAAATAGACACTAGTTAAAGGAATACGTTTTAAAAGGGATTGCTGTAGAAAAATATTATATCAGTACAGACATTTACTAACGTAGAACAAAGTGTAAACGCAAACATTGTAAACGCTGCAGCGAGTGCAGGCTCCACGGGAAATAGATAGGCCTAAGTTACCACAAACGGTAGGCTAGCTTACCTTCGCGGACTTTCCACAGTAAAGTTGAAGAAAGCTTCATTTTTGATAAGCCCATCTTGTCATTACAATATTTATCCGACTATATTTTACTTTGTATATTACAAACAAAGTATCAAAGTATACAAATTATCGAATGCTAATTAAATAATCAAGTAACATTAGGCCTAAGCCTCAGGCCACATCCGGCGTGAAACTCAACAGTAAACAGCGCAGCGCCGATAATAAGAATAAAACCTAATTAGATTTTTTTTTAATAATAATTATCAACACCAAATTTGTATATTATGTGTTCAACAAATTATTATTATTTTTTTAATAAAATTAATTGCTTTATCGATTAGTTGGCCAAGCTGTCTGAAGCCCCGCCCATAACTAACACCTGCAAGCACCGTTTTGTTTTTTAAACGATTAACTCTGAAAAATAATAATGATTGGATTAATTAGACATTTATTTTAGGGAGTTTTTTTATTGGGAATCTCTATCCTAAGACAGACAATAGCCTTATATTTAAAATAAAGTAAATCTGAAAATGAATCATGCCACAGTGAAAATGTAGCCTACATTAAACCATACCCATATCTAAATTTGTCTGATAACAGATTAAAACAGCTTGAGATTTTGCTTAAAAAAGCCAAAGCCAGGGTTTAAAGTGCAGCACTGGAATAGAAGCAGTCTGGAAGTGTCATTATGCAAACAAATGATGGTTCTACACGAGAAAAGGGAGGAAAATTCCTCCTATTCAGCTTGTCGGCAATGTGGATTACAATCACTTTGAGTATCCTCGCTGTCATGAATGTCAAGGTGTAGTGTGTGAGAGTTTCCTTCACCACAAAGGTGAAGAACAGATATGCTTATTCCATCCACTCCACATTGCTCAGAGGAGGCTTACCGAGGCTTAATACCACACCGTCACACAAAGCTGAACGCCTCAGATGAGATGTGTGCCTTGAATACCAAGTTAATGTTTTGTATACAAATAAGTGCATTCAGCCTTGTGCGCTTGTTCATTAAGGATCACTGGATGCTCAGCTTTCTCCCGTCAAGCTTGCCGTTTAACCCCACGCAAGCTGCCACTCTATTATGGAGTTGATTGGAGGGTTTGCATTGTTTATCTTACCTTGCTCTGTCTCCATTTCCACTTCCTCCAAGCTCTCCCGCAGTATAATAGACAGCTACTATTGACGGCATCATCTGCCCCCAGGCCTGTGCACTTACACCTAGTGATATCAGATTGCTTTCTGGAAAACCATCCAAACAGGGCGCACTCCAAAACTTATTACGGCTTCCCATGAATGCTGAGGTATTGACAACACGGACTTCACCTGCACCAAACGCTGTTGTTTAGATGCAGAAAATAGCCTGATTTGATGTGTTTTCGAATGAGCATACGGTTCTTGCTCTTTCTCTGTCTGTCTCTCTTTCTGAGGCAATGAGGTGACAGAGATTCATAATATGTCAGAGAGCGCACCGTTTCACCTGGCTCAGATGAGATGTTATGATCATTTGCTTTCTAGTCTCAGCTTCGTCGTTTTGTTATAATTGTATAGGTCCCATGTATAGCTCGCAGTGGCTTTTCATTCTCAGAAAACTGACAAAAGTTGCAAATTGGGACGTATAAATAACATGTCCCAATTAACTCTTTTTTATGCTTCATATTTATACAGCTGCCACATGAATCAACTGTATGCAGGGTCCATTGACATCTGCCAGGATAGCTTCTGATTGTAATGCATGCAACACTCTGATGTGTACTACATGCTTTTTTTTATGTCAGTACTCAATATAAAATACAGCAATAAGCTTTTCTTGCTATTAAAATAATAGCACATTCGGATAGGCCTATATTAATAAAGTAAGACCCTTGCATGGACAATCCATTAAGTCTTAATGGATTGTCCATGCAATGGATTGTCCATGCAAGGGTCTTACTTCATTAAAACTGATTCATACAATATCATACAATATTGTTAAAAAAGTTTTCTATTTCAAATATATCTATTAATCAAAGAATCCTGGAAATATATATATATATATATATTCCACAAAAATTATGATGCAGCACAACTATTGGTAATAAGAAATGTTTTTTGAGCACTAAATTAGCATAATGATTTCTGAAGGATCACGTGACACTGAAGTAATGGCTGCTGAAAATTCAGCTTTACCATCACATGAATAAATGACATTTGAAAAGATATTAAACTTTAACTAACTGTCATTTTAAATCGCTTTGCTGTATTATTGGTCAAATAAATGCATCCTTGGGGAGCACAAGACTTCAATTTAAATCTAACCAATCACAAACTTTTGAACGGAAGTGTATAGGCCTATTACTTAAAATTTAAATGTAGAAGGATAATAACACTTTCAGCTAAGCATTAGCTGCATTGGTTTAATTTAATATTTTCCATCTACTGAATAAAACTGTTGTAGCAAAACTGTCAATATCTTCTGTGTGCATTGATACTTTCCCAAAAGTAGCACTTTATAGCACGAGTTACATTTATCATGCAATATAGCCTATAACATTGTAAAACGTTATTAAACAAACAATACAAATTAATCCATAACTTAAAAAAACAACTCAGACTCAAAGAGTATTTATTTATTCATATGTTAAAGGACACATTTTAAAGCAAAAATTTACATTTCTTGAGTGTTGCATAGAATAATTTTGTTAATAAATTAAATCTAGACTTTTTAATAGTACAAAAAGATGTCTCTTGTAACTGACAATAATTTGTTATTAATAAACTAATATTGTCTACATTTACTAATAAGGAGAAACCCGGTCTGGCAGAATGACAAACACATCATATATCTTTCCAACATAATTATTTCAATTTGAGGTGGTCCACTTTGACAAAACATTTGGAATTTGTTTGTAAAGTTCTCTTTCGATCAGTAAAATATGTACCACCGGAGGTGAGGAAGGCTGTAACTCACACAGTTTACACAAATACAAACACACAGGGCCTGAGCTAGAGAGGAGACTCATAGGGGAGGCTCAGGAGACGGTCTGTTTGGCATGGGCTGTGGCGGTAGCAGGAGAACCGGGCTGTCGGCGGGCTCGTAGGCCTTCTGGTTCTGTACTGAAGTGGGAGATGGAATAGGGGTGTCTGGGGATGCTGAAGAAACAGAAAAGCTATAAAATGCACTTAAAGAAGCTTTGTATGCCATGAGCAAATTATTCAAATCAGGTATTTAAAGAGCTGACACACTATACTTATGAACAGATAATAAAACTATCTTACCCATTTGCTGTAAGTTTGCAGGTCCTCCAGGTATGGAGCTAATGACTATAGTCTGTCCTGTTATTGGAATCTGAGGGTGACCATTGTGATGTAAGTGAGGTTGTTCTGTGGTTAAACCTGCAAAAATAAATAAATTCCATTATTGAGTGACTATATAAAAACAGTCTTCAAAACTATGTTCTTAATTTATCCTGATTTACTAAAGTAAGCCTACAATAATAATTTATATTTTGAGCAGTCAGGTCAGATTTGACGGAAATTTTCCTTTTTGTCTGTGCATCACGTCCTGGCCATATGGTAGCAGATATGCAACTTACAACTTAGAACCACAGATGGCGATAGAGCCACCAAAATTACATAAAGCACATTTGAAATAATAAAGTCCTTTTAAAGGAATACTCCACCGTTTTTAGAAATAGGGCTTATTCAACATCTTTCCTACATTTAGATATGTGAGAAAATTCATTTTTGTCTCAGTGCATGCATTGTTTTAGTTTGGCAGGGTCGCCGCTAACTTAGCTTAGCATAATGAATGGAATCCTATGTTGCCAGCTAGCATGTCCCTAATTACTTCTTGTGGCCTGCATATTCAAAACTAATACAAATAGCTATTTTAATAGCGAGATTAAGACTAGGCGATTTCATAGGCAGATACTAACCTGGGACTATATTATGGGGAAGCACAGGCAAAGCACTGCTACTTGGGCACAGAGATATCATGTGTTGCGTGATATCTCTGCGCCCAAGTAGCAGTGCTTGCATGTGCTTCCCCATAATATAGTCCCAAGTTAATATCTGCCTAGGAAATCGCCTAGTCTTAATCTGCATCGCTATTTGTACTCGTTGTGAATACGCAGGCCACAAGAAGTAATTAGGTGGGGGGGTTTTTTATTATTACTTTTACTCTGGACATGCTAGCTGGCAACATAGGATTCCATGCATTATGCTAAGCTAAGCTAGTGGCAACCCTGCCAAACTAAAACAATGCATGCACTGAGACAAAAATGCATTTGCCCACATATCTAAATGTAGGAAAGATGTTGAATAAGCCCTATTTCTAAAAACGGTGGAGTGTTTCTTTAAAGAATTAGTTCACTTCAGAATGAAAATGTCCTGATAATTTACTTACCCCCATCTCATCCAAGATGTTCATGTCTTTCTTTCTTCAGTCGAAAATAAATAGTTTTTTTTTTGTTGAGGAAAACATTCCAAGATTTTTCTCCACATAATGTATTTCAATGGCAGCCAACGGGTTTAAGGTCCAAATCAATGCAGTTTCAAAAGGCTTCGAAGGGCTTCAGAGGGCTCTGCATGATCCTAGCCAAGGAACGGGGTCTTATACCTTAAACCATCGTTCATTTTCTAAAACAAATAAACATTTATATACTTTTTAACCTCAAATGCACAACTTCGGTGTTGTTCTTCAGGACGTATGACGCCATCACGTCGGAAAGGTCACGCGCGGGATGTGTGGAAGTAACTACCGACCCAGTGTTAAAACGAACGTGCAAAGACTAAATCAAAAGCCCTTTACAAAAATAAAGGTAAAACAACAATGTCGGACAATTTTAGAACATGAGATGGAGTTTTTCGGCATTAGGTCAGCACTTCCAACATGATGACGTCATACGCAGTGAAGAACAACACCAAAGTCGCGTATTTGAGGTTAAAAAAGTATATAAATGTTTATTTTTTTTGAAAATGACAGATGGTTTCGCTAGATAAGACCCTATTCCTCAAATGGGATCATGCAGAGCCCTCTGAAGACCTTCGAAGCCTTTTGAAACTGCATTGATTTGGACCTTCAACCATTAAAAACATGTGGAGAAAAATCCTGGAATGTTTTTCCTCAAAAAACATAATTTCATTTCGATTGAAGAAAGAAAGACATGCATGAACATCTTGGAAGAGATGGGGGTGAGTAAATCATCAGGACATTTTCATTTTGAAATGAACTAATCCTTTTAAGGCAAGTAATTTCACTCGGCGGCCATCTTTAAAACACCTCTCGGGCAGCTATTTCAGTCAAATACAGCTCCTATCTCTTTGAATGGGGAAACATCAAGTTCTCCAAAGCTGTTCACCAAGCTTACGATTAAAATGTTATATTTGAAATCACCATCAACCGTCACATAAATAAGCGCGAGTCTCGGTTCTCCTAAACTAAAGGCAGCTGCAGTGATGCTATATATTTAGAAGGCCGGACTTATTCCACCATATGTCACACTTTCTTCCATTCAGTAATTTGAGTTCACCATCTTTGTGTGTCTAAAGTCTTTGGTAATATTACACAACACAAAAAGGAAGTTGCGGCAGTCTTTTCTTTCAATTTCAATTTTACTATTGTTGGAACTTCTTCCAAAAATGGTCTCACATCCCTTGCATCAATACAGCACATCAACACAATACATTACAGTACCATAAACACCACTTACAACAAATGACAATACTTAAGTACATAACTGGCTGCAATGCATTAAATTAATCCTTTCTATTTTTCCAGAACCTTGACGCCCACATAGACCTCCCCCAACTGTGATTTAATAATTTAAAAGACTGATGAACAAAAGATTGTGAAACAACTTCTCAAAAAAGAAAAAATGTAGGATGGGACTTGATTTTGTCCACTTGGAATTGATTGGATTGTGGGATCGTTGTTATTTGCTATTGCTGCGATCTCATGTGAGCAACAAGTATTTAAAAAAAAATAAAGATGTGCATGAATAAATAATTCATACTGAATATTATCATACGTCAACAGAGAGAATTTACACTGGAAAGATTTTGATGGAAATTTGGAAATATGGAATTTTAGAAAATAAAGCCTTTGCATTGATGAATTGTTCTCAATAACTCAATAGTATCAATAACATGCATTTAGAAAATAGGTATGGCAAATCCACATGATTTGAAGTAGCATTCATGTCCGTAGAATAAATGATGTGCCAAAATTTCATACTTAAGGTTAAGCGTTTGATCGTATCCATAATGCTAAGTATATGAGCAATAATAATAGTGGTTTCCCTTAGCTTGTCTACCCTCTTCAAATGACTCCAATCCAGAAGTAATGTCTTAATATATACAGCACATACATAATTTTGCCTCACCATTTTTCATTTTGCAGTGTAATATTCAGTAATATAAGAGAACGATCAAGCACATTTGTTTCAGAATAGAGTACTTGCTTTTACCTCATTTAAAAAAATGATCATGAAGCATTTTTCCGCTCCAAAAGCCCATGCAATTGAATGCTTCACCTCATACTCACCCCCAAGAAGCATCTCCTGCAGCAGGTTATCTATCTTGGCAAGACCTAAAAGCTTGATAAACTGTAGCTGCTCAATCATCTGCCAGGTGATGCTTTGCAGAGTAGGAAGTAGCAGCAAAAGCTCGCCGAATCGCCCACGCGAGTCATACTGCCGGTCATTAATGTAGTCTTCCAGACTCATTTGAACCTGATAGCGCATCGCCTTGATCTTAGAAGGGTCTCTTAAGCTTTTGGCGTCTAGAAGTTAAAAAAATAGTAACATTTATGACTGTGTTTCAAGATTCATATTGGGTAATATTTTGTTTTATTTGCATATACCTGGATCAAAGAACACAATGGCCTTTAGAGCTGCATATTCATTGTCATCAATTTGGATGTCCTGGAAGGGTAATACCAGTTCATCCAAGACTCGGTTAGACACGCGACCTATTTCCGGCTCAGGGCAGTTTCGATGGACAACACAACCATTACCTGCATGGAAAATAATAAACAAAAGATCCGCTTGAATGTGTGTGTGTGTGTGTGTCTGTGTAATTGTCTATCTATAATTATGTTGAAATGTGAAAATGACTTTCTATTAGAAGTTACCTAGAAGCAAGAGGTCTTTGTATAGCATTGATCTTTTAGCCACACCAAGCAGAAGGTGCTCACCAGCATGAGCTCGTAATAAACTAACCTGTAAAAAATAACGAGACCTGTTTAACAGTTTTCTGTAAACCTAATATACCACAATGAAATGTAATAAAAATATGCTATACTATAAGGAAATACACATAACACATACACACTTGGAGTCAGTAAGACTTTGTTTTTGAAAGTAGTCTCTTATGCTCACAAAGACTGCATTTTCATTTAATCAAAAATACAGTAAAAACAGTATTGTGAAATGTTTTCTATTTTAATATATTTTCATCAACCATTACTCCAGTCATCAGTGTCACACGATCCATCAGAAATCATTCTAATATGCTTAAGAAACATTTCTTATTAATATCAATTCTGAAAACCGTGACTTTTCAGGATTCTTTGAAGAATAGGAGGCTCAAATAATAATAGAAATCTTTTGTAATATTATAAATGACAATTTCTTTGAAAATAAAACTCAATCATTATATACAGTCCAACCAAAAATGATTTAGAACCCATATATAATGTTTTACTAGTGGGTGCCGGACACTATAGTTCATTTATGTAAGTGAGGATAGCAAAAAAAATTAACTGTGACATATTATATTTATCTTCATTCAATGGACTACCAATAAAATTGATAAAAACATTTTGACCTGACCATGTTTTGATGAAGTGTTTTTTTCTTTAATTGCTAATGTGACCTTTTACACCTCAGACTGAACAAAATGAAGCACCTAAATTGGTATTATCTAATTGTGTACTTAAATTTAACAGCTGATTGGTTGATTGACATCCATTACATACCTTTCTATCAAAGTTATCAAGATGAACTTGTTCTGACACAGTTTAACTCTGAGTTTTTGTCATATTTTATTACCATTTTCTAAAATATAGTGATAATGTGAGAAAATGTTGAAGGTGTCTAAATAAATTTTGGTTTGACTGTATATATCATTTTATTTATTCAAATTTTTAGAAACACATAGTGTAGTTATGGTCTCTACCAGCAGAGGGCTAACTGGACAATCCTAACCAGCCAAACATTTGCCATCTAGCCTACTTTATAATGCTAAATGGAGTCCCATTTTGGCCCAGAAGAGAACATTTTGTCAACTTTTAGGTGTACGCAACCATACAGTATACAGACCTCGAAGCTAATACACATGAACAAAATGCCATTTTTATATTTTTATCCCTAAAGCTCTTATTAAAACATCAGAAATTTCTGCATGTTCAATAACAATAAATGCAAGGGGGGAAATCTGAAATTTCGAGCAACACAGACAGCATGCTAAATGGAGGCTAAACCAAGTCAGCCATGTGAATAGCAAATATTGAGCTTCAGTGAACGGCCCTGCAATTTAACCCAAGGGCCTCCCCAATTAGCACAGCCAGCGTTGCTTTCCAACGGCCATTACCTGGTCATCAAGTGGCAATTCGCCGAAGGCTGGGATGTATTTAGCCCACTCTACCAGAACAAGCAGCTGTTGCTTCATAGATTCACAGACGTCACTGATAGTGGCTGATTTTTTCTCTGAAACATCAGCAGGGCCCATTGGGCTGGCGGCGTTGATCTGCTGAGAAACACACGAGAGAAGAAACCGAATTTACCGTGTCCTCTAAAAATGCTTTTGCACAGGCTGTTGCCTCTCTCAGGGTAAATTCACACAGGTACTCATGCAGATAATTAGAAATGTTGATGACACTGACTGATGCTCAAAGAAAGGAACGCTCACGCAAATTACAGTTGTTATTTATTTCTCTTTGTTATTATTAACTACAGAGCAGAACTTCATCAGAGTTACTGTGATGAAACCTCTCTTAATACTTTAATCAGCCCTGTTGCTGGTTAATTTTTGTCTTTGATGACTATTTATCTCTAGCAGAATGCATTAAAACCATACACCTTTGCTTTAATTGACAATCATAGCAATGATTTATTGCCCCAAAGCAATAAATGTTATTGCCGCAGATACCGTAACTATATGCATGTTTTTCATTTTCCATGTCTCTGCCCGTTTCTACTGATATTCTTTCTCTTTCTTTTTGTGCGTGCGTGTGAGCGTTTCGATTAACCTTGATAGGACAGTTTACCTGCTGCGAGAGAGCTTCAGCATGAGCAAGGGCTGTGATTGGCGGCAGATCATGTGAGTCTTGCATGTTCCTCCTAGAGCTGATACGGTCCCGCTCATTCTGCACAGCTTAAAACAAGCACAAACAATTTTGCTGATTAGTGAGCTAATAACAGTTAGGAGTTATTACTGATTAGCCAAGATGATGGGTGTGTTTCTCAAGCTTATTTCCAGAAAAGCTCACACACTGCGAAGAAATAAGGGGCTCACTGGAAGAATGAATCATTCATTTGAATGTATTAACGGCATATAAAGAGTACAAAATTCCCTTTTTGTCACACCTGCCAATGATGAATGAATTGGAAAAATATGCTAGCCATAAATATTTCCTACTGGCCATGTTACTGTATTCTGCATAACTTTAAATCCTTTTTAAATACAGTTTTATTTTTAAATAATTAAATAACACATTTTCTCTATGCGAATGTAGTTATTTAGACATTTGGTATACTTTCTATGAATTATATTGATTTAAACTGTCAAATAGCAGCTCAAAATTTATATACTGTAAATTTGATACAGGTATGTGTGATTTTTCATATATGTAGACTTTAGAAAAAAATAGCCTTACATTGTTTCCTGGTCTGGTTTGCTAGTTTAAGAGGAGTTTTGGCTGGAAGACTAGATTAAACTGGATTAAGCCAGCTAATACCAGTAAATCATCTTGGGCCGGTTTAAGCTCTTTTTCTTTTCTTTTTCAAAAGAAATGGGAAACGATGGTGAACAAATGAAGAAAAAATAATAATACATGACTGTCGTACAAACCCCTGCATAAGCTAGAGGTAAAACTTTAACTGACCACAGTCCTGAACAACTTGTACGCACGGAAAGTGAGGTGGAGAGCACATGATCGCCCATCATAAAAGTCTAAGCCAAGGTTATACATCTAATAAACTAAACATCCTTGTGTAATCAGGGCAAGTTTTATGGCATCATCTATTTTACTCACTTGAGTTCCCTCTTCCTTGTTACTCCATGAGATGTCCGTTCAAGACTGTGGGAAATGGGAGCATTTGTGGGGAAAATGTTTGCATATAAAATGTTTACCTTCTTTCTTCATTCCAGCCCGAAAGCATTTGTGAAGTCTGCAGAAACGGCACTGGTTCCTTTTGTCTTTATCAACAACGCATTGACGATTAAACCTGCCCAAAAAGAAGATCACAAGAGCAAACACCATACTTTGTAAACGCCATGTTAACAATACAGCAATGCATGTATAATTAAAAATAGTCTTTGTGCTTTTTGGTCAATTATTAGACCTGGGAACTGTAAGGAATTAAAGGTATGTGGTTCTAATTCCATTTCCTTAAACAATTCTCTTTTAATTTTGATATAGACATGACAGAAGTAATATGGTTCAATTCAATCTGAGTTCAGGACTGATTCGTGAGTCTTTCTGAATGATTCATTAAAAAGAATCGGCTCATAAGGTGCACTCAGTTGTGAATCAGGTTATATTGTTTATGCTTTAAAATAAGTAACACTTTACAGAAAGGTCCTATTAGTGGCCATCAATGCATTAACTAACATTAGCTAAAAATCGTTACATTTTATTTTAAGGTGTCCAAGTTACAGTGTAAGTACGGAGTAATATTAATTACTATGTGTACTTACTTTTTTTTATTAAATACTATGTGTACTTAATATAGGGGTATGGGTTACACTTTATTTTAAGGTCTCATTGTTACAGTGTAATTAGATATTTAAGTACTAAGTAATATTAATTAAGTACATGTACTTACTATAGAGTTCGAGTAGGATTAGGTTGAGTATTAGTTGCATGTAATTATGCATAATTCACTGTTATTACTATGGTAAGTACATGTAACATGTAACAAGGACACTAAAATAAAGTGTTACCGTGTTAGGTTTGTTGTAGGGTTAGTTGCTTGTAATTATGCATAATTTATAGGCTAGTTATTACTATAGTAACTACATGTAACATGTAAAAAGGACTGTAAAATAAAGTATTACCTTCAGTATTTATTCATCTTTGCCAGTTAATAAAAATATAACTGTATATTGTTAGTTCATGTTAGCTCAGGTTCATTAAATAATATTAAGAGATGCAACTTTTGATAATAATAATAATGTATTAATAAATGTTGGAATTAACTAAGATTAGCAATGCTTAGTTAATATTTTTAATTGTATACTATACTAAACCAAAACATTTTGTGAAAACTGAACATTTAAAATAAAACTATTCATAAATATTACTAAAATAACACGTTTCCTTTCCCACATAAAAATCATTTTCAGTACACAATATTCATTTTATAGTGTGAACATCTCAGTTGGATGTGTGGTGTACCTGCAGGAGTAGACATGACTCTTCCTGATGCTCCGGCGGAAGAAGCCTTTGCAGCCATCACAGCTGGAGGCGCCATAATGTTTACCTGTGGCTTTGTCGCCACAGATTGCGCAGTTGGAGCTCACGCCATTTTCTCCTTGACTGATGTTGGGCTCTGTCGGCATGTTTTCTGTGAACAACAGCACGGAGAGTCAGGATTGAGATCATCACATACAATGTTATTGCCACCTGAACACTTTGGTTCGAGTTGCAACAACTGTTCATTCGGTCAAGTTAGGGCTCAATGATTCATTTTTATAAAGAGTCGTGTCTATTTTACATCGTGGACACTAAATGGTGGGAATCTACTGCTGCTATAGTTTCTAGATGCTAAGCTAATCCAGCTAGAGACTAACAAACACAGAGCAGGAAGCTACAGCACGACACGTCTATCAAATCTCTGCCTTTTTACTCAGTCTCTCAATCATAACAGCTAATGAGGAGAATAAGGAAGAGTTCTGCATAAGTGAACAAAGGATGCTCATCCTAAAAGACCTTCTAATGCTACAGAGAGTGGCACCCTTCTGTTCATATAGACAAGGATGAGAAATCAATCATTCCTTTGTGCATCCAAAATCATAACATTTCAACAAAAGAAATGCAGCAGGGGACTTTAGGCTTTTATGCGCTGAGACTGATTGGAGCCTCCTGCTGTTGTAGGACAGACTTAATTAGGATTAGCCTCTGTTTTATCGCATAGACAGATACTCAATGGAGATTGACATCTCATGGATAAATGTTAATGTGGGTTGAAAGCAATCTCTTCTGATTTAGTTTATTCCCAAAGTGATTGCTTCTCATTTCAGAATAAAACATCATTTGGATGCAAAGGGCACGTGTGGCCGCAGAGAGGCAATTCCGTATATCTGCAGAGCATGTTTTGAAGTATTAGTTTCAGAGAAAGGTGCTATAGAACTTAACATGAAACAATCTATTTCTATTCAAAAACTATTTCACAATATTCACAGCTTTATGGGCTTAATTAAAGAGTTTCGCCCAAAGATTAAGATTCTGTCATCATTTATTCACTCTTATGTTGTTCCAAACCTACATGACTTTACTTTCTTCTGCAGAACACAAACATTTTTGGTGACCGTTGACTTCCGCAATATGGATTAAAGAAAACATTTGGGACATTTCTCAAAATATATTATTTTAGTGTTTCACTCAAGAAAGAGATTCATACCGTTTTGGAACGTTATGAGGGTGAGTAAATGACAGAATTTTCATTTTTGGGTGAACTGTCCCTTTAAGCACAGGATGGATAAAGAAAGCTGAAGGATGCCCAGATGTATACACAATCAATCAATCTCAAACTCTTTCCTACAACATTAAATGTACACTTTGCATGAAAACATCAACTCAAAATTTGAGTTTTGCTTTTTGCACAATTTAAATCAAATGCGCCAATGCAACACAATGCTTAATTTTACAGTGTGCAACATATTTCAATTTGTAAAACATTAGTTTATCTATTTGCATTCATCACTGTCATTCTTTAGACAAGTTTTTAGTTCCCAGCATGCTTTGCTTTGCATGGGACTGGACTGTGTGAGGATGATTCAGTAGTGCACATTTTTTTATTATTATTTTAAACAACTTACAATCAGTTAATGTAGATGTTACCATGACACTTGACATTTCCAATGCTAACACATCAACAGATTCAGTCAAGTTAGTATTACAGGTCTAATTTTACTGGGTTAACTCATTTCTATTTGATCAGCATTAAGTATTTGTGTATTGATTTGTTTCATTTTAGGAAAATCTGAATGAAGTTGAGCCAAAGAATTATTTGTCAAGCTGTCCATCAGAGAGTGTGCGTTCGCCTTTAAATAGTTTCTATTCCATGTTATTTATGACCTTTCTCTATCTCTGTGTTTAGATGTACTGTAAAGAACTGTAAAGATAACTGGGAAATCTCTACAGCTATTTGAATACAGCATTAGGTTAATGGAGAACCAAACTGGATAAATCACATCAGATTGCGATGACGTTTGGTGGCTAAAGATATGGACCATGGATAACCAAAAGTGCTTAGGTTTAAAAGTTAGAAGTGGCAACATTGCACCCTTGACAAAGACATTTCCCATGATGCCCCAGGGTGACTGTCCTTTAGTAAATGTACTTTTATTTGTGGAATAAAAGTACAAAATAAGATAATTTCACACCTCAAAATCCATCCTGTCCATCCTCTTATACGAGTTATTTGTTGTTCTTGCTTTGAATTAAAGGGATAGTTCACCCAAAAATTGAAAACTCTGTCACAATTTACTCACCCTCAAGTTGTTCCAAACCGGTATGAATTTCTTTCTTCTGCTGAAAACAAAAGAAGATATTTTGAAGAATATTGTTAACCAAGCATTTGAAGGGCCCCATTGACTTCCATAGTATGGGGGCCAAAAAAATACTATGGAAGTCAATGGGGCCCATCAACTGTTTGGTTCCCGACATTCCTCAAAATATCTTCTTTTGTGTTCAACAGAAGAAAGAAATTCATACCGGTTTGGAACGACTTGAGGGCGAGTAGATGATGATAGAATTGTCATTTTTCAGAGAACTATCCCTGAGTGAACTAAGTTGTACAAAATATACTTAACTTACACATAAATATATCCCGTTTTGTCTTTTTTCCCAACCTATCAACCCATGGAGAACCCTATCTCTATCTCTAATCCTGAGACTCAGAACTCTTTTCTCAGGATTTGAGTGAAACCCTCTGTTGAATTTTAAACTGAATGGAAAGACTTTCAAAATAGTTAGCTAACAGTTATCTCCTTTAGGAGGTAAATGATTCTGCTGGGACAAATCATTCCAGACAGTTCAGACAGCTATTAAACCAGCCATGACATGGCACTTGTCCCCTCCAGACACGTGCAAGTCAGTCATACCAAGCCAAATGAACACCCACATCAGTTAGAATTGACATTAGTTAATACTTCAGTAACAACATAACAAACACAAAATGAGAGCAGCAAGCAGCATCAACCCCATCTGCTTCAAAACATATTTTTGGACAGCACTCACCCCCACAATAAAGCACCTCTGCATTCTCAAAGCCCAGTGTGCTATAGGTCGGGTCTAGGCCCTCGCAGTAATTGGCTTCATTCATGTCCAACAAGGATTTAGGGAGAGGAGTTGGTGAAAACTTCATCCCTGGCTTGCTATCCCTACTTAAAGTCGTCCTGGGACAGTGTCTCTAGGAGAGAGAACTGAGAGCAGTCTAAGGTTGACCATCTCTTCAGAATGCTGATTTGTCATCTTCTAAGACAAGGGAGGAGCCATGGCCAAGACTCCTCACCTCCTTGCACAGAACTTATCTTCTCCCCTTATCCTCTACTTATCAGAAGGATGAAGAGATAACAGTATTCCCCATTTGTTCCAGAAAGAAACCAGAAGTTTTATTGGTGCAGCCCAACAAACAGGCCCAATTCTCAGGAAAATTGACAGTCTTAAAAAGTAATGCACCATCCCATAACCAAAATATGGCAAGGACTGCAGAACAATGCACTTATAAATGCACATTAGGAGAACTAGGAGAACTTCCTTTTGTAAACAACATGTTGTAAATCAATCAGCTTCAGATGTGCCATAGCTTAAAATGAAGTTGCATAAATTGTTGTTTTTTTATAGTGTAATGCTCAATTAAATTTACAAAATTAATATTTAAAAACTATGTATCTGTTACAGCAGTTCTGTTGCAATTATATGATTATTATAGACATCATAAACATTTGTCTGTTTTGCATGTTAACATTTGAATGTAATACTTTGCGTCATTGAGACATTTTTCTTAAATGGATAGTTCACACAAAAATGAAAATTCTGTCACCATTTACTCACCCTCGTCCTTACAAACTTTTCAAAAAGATATATTTTGAAAAAAAAAAGACTTTCTTTGTACAATGAAAGTCAATGGGGTCCAACGTTTTTCAAAATATCTAATTTTGCATTCTAAAGAAACGCATACAGGTTTAGAATGAAATTGGGGTCGTTTTATCACTTTAAGAGTTTACCTAACACACAAAAAATATATATATTTTATGGCAAAATAAAAATACAAACATCACAAAAATGACAATAGTGCAGCACCAACAGCCCTGTACAATCCATGTGCAAAGCCATTAAATAAAAATAAAAAAAACTAACAGATGTCTCTGGTCAGAATATACATTTTAAAACATTCAACTTAAATGAAATACTTTCAAATTTGGTTCCCCTAAGAGTGTGCTAGATTTTAGAAGATCTATGCGTGTGAGTACTGTTTTTCTGTAGACTAAACTGCCTTACTCTACTTAAATCTACAATAGAAAGTCAAACCGAATAGGACCATTACTGTACAAACAGAAGCTACAACAAAAACAGAAGGACAACAACATATTAAATAAACCAGACTTAAAGGATTTGACATTAGATTCAGTAAGCACATGGATACTCTGAGGCAACATCGCACAGGTTACATTTTAACTTCACTCCAGCAAACAATGTTTAAATGAGGAAGTGCTCAAATGTTCACGTGATAAGAGTTTTGCTAGTGAGGGCATCTATTTCATGCCCTCTATTTTCAATAAATTGCATTACACCTTACTAACAAATCCAATGCAGAGAGACGAATACTTTATTTAAAATCATATTGCAATATACTCTACATTAGTAGTACAACTTCCAAAGCTAAATAAATTCAAGGTCATACTAGAACGGCTTAGAAGTCCCAGGACTGGGAAAAACTTGTAGTATCAAGGCGGTTGGCTACATTCAGTTTTGTATTAAAAATAATAATTATATTGCGTATAATAATAATAATAATAATAGGCATATTTTTTATGAAAAATGCAACAATTTAAAGTAATTTATAATGCAAAAATAACTAAGAGAATGTTATGCTTAGAGATTGAATTTAGCTTAATTTAAACCTTTATAATGACTATAAAAATTTAAATATAGTAATAATTTAATGTAAGTACTACTTATTTATGCGCACATATTAAAATCATGTACACTTTCTGGAAGAAACAAATATGCTACATTTTTATTCGTAAACAAGAAAGAGAAAAGACACGAATGTTGACGTCACAGCCTGACTGTTGTGGTCAAACCATGTAAGTTA
This sequence comes from Gobiocypris rarus, assembly GCA_023029165.1. Lineage (NCBI taxonomy): Eukaryota > Metazoa > Chordata > Actinopteri > Cypriniformes > Gobionidae > Gobiocypris > Gobiocypris rarus. The sequence continues at coordinate 12,548,955 of CM040924.1, read as the reverse complement.
GTAGTAAGTTCTTTAAATTTCTACATAACCAGGTAAAATGTAGAAACAAACGGATTATTTTTTCTTTAACTCGCCCACAGTTCAATATGACCGCAACTCAAAACTATCTGGTCTTACCTTCTCCCCGTCCTACAACGATTTGCATTAATCCACCAAAACACAAACGAGCATGGGTCAAACTTTTCTGCTAATAAATTTGATGTTTTGCTGTTACAGAGAGCAAATGCGAGTACATGAAGTGTTTAAAATGTCATTGGATTATACTTTTGGTGGTGTTGGGGGAGACTCATTAGATCGATTTACTAAACAAACTGAAAGTTGGGTGGAGATGTTAAACAGTAACTAGCCCCAATAAAACAGAAGACATGAATCGTGTTACCTGTGCGTGGGTTCACGACGTCAAGAACAAGTACAGTACAAAGCCTAAAGAAGTAGAAACATTTGAATTTAGCCTTTAATGTAACTTATAGCCAACGTAATACATCATACATAACCTACTTAACAGACATTTTGTATTTTGAACTGAAAATAAATAATAAAACGCCTGCTTATAAACAATTTGGTTGAACGCTAATAACCCAAATCATAGTTTTACAGTAACTATAATTTTACCTTTTAACTAGGCTCCGAACGGGTCTTTGACGTTCTCTAAGTTTACCAGAAGAGGGCGCCACACCTCTATTTTTCATTTTCAATCACGTTGGCTAAATTACACCAAGTATATGTCTCTGCAGGTTAGTAATAAGAGTTACCTCATCCGTGGGTGTGGCCATAAACAGATGGGACGGTTTCAACTGTGTTACCTGATTTGCCCACGTCACAGTGTGGGTAGGGTTTAGGGGTGGGGTCGAGTGAAGAGGATCATTTTCATTGCGTGATTTATAAACGCCCATGAGTTTGAAAACACCCACTAATTTAGAAACACCCATTATTGTTCCGCAGAGACCTCATACTCCTAAATTATAAGGCCGAAATAACTGAGGGGAAATTAAGGCATTTATAATAAAAAATACTAATAAAAACCCTCAAAACGGTTGTGATATTTTTGTCGATGAGACTCACATGCCTACAAGCTGAAAAATGTATTCATATCTCCTGAAATAAAAGAGTTTTGTGATTTTTAGTCCATCATCCACATATCCACATATCCAATTAAAATGCTCATTAAATGAGATTAAATTTAAGACTCACGAGTTGTACTTTTACAACAATTACTTAGATTATTATGTGTAGCCTATTAAGTAAATATGCTTATTATAGGCTTGTTGTAAGAAGTTAGCTGTTCATTTGATTTTTAAATCAGATATTTACTAAGCATAAATTCAATAGGCCTACAAGCTAATATAGTCATTTCTAAACAACTGCCATTTAATTTGAGATGTCACCCTTCTTGAAAGCTATAGGCTACTGTGGTAGGCCTGCTAATGTTATTTTGTTATACTGTATTTATAATACTGAAATGTAGCTACTATTACTCAAGTGCATTCAGTCTTTAGGAAGCTCTCCGTGTCTTCATGTCCATGGCTGAATCCGAAATCGCCCCCTAAACCCTCGTCCACTATTCCCCACGTTAGTCCACTAATAGTTCCCTTGAAGGAGTGAATGAAAACGAGTGCGTGAAGTCGGATAGCCGTTGAGCGTAGGCCTACATCGGCTGTAGACTATAGTGTGTGTAGGCTACACTCGTTCTTCTGAAACGTTTTAGGTGAACAGTCTGTTACTTGTTTCACAACGCTCAGAAAACGCTCAAAAGTAACTTTCACTTGATGTTTGCGAAATACACGCACGCACACACACACACACACATACGAAATAGAACTAGAAAGTTCCCTAAATGTTAGCAAAACCAAACTAAAAACATTTCAAAACTGGACGTTCAGATAATTAACAACGCTACTTATTAGGAACATTAGCCAAACGTTCTTTAAAGGAAAAATAAGCTGCTACTCATTTAGGCTACCTTTTACTGTATTATAACACTCGTTTCCTGTAAGTAAAAAAAAAAAAGTTTCCATTTTCACATCTGCAGACCCTGATTCATAGTCAATGATGTGGAGAATAGCGGCTTTAGGTCCAGCACACCTGACACACGCCCTTCCCAGTGAACGTCAGCATGTCGAAACACGTAAGTCCCGTGATGGCCAGAAACACCTCATTGATCGCATCAAGATTTGCAGTGTCTTCCAGATATTTCAGCCGAAAAAGGTGGTACGGTACAAGGCAGGTGAGCATGATAAGTACAAAGATGAGGTTTTTTATTTGAACCCAAAACTCCTGCTGGGAGCGACTGGCGGGTCCGTGCTTGCGTATCAACGCGTGCAGGATGATCGCCTGGATGCAGGTCTGAAGACACGACACACTGATAATAAAGATGGACAGAATCATGTTCACAACGTAGACTGCCATGTTTTTTTTAATCATATTCCCAAATCGGAAGCACTGGGTTTCTATGTGACTGTTTGTATTCGTATCCCCGTATTGAGACAGCACGAGGGGTAGCATGATGAGCAGCAGGAGGGACCACATTACAGCGCTCGCGCTCAGCGCGTGCAGCCGCCTGTAGAACTCAGTCCGTTGCGTTTTCTTGTAGTAATGCAGGAAACGAAGGGTAAGAATGATGGCGTAGATTAAAAACACCATGTATATGTGAATATGCACCATTGCGCTGACCAGTTTACACATCCCCCCACCCAAAGCCCATGTTTGTGAAGCGTAGTAGTAGATTCTGAATGGCACGGTGAGCAGGAATAGAAAATGTGCGACCATGAGGTTCAAAAAGGCGATGGTGGTTAACGAGCGAATGTTGGTTTTTAACAAGCTCATCATGAGGGCCAAGCCTGTGATTCCCACCAGAAGCACGACTGTGTAGATGACGATAAGCGCGATTCTGTAGGATTCAGTGAGGTGGGCTGGTGAAGTAGGGCTGGATGTCACTGTGGGGCTGGTGATGTTGGCAGCTGTGGTGGTGTTCATCTTCTTGGTCCCTAGAGAGAAAACATACTGGAAGTCAAAGACAAGTGGTGAAGTCATTTAACATGTGAAAAAGTGATCCTGGTTTAGTTCAACGCACAGTTTCACTGTAAAAATGTTAATTATTATAAACAAATGTTGAGTTCTTGTTTTTTTTTAATCATCAACATTTATCCAAAGAGATAGAAAAATGAATGCAACAAACTTCTAAAGGATAGTTAACACAGAACATGTCGTTCCAAAACTGTATGACTTTCTCAGTTCTGTGGAAGTAAAGAAGATATTTTGAAGAATGCTGGTATCCAAAACACACACATTTCTCAAAATATCTTATTTTATGTTCCACAGGGGGAAAAAGATAGTCATACAAGTTTGGAAGAACACAAGGGTGTTTTCTATTTGGTATCATCTTAGCATTAGGTTCGATTTGTTTTACTCTAGTTAACATGAACTAACAATAAAAATACTCATTAATGCATACATTAATCTTAAATATATATTATATTATTTAATTGACCGGCAGCTTACATTAATTATATTAATCAGATAAATACTGTAACAAATGTATTGCTCATTGTTAGTTGATAAGTTAATGCAAAAGGTAAATATTTTTTACAATGTACTATAAACAGGCCAATAAAAAGCTGATGTACAAGTCATTGTACTGTGTAAACCCTCATTGCATTCCTTTAAACATTATTTTGAATACTTCATGTAAATATAATAATTTTAGCTCCTATAGCTGTAGCTGACAAACCACAACATATACATGTATGATGGTTATTTTGCCTTCAAAAAAATTAACTTAAGCCAGACATTTCAATTATATTTTACAAAGCAGTGCATTTAAAATGTTAAAACCCGTTTACATAATCAAAATTAACAGCTTAATAAGAGATTGAAGAAAGATACATACCCTGAGAACAGCAACACAGAAGTCGGAGATGCAGATCAGATGAGGAAGTAAGGTAATGTTTGTTGCTTTTGCAACTCGTCTGGTAACCACTATTTTAGCACACTCTAGACGAGGAGGCTGGACTGCTGGCTGTTTCATGATTCACACTAGCACATTTGAAACTTCACTTTAAGTGGCCAACCTCAAAAACAATGAGTCACATTGTCAAACAACCTCTCGGATGTTTTCAGTTGTGATAAAATACTTCAAGATCACAGCCACCTTGCATTTCCGAATGTATTGTAATAGTGCCTCTTAAAATGATCTCTTAGTAGAAACTACAGGTATCAAATTTACTATCACTCCATTTAAGTGTTTGGACTTGAGCCAAAAAGCAGGTTTGTGGTTTTTGGTTTTCCCCTGCTTCTTTGTCACAGCTGCAGGTGTGTGTGTGTGTGTGTGTGTGTGTGTGTTTTGGGGGTGGGGGCTTACTGCAGTGTGCGACAAGTGTTCTCATAGTAGCCGCTGAGCAAATTAACATTATAGCATACAACAAATCAAGGCATCATCAAGCGATGCCTTTGTTTTGAATGAATGACCTCTAGCAGCGAAAAATTATATATTGTGGCTTTAATTTTTATTTTTTTATTTCTGTGATTATACTTCAAAAAAAAAAATTATTATACTGATTTGCTGCTACATTTATTATTATTATTATTATTATTATTATTATCAAATGTTGAAAACTGTTGTGCTACTTAATATTTGTGTGGAAACCTTATTTTTTTCAGGATTCTTTGATGAATATGAAGTTCAAAAGAACAGCATGTATTTGAAATAGAAATCTTTTGTAAAATTCTGAATGTCTTTACTGTAATTTTTTATTAATTTATTCTGTCCTTTACCTTAAAAAAATTCTTGCTGACCCCAAAAGTTAAAAAAGTTTCCTATGTATTTTATTTTGAACCTGGCAATGTGCTGACATTGTCAAAGATCAAGAGTTATTGTGATTTTATAAAAAAAAAAAATTTAATGACATTTGAATGTAAAGGTTTATTGTAAATAAATAATTTTAAACAAAAATATTAAAAATACAGTGTTATAAAACTACACAATTATCATAATAACACCATCCGAGAATTAGATCCCAGTTAAAATCAGCTGACAACATTCCTCACATTTGGCATAAATCATACAGTACGCAGAGACATAATCAAGTACTTTCCCTTTAACCTTTCTCAGAACTACAATACCTATATATTCAATATATGTATTAATAACAGATCACTTTTCTTATTATTATTACAAGTCTTCCTCTTACAGTTTAAGATGCAGAGTCATATGTAAGTAATATTGATGTTAAGAAATTCACAGAAACGGGAAGACCACGCTGAACATCAGTCATATTTTTGTGCAGTTGAATGCTTGTTTTATGCACCTTGTAAACATTAGGAGAGAGGTCCAGGTGTGAGGTCGTCACCTAAAGTGCATCTTTCGTTTCTGTCCGATGATGATTCTCTTGGAGGTTAAAATGTGCGTCATGACACTCAGCAACATGAGGAAGATGGTCATGGACATTACGATGACATAGTGACTAATACTGCAACACAAGAAACATTGTATAATATAACATTGCATTAACACACATGAAATGAAAGATACGATCCAAAAGTGAGCTTGTGTTTCACATGGATAACAAGATGGAAGCTAAAATAATACAGTTAACCCACCTAGTTCCTATGTCAAGCCAGCTTCCATAATCTTTTACTAAGAAAAAGAAGTGCTGGTGAAAAAGAACAGAAAAGTTCGAATCAATGATAAAATAAAATGGTTAATAAAAAAATGTATTTGTTCTCTATACTAAGCTTACCAGTGCCATCAAGTCTGAAATGACAAGCACAACGAGGAAAAGGCTAGAAAACAAATGCAGATTTTATGTAAACATAAGCAAAATAATGTTATAAAAATATCATATATACACAATTTTTTTCTTCTGCCTATACAGGAACATAGAGCCCTGCACATGACATGCGAAAAATAATTTTTTTTAAATTAATTTGTTGATTCAACTAAAACAAGGGAATCCTGCGATGTATACGCTATTTACTGAAAACAATGGAACTAATTAGTCAAATTTGCAATATGAACAAGTCATAGGAGCAAATTGTTCATTCATAGCGACAATTTCCCTTTTTTTGTCAGCATCATCAATAAGAATCCATATGAACATTTCCAAATTGGACTTAATTGCTTATCATAAACTCTTGATTTCAAAGTCCAGATGAACAAGGAAGTGTTTGAGAAGTGCTTGAGCTCAAATATAGAAGCAGTCTGTCTACAGTCAATGTGAAAGACCTTCTGGCATCCTGCCGTACTAATTATTCTTTAATGCAAAGTACCTTCGTGATGAGAGCTGCGTTGACACTTGAATGCTTTCGAATGTGCACATCACAATTACAAATGGGATTAAAACCTGTAAGAGGATGAAACAGTGGAAAGATGCATATAGTTGTGCACTAATAAAAAAAAAAAGCATACATTTGAAACTTAAAGGGATAGTTCACCCAAAAAAGGAAAATTAGCCCATGATTTACTCACCCTCAGGCCATCCTAGGTGTATGACATTTTTCTTTCATACGAATACAATCTGAGTTGTATTAAACAATGTCCTGGCTCTTCCAAGTTTTAGAATGGCAGCCCAAAATTTGAAGCCCAAAAAAAGTGCATCCATCCATTATAAAAGTAATCCACACGGCTCCAAGGGGTTAATAAAGGCCTTCAGAAGTAAGGTTTTTTTTTTTTTTTACACATTATAAAGTCAAATATCTTGCCTCCAATGGACAACTTTCAACTGGTGCCAAGGCCGTAACAATGTCTTGAACATGGGGGGGACCCATTTTTTATTTTATAAAGCATAAAGAAACAGTACAGTGAACGTAATTCTAGGTCTAATTCTAGTTGGGAAATAATCCTTTCGGGACTATTTGAAAACAATATTTACAAATCATTATTAGTCCTGAGATTCTTTGCATTGAGTAAATATATAGATCTGCTGTTGATATTTGAATTCTCTACCGGTCTGGTGGTTAAATCTTAGTAAACCGCGTCAAAGGTTTCGGGTTCTAATCCTCCCTCATATAGTTGTTGTTTTTTCTCTTCATTAAAATCAAATATGTTCGTCAATGATTGTGTATTAAGAGCAGGGACACGTTTGTGTGTATTTTGTTTTGTGATTTCATCGGAAAGAGTCTCTCTCCGCAACGGCATGTGATAGATTGACGCGCTCATCTGTGTGTGTGAAGACTGTGCAGTGTGCATGAGCCAAAAGAGAACGTATACCATGCCTACTTTTATTTGTTTGGCCATCACAATCATTTTGACATTGACGAGCGCTGTTAGACCACTGAGACAAACCCCTACAATGAAACTTTTAAACCTTTTTGTCATCCTAACAACAACATACAGAGCGCTGCGTAAGTGCAGCAGAGCGGTGCAATCATTTCAAATATTGGGGTGGCAATTCAGCCATTTCTAATTATTGGGGGGACTTGTCCCCCTCAATGTTTATTGTGGTTACAACCCTGACTGGCGCAACAATGATGCCGGACATAGCGTAAGCGTTTTGAATTACGAGAGGCGGTATGCTGGAAGTTAGATATTATTAACCCCCTGGAGCTGTGTGGATTACTTTTATAATGGATGGATGCACTTTTTTGGGTTTCAAATTTTGGACTGCCATTATAATGCTTGGAATTTTTTAATATAACTGATTGTATTCGTCTGAAAGAAGAATGTCATATTCACCTAAGATGGCTTGAGGGAGAGTAAATTATGGGATAATTTTAATTTTTGGGTGAACTATCCATTTAAGGTTGAGCATGTGCTATACCTTCCACATTAACAGGCCGCCCATGATGAACGGATTGAAGACGGTCAGAAAGCAGTACACAGAGGCTGGATCAAAACTGTGAAGGTAGATTAAGGCATAATTATATTCAAGTCTATTTTATAGCACTATTGTTATTAATTAGCTTACCTGTTGATAGAGGCAATGTTACCACAGCCAAAGAATGCAGTTATTATGAAAAACACCTATTTAAACAGTTAAGGATTGTAAACATAAATATATATATCAGCAATTATAAGACACAAATCAAATAGTCTGTAGTTCAAAAGGATGCAAAAAAGTAAGATCTCCGAATGTCATCCAGTCTCAGCTGCCTGATTTTGGTAATGTCAATATTTTCAGCAAAATCAATGCTGGAGAGCTGAGAAAACAGGAAACGGTACAATCAGTAAAGAGAAGGCAAAGCTGTACTACTCTTGTGGTATGCAAGTTTAGACTTGAGAATTGAAGGATTGAGGCTATTTCTCATAGAGGCTGAAGGGACAGCATTACCTCAGTTCGATATGAACTTTCTTGAGTGGTTATGGTTTCCTGCTCAATGTTGATCCATGCAAACATGAGCCATGACATGACCGGGGGGAAAAGAGCCTCATACCTGCACAGAACATAAATGAAATAGCTATTAGAATAAAGAACATCAAAAAGGATAACTTTAAAGAATAATAACTGTATTAGCGTCCACACCAGTGGACGATATTGTTCTGTTCATTCTAAGCGCATGCTTGTCTGCCACTTTAAACGCTCGAGCTCATAATAGCAGGATGGATTCTGATTGGCTGTCAATGTTTTTATCGTTCATCACCTGGAAAAAAAATATTGATTCCAACGATATCGGTTGTCTGTGCCATTATCGTTATAGATGTGGTGTGAACCCTGCTATTCATTAATATTGAGAACAATTTGTAGAACTATATCTTTATCGTTATCGTCATCATCCTTGGTGTGAACGGGCCTTAAGAGCTTTCCATTTAAAATGTTCATTTAGTATAAATTATAATAAAATAACACAAAATTATAATAAAACAACATGTTTAAAAAGCAATTTGCATATCAATTAAACATGCAATTAATGTTTTAAGAATATACACTACTGATCAAAAGTTTAGGGTCAGTAACAATATTTTAAAGAAATTAATACATTCCCATATTAATGTTACAAAAGATTTCTATTTCAAATAAATGCTGTTCTTTTGAAATTTATATTCATCAAAAAATCCTTGGATTCCACAAAAACAATTACACGTCACAGCCATTTTCAACCTTGATAATAATAAGAAATGTTTCTTGAGAACCAAATCAGCATATTATAATGATTTCTGAAGGATCACGTGACACTGAAGATGAATGGCTGCTTAAAATTCAGCTTAGCTTTCACATTAATATGTTTTTTAAATAGATTAAAATAGAAAATAATATTTCATAGTATTACTGTTTATACTTTATTTTTACCGACCCCAGCCTTTTGAATGGTAGTGTATTTAATTCATAATAAATGTAAATAATTATTTATTTATTAGAATATATTGTCTGTAGTTGAAACCGTCTCGACCAGTCAGCTGCTGAATTGAAAACTTTTGCAACTTAACTGCTCACAGCATGCATGTGGTTTCCTTTCAAATTCTATTTCCTTAGATGGACAACCTCAAAAGAAGTTTTTGACTAAATCTAACATGCTGATAAAATTAGCACTGAAACATAAAAACTGCTGATAAGTTGGCATTCGGTCAGTGTATTTACCCTGTGCTCAGAAGAAGGTAGACACACACCAATGACATCAGGATACTCAGCAGTCTCTGAAAGAGCCTGGTTGAGCTTAATAATGGTATCAGAAATGAGGAAACTAAAAAAGTGTGAGAGAATAGGGGATGAAGTACAAACAGGATGGAAGAAAAGAAGAAGTGCAATTCGTTGGTTAAAGACGCATCACAGCTTATTTATAGTTTACTCTGTCTGCATTATAAAGTGCCCCTATTATGGATTTTTTAAAACTTTTGTAACTTAGGTCTAAGTAAATAAAAACATCTAGCAAAGTTATGAATCTGAAAGTGCAGTTTATATAAAGTTATTGTCTCTCACACACACACACACAGGGGTTGTTGATGGGCGCATACTTGTTAATGCTGATGGTGAGGAATTACAGTTAAAACATCTCATAATGTACCTCAAACTGAGTAGCATCACTGAGAAACCTCCTGCTCAAGGTTTGAGATGAATAACTAGTTCGCAAATGTTTCATCGATTTATACTCGCGCTGTGATTGATGTAAAATCGACGTCATGGAAAATGCAATCGACAGTATGGAAAATGCAAATAAATAAAAAAAGAAGTGATTTCTAAATTTACTTTGACTTGTATTTCATTGCAGACAACATGAACAAAAATATTTCATGTTTTGTCTGGTCAACTTCATGTCATTTGTAAATATGCATCCTTTCCTGTCATTCAGACCTGCAACACATTTCAAAAAAGTTGGGACAGTAAAGCATTTACCACTTTGTAATGCTGCCATTCCTTTTCACAACACTTAAAAGACGTTTAGGGACTGAAGACACCAAGTGATGAAGTGTTTCAGGTGTCATTTTGTCCCATTCTTCCTGCAAACAAGTCTTAAGATGGGCAACAGTACGGGGTCTTCGTTGTTGCATTTTGCGCTTCAAAATGCGCCACACATTCTCTATTGGAGACAGGTCGGGACTGCAGGCCGGCCAGTCAAGTACCCGTACCCTCTTCCTCCGCAGGCAGGACTTTGTAATGTGTGCAGAATGTGTTTTTGCATTGTCTTGTTGAAATATGCATGGACGTCCATGGAAAAGATGTCATCTTGAAGGCAGCATATTATGCTCCAAAATCTCTATGTACTTTTCAGCATTAATGGTGCCTTCACAGAAGTGCAAGTTACCTTTGCCAAGGGCACTGACACAACCCCATACCATGACAGACCCTGGCTTTTGGACTTGTTGCTTGTAACAGTCTGGATGATCCTTTTCTTCTTTGGTCCGGAGCACACGGCGTCTATTCCTCCCAAAAAATACCTGAAATACTGATTCATCTGACCACAGTACACGTTTCCACTGTGTGATGGTCCATCCCAGATGCCTCCCCAGAGAAGTCGGCGCTTCTGGACACTGTTAACATAGGGCTTCCTTTTGGCACAGTACAGTTTTAACTGGCATTTGTGGATGTAACTACATATTGTGGTACTTGACAAAAGTTTGCCAAAGTAGTCCTGAGCCCATGTGGTGATATCGCTTATAGATGAATGACGATTCTTGATGCAGTGCCGCCTGAGGGATCGGAGATCACGGTTGATCAGCTTAGGCTTGCACCCTTGTCCTTTACGCACTGAAATTCCTCCAGATTCCTTGAATCTTTTAATTATGTTATGCACTGTTGAATGTGAACTATCCAAATCCCTTCCTATGTCTCTTTGAGGAACATTGTTTTTAAACATTTCAATAATTTTCTCACGTATTTGTTGGCAAACTGGCGATCCTCAGCCCATCTTTGCTCCTAAAGGATTAGACCTTTCTTGGATACTGCTTTTGTACCAAATCATAATTACAATCACCTGTTGACATCACCTTTTTCAAAATCACATCATTATTTAACTCATTACTAGCCCTAAATTGCTCCTTTCCCAACTTTTTTTGAAATGTGTTGCAGGTCTGAATGACAGGAAAGGATGCATATTTACAAATGACATGAAGTTGACCAGACAAAACATTAAATATTTTGTGTTCATATTGTCTGCAATGAAATACAAGTCAAAGTAAATTTAGAAATCACTTCTTTTTTTTTTTTGCATTTTCCATACTGTCCCAACTTTTTCTGATTTGGGGTTGTATATTATGAAAAAATGAAACTGTTTTTTGAACTCTGATGCATGTAAACCTGTTGTTGGAGACCTCAAAAACTAAATTAGGAAACTTTAAAATAGCATAATAAGGGCACTTTAAGCCAGGGTGACATGAAAGTATTTAAATCAACACTGAAAAAACTATTTACTCACTTTCAAGTCATTCCAAACCTGTATGACTTCCTTTTTGTCTACACAAGATATTTGGTGTCCAAAAGAACACTGGACCCCATTGTATGGACATTGTATTCCACAGAACAAAGAAAGTCATAGAGGTTTGAAAAATAAAATAGGTGTGATCAAATTATGACAGAATGTTCATTTTTGGGTAAATTACCTCTTTAATTCAATAAGTCTACATTGGTAATAGAGCATCATGGAAATTGGAAATGGAGATGACAAACCTAGTGTGAACCAGCTAACGATCTGGTTGAAGAGCGGCAGGCCTTGCTTGAGTTGCAGACTGGAGTGGGTGCTGGTCAGGTTATAAGCACACAGCACCACCTGCACCATCTGGAAACACATGCAGAAAAGCCTCCAGATCAATTTTAATTGTGTTACATTTATATGCAGGGTGTGCCAATTTAAATGGTTACATTATTTAGTACTGTGATAATAACAAGCAAGTGATGAGGCCATGGAAGTAAAATAGTAATCTACAGTACTCATGTTTTGATTTTTCCTTTTTGGTTTTACTAGCAAAACATACAGAACATGCATGAATCTGTCTGCTGTGGTTGCAAGAGATTTCAGGCAATTTCAGAGATAATCAGCAACAGGAAATGCACTATAACAGACAAATTATACACAATCAATTGCAGTTTACAACTGCAAAATAGGTAAAACTTCTTTCATACCCATTGAGAACCATAATGGAGCCCATTTGAACCTTTAATGCTACTGTTTATCTTTTGTTTTGATTTCCATGTGCTTTTTGAATGGCAATTCTTTATTATTGCCCAACTGTTTATCTTGTTAAGTCATTACTTCATAGTGTATTTACTGTATACCCCTTGTGTCCTCCCTGTCTTTTGTTCTGTGCCTAGTTCTTTTGGTGAGACATCTGCCTTGAGGATCTCATGTCACGTTCTGGATTTCTCCAGCTCACCTGAACCAGCTCTTTACAGAACCTTATCCTGGATCACTATTTTTAAACACAGTGTTTGTAAATGAGGGAACTGTAAGGGAGTCTGTGAGTTGATGAAAAGCTTATAATTAAGTAAATAATAAAAAATTTGAAAATAAAAACAAATCTAACTTAAAAAGATTAAATATTTTATTTTTTATGTATATTAGGGTGTGTTCACACTTGGTTGTTGTAATTCACTTGGTTTGTTCGCAGCCATATCACCCTATAGCCCAAGACTGGTTTCCCACTGAAGCTAAGCAGGGCTGAGCCTGGTCAGTACAGGGATGAGAGACCAACTGGGAAAACTAGGTAGCTGCTGGTAGAGGTGTTAGTGAGGCCAGCAGGGGGTGCTCACCCTGTGGTCTGTGTGGGTCCTAATGCCCCAGTATAGTGATGGGGACACTATACTTTCAATAAGCACTGTCCTTCGGATGAGACGTTAAACTGAGGTCCTGACTCTCTGTGGTCATTAAAAATCCCAGGATGTCCTTCGATAAATAGTAGGGGTGTAACCCCGGAATCCTGGCCAAATTTGCCCATTGGCCTCCTAATTGGCCTCCTGTCCATCATGGCCTCCTAATCATCCCCATATATATATATATATATATATATATATATATATATATATATATATATATATATATACACACATACACATACTGAAAAGATGGATCTCGGTCTGCTTCCAAACAAACTCGAAATATGAATATTTCGTCTTGTGTCATCATGTCCCGTTTTAGGTTTGTATACATGTCTTTGGTTCGTGTTGCGTTCATATTTCATTCGAACCTCACCAGAGTTTGTTTGGATGCAGACCGAGACCCCATTTTTAGGGGTTAGGCTTGTTTGGTGCGCACCAGGGTTCGGATGGCAGCGTTCACACTTATTCAAATGAACCACACTAACAGAGAAATCGCACCGGGTATGTTTTAATCAAACCAAACATGCCAAATGTGAACACACCCTTAATATGTTTACCTGCATGACATGTGGCCATTAACAACACCAAAGAACAGTCAACATGCAAATTAGTTGTTCAATTATTAAAATATTAAAGCTAAATCCCAGGGGTTATTTCAAGTAAATATTTTAGGTGAAAAGGGTTCGATTGACCACAAGGTTTGGGAATCCCTCATCCCAAGATTTTGACCTAAAATGTCTGCAACAAAATTTCTATGGTGAAAAAGTGTTAAAAGAAAGGCAAAATTGACCTGGCAGATGAACAGCTGACGATCCCTTCGGATCAGAGGAGGGCATTTCCATGAAGACCAGAGGTATGAGGACAAGTTGAAGAGGGTCAGCACTCCAGCACAAATTCTGCAGTACAACACATCAAATTTAGAAGATGAACCTTCCTGATGCCATTTAGCATCACTGATATGAGAATATAAGCGTGTTTAACAGATTAAAAGAATAAAGTTAACACAAATGATTGTGTATGACAGTACTTGGATCAGTAATTGAACAAAGAGTGCTCACACATAGTTAATGTTGGGTTCCCGTCCCACCACAGGCAACAGTGGAAATACGGCCAGAAAGAGACAGCTAAACATCCAGCACAGTGACCTGAACTACAGCAACATAAAGAATACAAGACCTCAAAAACACACCTTTCAAACCTCATATCAGAGCAGGCCATGAGGTCATCTTACCTTTGCTTTTGTATAGAGGCCAGAAACCATAGGCCACAGTGCCAGCACCACCAGACCCAAGGTCAACATGGCCCGGTAGAAAAAACTCATGACCTAAAAAACACCAGCAGACAGGAAATGAGAAGTGAAATAGTTAACACCTCTTATTTACTAAAGTGCTAAACAGATCTAACACTAAAACTGCAAAAATACTTGTTAAATACTTAATCATGTCTAGCACACAGTGAAGTAAGCACTTACAAGTAACTCAATTCCAAATGTAACCAGCAAAAAATATCCAAAGCATTTGCTGAGTGGTAATGAGGGGATCGATCGAATCAGACCAGCAAGAGTTTCAAATCTGTGACAGAGAGAAAACAAACTCTAAAAATCAATGAAGAACGGAGAAACAGACCTGGAGTAATATTTCACAAATTTGAATGTGATTAATGTAAATGCAGATTTTCTAAACGTTAACCTAGATTAACCTACAAATCCATTTTCCAATTCGTCTTCTCTCTATCATGTGAATAATTTTGCAGATTGTTGGGCCTGTCTAGTTAATTTACATTAATTAATTTATATTGGAGATGCACAATATCACTACAACAATGTTTTAGTCAAAATTTTAAATTTATTTGTATCTGTCAATATTGAATAGATATTGGGTATTAAATTAAGACAAAGGCAAATATAATCTAAATATAACAATAGAGGAGAAAAGAGCATGAACACTCAAAGTTAAAGGTACCAGTGATTAAAACTGCATGCATTTTGTGGAAGAACACAATCAATTTTCGAAAAACAAAGCCAATGTTGATTCTTGTTTTATTACGAGCTCTGTCGCATTCTCTTTTTGCCAGCAGACTCTTCTATGATTGGCATTATTTTTAAACAGGTGATTCTCGAAGGTTTAAGATTTAGTTGCTCCATGTCAACCTTTCTGGCTTGTTGTGACAACTAACCTATGCCACTCCCACACCATACATGTTTATGCAATTTCCTGTGAAACCCAGTCTAAAATATAGGGCAATTCTAAAATGGAAGGCTGTGTCCTAGTAAGGCTGCATATCTCGGCTACCACTGAAGACGTCTCAATTTAAAGGATCCTTCATGTCATGTCCTTCATTCAGCTCATTCTGAAGGATGCATCAAGTGGATCCTTTGCGTTCTTCAAATCACCCACAATCCTTTGCACACATTCCATTTCACACAAAAAAAGACTGAAAACCAGTCGGCAATTAGCTTAACTAATTTCATTAGGAAATGAAAGACAAAAATTATGTTTTCAGAGATGAAGGCATGGATGTTATCTTTTGTTTTGGTGTAAATTAATCACTTGAAACTAAAACTGCCAATTGTGCAAGCCAGTGGGAGACCACAGGCAGTTGTCATTCACTGTTTTGAATTAATAAAAAAGCCAGTTAATATATAAAGATATTTAATACAAAGTATTATTCCAAAATTAAGTTGTTAGTATTTCCGTGCCATGACTGTGGGGGCAGGAACATGTGACATAGCCATGTGCACTAACTGGACCTTCTCATTTTAGGGTTTAATGATGAGGAGGAGTCTAGCCTATAAACCTCCGAAGGACTGGGCTAGGAAGGACACAGCCTTACTTAAAGGGATAGTTCACCGAAAAATTCTGTCATCATTGAGTCATGCTCAAGTTGTTCCAAACCTGAATGAATTTATTTGTTCTGCGGAACACAAAAGGAAGATATTTGGAAGAATGTTTGTAACAAAAAAATACTATGGTAGTCAATGGCTGCCGAGACCTGATTGGCTATACCAAACATCTTCCTTTTGTGACCCTAATTTTTGGTGAACTATCCCTTTAAGCACTTATAAACATATATAACACGGTATAATAGATTTACCATAGTGAATCAGGGTAAGACAAAAACACGTTTTAGAAGAAGGACTGATGATGTATACTCATTTTTTAAATGCTGTTAATTTTGAACAACAACAACAACAACAAAAATCTACATAGTGTACATTTGATCTAGTTAATACTGGCAAATGTCATCTTTATTAAATCACAAAATGAATATCCATTTTTCATACTGTACATTACAATTTTGTGATGCCTAAATTCACTTTCACTGTAGTGTTTAAAATCATTGATTTTAATGTTTTATTTTTTTAGACAAAATATAAAAAATTCTTAGTATCAGTCATTTATTGGTTATCAACTATACCATGAAAATAATTATTGGTCTAACAATTATGTGCCGTAGTTTTAATAATGGGATATTGGATACTTAATAATTCATGCTGATTTCTCCTATTGTTACATTTAGATTATCTTTGTTGTCATCTAATGCACAGTTAAATTGAAACTTTAATAACACTGTTGAATGTAATCTTTAGTAAATATCAAAATAATTAAACATTTTTCATACTATACTTTTTTTTTTTAAAACACATAGTATTTTAAATTATTTAGCAAATCCAGGGATAAGTAACTTACTCCCTCATGACGGAGTACCACACGGGCACAGGGAGCAAGCAGTAGATGTAGTATGTCCAAGGACTCGACTGGACCCACAAGAAAAGGGCCACAAGAAGACCTATAAACAGAAACACCTGGCCTAGGTTTCTTTCGGTTACCTAGAACACCACAAAACATAAACAGGATGTGACACACCTCACACCTTTAAACACACTATATAAATGCAGTCCATACCAAAAAACTGCTAACCTTATTATTAGTAAAATGATCATGATCTGCTATGACAACATGCTGCATGTTGAAATACAGCATATCTTGCTTACCATATGTGTGTGAGATGGAGGTTTGCGTAGGCTAGCATGGGTCTTCAGGATAAACAAGACCACATAAGAGGTCCAACCAATAAAACCTAGAACCACACTGCAGCCCAGGAAGAGCCGATCATATGTGTGATAATATGACAAGCCTTCCATGGCCTGAGCGATCAGATCTTCACAATAAAGGATCTGGAGGAATAAACAGAGAGAGATATAGGAAAATGAAATAAAGATAATCCACGAGTCAGTTCGGACGTGACGACAACCAAATAAACACTTACTGCTTCATTAAACTGTCCTCTATGGATCAAATCTCTTGCCTGACGGATAAAATCCATCTGTTTAGAGTCAATCAGAGGCCTAGAAGCAAAAAGGACAATCTCACAAATTGATATGACCTTGACGGCTGTTTACCAGAAAACTGCTTGTCCAATCAAATTCGAGGACTGAACATAGTATAATGAATAATAAACATTTTTAACAAGACCTTTAAAAAGACAGTTCACTCCAAAGTGAAAATTGTCATCATTTACTCACCCTCATGTTGTTCCAAGTATGTATGAGTTTCTTTCTTTAGATTAACACAAAAGAAGATATTTTAAAGAATGTTGATAACCAGACAGTTGACGTATCCATTGTAATCCATAGTATTCTTTTCCTATTATGGAAGCCAATGGCTACCATAAACTGTTGGATGACCAAAATCCTTTAAAATATCTTATTTTGTGTTCAACTCAAGAAAGAAACTCATACAGGCTTGGAACAACATGAGGGTGAGTAAATGATGACACAATTTTAATTTTGGGGTGCACTATCCCTTTAAGGTTTCTACTTTTACATCAATTACTTCTGTTATGATTGGCTAACCAGTTCTCATGTGAAAACTAATAATATAGTTCACATTGTCGTTTATCAGAAATGTCCTGGCTCTTCAAAGCATTATAATGGCAGCCCAAAATTGAGCCTAAAAAAGTGCATCCATCCATTATAAAAGTAATCCACACGGCTCCAGGGGGTTAATAAAGGCCTTCAGAAGTGAAGCAATGTGTTTTTTGTAATAAAAATATCTGTTATGAAGTAAAATATCTAGCTTCCGATGGACCGCCTACAACTCTGATTGTATTTGTCTGAAAGAAGAATGTCATATACACCTAGGATGGCTTGAGGGTGAGTAAATCATGGGCTAATATTCATTTTAGGGTGAACTATCCCTTTAAGAATTGAATTTTACTCACTGGTAGGGTGTGAACAAGAAGGATATTGTTGTTTCTTTCTTCTGAGCCATTTTCACCTGATTTAATAAACGCAAGATAACTGGTTATTTTAAATAAAAAAGTGCAGAATAAACCAAAAGGTCCTGTACTTTACCCTGAACTGCTCCAAGATCTGAATAGCATTTGCATACATGCTCTCAGCCTTGAAGTGCTGGCTGTTATTCAGGAAATTCAGCGGTAAGACACCCTGTGAAGCAACATTATCTGCTTCAGAAGATAATATAACCACTGCAAGCATATCTGTGTAGAAGTGTGCTGCTTTATGATTTAAACTGGGGATCCGAAAGCACTGAAAAACATGCTCACCACAGAGTTCAGAGGAAAGGGAACTCCAATAAGAGATGACATAAGTGGCGCAATGTCAGCCTGCAATACCATAAAAACATCAGATTAGCAATGTTTTAATAATTTATAGACATATAAAGAGTAAATGAGACAAATCTCACTTGATTGACATCCACTCTCTTGTATGTTTCTAACCCCCATTCTGAAACAAAAGAAGAAATACTGACAAAATCAATCCTGCTGTTTAATGATGCCTGAATCGCTATTAAATGATGTCTGAAAACTACTTCGATGGAGACGGAGGGGTGTTAGACAACTAAGGGCCATTAAACAAACCTTTTAAATAATTATCATCATATTTGTGAGAGCCCTCCCGTTGTGCTGTCTGAACCCCAGCGCCCCATGCTACCAGTGGGGTCAGCGTCTCTGATGGGTGTCCCGCACCGTGAGATCCTATAAAACACATACTCGTATCAATTAAATATTCTTTTACACAAAATGCTGACTTGAACTTAATATAAATCAGGCAAAATATATTCATTCTTAAAAAGATGACTTTGCTCAGAGGGATAGAAGTAATTTATTAATCTTTTCTAACAAAGTTTTCCTGTCACAGATTTATAAAGCTTTAAAGTTACAAAGACTAGGTCAGAGAGATGTTTTACCCCAATTTGTCATGCCATGGTCAGATGTAAAAACATAAGCTGTTTTTCCATCATGCCCATAAAAGTCATCCATCACAGTGACAATTTCAGCGACACCAGCATCAACCAGGCCAATGTTCTCTATATATTCCCTATAAGCACAGACATCCCAAAGAAAAAAATTGTAGATGTGAGGCTTTGACAATGGCAGTAGCTCCACCTAGTGGTCAAATTTGATGTCCAGGTGATTTGATTATATGCATTTCTATATACATATACATGTAAACTATCAGTTTAAGACATTTTAACACATTATACTACAACACATGTCAATTTATCTTGCATGTTTTATAAAAAACATGGTTCGGAAGTGGCTTTACATAAAATAATAAAATAAAACAGATAAAAGCAAAAAGGTCTTGTTAATCACATTGCAATATTTAATGTGGTGAATCTTGCTTACTTTGACATGGGCCGGTGGGCATGGCCATTGGTATCTATCCCCAAAAGATGAAGGAAAAACACATTCTGTTCTTCATGTAACTTATTCAGCAGAGTTTCATTGCTTTTGGCAATATTGAGAAAATCCTTAACAAAAAAAGGAAAGAAATAATATCATATCAAATCATATTCTCTTACTCTTTATTACAATATTGTATTATTATATAATGTTATATATATATACACCGATCTGGCATAATATTATGACCACTGACAGATGAAGTGAATAACACTGATTATCTCTTCATCATGGCACCTGTAAGTGGGTGGGATATATTAGGTAGCCAGTGAACATACTGTCCTCAAAGTTGATGTGTTAGAAGCAGAAAAAATGGTCAAGTGTAAGGATTTGAGCGAGTTTGACAAGGGCCAGATCATGATGGCTAGACGACTGGGTCAGGGCATCTTCAAAACTGCAGCTCTTTTGGGGTGTTCCCGGTCTGCAGTGGTCGGTGTCTATCAAAAGTGGTCCAAGAAAGAAACAGTGGTGAACCGGCCACAGGGTCATGGGTGGGCAAGGCTCAATGATGCACATGGGGCGCAAAGGCTGGCCCGTGTGGTCCGATCAAACAGACGAGCTACTGTAGCTCAAATTTCTCTAGAAGGTAATGCTGGTTCTGATAGAAAGCTGTCAGAATACACAGTGCATCGCAGTTTGTTGCGTATGGGGCTGCATAGCTGCAGACCAATCAGGGTGGCTATGCTGTCCCCTGTCCACCGCCGAAAGTACCAACAGTGGGCACATGAGCATCAGAACTGGACTAACCGGACCCATGGAAGAAGGTGTTCTGGTCTGATGAATCACATTTTCTTTTACATCACGTGGATGGCCGGGTGATGCATTCAAAAGTTTTAGTCCAGTAAAGAAAAATGGAATCAGAATATTAGAATAATTTCTGAAGGATCACGTGACTCTGAAGACTGGAGTAATGGCTGCTGATAATTCAGCATTGTCATCATAGGAATAATTTTTTTTTTTTTTAATATATTTAAATAGATTTTATTTTGAATTATTATTATAATATTTCACAGTATGACTGTTTTTACTACTGTATTTAGATCAAATAAATGCAGCCCCACAATTTTGAACATAGTATGTATGTTTGTATGTATGCATGTATTATTTTAAAAAATATTATTACTATAAAATTATTATATTAAATAACTAAATAATCCTTGGCAATAAACTGAAATAAGTTGACGTTGAAGCACTAAAACTGCTAATTGAAAATAAATAAAACCTAAAATTAAAACTGAAATAAAAAATAAATTCAACCTAAATAGCAATATTTAAAAAATAAAATAAAGTGACAAAAGCACATAATGAAATGACTAAAAATAGAAAAATAAAAGCTCCCTCAAAATATGAATAAAATAACACTGAGTGTGTATATGTTTATATGTTATGATTAATATGAAGTCATACATTTTTCATAATTTGCATGAATAATAATTATTCAGGACTTAAAGATTTAGACATTTTATTTAAAACCGTTTGGATAAAGCATGTTTAAGACTTTCTCGAACAACAGATTCTGAAAAATTCTGGGCAATGATTTTAAGTTTAGTTCATAAAAAGCGACTGCATAAAAGCACATTAAGTATCCTACCTTTACTTCATCAAATACCCATGTATCAAGTCTGGACGCATCAGTGGAGGCGAAATCCTCCCGCTCTGACGGGTAAGTGTGAGTGTACACATGGTCTCCAGTGGCTCCTACAAAACACACATTCTAATAAAGCTCCCAAATAAGGTCATTATCCTCCCAAATATCTACTCACAGGCGTGTGATTATACCTTTAGCAAACATTGGTAATATGTCTGGGCTGCCCCAACACCAAGTATTTCTGCTCTCATTAAAAACGGAATCAAACTCCACCGGATTCTCCTTCCAGCCTGTAAGCACAGAGATGTGGGATGCATTATTAGCTTTACACACATATAGGTTATTCACAAACACATGTATGACTGCTTACCCTTGGCAACAGCACTAACGTCCTCGTAAAAGCCCGCTAGTAGAGCCACGTGACCTGGCCTTGATTCTGTAGGGACTCGCGTGTGTGACACTCCCCATGTGCCACCCTCTTCAATCACACTCCTTATGACAGGAAACAATAGGAAGCACAAGTTAAATCTATGTATACACCATAAAGAACACAATAAACACATAAAACCATTATATTTGGGAGGCATAAACTATATTTATTAGAATAAGCTGCTGTACTAGAATTACGCTTTCACTAACATGTCAGTGAAAATATTTATAATATATACACATGTGTATGTGTTTGTATGTGTGTGTGTGTAATATATATATATATATATATATATATATATATATATACATACAGACACACACACACAATTATTTTAGTTTGAGGTAACAGCAGCAAATGCAATGAATATAAGTAATATTTTCTGAATCTTTCTTTATGGAATAATGAAGGATGGTGAATATTTTGACGAATAAGCATTTAATCGCTAAAAAAAGCTACTGAACTATTCTGGACCACATCGGTAAACAGGACGAAGATTATCCCATGTTCATCACCTTAGGTAAGGAGCCCTGACTGTCCCATTGTTGTCTGGCTTAAAGAGACTGTCAGCTCTCAGACCATCTGCCACAAAGAGCACCAAGCGCTTGGCTGGAGGGGCCAGAGGGACATGTTGTGGTGTCATTCCATGGACAAGGGGGGACGTGAAATAGATGTCAAATATTGAGAGAAAGAAGACTACATGGACAATGAGTCCCACGATGAAGAAAGTCATCATCTTCATTTTGTCTGCTGTCAGACCTGTGGCACTGACTTTAGAAAAAGGAAAGGAAGACAAGCGAAAAGTTGGACATTTGAAATACATTCTGTTATTTTTATAGTCTTTAGAGTTTTGCCTTAAATATTCTGTGACTGCATTCAAAAGGACAACATAATCTAAAGCCATCTCAAAATGAACATTTGCAATTTTTTACAATCGGAGTTGAAAGCAAAATGTGCTTACCTTTTTGCAAACTTCAGATTGAGACAGAATCATACAGTCGCTTAATCGAAGATGTACAAATATATATCAGCACACCAGTACTGTCAATGAAAGGACCCGGCAGAGCATGAGCGACCATGAGTCTACGTGAGACAACACAGCCTCTAAACAAAACGCGTCATAATCTTGTTTTAAGGTGCTGTAATGTGTATGGCGAGCAACTTGGCTTATGACCTGCTAAACCAAATAGTTTGTAAACAGATTAACTGAGAACTTTTCTTTACTTCCTTGTATTGGTAACCTTTGAACTGGAAATCGCAATGCATCTTGGGAAATGTAGTTTACGCCCTATGGGTTTTCTCTCTCTTTTTAATAATGATAGAAATGTTTTATTATATTGAGTATACATTAAATATACTTTAAATATACTTTTTGTGTCAAAAAGCCCATTTTCTCAAATAGCAGAAGAAAAACTCCACAAATAATGATTTCGCAACTTTAAAAAAGAGGGAAAAAATGAAGTGAGATTGATAACGTCAGTAAAAAAGAGAAAGATGTTAATTGTACCGTCACGCTGTATTAGAAACACCCTCACAGCAGCAGTAACTTGTTTTTTGTAATTTGATGCAAAAGTAATATAATTAAAGTATTAGTGTTATAAATGTACTTTTGAAAATACAAAAAAACGTTGCAGGAATTACGATATTGATGACCGTTAAAAAGCGTTATCACAGTATGTGAAAAGGATCTATAAAAACAGTCGCGTTACTTTTATTTTGGAACCCATTAATTCCACAATCCCGCATTTGCTAGCTATTTTCACGAAACAGTCTAGTTACGTTGAGACTTTTATTTTGACATCAATATAATTCCTCTGTTACGCGAATGCTAGCAATCTTCACTCAGGTTTGAGAGTTGTAGGTTTTTGTAAAGGGATACTGCAGAAGGTTTGTTAATTCTAAATGCTGCGTTTAAATGTTTAGATAAACTAAACAGCTGATCTATTATCTAGTACTTTAAATATCGTAAATTGCTAGTGGTATTTAACATACTTCGTTATAGTTCATCTGGACCTAAAACCCGATTCTAGCTAGCTATGGCTGGCAGTAGCATATCGATGAAGACATGGGAGCTGTCAAACAGCATGCAGGAAGTTCAGAGTATTGATGAAATATATAAGTATGATAAAAAACAACAACAAGAGATTCTGGCGGCCAAACCATGGACTAAAGAGTGAGTAAACCACAGCATGAGAATTTCTGTCTCCTCAAAATATATTTTTCGAATAAGTAATAACACAGTTCTCCATACTGCGTTTATTGTTTACAGCCATCATTATTTTAAGTACTGCAAGATATCAGCTTTAGCACTGTTGAAGATGGTGATGCATGCCCGTTCTGGAGGAAACCTAGAGGTGATGGGACTCATGCTGGGGAAGGTGGATGGAGAGACCATGATCATCATGGACAGTTTTGCTCTACCCGTGGAGGGCACTGAAACACGAGTCAATGCTCAGGCAGCAGCCTATGAATACATGGCTGCTTATATAGAGAACGCTAAACAGGTACCTGAACCAAATAGATTCTCTAAAATAGAGTTGTCTAATAAGAATAAAGCCACATTTTGCTTCTAAATATGATTACATTCACTTCTTTAAAAATACACTGTAAGGGCTGAATGTTTGTGATATATTAGTTTACTAATTGTTTTATAATTATACTGCTTTCAGTTTTCATGATCTAAAATTAATTAAGAGATTACATGAAATTCTTGCCCTTTTAAAATGTATATCAATTCATCACATCACAAGACCCTCTTAAAATGAATAAATAAAATTCAGTTGATTTAAAAAACAGTAAACATCCTAAAATAAATGGTGACCAGTCAGAGGAACTAAAATATACATGCATTGTGTATATTTAATTGTGAGATTTTCTGTGGTGTGGTATAAGAAACATCTAAAATTATTTTATAATTATTATGCTTTCGGTTTGCATGATCCAATATTAGATGAGAGACTACATGGAATATTTTTACATTATAGACATATTACGAGTCAACTCCCCATGAATGTCATGACCATAATATTATGAAATATGATTAATTGTGATGAATTATTTTAGGTGGGGCGGTTGGAGAATGCCATTGGATGGTACCACAGTCATCCTGGATACGGCTGCTGGCTTTCAGGCATAGATGTCAGCACTCAGATGCTAAACCAGCAGTTTCAAGAACCCTTTGTTGCAGTTGTGGTAAGTGCTGTTGCAAATGTTAACTGGTTGCTTGTTTCGCATTAGGGCTGATTTTGCAAACCGTGATACCATCAATCTCTAAAGACAGAGGAAAAATAGCTCAGCTATGAAATTGTTGAAGTATCAGTTGAAATTCAGCAATATCAGTGATCCATAATTGACCCCAGTTTGGTGACATTTGTAGTGGTTTCTGATTAATTGCTGTTGGCTTTGTAACCGATACATTATACAGTTTACCCTGCGTTGCTATTGCTTATTTTGTGCCGAGGGCAAATAGCAAGCTGGTGCTCATAACTTTCACTTGCTAAACTGGCAGTTCAGTGTTTTTATTTGTTATATTTGACTGAACTGTTTTGCTTATTACAGTCCTTGTAATTTTTCATCCTTCTCAGATTGATCCCACAAGGACTATATCCGCAGGGAAGGTCAATCTTGGAGCTTTCAGGACATATCCGAAGGTAATCAGTAAATTGTTTTTGTAACCATGTCGTATTTTATATTTATGTGTCAATTCATTTATATGAGTTTGAAAAGCTATTTCACCACATATTTAAATGTTAATGGTAGGGTTACAAGCCTCCAGATGAGGGTCCATCTGAATACCAGACTATACCTCTTAACAAGATTGAGGATTTTGGAGTGCACTGCAAACAGTAAGCTTTTCTGTGCTTGTATTGTACTTGTTTTAATTGATTTAATTGTACTGTGTAGGAGCTTCACTTTAAACCGTTTTCTGCTTTTAGGTATTATGCTTTAGAAGTGTCTTATTTTAAGTCTTCCCTGGACCGCAAACTCCTAGAGCTGCTGTGGAATAAATATTGGGTCAACACTTTGAGCTCCTCCAGTCTGCTGACAGTAAGCACTCTCTTTTATTGGTGTAAAATAATTATTTTACAGTGTCCTTGTTACATGTTACATGTATGTACTGTAGTAATATCAGTAAATTATGCATAATTACATGCAACTAAGGGTACGTTTACAAGACTAAAATGGTAAAGTTTTACTTTTGAGAGTTTTTTCTTTTTTTTGTCGCGTACAGACGACAACGTTGTCAAAATGATCCCGCTCGCATCCATCCGCTAAAACAACTAAAAATGCTGTATTATGCATGCCAGGCCAGTAGTTGGCAATGTCACTTTGTAAAGAAACACTATGGGCCCTATCATACATCTTTTTTGCTAGTTTCAACCTGACGCAGTTATCATTTTCACGTCCTGTGCCACGTTGTTTAAATAGCAAATGCATTTGCGCGTGCTGGGGTCTGAAAACTAGGCGTGTTCAGGCTAGGGCTGCAACAACTAGTCGATAAAAACGATGATAATAATCGATGATGAAAATCGTCGAGAACGATTCTTATTATCGATTATTCGGGTCTGCCACCAACTTCCACCAGTTGCGCCAAATTACAGCACTATATAATGCATTTCTGTGGACAAAATACATCTAAAAATACTGGAGTGTAAACAGAGCCAGCTGTTGCGGGAAAGATACATGATCCAAGCGCCAAAACATGAGAATACTTTATTTTAAGCTTCAAGCGAATGCATTAGCGTATGTTAAACCCTGTCATGACAGATGCGTGTGCGTCCTCAGTCTTCATTTTACTGGTTATATCCACTGATCTATATAGAGAACAGTGGTTCTATTAGATAGTAAAACCATGTTTTTTGTCGTATTGATTACCATTTGTATAACCACACAAATACCTTAGTTAAACTGGATCAAAACTATAATTCATTTGTGGCTACCATGGAATAACTATAATAACCCTGTTTTATTTATTTATTGTTATTTATTTTTTATTCTTTGTAACGGTTAATTTTTGTAAGGTATATTTACTATGTATGTTTTCATAGCACTCAGCTGACACGTTTGTTTGAAGGACAGCATTGGCCAGGTTGTGGAGTAGTGTGTATTGTCAGTTAAAAAAGTCCCCACCCGATTAATCGGACAAATAATCGGTCAACTAATCGATTATCAAAATAAGATAGTTACTAGTTCAAGTTGAGGCATGTTATTGGCTTGTTGCTATTTTGAGGCAACTGAAAACGACTGCCCATTGACCAACAAAACCCTGTCATTGGCGCAATATTTTTTTGTTATTTAAAGAGCGTTAGTAATATGCGCCTATAGGCGGATCCACAACGCGCGCACACTCTGCTTATTACACACACAGGGATGCGCAGCAGCACACAAACAATTTTAAATATGAAAAATTAAAGGTAAATTAAAATAAAAAAGGAATAAAATGTAAAATATTATTATTGTGTACATAAATATAACAATGGATAGTCATTGCATGTAACAGAATAAGCCTACCTATTTGCAGTAATGACTGCAAGCAGGCGTCATTGGACGAGCAGATTCGTTTCCTCGCTAGAGAAGCATTCAGTTTTTCCGCTTGCAAATTCTTCTGCCATGTAAATAACAAATCTGCCAAGGCGCAACTGGCTTTTAAAGGGGATGGGAGATGAGCCCAAAACACACTCATTAAGAGAATTGGGACAACCTTTTTAGACCATGCACCGAGCGCGCTGACCATTTTTCCCGTCGTTGAACTAGCAAAAGTGGATTCAGACACGCCCTAAGAGCACTTGTGTGCGCTTTAGTCCATGCGCTTAGATTGTTAAAATAGGGCCCTATGTGCCTATAGACTGATCCATAATACACATGCGTATGACGTCACCGTTTTTGTAGTTTACTGTGATGATAATGGTATCGTCTTCAAAAGCTTGCACTTTGAAGCCGTTTTCAAAAGTTAGCATTTTCCGGCCCCCAAAACGCTGTTGTCGTGTAAATGTACGACCAAAGAGCATAAAAAAATACATGTTGTTGATTAAAATATTCAATACTTTAATATATAATACACTGCAGGAAGGACACCTAAAAATAAAGTGTAACCTATTGGTGTGTTTCACAGTAAGGAAATCTCTGTCATTTTATAATTATTTAATATAAGTATAACATTTATTTATTATAATAAAGTTAATCTGTTTGTCATTATATTGATATTTCTAAAATAAAAATTAAATACAAATATTTACACAATTATTGTCTTTATCATCCTGGAGATGTTTTGTTTTAGAAGGTACAAGTATGTTATGTGCATGAGACTGATAATATGACAGGGGTTTGTTGACAACCTGTGCACATGATTAATATTAGTAAATACTGCTTTTGTTTCCCTACCTATTTGTTTTGAAAGCCTGTCATTGTTGACTACGACATTCTGTCATGAGCTTTGTTTAACACTTTCAATGAGCTGTGGACTATCTAAACAACAGCCTCTGAGCTCTGCGTTAGAGATAAATTGACTACTTGTCAAGAGCAACTTGCTTCGCCAAGGAAGAAGTGTTGTCAGTGATTAGGTTGTCACCACAGGCCGAGACCTTAAGTCAAGTCTGTCTTGGTTTGGGCAGTGTACAACCTCACCTTCTGCAAACTTTTGAGACCTCATTCAGGGGGCTTCAGCAAACAATTCAAACAATTTTGGAATCGACCATCAGTGAAAGGCATGTTGTAAAGGTTTAAAAGTATTGTTGTGAATTCGTGCATTAACCTAGAGCGAGCGAAATGGTGTTGTTAATGGCTCTTGTTCCTTCAGAATGCAGATTACACCACTGGACAGGTGTTTGACTTGTCGGAGAAGCTCGAGCAGGCAGAAGCCCAGCTGGGACGAGGCAGTTTCATGCTGGGCTTAGACACACATGATAGGAAATCTGAGGACAAACTAGCAAAGGCAACACGTGACAGGTAATACAATCTTTATTAATTCAATATTAAGTGTTTCCTTTTTATATATAAAGCCAGTTCTGATAAATTAAGTGAGAAAAAAATTGCTACGTGTGCTAGACTAACTAGGACTAGTCACAGCACTGTTTGCCCTGCTGTTGGTTTGATTGCTTCTATTGCTCTCCTCATCTGTAAGTTGTTTTGGATAAAAGCTAAATTATTAAATATTAATGTAAAATAATTAGGCTAAGGCAATTTTTTTATTTTCAAATGTCACACTGATAATTCAAATGCTTTATAGAGGCATTATAAAAAGAAAAAAATCTGTTAATTTAGATGTAATCCAAAAACATTTTAATTTCAGGTTTAATTAAATAAATTACAGTATTATGTGGTCTCAGATGTTTGGGTAAATACACAAATCAATTGTACAGAACTGGGCTAAATTAGTTTCTTTTGAAATCTTAATTTCGCATATGTATATTTTCAATGAGATCATGGGTAATTATGAACACGAGTCGCTGTTTGTGTAAAAAGTCCCCACTAGTGACATAATACATTTTTTAAAATACATGATTTTAATAACAACATTTTCTTTGCTCCTCAGCTGCAAAACGACCATTGAAGCAATTCATGGTTTGATGTCCCAGGTTATCAAAGATAAACTCTTCAATCAAGTGAATACGTCTACCAACTGAACCTCGGAAGCAACTGAAGTTAGATGACTTCACATGCTGTGTTTGCTTAGTTATGTGTTATTTCGTTATGATTCAGCTTTGAAAGATTCAAAGCAATTCTCCTGTAGGAATATTTGCATCATTTGTCATTTGTTTAAACGAAGAAATAAATGCTGTTCGGGTTTATTGGTTGATGGACATCAAGCGTTTGCTTCATCTTTGCTTAATTTACTTAAATGTAATTTGTATTATGTGTAAGGGGCTCAAAATTTGTCTTAAAAATAAAGTCTCGTCTGAAATTCTAACTCGCACCGCTCATCGTCAAAGCTGTCCTTTAGATCAAGACAAATGAGTTTTCCTCAGCGCCGCATGTTACCAGATGTTTGAAATGTATTCTCCTCTGGGTTCAGTGTGTAACACGGTACCGTACCATTCCCATTTCCCACAGCTTGCGTCGGGCGCTGCAATAGCAGTATTCCATTCACACACCCGAAAAACATTACATTTAACATGTTAACGAAAACCGCAGTGCTCCACAAGAGGTCATTTTCATATTTGCCAGTCATAGCATTACATAATGGAATAACAAACTCAACGGCCCAAAGATAAACACAGCTTGGCGTGGCCACAGCGCATCTGTCAGGACGACCCTGTGCAGGTTGTCTCTGCGTTGTACACAATCCTTCAGGATTCTGAGCGTTACACTACGGCCTGTCACTGATGCATCACAGAAACAGGAGCTCGATACAGTGGAGTCTATTCAGCACTGCGTGTCTGCTCTTTATCGCTGCAGACACTCAACGCCTGTGTGGTTTCATGCACACAAACGTGTCTGCATTTTCTTACAGACAACAGTGGTGACGTCATCCTCATGCACAATTTTGTGGTGCTAATTTTAAAGCGTACTGCTATATTTCAGAAACCAGGTCTGTTCAATTTGTGGATTTTGGCTTGAAACTTTAGCAAGAGTGGGTTTTTTTTGTCCATAGAGGAATAAATTAATTAAAATCGCAGTCATCAAAAATTACTTTGCGTAAATTCTTTATTTCACCCATTGAAATTACAACTAATGCTAATAATCATCACCAGATGAGCATTTTTAATACTTGAAGGAAAGGAGAGTTGAGAGTATAAATGAGATATAACCTAAGCCTAAGCATATTATGTTTTTCATGAGCGAAGGAACATCAGCCAAATCCATTAACTATTTTTAAAGTATGTTTTCTATTAGCAAGTCTTCTTAAGTTACTTGGAATTCCACTTCATTTGCTGAACCCAAATCAAATGTTTTAAAATAATAATAACGGAGGAATTATGATAAATATGTAATTAAAAGAATATATCAGAGCTATGAGCACAAATAATCAGCATCGCAAGGACAATGTTAAACTAGCCTTTGGGACCAATGACCTCGAGATATTTGGTAGCACTGATGTTTTCTTTGGCCCTTATAATAATAATCTCAACAAGCATGGCAGTAAGGAGCTGAAACATGTTCAATGCCCCAGAGGAGAGTCTGAAAAGGGAGAACTCCCCCTCTACGTCCCTTAACCAACCAAAGCAACATTTCCTTTCTGCCAAGTACTCTGCATGCATAAATAGAGGCAAGTCACTCAGTCTCAGGAAGCACATTCCTCCATAGTATATAACAATACACGGGTCACCGCAGTGCCTCTGTCCACCCACCGCACTGATATGCATTATTAGGGGCAGCAGTTTGAGCTTGGAACTAAAGTGTGTGAGAGAGAGGGGAGGAATATGTGGTTCAACCAGCTGACGCTGATAAACATGGTTTCTGGTTTCAACATGTAAATTCTTAAAGGGATAGACCACCCAAAAATGAAAATTCTGTCATAATTTACAGAATATGGGTAACCAAACAGTTGATGTGCCCCATTGACTTTCATTGTATTTTTATTTCAATGGGTTACCCATATTCCCATAATTTGGTTACCCATATTCTGTAAATGATGGCAGAATTCCTTAATTTTTCTGTTTCTGTTTGGTTACCGACATTCTTAAAAGTATCTTCTTTTGTGTTCAGCAGAAGAAGAAAAATTTATACGGGTTTGGGTCAACTTTAGGGTGAGTAAATGATGACAGAATTTTCATTTTTCTGTGAACTATCCCTTATTGTCTACTCTAAAGGTTGGCCACAGGTTTTGGTTTAAACCTATTTTTTCTTCCCCAACAATTTAATCACTTCTTTAAAAAAAAAAAAATTCTTAGCAGTCGTCTTTTTTTATTTTGACCTTATTTTTTAATATGTAATTTATTAGACTGCCGCTTTAAATATACCAATAAAGTTTGCATCTATTTAAGAATAAAATCATAGACCTCGGACGTTCATTTATGTTATTCCTTTAATGAATGAAGTTCATTCTAAATTCAATTATTGATAACATTTATTAATTATTAAAACAGTTTATTAATAAGGCCTACTAAAGCTCTTGGTAGAACAAATGACTTTTAACAACATTAGTAAAAACATTCTTTCACACTTATATCTAAAACAGTACAAGCGGTAAATATCATGTTTTAAAAAGTCCACAGAATTTAAACCTTTTCGCAATTTCTGTTGAGAATGTCATGGCACATTCGAGCTCCGAAACAACCCTGGCGCGTGCAAACTGATCTTGCGCTCGCGTCGCGTCGCCATGGCAACGTCAGAGCTCACTTCCTACACAAAGCCGAGACACGAAAAGAGAAAGATATTACAACAGCAGAAAAACTCATAGTTGGCGACAGTTAATGCACAGCATTTGTACGGTAAGGTAAGATGCTTATTTTATAACAGTGGGCTTGTAATTGTTTATTAGAAATAAGAGTGCTCATTTATGTGTATTACAATATATTATAATGATTGGCAAACTGCCATCTTCACCCAGTTCCCTGGAGTTTAACCACAGAAAGTTATTGATTTTAAGAGGCTCTCCATGTCATCTTCCCATAGTCTGCTCCTCTGAGATCAAGTGTAAAACCGACCTGCTGTCATGTGTTGATGTATGTATTCCCTTTACTTCTGTCCTAGTGTTCATCGTCTGTGCTCCACAAGACAATATAGATAACGTTAGAAGAGTCAGCATATGGAATAAAATATCATCCAAGGTCTTTCCAAGGAAATCTTTCTGGTAAGGTGTTCAGATGTGCAGGGTCAAGCTTACAGACAATGGTTGTTTTGTTTTATTGTTCTTCGGAGAACAGATTTCCCTTCATGATGATCTTAGGTGAGGGCACATGTCTATTTCACCTTTGGCCTCGATCCCACAATTCAAAAATAATATGTAAGGTTTGCGGGTCAATTGACTATGCTGTCTCTAAGTAAGTTACATATAAAATAAATAATGGTCACCGCATCAAATATGGCTTTCAAAAAACTGTTTAAAATAAACAGAGGCCAGGTTCTACATTACAGAAACTTCTGATCTTCACTTCAGAAATATTTGTCTTACACAAACCCATTGATTCACATCAGAAGGCCTTTATTAAGCCCCCAGAGCCGCGTGGATTACTTTTATAATGGATGGATGCACTTTTTTGGGCTTCAAATTTTAGGCTGCCATTCACTGCCATTTTAAATTGGACAAACCAGGACATTTTTTAATATAACTCTGATTGTGTTCGTCTGAAAGAAGAATGTCATACACACCTAGGATGGCCTGAGGGCGAGTAAATCATGGGGCAATTTAAATTTTTGGGTTAACTATCCCTTTAAGATTTAAAAAAGTTCCATTTCCTAAGCAAAAATACTAAATAGATAGGATAGGATTCTGAGTATACAACCACTAATACAACCCTAGTACTCTGTTTGATCATATGTTCTTGCATTGCTTTTTGTGTTTTTGGCTCTCTCATAAATCTCCTTATTCCCTTGACATGCTGTGCAGAAGAGAAATCTATCCTGTGATATTTTTGCACACAGGGTCATAATGGTCCGCCTGACAGTGCATCTGATTGCAAAATCAAGCAATCACTCAAAAACCTGCAGAAGTGAATCTCTCCAGCAGTATCTGAAGAAACTGACCCATATCAACTTTTCAAACAAAAGTATTGAGGACATTGTAAGTTTCAAGTTCTAATTCAAATTGTAGTTTGCATTAAATTAAATATTACACTCCAATTCAAAAGTCTGGGGTCAGAAATGAATACTTTTATTCACCATAGATGCATTAAACTTATTAAAAGTGACATTAAAGACTTTTACATTGTTGCAAAAAATGTATTTCCACAAAAAAATTTTAAGCAGCACAAATGTTTTCAAAATTGATAATAATAATAATAAATGTTTCTTGAGCGGCAATCATCATATTAGAATGATTTCTGAAGGATCATATGACACTAAAGACTAGTGTAATGATGCTGAAAATTCAGCTTTGCCATCGCCCATCGCAGGAATATATTACATTTGAACATATATTAAAATTGAAAATTGTAATAATATTTCACAATACTGCTGTTTTTACCATATGATAAATGCAGCCTGGATGAGCATTCAAGACTTATTTCAAAAACATAAATCTTCTCAACCCCAGACTTTTGAATTGTACATTGTTATTGTTTATTGATTATTTTCCCTCTTTAACTTACAGGATGATCTGTCAATGTGCAGAAACCTCACAGTCCTTTACCTTTATGACAACCAAATATCACAAATCTGCAATTTGGGGTTTGCATCAAACCTTACACATTTATACATGCAAAATAACTATATATCTTGCATAGAGAACCTCTCATCTCTACATAATCTCTCCAAACTGTAAGTATATGAAAGTGCAAGCATATTTATTATTTCTCAATCACATTCCTGCTTGCGTTGAAATGAAGAATGACATTAATATTTTGTTGTTGCCTACTAATGTGTCTGTATTTGAGGTTCTTGGGAGGAAACAGCATCACTGTGGTGGAGGGATTAGAGGAGTTGAAAAGCCTGAAGGAGCTGCATGTGGAAGGTCAGAGACTACCCCGTGGAGAAAAGCTGGTCTTTGACCCCTGTTCCATTTCTAGCCTCTCTGTGAGTAACTCGTTTCTTTAACATTCACCTCAGTGAAGAAGAGCTTTAGGTTGGTTCATGATATCTTCAGTCTAGTGCCCTTATATTTAGATTGACATAGCGCAGTGTCCTGAAGCATCTAGTGAGTTTGCTGTCAGAATCAGAAGAGAGGCGTACGACTCATGGACCGAGATGTGTATCAAAGCAGTTCTGTGCAAAATTTGATGAGGGTAAAAGAGGTCTCTGTGGCTGCCTCCTTGTCTGACAAATCAACAGGGAGTGTTTACCGCCCAGGCGATGGGAAAACAAACCGAAAAGTTGAGAATTTTGTTTATTTTGATAATTAATGAAATTGGAAGTGTAAGTGCTCCCAGTTTTTCCCCTGAAAAAAAAAAAATCCTAAATGCTCTCCTTTAACTTACAGTGAAATATTCATTGATTCACCAGAAGTGGAACTGGTTTCAAATTTAAAGTGCATTATTAATTAAATTAATATTATATTTGATTTCAGGAAACTCTGTGCATTTTAAATATCTGCAAAAATAACATTGATGAGATATGGGACCTGGCCCCTCTCAGAAAACTGACCCATCTTTTTGCTGCTGATAACCAGCTACAGGACATACAGGTAAATATGATTTTCCATCTTCCATAAAAATGATACTTAATTAATTTTATAAGCACAATAAAAGTTACATTTAACGATTTTTGTTCTGTTTAAATATGACAAAGTTGTATGTTCCTATGAAGTGTGAAATAATAGAGGGAGAGTGGTGCAAAAACCTAATCCTACAAATCCTTCCAGCAGTCTCCTTGCACAGGGTCAGAATTATTCAACAAATCAGCGGGCCGGTCTCCAGGGACAGCTTCTGCTGACAATTTAAACAAGCACAAGTTTTCCTCCTTCCTCCTGAACTGATTTTCCTCTGAAATACACTCAGTGCCCCTTACAACTTCAGCCCTGTATTAAAAAACCATTTGAGGCAAACATTTAGTGAAACTAAAGCTGAAAAGTAACCTATTCTGGAAAAGGAATTTTCCAACCTATCGATATCACGCATTCAGCAGCTAAAAGATCGGAGAAGGAAGAAGGAACTCTGCCGTAGTGTAACGAGTAAAAATCTTGTCAAGCACCTCGCTAACTTTGTTCAACAGCACAAAAGACAATTCTCTCAGCAACTGCCACCGATAATAGTGATCCATGTGTCAGAGGAAGCTTTCATGTTTAGCAGATATCTCCTTTAATTTATACAACCCCTTTGCCACTATTGATTCGGTGGCGACAGCACCCAAAGGATCAATTCCTGCCTTACGCAGTTCGGTCCAATTCTAGAGGAAACATTATGGATTTTTAAAATAGATTATGACAGGCAGTCAGCCGAGTGACAAATGGGTACTGCAGAGGCTGTTAGTGGCGCACTGCCAGACAGTGCAGATAGGGATCGAAGCGCTGGTCAAATACAGGTTCATAACTGGCCATCATTAACCCAGTGTGGGGCTGGAAAGAGCCCAGTCAGGAGTGCATTCAGCACTCCCGCGCATGGGAGGGCAATTTGGCGCTGGGCAGTTCCCAGCCAAGCCCTCAGAGTGACAGACCTGACACGATCATTTATCAAAGCCTGAGAGCGCGCGGCTCACTGGGGTCCCGCTAGAGCTGATTGCACGCGGACTGAAAAGTGGAAGCACTTTAGTTGAGACAGGAAGGCAATGAACAATCAGAGCGTGTCCAGAGAGTATTCATATTTCCAGCCTGGATTAATGTGTCCTTAGATAAACATACACTGCAGGCAACATGCTTGAGGACTACTGCCCAGGGGAACTTGTTAGTCACACAGTCCGAGTGGCAGTATTTATTAAAACAAGCTGATGTCTTGTTTA
This sequence comes from Gobiocypris rarus, assembly GCA_023029165.1. Taxonomy (NCBI): domain Eukaryota; kingdom Metazoa; phylum Chordata; class Actinopteri; order Cypriniformes; family Gobionidae; genus Gobiocypris; species Gobiocypris rarus. Next base: position 12,512,579 of record CM040924.1, on the reverse strand, counting down.
TACTGTTTGCCCTCCAAATTTTTGGTTGAATTTGTTTTTTATGCTTGTGGCCTCCCTGATCAACTATGCGCATCTTCTGGTAAATCTTCAACATCTCTTCAGTGTTTCATGATTTTTCCAGCATGCAAAATCTCATTTGGAGCATTTGGGAAATATTCTGTCCTTTAGTCTACTATTGATTTTATTTTATACTGATTAAGAGTCAAATGTAATGCCTTTATTTACGCTTTCAGGAGTTAGAGACAGTGTTCAGCCAATGGTCTCAACTGCGACTACTGGATCTGAGTAGAAACCCTGTGTGCCACAAGCCTAAATACAGGGACAGACTAATAACAGACTGCAAAATTCTAGGTGAGAATTAGTGCCTGTGAACTTGTGAAGACGAGTATTGAGCCATTAAATATGTAATTATTTATGGTAAAAAGAATCACTGACTTTCTGAATGGCTCAAATTGTTTGTCCTTTATTAAGTCATTTATTTATTTTGTATTTAATTTAATTTATCACTTTTAATGACACTTATTAATTTAGCATTTTAATTACAGATATTTTAAAAGCATTTATTTTTATTGGCGGTGTGGTTTGAATTTTATGTAATTAGTTAGTAAAATGATGCACATAAACTCCATAAATGTATTGCTATTTAGAGGACCTCGATGGAAAACAAATAAATGAGCTGTCTAGGCAGTTTCTAATCAACTGGAAAGCCTCAAAAGATGCAAAGAAGAAACTAGAGGATGAAAAAGTCATCAAAGGACAAATCACAAATCCACATACAAGTATGAATATTTGCTCCTAGTTTTGCATGTGTGTGTGTCATTATTTATGAATTATATAGCAGATTCAAATAAATGTTAAATATATTATACTAATTAAATATTAAATACTAAATACTACTATTAAATCCCTTTAATTAAAAATTAAATATGCAATATGAGTATTTACATACTGTATAATTTGTATTATAAATAAAATAGGGCCCTAACATCTCCTAAATTTCTATGTTGAGTGAATTGCAATGAAATTGTCATATTGTTCTCTGATATTTACAGTAATTGACATTATCCAATTTTGCTATTACTGTAATGGATTTCTCCTAGTAGGGAAGGCATCATTTATTTACATTCCACTATTGTATATCATCAGCATGTGGTTGAGTAAGCCTTACATCCCTTATGTCAGTTCCATGACAATGTGTGACTAACCCGTGTTTTGCTTTAGCTCATATTCACAGGGGCCCCCAACATCTCTTTGCCCATGACCACAGTAGCATTCTGAGTAAGAAGTCAGAATTTGGGAAGCCCGGCGTGACATTTCGGACAGACCAAGTTCAAGCAGACAGCAGAGGAAGAAGGTATGAACAATTAAAATGTCTACCATGCAATTTGTCTATTTAGTCATTACATTTTTTATCAAATACTTACAACTCATCTTCTATTAAAAAAGGAAAGAGATTGTTAGATAAAAGCTATCAATGTAAAGTTGCATGTAACATCGGTTGCCTTCAGACATGCTGAATAAATGCCTGCTGTTTGTCCAGTTGTATGGCTCTTATTTTTCCCACCCATGCAAATAAACAGCTTTCTCCTTTAGAACTGTCCTGAGGTTAACCACAGTTCTGTGCTGTGTAAGGAGTAACATCATCGACTGCACTGCCCCTTTGATGTCTCACATGTTAGATATGTTAATCCTATGGTTATCATATCAGTTGCTTTATCAGTGTGTGGCCTCTGAAATGCAGAAATGATTTGTTAATGTAACTACCATAAATATGAACTGAATGTTTTTGTACTCATAAGAAAAAAACTGTAGCAAGCAAGAGTAATAAGAATGATAATGCTGAATGACAGTTGTTTAAAGCCCTAATTAGCTGTTTTCTATGTTATTATAGAGATCCAGTAACAGAAGGATTTTTCCTGATAATTTATATAAGCATATTTTAGACAGTGTGTGCCAGAATTTTATTGATCTTGGCTATTTTTACTAATAACTATTTACTATTTTGACTATTTACACAAAAGCATGAAAATCAACAAATAGTGTTTAAATATTGTTTTAACAATCTAATTTATGACATTTTATTTATTTAATTTATGAATGTTCTGGTGTGTTCACAGGTCAAGAGGGCTAAATATTCCAATGCGGAGTGGCAAACTGAGACCGCTGATTTAAAGCCCTTTATCAGTGTCCTTTTGGCTTTATAAAAGTCAAACGCTCACATACACATTTAGCTTGTCATCTGTGTGAGGACTTTTCCTAAATATAACAAAGAGAGTGGCTCTGCCGCTTATAAATTGTGAATTTCTGAGCAGGTTCACCATGCACTCCCTTGACAAGTCTTTTGCACTGCCTATCAAATTCTATTTCCTATTTCTTAAATATTTGTGTATGTTTGTTTGTAATAAATTTACTTTGCAAAATGTTTGAGCATTTTTAATATCATGTTTTGTACATCATTCTTTAGGATAAGGATATACATTAGTGGTTTTAGTAATATTAATGAGTAAATATTAGTAAATATTAATTAAATAAAACATATTTATAGTTCAAATGTAATTTTAATAAAAAAAATAAAGTGAGATTTGATTTGCTATTGGAAAATCTCTAGAAAATCCCAGACTAGACTATAGTTTAATTTTCAATTTTTTAAGGTTTGATAATGCTATAGGATTTAAATGATATTTATGCATGTTTTTTATGTTTCTTATAATATATTTCTCTGATCAAATATATTCTCACTGAATCGTGCTAACTTAGCCTAGTCATTTCCATTCAGTGCTGATCATAGATTTATCTTTTAGATTCATAGCGAACTATTTTTCGGATGAGGATTTATTTCAACTTACACATTTAGCAGATTTATCAACATCATGCACATTGCATTCTAGACTGGAACGGTAAATGAATATGAAATATGAAACTGATTTTATAATAATGTTTAGACCTATAGAATACACGGCGAGTACAGTAATGCACTAATGCAATTTTCTGCGTATTTGTCGTCTAATATCCACACCAGGGTATAACCTCTGAAAGATGTAGAGTAATTAGACAGAGAAGCTTACTTAACCTCATTTGCTCTGCTTCATAATTATTGGCCTAGGGGCAGTACTGTTACTTCATCCTTACAAAAACAATGTTTATTAAGAACAGTCTCAGATATACATGTTATGAATAATTCCATTCATTAATTCTCCCACATCTCCGTTTGCGGAAAACAGAATGATTAATTTGGGAGTCTCACAAGAATTTCCTCAAGCATGCCAGTTGATTGCAGTGTTTAGAGTTTATTTATTGGCTTTGTCCCAAGAAATGAAGCTAATGTCTGCGGCTCAAAATTATAATATCGATATGCCTTTTTTAAAATTTTTAAGTATAATCAAATTGTCGAGAGCACCGTGCCGATAAAATATGCACCGATCTGTGTGCCTGCTTGCAAAAAAACAATTTTTTCACCAACAAAACCATTAAATGGAATGTGAGTATTTATTTCTTAAATAAACAATATTTTATATAATGTTCTGAAGTTGTGGTTTACAAAGTAACTCTGGGAGGACCAAAAAATGCTGCCTCTGGCGTCGGAAAACGAACTGTACCCTCCTACCGACCGATGCGAGAACGGCTCAGTTGCCAGAGTTTTTAAGGCTTTTGATTAATTACACTGGAGTGAAACACTTGTCAGCTCTTTGTGTTCCCCGATAAATTAGAGGCTCGTGAGACTTTACGCAGTCATTCAGGTGAGGACACTGCGTGCGCGCGGACATATAGACCTTTCACGCGCAGCACCACGACTGGTTATATATTTTTACAGCGAGAAAGGGACTATTATTTACAACGGTATTTTTGACGAGCTGTGGAGGTTTTCATGTCTTGATGTGTGTTTCTTAGGACAACACTTGAAACAATAATACAGGTATGTTTATTAGGCTACATTTCAATAACTTCTCATGACAACGCACCTTTACAAGTATATTTAAAGAGTTGTATTAAAACTGCATGTTCTGATATTATGTATAAATCATAAACAATTAAGACGTCTATTATTGTTATGGCATTGAATGACTCATATTGGACATTAGATTTTGGGCTCACTTGAGGCAAATATTCCTGTAAAGTTTTTAACGAGTGCATGAGCTTAAACGTGTCATATTCTTCAATATTTGTGTTTGCCTATTTAAGTGTGTATTTTTAACGCACTATTTTAACCAGGTTAAGAAGTGATTTCAATGGTTGGAAGACAGTCGATCCGTATGGATGGCACTGGTTCTGTGACAGTTATGGATGACAGTCCCGCATCAAGCCCCAACTCGAGCCCCAGTCCCGACGCGCTCTCAGCGGACAGCCGGCGCGCAGAGGCCCTGTCTCGCTCCAGGGTGGTCCCGTCTAGTGGCCTCGGTGGCAGAGGGAGACCCGCAGCAGCCAACGCAGCGCGCGAGAGGAGTCGCGTGCAGACGCTCAGGCATGCGTTCCTCGAGCTGCAGAGAACATTACCGTCGGTGCCACCGGACACCAAACTGTCCAAACTCGACGTCTTGATATTGGCAACCACATACATAGCGCATTTAACGAGAACCTTGCAAGAGGAGGGGATGGAAGAGGACAACACAAAACAAACTGAAGCTTTAAACTCACTTAAAGGCGATGGTTACTTACATCCTGTGAAAGTAAGTTTTGGTCACTTCTGTTGTCTAATTATAGACCTATCATATCAATAAATAGAACTTGAAAATGTACACATTTTCATTCATTTAAAACATCTTCCTTGAAGTTTTGAATAGGCTAAATAAGATTGAGGTTTAGTCTTGCAAGTATCAATTTTACGCGTGGCAATTCATATTATGAAACAATTAAAAAAGTGTTTGTATTAATCGTTTTGTCTTTCAGAAATGGCCAATGCGTTCGAGATTATATATCGGTGCCACTGGCCAGTTCCTGGGTAACTCGAATGAAAATCAAGGGGCATCTTCATCCTCGTCTCAAAAATCATAGCCTAGATTATTTGCACAAACTATTTTTGGAGGTAATTATTAAATGATTAAAAAATGAAGGTTAAAAAATGTTGTTTTAGTAATTTTGTTGCATAAATTGTTCAGTTGCACCCTGTAAATGTTTGTTGTAGCCTACGCGGCAAATTAACAGAACTTGTTGAACTGATTATCACTATGTTGCCATACTGACAGCTGAATAATTGTGCATATTAATATATCCTAATTATTTCAAATATGTATATAAGATTGAAATATTAAACATTGTTTGTTTGTTTTTTTACTTGTGAGTTTCTGCTCAGACTTCTGTAGCTATTTGCAATTCTGTACTTGTCTGAAATTCCGTGTGTTGGGTTATAATGAGCTGTCATGCTTGAGCTGTCGGCTATGCACTTTCTGTTACAACATTTGCACTAAATGCATGTGTGAATAACTTAACATTCGTCATGTGAAGTGGTCTGTCAGAATCGCAACAATAGCATCACCATCCCATTTTCTCCCTCCTTCCTGCTTTTCATGTGATTGTGAATACATGTGGAGTAATAAATAAAATAATTCTTAAACTAAAATGATCTCAAGTTTATTGTTATTTGTATCGTATCGTTATGTTTTTTTTTAAACTAAATAATTCACAATGTGCAATATAATGGTTTCAATATATTTGACATGCAATGAACATTTTAAATATCAAAGATTTAATATTTTTTTATCATTTAGTATTTAGTTATCATTTACAGTTGTCAGCTGTGAAATTTCTCATGGAAACATTTAAAAAGCTCTTAATCATGACAAATTACTGAAAATGTGTGTGGAGTAATGAATAATGTTAACTTTGTAAAGCCTTTTAAACCCTCTAAAGAGAGAAGCTTATATACCAGAGACAATGTACAATTGAGCTAAATATGTAGGCTAATATTGTATATGGCTGAATGGATTATTTTGGATGTTTTTATATAGGCCTATATATAAATTATAATATGTAATATTTATATTATAGCTATATATATATATATATATATATATATATATATATATATATATATATATATATATATATATATATATATATATATATATATAAAAACATCCAAAATAATCAATTCAGCCATATATATTATTGTGTACTTTAGGTTTAATTATTAAGGTGATAGGCCTACATTCAATAAGTAAGCTTCTTTAAAAAAAAAAAAAAAAATCTTATTCCAAAATTATTTTCATAAAACTTTATTCTTTTGAAAGCGCTATCAATAAACGTGTCATAAACGTATGCAAGAGTCAAACAGTTTCAGCTGATTTTATTTCACCACACTAGCACTTCAGCACGCATGTGCGGCTTCTACTAGGAAGTGCCCTTTTAAAACGCGAAGTACGCATGCGTCACATCCTTTTCTTCCCAAGAGTGGAATGAGTTGGTCGCACGTTCTACACGTTGCAGTATAACTTGAGGTAAATGTATTTCAATTAACAATTGTACTCCTGCATTCTAACAGAAGTGACTGTATTCTGATGCAGTAATTTGTAAAACGCTACCTAGAACTGCTCACTAGGTTATAAACTCGTTTAGAGATTTTTTTGCATCATGGGTTGGCCACGTGGTTAGTCCACACGCGTGTTGCATCAAGGATAATTTCGAATACGAGCTTGCTACGTCCATCCATTTTTTTGTACAGTCAATGGTCCGTTCGTAGAAGCATCATTAGTTATTAATAACTGGAATTTGAAGGATTTGAACAACTGAATCCGTCCCAAACATAATCATGGCTGTCGGGCATGACGCGCAATATCTCATATTAATGAATTTCATCATGATATTGCACGAACGTAACTTGTGGAAAATATTTGTCCTCAGTTTTGAAAGCCAGCTCGTCCTGTTGCAAAGCACATCAGCCCAAATATGCTTTTACTACGTTATCATATCTTAAATTGGATGAGTATTACACGTTTGCTTAAATTGCTTATATTTTTGTTTGTATATATTTATTAATGAGCTTTTGAGCAATGATGTGGATTGAGATCTTTGTTGTTACCTCGTTTCAAGTGTTTATCTTGAGCACAAAGTGAATACAGGAGTTTTGATGGGGTGTATGAAATTCCTTCAGGGACATTATGATCAATATTATAAAGGTGACTGATTCTACACAAATCTTGTTGTAATCATGACCTATCTTAGAAATGGTTTTAAGTATCCCATGAGGACTGTTATAAATCATTTTGGCAGGAGGGTGTCCCAGATCTGGTGATAAATTGCTCCTTTGCCATTTGCTCTGCTGTCGGCAGGACTGTGCTCTGTCCGGTATAGGTCTGCTGTCCCTTGTGTGGCCTGGCTGGTTTGGGAATGGTCTTCTATGACCTGGATTGGGTAATCACTAATCAGGGCTTTGACTCACTTGGAGGTGCTGTGGTCTTGGTGAAGGTCCTGACCTTGAGTTGAACTAGTGTAGCCCAGGCCTTTGTGTTTGTGTGGGAGGGTCTACTCTCAAGCTGTGTTACAGTGCCTTTTGACCTCTAGATCATCAGTCATCTTTTTGAAGGGGAATTGAGTTTTTCATTTAACTCTTCCCTTGGTGCTGCTTTACGAGGCACTAAATCAATAGCTGAAACACAACATGGGTAATTAGTGATCATTTTTATAACTTTCTGCTGTTGTCACGTTTCTTTACTTGAAAAATTTAAGCTGAAGCTTAATTTATAATTTAAATCTCTTTTTTTCAATCACAGAGGCAGATAAAGATGGCTGTAGCCAATGGAAAGGATCGCTGTGAAGGTAAGAGACTGAACTTTCTAAATAGATTTTTAAACTTTGAAGTTGAGGTCATATTGGGTACCAGCAGTTCTGCCTAAACCAATAGCAATGATGACTTCACATTTTTGCCGTTTACCCATCATACCAGATTGGGGTGCTGAAACTGTGACGATCTGAAGCAACAGCAGAGCAGTTGTCTGTTTAGTATGTGACTAAGAATATATAGCCAGCTTCATTTATCCTTCATTCTTTCCTCACTAGGTCCAAGGATTGCCACTGGTAAAGGGTGACTAGGAGTGCAGATGCAGAAAAAGGTAATTTTATTTTTCTAAACATAGCTACATTTAAAAACTTGCATGGTTTTTATGTACGAAATGTTTAAGACAAATGCCTGTTGCCGTGATGATTTCACATTTTGCCGTTTACCCATCAGACCAAATTGGATTGCTGATACTGTGACTATCTGATGCAACAGCTTGATCAAGAGTTCATTAGCAGTAGCCTGTTTGGGATTTCACAAGCATTACATTATCCTTATCCTCCCACCAGGTCCAAGGATTCCTCTGGAAAAGTGTGACCTGAGAAGTGCAGGACATTTGAAGACAGGCAAGTTCTTATTTTTTGAGTGCAACATGTATATTTATGTGAGTGCCTGTTACCATGATGATCACATTTTAGCCGTTTACCCATCAGACCAGATTGGATTGTTGACACTGTGACTATCTGAAGCATTAAGCAACAGCAGAATTGACTACCCAGAACCACATTTGAGATTACTACAGTATTGATTTTATTCCATCTCCCCTTCCAGACCGAAGGACTGAAACTAGAAAATGGAGACATGAGAAGGGCAGATAAATGAAGACTGGCTACTTATATACTGGTAAATAATTATATACAATAATTCTATATTTGATGTATTGCCATGATGAATTCTCACTTTTCCGTTTACCCATCAGACTAAATTAGGGTGCTGAAACTGTGAAACTATCTGAAGATGTTTTGACATTAAATGAGCTAAAGCTTAGTTCCTGCTTGTAATACCTTGCTTCATTCCTCTATACAGGTTGCGTAGGTGTGCACAAAATGCAAGATCTGCTTGCGAGATTCTTCCAATGTAAGGTCCCGCTGGTGCAAGGAGTCCAGGTCATGGAGAGCACAGGGAAACACTGCATCGGGTGGAAAAACAAGTGCAGAGGCCCCTGCATTCCGAAGACAAACACTCACTGTAAAATTAGCTTGATCCTAAACTGATGTTCATATTGTACATATTCAAATAAATTCAGCGTTATTATTAATTAATTTGTTTCTTTACTGAATATAATTTGATTGGATTAATTTTACCTTTAAAAAAAAAAGGAAATAAAATGGGGCAACTAACCATGTTTCAGGGTGACTGAACTCTCGCACAGCAGTACTGCAATGACTGCGTCTTCCTCCAGAACGTGCGTTCTCAGGCTAAGTTTAGCATGAGCCTGTGCCAGAGAAATCCTACCAGAACCAGTAAATAATATTAGTTGTGTATGAAATGGTTACCAGTGTTGGGGAAAGTAACTTTGAAAAGTAATGCATTACAATATTGTGTTACTCCTTTAAAAAGTAACTTGAGTTACTTATAAAGAAAAGTAATGTGTTGCATTACTTCTCAAGTGGACTTTCCTTGTTTTTGTTGGGTCTTTTTATACACAAAAAGGTGCTTTTTTTGTGCAAATGTAAAGACCTCTTCAAACTAAAATTGAAATAAGCCTCAGGCTGAGGTTAAATACAAATTGCCATTCTGGATGATTAGGATACAGGAGAAGTTTTACCAATAAAAATTTGCTCATGGTTTAACTGAATCATTAAAGGTCAGCAGCAAATTGGGCAATAAAGGTAGATTAAATGCATAATGTTTTATTCAACATTTAATTATTGGAGGCTTGCATATTTTGCATGACTGATTTTTTTGAGAAATACTCAAATCTTTATGCAAGTGAGATGAATAAATGCTCAAATTTAGTCTAGAACTACAGCTATCATGTTCACACACAATGCCTCTGCTTAAATCTCAATTTCATGGGGACAGGAGCGCTGTCAATCAAATAAATATGAAAAAGTAACTTGCGTTACTTCTTTTGAAAAAGTAACTTTGTTGTAAATTTGAAGAGTAATGCGTTACTTTACTAGTTACTTGAAAAAGTCATCTTATTACGTAACTCAAGTTACTTAACTTACCCCAACACTAATGGTTACTTTAATCTACTTTTATGGCGTGAACACTTGGTTTACAGAAGTAGTTTCAGGCTTCTTCAATTATGCACATCATTTATAGCCAGTTGAAGTACAAATGTCTTAACATCTATCTCTAAACTGTATTGATATAGAGAAATCATTGTTACAAACTCAATAGAATTGTAAAGTTGCAGTATAACTGCTCCATCTAGTGGTCTAATATTGCAGCGCTTTATAGAGAAGAGTTGCCATGCGTAGCTTTTTCAGAATTTTTTTGTAGTGCTTACAGCAGTTTAACAGAAGTGACTGAGACCGAGGATCTCTGTGTTGAGTCTGAGCGAACCCTGCGACTGGCCATGTAATAGCCATGGATCATCCTTTCAGCCTCAGGACTCATTTCCACCTTCAGGTCCCTTGCATGAGCCAAGAGCTAGAAAATATTCAAGTGTGGAAAACAGGCTATTTTCATGTAACCAAGTCTAACATAAAGTACATTACTTCAAATCTTTAACATTTCAAACTGTTAAACAAAAAGAAACATCACTCAATACTGTTTATTGTACACTACTAGCCAAAAGTTAAGAATTCATTTTTTTCAACATAAAAGCAAACATTAAATATTAAATGTGAAATCTGCTGAGTTCATGCCATGTAGAAATTCCAGAAATTTTAAGATGACCATGTGACATTCTTCTCAGAGCTGTTCACACTGTCAGACTGGAAATTATGCATTTCTATAGCAACACAATGACTAAATGAGTCTGCAGCGGTAATGTGGTACTAGTAGGAGCTCTGCGAAAGTTTGTCAATCTGATGTGTACACACCTTTATTACAATTTAAAGGAGGTCACGTGATCCTTTTGACCATAGTGTATATTGACAGACCTCTTTGTAGTCTTGTGTGGTAAACTGCATGCATGCTGGGTAAAGGGGTTCTCCTGGGTATACGGCCTGTCTCAGGGTATGCGCTGTCATGGACAGAAGTGGATGAATGCTGCTTGTTTCTCGACACTGGACAACGAGTCCAAATGCCCCTGCAAGCTGAAGGGGAACAGAGCCCATTTCCTGCAGTCATAACAGATTATAATCACTATAAAATAATCAGACACTGTAAAATCATGACTTCTATAAAGATGAACTAATGTAGTACTATAAAATAAGTAATTGTTTAGACAATTTGGAGTAACGGGTGCGATTCAGCAACTTATACAAATGAGCACAATGAGGAACTCTCCTAAAATAGATGGCATTGTCTCTGGTTCCTGTTCCCAAATACAGAAAAAGGTGGGGTCATCTGTAAAGCGTTCCAGCATTCCGTCTAATCAGTCTTTTGGTATGTACTGCATGCTTATAAAATTCCCACATTATCATTCTCATCTCATTTCCTGAGGAAAAGCTCCATTTGACTATAATAAGATTGGATGTGAACCCACCACTGAGCCCAGCACCACATTATCACATCTGGCTGTCCTCTTGGAGGGGAAAGCAGCATCAGCTAAGGCCCAAAAGTTGCACTGGATGGGGAAGGAGAGCTGCTGGTCCATATCATCACCATACTTCTTGGCAGGAACAAAAACGGACACAGTTCTGCTTTCAAGAGCTGAGGGGAAAATAAGTATTTAGGTTTGCTTTGCTTTAAAGCACGTAGAATCCTTCATATCTAGTGCAGTCATCCACAATAAAAATTATGTAAAACAATTAATTGGCACCAGACTGAAGCATGTCCATCTTGTCTTTCTTGTAGCATGTGAGGTCTCCCAGCAGACAGACTCCTCCAGATGCCAGCAAAGCTGAACCTGCATGAATGTTGGCGGTACCTGCTCCATGTTCATCTCTAGATAGAGATGCCAACAGCTCTCCTGTCAGTGCATGATGAATGCCTCGCGAGGCCAGCGGCAGGCTATATCTCATCAACCTGTCAACGAATACACACATACTATGCATCATATTTTGATCACCATTATCTAAATTGACATGTGCATTTGATAAAGCTGGACCTTTCAATGATGAGACTGTCACTGGTGAAAGCAAGCACATCCAGATGGTTGGGCGAGTCTGGATTATCTTCAGTTTGCACCAAGCTAAGAAGTAGCCCCAGCTTTAAAGTGTTGTAGAGTCCAGGTGGGATCACCGGGGAACCGAATGAGTTGGCTACAATGGCAGAGAATCTCCATGGGGAACAGGCAGAGGCTTCCAGCAGGTTCTGGAAGTTGTTGCTAACCAGACGGGAGCCTGTGAGCGAGCAGTCAGGAGCAAATTACTTTGACATGCTGTGAATTTGTCTGGTTGTTTTTACACCATCTAAGTCAAAACAAGACCTTACATTTGGGGCTCCATGGTTGGATGCTGCAAGCCTCCACACTCCAGGTTACATTGGGCCACTGGTGCACATGAGCTGGAATTCCCACAACTCGGTACAAATGGCCGATTCTCATGGAGTTACAGAGTTCATCTAATTATGTTAAAGAGAAACAAAACAATGACAGTTGGGGGCTGGTCTTCACTTATTATTTGAGAAACAAGCTCACCACCTACACGACTGCCAAGAGAAACACTGCAGGCTCTTTTAAACAATGATTCCACTATGACTTGTAGCAACTAATGAGTGCACCTTACGTTTATTAACATGTATGTTCAGTAACTGGAGCCTAACGTATTGAATTCCAGACTAATACTAGGTCAACACAATATGCTAATACCGTCCAGAGAATCTGTGGCCTCTCCAGTTGGCTAACTGAGAAATATTATTGAAGGAGACAGGAACACCCAATCTAATACTGAAAGACACTGTGATTGGATGTGTTTTAGCAGTTTATTTATTTGAGAGATCTGATTTAAAATTATGAAAACCAGGTTAATCAGGCATGACAAGTAACAAACTAACTGGATTATTTCCTAATGGTTGGTTTAAAAGTAAAGTGTATTTGAAATATCATGAGAAAGAAAAGGGGGTATGATACAAAAAGTGCATTTACCTCTTAGAAAAAGGGTGACAGATTGATATCTTAAGGAAGCAGCATCATGAACTCCCAAAATGTCCACCGCGTTTACATGCATCAGCTCAACTAGCTGTTTATCTGTGGATTTATTACATTTTTTAAAATAAATTTTACACATAACATTTGGTTTGCCTCTTAGCAAGTACATTTGTGAGTACACTACCGTTCAAAAGTTTAGGGTCAGTAAGATTTTTAAAGTCTTATTTTATCAAAAATAGTAAATGTAAAAACATTAATACAAAATTCTGTTCAATTTAAGTAACATTTGTTATTAAGTAACAATTTTGTAACATTATACATTTATTTACTATCACATTTCATCAATGCATGCGTCGTTGCTGAATAAAAGTATTAATTTCTTTAAAAAACACTCATACTGACTCCAAACCTGAATGGTATTTTGCAACTGTAAAGTTTACTGATTTTTTTTTTTCATGTATCAAGTTTATACTCCAATATCACTAATTTTTTTTTTTTTTTGTATGTATGTATGTTGTCTCACCCCCTAAAACCCGAGACTTCACATCCTCTTTCAGTGGGGAAGAGCAGAGAAAGCAGGTAAAATCACTTCTAACCGTGGCAGACTCTGTGGCACCCGGTGCATGAACTCTGATATGATGAAAACCTTCGGACAAATTGACAAATTGTGTAGGACAAAAATACAAATAATGCCCATAAAGTTAATTAAGTTACCTACCTCTTGAGCAAGGACATGTCTCTTCTGAGCAGAGAAATCTGGCCCCTTGTGTGTATTTGGTGACGCGTGTCATGGCAATTACGAGGCCCTCCAAAGCTAAAGGTCTCATTGGACCATATCCACGAGGAAACTCAGAGAGATCCAAACAATAGTCAGGAAAAGGCGGCAAGTGAGTTGGCTTTAAAACAACATTAACCTAAAACAACAACAAAAAACTGTAACTTGTGTGTTTTTTTTATTTTGATATACTGATGGCTCTATTATATGATTGTCTAGTGCATTTCAAGAATAGCCAAATCTGAAGGCCTACTCATTCATAAACCATCAGTCAAAAGTTTGGAATAATTAATTAACAAAAAAGTATCTTATGTGCACCAAGGTTGAATTTGTTTGATCAAAAATACAGTGCCATTTTTAATATTGTAAGGTTTAATTACAATATAAATAAATAACTTTTTTTTATTTTAATATCCTGTGACGGCATGCCAGTCTTCGGTGTCACATGATCCTTCAGAAACCATTCATATTTTCAACATATTTTAATATTATCAATGTTTAAAACAGTTGCTGCTTAATAGCCTATCAAATACGTTAAAACACTTTTGACCAGCAGTGAACACACATAATCAAACAAATATAAGTAAAATATGCATTAAGCTGTTCCTCACCTGGCTTTCTGTTTCTATATGGTCAATAAGTGACAGAGTTTTCACAGACAGATAACAAACCTGAAAAATAACCACTGCATTCTCATTTGTTTGAAATACAGAGTAGCCTAACGTTAACGTAAGCACAATAAAATGACATTAACCGTTACTCTATTATTTTTTTCCACCTACACACTTCACCAACAGAAAACTGTGACTGGCAGAAATGCATGGCTATGCATTTTGCATAAGAAAACGTGAGATAACTGACTAATACGCTGGTTATGTTGTATATTTTATTTGTGCAACTCACTGACTGAAAGAGTGAAACGGCTTTGAGGGGGTCGTGTAGTATACAGTCTCCCAGTGCGGCGTCGAGTTCAAGCACATCTGAGGGACTTACATCAAAACTGAACCGATACAAGGCCCCCATCTGCTGTGAACCTGAAAGACATTTTATTTCCGCCCGTTTCAGCAGTTATGGACATAATAATATAACAATGTATAACGTCACATAAACACGGGATGTAGACACTCTGTGTCATGTGCACGAGCTCCAGCCCACTGAGGAAAACTACTAGAAGCATTTAAACCGCTAATATAAGGCTTCCAACTTTATAAACAAACCTTTAAAGCCATTGCAGTCTTCAATGAGTTTACGTAACCCACCACTTCTATCTAAATAAATTACTATGGCTTCTTTTAAAGAAAGTATACTATCCATATCTTCGAAATGCACCTCGGCAGTTTAACGCTTCACCCTAGGCCTCTAATATATGCAAATGAGATGTATAACACGACGACACGTGACTCAAGAAACATGTTAACCTCGAACAATTGCTCTAATAACACCTGTAAAAAGTATTTTATGAGTGTATAACAAACCAAATCTATTTAAACAAATTATAATCGCTTATTTTAAAGCAAGTTGATTCTCCATGGATTTTCCTAATTTACTGGTACCGATTGGTAACTGGGCGCAAAACATAATAAATGCAAATGAGGCAAGACGTGACAGCCAAGTGATTCAAAAACACGTGTTTACTTGTACAGAACATCATTTAAAGGTTATTTCATACGTCAGTAGGCACTATGGTGTCTCATCTCATAAGCACAGGGCGGCAAATGAAATAGTGGTCTATTACAGGGTCATTGTCAGTATTTAAGTGCTATTAACTCATTAAAACCTAAGATGCAAATAGCAACAAATGTATAATTTACACTGTACCAAGGCTGTCGATGACCCGTAACTTACAGGGTTTATTTTAATTAATTTCAAAACAGCTTAAAGGCCTATCTATTTTCTAACTCACTTACACAATATAAGGGAATATATTAATGTCAAGCAATACATTAATTGCTTGTGTTGACGTTAAAGGAACTTTTTCATAGTAAATTTCTAATAAAAGACTAAACTACAAAAACTTAATTTTTCATATACTGCACAATATTATAAGCAATCAAGTGTAAGAGTTGGGGCAAAAACAAGGAATGTGTCAAAGTGGATGTTTTACAAATACCATCAGCCCTTGAAAATATTCTCAGGAAAACAACATCATTAACTTCAGCTCCTGAGCTAAGCTCTCAGGTAAGGCGTTCAATGTTAAACAAAATATAATGCTATTTATGCATAAAAATACAGTTTGAAACACCCTGCATCCCAAAGGTTTATGCACTGCTTCTGTTAAGAAACAAAAGGGTCCACCCTCCGATCGGGACAGCATGCTCAGCAAATTCTTCCCTTTCACCAGAGAGAGCTTTCACAGACTTTTAATGCAGCTCTCTGTGGATCACAATTAGCAGCGCCACCCTTACAGGAAAGAATCTTCTGATGGCGGGGCATAAGAAAATCCCAGGAAGGCATCATCTGCTTCCATGACACTAGCATTGATGATTGACTGTCCTGAAGAGAAGCACACCGAGTTTGGCACGGTTTCTTCTGTAAACTCGGGATCAAAGTTTGAGATGTCATACTGGGATTCCTGCAAGACAACATTAGAGAGTTGAATGTTTTAATACACTTATGTATAAAAGGTTTTGAAACTTTAGCAAAATAATTATGTTGTTAAGTCTCACCACACTAGGGTTGAATGGAGGAGGAAGCTTTTTCTGTTCAAGGTCATCCCAGTTAATGAATGAGAAAAAATCATGTCTTTTGACTTCATTCTGTAACAAATAACATACAATAGATTGGTTGGTTGGCATTTTAACTCCATGCTAGATTCCTTGGCTATTTTAATGGAGAGTAAAAAGTTGAAATATTATAAAAGAGCAATTTAATGGCTAAAACTAAAATGGAAACTAAAATAGGAAACTAAACTGCAAAAACACTATTGAGATGCTACTGAAATGTTTGACACAATCATCCACAAGGGGGTGATATACAAGTACTAAATATCTCACAAAGTCATCTATGAAACCAAGCCTCCTGGTGTGGTCTTTCTCCAGCAGGGCCTGAAGGATGGACCAGGCAGCTGTGGATGCCCCAGGGCGCATGCCAAGCTCCTTGTGAAGAATGTTGTCATACATCTCATGTGTGTCTCTGCTGTAGAACGGAGGCTGTTGGCATAAAGGTAAAACAAGATTTAAGCTTCATTATGCATTTCATAGAAAATTAGCCATATTTATGGTTTATTTGTACCTTACCAGCCCAAAAAGCATTTCATACAGCACAGATCCCAGACACCACCAGTCCACAGTGTTATCATAGGGTTGCTTCCTGAGTACCTCTGGAGCTAGATACTATCATAACAAAATAATGCAATTATTGCATAAAAATTGTTATGTTATCCTACCCTCAAAAAGCTTAATTTGCAGTTAATAGAGTGCAGCAGCCATGACACCAGAATCCAGAAGACTAATTCCCCAGTGTTTCCCTCAAGATTTACCTATGCGTTTTTAAAATGGGGTTTATAAGTAAAATAATGTCTGTGATAAACATAACTTGACGATAATTGGATTTTTTGCTCTACAACATAAATTACACACACCCATATCGAAAATGCAAATTTTGAAGCTGTTATGTTTACTTTAAAAAAACATGTTGAATAAGTAACTAGGTAAGAACATTTGGGGTCCGAGTGTTTGTAATTTACATTGTAGACCAAAACATCCAAGTATCTTTAAGTTGTTCACCAGAGCCCTTATTTTACTCATAAATGGAAAAACCCCACTAGGAAAATCTCAAGGGAACCACTGGTGATTTAGTCTTCCGGGTTTTGACATCACGACTGCAGCACTGGTTAATCTAGGCAATTGTGATGACCAAATATTTGACAATTTAATATAAATTATTCCAATAAGTAGTATTTTTACTTGAAATAACCAATTAAACAATATATTTACTGTAACATTTCACAGTAACATGTTAAACTCATTTTTCAAACATAAAATCAATAACACATTCTATACACATTACAGTTCAAAAGTCTGCGGTCTGGTTTTTTATATAAAGAAGCTCGATGTTCACCAAGGCTGCACTTTTTATATATACAGTAATATTGTGAAATATATATATATATATATTTTTTAATTACAGTTTTTTTTCCATTTAAATCTATTTGAAATGTAATTTATTCCAATGATTTCCCAATACCAAAGCTGCACAGTCTTCAGGATCACATGATCCTTCAGAAATCATTCCAATATGCTGATTTGGTGCTCATGAAACATTTCTTATTATTAATAATGTCAAAGACAGTTGTGTTGCTTAATATTTGTTTTGTGGAAACCATGATATACACCCACCTAAAGGATTATTAGGAACACCATACTAATACTGTGTTTGATCCCCTTTCGCCTTCAGAACTGCCTTAATTCTACGTGGCATTGATTCAACAAGGTGCTGAAAGCATTCTTTAGAAATGTTGGCCCATATTGATAGGATAGCATCTTGCAGTTGAAGGAGATTTGTGGGATGCACATCCAGGGCACGAAGCTCCCGTTCCACCACATCCCAAAGATGCTCTATTGGGTGGAGATCTTGTGACTGTGGGGGCCATTTTAGTACAGTGAAGTCATTGTCATGTTCAAGAAACCAATTTGAAATGATTCAAGCTTTGTGACATAGTGCATTATCCTGCTGGAAGTAGCCATCAGATGATGGGTACATAGTGGTCATAAAGGGATAGACATGGTCAGAAACAATGCTCAGGTAGGCCGTGGCATTTAAACGATGCCCAATTGGCACTAAGGGGCCTAAAGTGTGCCAAGAAAACATCCCCCACACCATTACACCACCACCGTAGTAACAAGGCATGATGGATCCATGTTCTCATTCTGTTTACACCAAATTCTGACTCTACCATCTGAATGTCTCAACAGAAATCGAGACTCATCAGACCAGGCAACATTTTTCCAGTCTTCAACTGTCCAATTTTGGTGAGCTCGTGCAAATTGTAGCCTCTTTTTCCTATTTGTAGTGGAAAAGAGTGGTACCCGGTGAGGTCTTCTGCTGTTGTAGCCCATCCGCCTCAAGGTTGTGCATGTTGTGGCTTCACAAATGCTTTGCTGCATACCTCGGTTGTAACGAGTGGTTATTTCAGTCAAAGTTGCTCTTCTATCAGCTTGAATCAGTCGGCCCATTCTCCTCTGACCTCTAGCATCAACAAGGCAATTTCGCCCACAGGACTGCCGCATACTGGATGTTTTTCCCTTTTCACACCATTCTTTGTAAACCCTAGAAATGGTTGTGTGTGAAAATCCCAGTAACTGAGCAGATTGTGAAATACTCAGACCAGCCCGTCTGGGACCAACAACCATTGCTTAAATCACCTTTCTTTCCCATTCTGACATTCAGTTTGGAGTTCAGGAGATTGTCTTGACTATGACCACACCCCTAAATGCATTGATGCAACTGCCATGTGATTGGTGGATTAGATAATTGCATTAATGAGAAATTGAACAGGTGTTCCTAATAATCCTTTAGGTGAGTGTATATTTATCAGGATTCTTTGATGAATAGAAAGTTCAAAAGAATAGGACTTTAAAACTTTTCGGACATTATAAACATATGTTTTACTGATCAATTAAATATGTCCTTGCTGAATACCAGTATTAATTTCCTATTTAAAGAAAATCTTACTGACCTCACATTTTTGAACAGTAGTGTAAGCATCCATTGTGTTTAAATTATACAATACCTCAGGTGTCCCACAAAATGTGGTCGTTGTGTCTGCTTGGGAGATGCCCTCTTTACACAGTCCAAAGTCAGTCAAGACTATATGTCCCTTAACAAACAAAAGATGTCAACAGGAACATTTTCAGGAAGCATGTCACCACACAAAAGGCCTATTCTTCACAGATCCAAAGACTCTTGTGTCTGACAGGAATATTCGGCAGGGCCTTGTAAACTCACATTTTCAGCAGATTCGACAGGAAATGCACAAATAAAACTTAAACTAATCTCAAGCATTCTTACAAATTAAAAATAGGTCTTTGGTTTCATTGCTATATTTTATTTGGCTGGCTACAAAGTTATACTTCATACACCTCGTCTCGGGAAATCAAAAGAGTTTGTTATACTTCACAGTTAGGGTAGATTACTTTGTTTCCCCTGGAACTCTCACAATGTTGATCGGCTATGCTCTGGCAATGATAAAAGTGGGAAAAAAGAGGGATACTTACTTGAGAGTCCAGCAGGATATTTTCTGGTTTTAAATCCCTGGGAACACAAGAACACTTAACTTGTTAGCATTTTGTCATATGCTTTCAGCCAGGAACAATTCAACTGAAAAACGTTACACAGAACATTACACAGAAAAACCATCAACAATGAACTATGGCTAATATAATATGACAAGACAAGCCATTAATAATGCATTTAATTCATATGAATTGCAATCCTGACACACCCAATGAGTGCAAACTATGCTCTCAAGATGGTCTTTTCACACGTGAGTCTAATTTAATGACTACAGTTAGGTCAGTTCATCAATCACAATTTTAAGTACAGTTCCAACATTATGGCAACAACCGGGAAAACCAGAGGAGGTGTTGAATGTGTCTATTAAACATTTCTCTGCTTCTGGGAATTCTCACACACTTTAACAGCTAAACATCATCTGAGAATCACCAAACCTGTGTGTTAATAGCTTGAATGATTCTATAATAAATCTGCATTTACCTGTAAACAATGTTAAGAGAGTGCAAGTAACCCAGAGCACTTGCCATCTCTGCGATGTAAAACTTTGCTCTGGGTTCAGGAAAGGTCCGCTCTTTTTGCAGGTGAAAGAAAAGCTATAAATGGAAAGAATATAAAAAGTTCACTCAATAAATGCAGAAAAACGTCAGGCTACCTATTACATCATGGTTTGCAATGGCTATTTTGTAGCCTGCCTCACAATGCTACTGATTATTTGTGTGATTTCTCATAAGCTGACATTTAAAATCATCAGACTTAAAAAACAGGAAGTCAAACCAGTGGTTTAACTGAGCATGTGAATATGAACCATGCAAAATGCCAAAAAATGACCAATAATTTGCAACAGTCATGCATGAGCTTCAGCATCTCATTTACATGTCATATGACAAGCTCCTACATTCTCTTGTTAAAGTGATAGTTCACCAACAAATGAAAATTCTGTCATTATTTACTCACCTTTACGTTATTCCAAACCTGTATGGCCTTTTTTTAGTGCAACACAAAATGTAAGTCATTGGGGTCCAAAAACAACAAATTGAAAAAAAAACAGTTCTTCAAAATATATTTTTAATTAAGCAGAAGAAAGTAGTCATACGGGTTTGGAATTAAATAAGGATGTGTAAGTGATGACCATTTTTATGTGAACTCTCTCTTACAATGAAAAAATACATTACAATACAATGAAAACATGTCACTGTTGGTTGTCAAACAGTGGCTTTTGAGATGTGATAAGGCAGATGTCAGCCTTGAGTTTCACAATCATAAATACTCACTTCTCCACCATTGACAAAATCCAGCACAAAGTATAACTTGTCTGCTGTCTGGAAGGAATAGTGAAGTCCAACCAGGAAGGGGTGTTTAACATTCTTCAGCAACACATTACGCTCAGCCATAATGTGCTTTTGCTGGCGTGAAAAGGGCATTCATTAATCAAATGTCAAAGAACATAAGCATTAATAAAGTTTTGGTTTTAAAACAAAGAAAATCATTACCTCTCTCCTGTTTAAAATGACCTTTTTTTGCAAGACTTTGATGGCATAACACTTCCCATCCCGCTTCCTCTTTGCAAGGAGAACCTTTGTGTGGGAGAGGACACGGTAGGTTAGCAACGGTTTCACCTTCCACTACGGCCACTCGAGGGGAAAAAACCCCAACAAGATCTAACTTCATAACTGAGATACTTTCACTTCCTGAATGGAGAGTCCGTGGCTTAGAAACAAACGCTACGGCTAACCATACAGAAAACAAAACAGAGAATTTTTTTAAGGCTCAGTGACATTCAGAGCTTTCAGTAACTGATACATAACATGCAAGGAATTGACCCACTTTGTCTCACTACTGTGGCAGTCAACACATTCACAACCATTTCATCAATAGGTATTATATTTAAAATAGAAAATGTACCTTTCCAAAGCTTCCCTTTCCTATGACTTTAAGAAAGTCAAAGTCAGTAGGCTTTGCACTATGGAAAAAACATGGAAATATAAGGCTAAAATAAAGGCATATGCATCATTATTTTTTTGCATCCAAATGCATGTAAACAGTATTTATCACTATACAATGCAATAAAATATAAAAGTATTTAAAACAATTATTAAACACTTACTGTGGGTTTGCAGATGGTCCCAGGTTAATGTTTCTAGAGGTAGAGTTACTCTGTAAGAGATATGAGAAAAATACAACTACAAGGTATGACTCTTACTTTTATTTATTTATTTATTTGTTTATTATGAGTTCATTTGCATATGAACAGTACATAAATATAAACTTATACTGAAAGACAAAAAACTAAAATACATCATACTCAGAGATTGAAGCATAACTTACTTTGCATCCCTAGAAAACTATATATAAAAACTATATATAATTCTATTTTGAACCAAACGTTCATTTATAAATAACTATAACATGTCAAAAAAAGCTTAAAATACAACTACATAACACTCAATGCCCATGAACACACCAAACAAGCAAGACAACTAGAAAAATATGAAGACAGCTTACTCAATACCTTATATATTAAAACCATAATATTAGTTCAAAATCCCAACCTTGTCATCTTCATCCTCTGAGGCATCGGAGAAGTTTTTAGACTTGTCCATCTGCAGAAAGTCTTTGACATCCGGACTGCGCATTTGAAATGAACATTCACATGTTAGAGGTCTGACTGAGGCGATACAAAGCCACAGCTGTGAGGAGAAATATAAGCTAACATCAACAGTTCTCTGTAACAAGAACCGTAACCATGGAGAATCAAAAAGAAGCATCTTTTATTTGGCACAGGTTCACAAGATACAGTCAAATCAGCGTTGTACTTCTAGTTCAGAGATATCTCTCGTTGTGGCTGGTTTTGGCTTGTTTCCATCCAAAGGCCACTCAAATTATACAAAAATGTTGATGCATTGATACCGTGAGTGGTGAAAGAAACTCAAGCAACATAAAAAAAACAGGCTGATATACTCACTAGTTGCAGATCTGTGGATGGGACACAATCCTCTGAATGAACTCATGTAGCCCTGCTCTTCTCTGTTTTATAAACTCTAAAAATTACACAAAAAACATAGGTGTTTAAAAGATAATTTTGATACAAATGTGCATAGCCAGCATAGCCTGATCTTACATTAATCAAGCGGTGAGCCAACACATATAACACATGTTTATTATAAAAAAGGAAACAAAAATACTTGGAATAAAACATCTAATTATTATGAACTGCAAAGCTTAAAAAAATTCAAAATTATTACCATGACAGGCTGAATAGGATAATGTACAATTTTGGTTTAAAAATAACTCTTGAATTTTGGTTTCATGTTCTTGCTAGCCAATAATTCACTGCACTAAACACTTTGTGGTAGACACAAACCATGTTTATCCTCATTGCAAGTGAAACCATATTTACTCATGTAGTCTAAATCATTTTTCTAATCTTGCATATTTTTGTTCATGGTTTTTGCGGATGTCTAACAACCTGTCCATCTATCAGTGACATCTGCTTATTTACATAGCTTCCAGGAAGTTATGTGAATTTGCACCAAAATAAAGGAGAGCATGATTGTTGATGTCAAAGGCTGTGCATCCACAACTTTTAATTTCATGCTCTCCACGACCCAATCAGAACAGATCTAAGATAACTACTCATGACCAGTGTTGGGGAAAGTTTCTTTGAAAAGTAAAGCCCAATTTATACTTCTGCGTCGAGTGTATGCCGTAGCTACGTCGTAGGCTGTGTGTAGCACGTGTAGAAGACTACGACGTACACTGACACGCAACTCTCCAAAAATGTAACAACGTGTCGATTCGATCCAGACCACAAGCGCTGTGATTGGTCTGCCAGAACCCCTCCCTCAGGGGTATTATGCTACCTCTGCATGTGTAACTGCGCGTTGCCGCGGACAACGACGCAGAAGTATAAATGAAAATCAATGCGTAGCCCACGGCGTAGAGGCTACGGCGCAGGTCCGACGCAAAAGTATAAATCAGCCTTAATGCATTACAATATTGCGTTACTCCCTTAAAAAGTAACTAAGTTTAGTTACTTTTTAAGAAAAGTAATGCGTTTTCTCACCTGGGCTGGGCTTGTTTTTTTGTGTTTTGTTTTTTTAACAAAAAAGTTATATTTTTGTGCAAATCTAAAGACCTCTTCTCACCAAAATTGAAATAACAAGCCTCACTGAGATAAAAATGCAAATCCACACATGTACAGTAGATGGTGCAGCTCAAACCTTTCAGCTTTGCTTCCATTCTGGACAGTGGAAGAATAGGATGCAGGAGAAAAAAGTTTAACACTTCACCAATAAAAACTACAAATCTAAAGTAATTCTCGCACATGGTTTCACTGAATCATCGAAAGTTAGCAGCAAAGGTCAATAAAGGTAGATAAAATTGCATTTGACTGAAAACTGAATCTTTATTGCGCAAGTGAGATGAATAAATGCTTACATTTAGTCTAGAACTACAATAACAATCATGTTTACACACTACACCTCTGCACTTACTCTCGATTTTTCTCAACATGGCGACAGGAGAGCTGTCAGTCAAATTAATGTGAAAAAGTAATGCGTTACTTTACTAGTTACTTGAAAAAGTAATCTGATTACGTACCCCAACACTGCTCATGACTACCATCACCTCTGACAGGAAATAACTAATTAATCAGTAACTTATCAAAACCAAAGCTGTCCAATGTGAATACAAAGTGAACCCTCAGTGAAGCATGGGAATATAAATAATTAGACTGTTATTGTCCAGTGAGACAGCAATTATCCAGATAGAATGAGGTGGAAAAAGAAAAGCAGAGAAAGAATCTTACCAATAGTGAAGAAGCCTTTGGAACATGTGCACAATTTTTGCATGTGCTTCAAATGACCAGACCCCAGATTTCTCCATGAAAAAATCTTGACCACATACTGGCCACATAATTGGTCGCACATGAGCTAAATACAATTGGTACTTGGGTGTGCATTCTCACTCTGTTATTTATGCACACAACTTTGCTGCCACATTGTCTGAGAGCATAACATGAGATTAAACAAGGACAGCGATTTTATAGGCTCGGGCAGAATGGATTTAGCATGGTTGATTTTCTGTAGGGAAGACTGTTGGATAATCTAATTTGTCAAATACACATGATCTCTGTTAAGCTAAATGAAGCAAAGTCGCTAACGTATGTGCATGAGATGACAGAAATTTCCAGAGAGCTCTGTACAGTATTCATCAAGGAAATGTAAAATACCTGGGTCAAAGTTGTCTCCAAATATTCTTTTAGAAGGAATCTTCAAATTCAGAGCAGGAAACTGTTTTTTCAACTGTGGAAAAACACATTATATTTTTATATAAATGCACTACCATTCAAACATACAGAGTCAGTAAGGTTTTTAAGAAATGAATCAACGGACATAAAACCTTTACATTGTAATAATATTTCACAGTTTTACTGTGTTTTTAACAAATACGCAGCCTTTGCGAGCATAATAGACTTCTTATAAAAACAATCACTTAAAAAAAAACTTTCGAACGGTCATTGCACAAAATAATAAATTATAATTCTGAAGATACATTCCAAAAAGATTAACAGTTTTATGTTTTAACCTACAAATCAAATTACTCACAGTGTTGTACAGTTTGTCAAATTCTGCGTATCTCCGGAACACAAACCACTCATGCCTTCCAACACTGACCATTACTTTGTAAACCTAATGAGACAAGGAGGAAAACATTCACATATCCGATCATCTAATTTAAAACATAGCGTGACGGAAGGTTTAAAACCTGTATGAGAGCATCAGAGGTAATGTGACTCACAGTATAGCGTTTCTTCTTGTCTCTCTGTTCGTTATAGCAGGGAATGCTGACATTGGGGCAGCTTGGTTGCTCCATCCTGAGGCCTCTCAGAATCTCACAAGTAACGGCTCACAGGTCCTCAGAACGCTCCCCTGTCTCTTGTGCACACCTGATTCTGATGGCAACTCTCCATTCTGGTCCTGCTCAGAACATAAACATAAGCAAGATGTTATACTACCATCAAAGGCTCTTCTCAGCAGTGTCCAGCGTCCACTTTAGCTCCAAAAGGCCTTGCATGACAGGACAGGAAGGCCACTCAGAGTCACTAATCAAGTGTGGCATGAACACAGAGAGGAGCCTCAGTCTGACCAGCCAAGCGATGAGTCTCCACCTCTCTTTTCCTCGCATTCTTTTATCCTCCCCTCTGCTTCTGTCCAACTGGGAGGGAGCAAATGGGGATATTCTTCTTTCATATGCCACTTCCACATACTCCCTCTGTCAAGTGCAACAAACCATTGCTCTCTGGGTCCCCTTCCCCTCTGAGGTATATGATGTATTTTTAGAAAACGCTGTACTGGACCTACAAGATGCAGACTTAAAGGCCAGGAGGAGCTCAGGAGAGAGTGAAAGAGCGCTGATAAATATTTATGTGCACAGAAACCCTAAATTTCCTCACTATATATAATACATAAAATTCAGCATTTTCTGCCACAGTTTTAGCTTGATGCCAGGTCAAAAAATATATATATATAAAAAAACTAAATTATTATATACATTTGTATCCATATCCAAGTGAGAATACAATGATCAGGTATTAAATTATGATTAATATCAGACCCCTGAAGGTGTGCTGTGGTATCTGGCACCAAGATGTTAACAGCAGATCCTTTAAGTCCTGTAAGTTGCGGGTTGGGGCCTCCATGGATTGGGTTTGTTCAGCACATCCCACAGATGCTCGATTGGTTTGAGATCTGGGGAATTTGGAGGCCAAGTCAACACCTCAAACTCTTTGTGCTCCTCAAACCATTCCTGAACCATTTTTGCTTTGTGGCAGGGTGCATTATCCTGCTGAAAGAGTCCACAGCCACCATGGAATACCGTTTCCATGAAGGGGTGTACATGGTCTGCAACAATGCTTTGGTAGGTGGTACTTGTCAGAGTAACGTCCACACGGAGAACATTGCCCAAAGCATCACACTGCCTCTGCCGGCTTGCCTTCTTCCCATAGTGCATCCTGGTGCCGTGTGTTCCCCAGGTAAGCAAGGCACACACACCCGGCCATACAGGGGTCAGCATGGGCACCCTGACAAATCTGCAGCTATGCAGCCCCATGGGCAACAAACTGCGATGCACTGTGTATTCTGACACCTTTCTATGAGAACCAGCATTAACTTCTTGAGCAATCTGAGTTACAGTAGCTCGTCTGTTTGATCAGACCACATGGGCCAGAGACTTTATATAAAGTTATATAGCATTCTTAAAAACATAAACAGTATTTAAAAAAACACAGTGTTTTCAAAAGATAAACTAATTATTAAATAATTAGCAATGTACAAAATTTATGTTTTTTCAAAAGCGGGGGTGCAGGCTAACGGGTTAAATACACCAGTTTCATCAAAATAGTGACCATCAAAACACCACCGAACAATTTTCTAGAATAATAAACATCTTTACATATAATTATTTTAAAATAAGAAGTGGGATTATGCTAAACCCTCCTGTGTTACTCTTTATCAGACTGTGTGACATGAAAAACTAAATGTGTGCAGATGAGATAACAGACTGTAGCTGCTGCAGACACAGTTTACCGTATCGCTCCAATCTGTTATTTTTCTACATTCTTGTGAGCTTGTAAGAATGTCACAGGTTTATTTGCCTAAGTGGCCAACTGTTCAAGGACTTTAAGGGAGTTTAATGACTCACATGCATATTCAAATGTGTCAGATATTTTGGCGCTCTGGTATTGTTTTAAATATGCAAATAAATGCACACTGCCCAGTGCATCAGCCCAGCCCTAATGATTTACCTGCAGACAAGATTCTTCATGTTGTCTTCAAAAATAAAAACAATCACCAGGAAGCATAGCATTATTTAAATGCCTGTTCCAGTGTCAGAGCCAAATAACCGAACAGAAACACTTCACCTTTAAACTGAAACTAGAAGCTGGGTTCTTCATGCATGACATGAGAAGCAAAAGATCCCTGTGAAAGGCTTATTTCAAATGATGAACAAAATAAAATCCGGACAAAATGACACAACAGCTTCAAACTGATTATTATGCAATTTCTTGAAACTATAGCCAATTAGTTAATGTCATCACTACATTGGAGGTGTCTAAAGGTTACTGTTATTTAAACGTGACCTCATACTATAACAACTCAAAACAGTCAAACAGGTTTGAGCAGTGAAAAGAAAGTGCAAATGAACAGACATAAACTTGCACAGACGTGTCTCACATTAAAACCAAGATTAATGCCGTGCCAAAATGCTTCAGTACAGGTTTCTACAGCTTTCATCTCAGATTAAGTGTAATCCTAATCCTTGTTATATCTAAAGCAACAAGTGCACTGGAATCATCTATAGATGTATAACAGTGTATAAAGGTGAATCTAAAAGTATAATAAAACTTAGGACAGTTTAACTTTCAATAAAATTTGTAATGAAAGGCTTAGTGAATATTTCACTTGTTGGTCATATCATTTTGATTTCAATTGTCAGCATTGTTACTCCTCAAGGATAATAGCCCACACATGATTCATAGATTAATTTCTCAATGAGAAATGCCATGAATAATTTAAAAATTAATTAATGTGAGTTTTGTTGTTGAACTAGTTTAAGAAATCAATTCAATTTAACAATTAAATTTTAGCAATATATATCGCTGATACAAATAAAAATTTTGTTTTATAACGAGTATGCATAACTGAGTTTTATTTATAGTTCCACAAACTAACTTAACAATTTGACAACAAATTATACCTATATGTTAGTAGCTGATTTAGAAAAACTGATAAAGTAAAAAGTGATAATAAAACGAAATATCAGTCTCTATTTGTATTAATAAAAACACCATGCTTTTGTTTAATACTATTAGCATTACAATAATCATCAACAATTAAATAAGAATATATATATATATATATATATATATATATATATATATATATTTTTTTTTTTTTTTTTTTTTTTTTTTTTGCTGTAGCACACATTAAAATGACATAAATGGCTGAATAATAGCCCTGGCCTTATTTTAATTTTTTATTTAAATCATGACGGCCATATAGTATAAACAGGGACATTTTTGAAGCTAGATTTTCTGACGACTAGAAACAAGACTAGACTATTTAAACTGAAATAAATCGAGCTTCAAAACAAATTCCCTACAGGCAGACATCTAACACAGTGGGAGACATTTGTTTCTTTTCTTTTTTGCAGAGCACTGTATTCCTGGCATTTGCCTTGCCTGTTAAATAAATAAATACACATTTTATTACGTAATGTACATTGTGTACTATCGCCGAGAAAGGACCTGTTACAACTAAAACTGTACCACAACCACCGACGTACTTCTACAGTCACTCTTGTGCTTCGCATTGTTCAAAGAGAGTCAAGACATAACTTGCCTTATTTTCTCACTTTTTCCATCCAACTGACTCCAGTGACGTGTCGGAAGGCAAAGGAAGTCCAGCGATTCAAATATCAAACTCGGCGTGTCTGGGAACTAAATACTGACCCAGCTTAACGGAAAGAATTTGCACTCTCCTACATTTATCATGTTGCCAATGAACCGCCAGTGAAAGACACATTGACGTTTGTTCCGAAGTTCCGAAACAATCAGTCACGCGACTAAACGCGGGGAACGAAGAATAATAATGTTGTAAAGGAGCATGAACAACAGCACCATCTAGCGGCACAACTGTCGATCACATTTGAAATGATGAAGATTTTTTGTTTTTAAATTGAATATAAATAAAAGCAAATACAGTTACAACCACTGATCTATATAAATGTCATTTATATAGATCAGTGGTTACAGCTCAAAACAGAATATAAAAACAAAAATAGAATTATAAACAGTAGACAGAGAGGCAGTACAATTATCAAACTAAAATGAAACCAAACAAAACAAAACATGGAGCCAAACATGCAATTTTAAATAAATTAAATTCAAGAGAGTGAGACAGAGAGAAAAAAATGCCACGTTTTACATTATGTAGATTTTGAAATGACTGAGGTTTTGCATTTCATACATTTTTTTTAATGGTTTACAGTTGATTTTTTTTACCTTACCTTTTACATTTTTGCTGTTTCAAGAGTTACAGTATTTTATTTAATATTTGTTTTACTTTTTAAAATGTCATTGAAAAGTCATATATTATGCCTATATTAGACCTTTTATATTATGTTATATTATATTAAGAGTAAATTAAATAGGAGAGTACAACTTATCTTGATTAAAATAGAAAAACATATTTGGCAAGGCAAACGTTTAATAAAATTTGTTACATGGTAAGTTATTTTTGGTGAATCTGTTTATAGTATTTTTAATTAATATTTTAAATGAATGAATGAAGGAAGGAAGGAAGGAAGAAAGGAATGAAGGAATGAATGAATGCATTTATATAGCGCTTTCATTTGTACTAATGTACACCCAAAGCGCTGGGTGCCAAACAAAGCAGATATTCAACATTTCTAATCCTCCGAAGACTAAATAAAATCACAAAATATCCGCTAGAGGGCAGCATGGATCTATAATAAGAAAACTGTGACGTGTTCCGTTAAATGAGAGCAGTTTTACTTCGCAGTGATATAACGTTATATTATTCAAACCCTGCCAATAAAGCGCTACGATATATCTTCAATTGATTTATTGGAATATAAAAAGTCCTCAGCAAACATGCTAAGTAATACGAATTAAAATGAAGTAACTAGCTGCATGTAAATAAAAAGAGCGTCAACGAGTGTCACAGTCCAGTGGCTGTTCAACAACAAGAGCGCGCTGCTCCGCCTTCCTTTTTCCGCCAATCAGCGGCGAAGCCGCGTGCGCAGATTCAAACCCGTTTCCGGAAGAAGGCTGGGCGCGAGATTCGGCGGGATGGACAAAAAATGAAACAGAATGAGTGGAAAAAACACACGCGCTGAGAACATAGGACAGAGTGACAGTACAGAGGGGTGTGTGTGTGTTCAAGGCGGGCAAGACTAACACAGAGTTATATTTATGGATTTTCTTCCTTTACCATTTTGAGATCACACTAAAAGTTTTCTCTTTTTTTACTTTGATTATTTAATAATAAGAATTTTGGAAGGATTTTTTTAATTGTCTCATATTTATTGCATAAGGGCTCTCGGGGATGTGACCCTACGGATCTGAAGCTTTTCGCGGACCCATGTGTGACAGTGGCATGTGTGGATAAATGTCATCTGTGTATTCTGATTTTAAGAAGAATCGCAACATTGGATGTTTTAAATACATTTTCTTTTGAAAAGAACTGGACTTGACCTCACATGGCCAATATGAAGTCTCGCAGGTGAGATGATGGATCTTATTCAGTGCCTTGTGAACTCAATCAAATATAAAATGCTAAATCAATCTTAATTTAAATAAGAATAATTATCTTATGGATTGTGTGAAGATCGTACGTTGATGTACAACTTAAAACATCGGGAGGTCGTATTAATTATGTATAGTATAACTTAAATCTGGAGTTGTTTGTGTCGCAACATAAATCGCTATGGCAACATTAAAGCTCAAAATAACAATAATTAATCATTTAAAACGTTAATAAATTATTATATTTAACATGGTATGACAGGTCCCTATGACGCTTCATGTTGCACCTGCTGATCATGATCTAAATACTGACTCATTTGTTTAAAAAAACATTTATTATTGCTAGTACCACCATAATGTTCCCTCATGCCAAATGTCATTCGTCAAACAGTTTCAAATGTTTAAGATAAGTTATTGTTTTAGCCTGAATGCTAGCGGTTAGCCTGCCCTGGCTCGTTCTCTATTGAACAGTAACTTACAGGCGGAGTGAACTAGCATGCTAACCGGCTATTTCATAATTTCTGAAGTAATTTTAGTCCAAAAATTAAACGAAACGGGTCACAAGTAAATAAAATGCACTTTAATCTTTATTTTAAATTTATTTTGTCGACTTTAAATGTATTTTAAATTAATCTACAAGTAAAAGTGATCACAAAACAGAAATGGGGGAAGGTTGCCGATTTAGAGGATTATATGGTATTAGATGAAACAGTCCTGATGCCTTAATAGGGCATTACATAACAACTACAGATCACTAACATTTATGTATAAAATCAGATTACTAAAGCAGATCTTGAATATTTAATCAGTTGTATCTTACTTTTTGTAAATATTTGAATATGTTTGAAATATGTTTACACTTGCATCTGAAAAGGTATTAAGTGTAGCCTATACATTGCCATGATTTAGAGGGATTAAGGGGGCATTTGTTAAATGTTACAGTAACTGGAAATTAATATACAACAACATATATTTATCTGATAAGTTTATAGCTGTAAAAACATATTTGTGTATATAGAGATGCACAAGAAATATGAAACTATTTATTAATGTGTACTTGAGTAATAATAAAGGAGTAAGAATATTCATCTTGTGCGGAATGCTTTCCACACTTTAGTTTGGATTATAAAACTATGCGAGTCAGATTTTCCAAATGATGATGTTTATGAAGAATGCTGACATACAGCTTGCTTGCTGTGCCTAAACAAACATGATGACCATGATATTATTTATGGATGAATGAAGATTTTAACTTGTGTGCTCTCCCTTGCCCCTTTCTCTATGGCTGGGGGGGTTGGTACATTTCTGTCAGACATTAATGGAAGATATTTGAATGTAATTTCAAAAAGAAGAACAGCTGAAGTCTTGAATCTGTCTGAGTGGATTTGTCGTTCGTACAGATTTGGTCTGCCTCCTGACTGAATGATGCAAGCAAATCACCTCTGAAGTAAAACGGGCTTGTTTATAACCTCACCCCTGAAACACTTCTTTCATCTGGTGTAATACAGAGAGCCAATGTTTCAATGATAAACATGCAGACTGGCAGCAAGAAGGATTTTGGACTTCCATATTTGTACCACTTTAGTTAAAATTTGGAAATAAGCCTAAAAATACACCTAAACACATTTCCTCACATATTTAGACTTTGCAGAAAGGAATTCTGGTTGAATGTGCTGTTGCATATTTCTTTAATGATTAGACTTCCTTCCTTGTTTTTCTAGAATATCTTTTAGCTTTACAGCAAATAAGGCTTGAGCTTCGTTTATGTTGACAGTCACCTAGCATCGGATAAATGGTTTTCCATTAAGTTTGTGCTCTGGTATCCCAGGGAGACTTAACTACCCAGTGCATGGTGTTGATTAAATACTCTCTACCTCACTGCATTAGTGAAATGTTACCAGGCAACAGGGCATTCCTATAGACTGAAGTCTTGGACAAAGCGACTCACATTGAATTACTCAAGAATAACATTATTTTTTATACGTATTTTAATGAGCAGAATCTAAGATAATGGACAAAAATAATATATAGTCTATGTTCAAATAAAAACAGAAATGCACTGGAATAATTTGAATACTTCTGGAGTTCACTTGTAGCTTGTTTTGCTTGTTTGCAGACTAATTATATTCAGGCATGTCCTGTTTAATGAGAGAGCTGCTTTTCTAAACTGTTTGCATCTTGTATTTACGGTTGATTGATCAAGCTTGTCTGTTCATTGGTTTGTGTCAGAATAGTTATTTTTACTCTTTTTTTGACTCTTCCTTTTCTGTTTGTGTTTCATGGCTGCAGTGAAGATGAGGATGATGAACGCCATTCTACAGATCCTGACAGCAGCAGGGACCCCAAGAGTTCTAAAAAGACCCTGTGCAAAATTAAATGGTCCAGAGATGAGGTACTTAATACATGAATCCTATTTGCAACCATTTCCACATATGCTATTTTAAGCTTCGAATGAGATAATACTTTCTCCTTGGGTTTATGATGAAACAGGAAGGGGTGGGAATTGCTACAGTGCTCTTAGTGCTGAATGTCACAGTGGGCTAGTTGTGTCTGAGATGGAAAATTTCCTGATCTCTGTTTCATAAACAGGATGAGAAGCTAAAGAAGCTTGTTGAGCAACAGGGAACCGATGCTTGGAAATTAATCGCCAATTATTTCCCAGTAAGTAACTCTCTGAATCAGATGCAAAATAATGACTTTGAAAGTGTTTTTAAAATTGTGTGCTGGAATATTAAAATCTGGTCTAGTTGTAATATGAATTATTTATTATTTCACATATTTATTATCTTTCTGTGGATGAACACATTTTCAGAAGTGTCTTCTGAAGTATTTAAAATGTAATTAAAAATAATAATATTGCCATATTATTAAGACATGTTCAACCTCTGTAAAGTAGCCCAGTGATGTTCTTCTGCAAGATGCATGCAGTTTTATTTAATAGTAGTGTAACAAATTTATGCAAAGTATGCAAAAGGTAAACTATAAAAAAAGAACTAAGAAGCCACATATTAAGTTCTAACTTTAGACTGAAAATACTGTTGCAAATGGAAAGACTAGATAGAATTTCAGAGAACTATTGTTACATTTATGTTGTATTATTAGTGACAGGTCTTTGTGTTAGTAAAGATGTTATTATAGGTGTATGTGTACTAGCTGCAGGTGTTGATGTGGGATTTTGTGCACTTTGACAGACAAGGACAGATGGTCAATGTCAGCACCGTTGGCAAAAGGTGCTCAACCCGGAGCTGGTGAAAGGACCCTGGACAAAAGAGGAGGATCAGAGGGTAAGACGAGCTGGGTGTTCTGTGTCCTCAGAGCAAGACAGAGATGGATGGATAAATGGCGAAAGATGAAGGATTAGGAAGGCGTGATGATCTCATAGTCTTGATTCTGAGATTGCAAAAGTCATTGTCCTCCTCCTCTACCACCCAAAGAACTGAAAGCTTTTGTCGCTGTATCCTTACAACACACTATTTAGAAGTTG
The DNA here is from genome assembly GCA_023029165.1 of Gobiocypris rarus. Taxonomy (NCBI): domain Eukaryota; kingdom Metazoa; phylum Chordata; class Actinopteri; order Cypriniformes; family Gobionidae; genus Gobiocypris; species Gobiocypris rarus. Next base: position 12,477,840 of record CM040924.1, on the reverse strand, counting down.
CATGACAACATTCCAGAAGAACTGACGCTGTTATAAATGCAAGAGGTCTCTTTCTGCCCTATTCGTTTCTAGGTCTGTCGCGATAGTCAATAAATCAATTAATCGCACGATTAAAAAAATTAGCTCAATAATTTTTCCGGCCACGATAATTTCCAGCGCCCATTTTTATATCCATTTTTGCCGAGCGTTACATTATATGATCACGCTCTTATACATGTAAATGCTTGTAAGCGCGACAAGACGCAAGAGATGTATGTCAATGTCCTGTGGATGCGTCTCATGTCAGCTAATCGAGGGACACACTGACACACACACACACACTCGACGCACAGACAGACTCCCGTCAGTCTCCTGCTCACATCGTGTTCTCTTTTGCTTATTAACAAACAATAACAACAACAGAGATCATTTTGAGTATTCTCATATTAGGAGTCTTAAATGAGTTAAATAACGTCTTAAATAAACGTAAAGAGTTGTGAGGAAATGAGATCGGCGTCATGTTCGGCAGCGGCTGTTCTTAAAGTGACAGGAGCACTGATGATGTCATTAATGTTCATCAAAGAACAACGGGAACAGACAAAATTGTAGCTTTAATGATGATTCATCTATATTTAATTTATTATTTATGCAGTTGGGAAAGGTGTTTGATAACTATTATATTTCTGTATATGTCTAACATTATAAGGTAAAATAATATTTATTATAATGGGGTTATGTAAAGATTGTTTTAAGTTCACTTAAATTAAAAGTTTTTTTTTTTAGCCTTATAAATGTTGAAATTGGTAGCTTTCAGTTATACTGTAATGTAACGTCATTAATGTTTCATAGAGACATCAGTGATACTGGCCTTCATTCATAAAAACAACTTACTGACTACAACACATATTAAAAATATGCTGTCAATAAATTGTTTCTACATTAATTTGGAAAGTAACTGAAATTATTACAATATCAAAACAGTAAAAACGAATTAATCGTGATTAATTACAGAAAAAAATGTGATTAATTTGTTTTTATATATATATAGATATAGACACTATACCAAAAACACAATCATCCGTTGCAGTTTTCCCAGCTGTTTATTCAAGTGCATTTTTTTGTTAACAGACTGAGAATCCATTGCTTTTTTTGTTTTGGTTGTTTTGTTCATTTATTGTCGATATTTAAAATGCTTTCCATCTCAGTGTTAAATAGTCTTTAGAAATAAAAGTTTATTGATCTTTGAAAAGGTGTACCTGCATTATTATGCCACTATCATTATTTTAGATGAAAATTGTCTCGGAACGACAATATTATCGTTTATCGCAATAATTTCTTGGACAATTTATCGTCCAGCAAAATTTGTTATTGTGACAGGCCTATTCGTTTCATAATGGTAATGTAAAAATGAAGTTGTACATACACTTCCGTTCAAAGGTTTGGGGTCAGATTTTTTAAAATTACCTTTTATGTGTGTAACATAGTTCTAAGTAAATGAAAACATGCACATTTTTAAATTTGAAAGAGCACCGTATATAAAGTTTTTGTCTCTCAAAAGTAAGAGTTGACTCTGAGTCAATTAAATGAATCGTTTTTCAACGGAATCACAAGCCGTTTCAAACACTGCAGCTGATTCCTGTGGATACAGGATAGCATCATGTCGAAAAGACACTGTGCTGTACAATGTGTTATTGTGTTTCATATTGTGTAGGTATCTGGCTAACTCACGTTATTACTGTCTTACTGCAATACTACTGTAAATCAGCTGTGGGCTGCAGTATTACCTAAAACTGTGTCTATTAATGCGGATTGTCATTAATAATTACTCCTTTGAGTTAAGATAAAGGATGGAGTCAGATTTGTTTTTGCAAACTTTAATGTTACATCTGTCATTAACGTTAGTGCTTGGCAGTTCCCGCATGTGCACCGCAATAAATTAGAAACACACAGGTTTGTTTTTGGGCGCACACTTGTTAATGCTGATGGTGAGGAATTACAGTTAAAACTGGACTCGCGCTGGGATTGGTGTAAAATCAACGTCACCATTACTGTCTTTACAGTGTGTACTATCGCTGAGCTTTAGGAAGCATCCCAACACCGGACGTTCGTTTTCAAAATATGCGCTGTATGCGGTAGACCAATCACAATAGACTGGGCCATCTGACCAATCAGAGCAGAAAAGGCTGAGAATCATTGAACATTTATATTGAATAGAAATCTTTTGTCACATTATAAAGAGTTACGGTCTCTTTTGATTAATTGAATGCGTCCTTCTTAAATAAAAAAAACATTTATGACCCCAGAATAATACTAAATATCATGCAAAATATGCAATCAATAGTTTAGAGTTAGCTCTTGAAAATGAAAATAGGGGGGAAATCTCAGTTTGTCCAATTTGTCAGCTCAGAGACCAGGGTTTTTATTTGGTCAAGATTCAATAATTTTGAGTTCTTTCTTGTAGACTTTGGAAAACTATTCATATGGATGGAGTTCCAAATGGAGAGGATATTTTATAACCCTAGTGCCATACTTTGTTTCTGACCTCTCCCCAGGTGATTGAGTTGGTTCACAAGTATGGGCCCAAACGGTGGTCAGTGATTGCCAAGCACTTACAGGGCCGCATAGGCAAACAGTGCAGAGAGCGCTGGCACAATCACCTCAACCCAGAAGTGAAGAAATCCTCCTGGACCCAGGAAGAAGATCGGATTATCTATGAAGCACATAAACGCCTGGGCAACCGCTGGGCTGAGATCTCAAAGCTGCTGCCTGGAAGGTAAAAATTTTTATTTTTATTCTAAAGCTATGCAGAATATAGAAGAATACCAGTCTTCTTGTGTATGCCAGAGAGTCACATTTACCTAACTGTACATTTATAGGACAGACAACTCCATTAAGAATCATTGGAACTCCACCATGCGCAGGAAGGTGGAACATGAGGGTTACTTGCAAGATGGCAGCAAGAGCTACAGCAGTGACCCTGGCCAGAAGAAACGGCCTAAATCCAGCTCAGCTGTGGAATATCCACATGGCCAAAATCAGCGGATCTTGAACAGCCAATCACAGGTGATAGCACTCACAAGAATAATGTAGCATACTTATTTTTTCACTTTGTGGATGTTATAGAATGTTTAACTAAACCCTGCTAATGTATATTTAGGGATGCACAATATATTGATAGCATATTTTTAATGTACATTGCTTTCATGTTGTCTTTGATTGGCAGCCGCCCAGATATCCGTATGGTTCACCAAGTGACCAGTGTATGGAAAACATAAGTGTCGAGATCTCTAGCTTTATGACGGTAAGTCCTATGGTGCAGTTCTCACGGCATGCTTCAATCTCCTCTGTATCTCTGAACTTTCTGCTTTCTGAAGTCTGTTCGTCTTCTCTATAAATAAAAACAATCGACTCATATGTTTGTTGGTAATTGTTTAATCTGCATGTATGTGGTGTGGTGTTTTAAACTGGTCCATATCTGAATTTCACCAATGCCATTATACAAATTTGAATTGAAATGTATTGACATTTCATTTAATCTAGTACATTGAATGTAAACTACATCAGCATCCAGCATTTTTTTGCTTGGTGAAATTCAGGACCTCATAAAAGTCTCGTGAAATTGTCAGTAAACTTTGTCTCAGTCTCTCTTTCCGCCTCTTCCTCCCGATTCTTCTTCCTCACAGCCGTGCCATGACGACCCAGACAAAGAGAAAAGAATTAAGGAGCTAGAGCTGTTGCTAATGTCAGCTGAGAGTGAAGTCAGAAGACATTCGGGCCCTCGTGTAAGAAACACTTGTGTGTGCGCGTAGAATAGTGCGCTATTGGTCCCCCCCATTCCCATCTTACTCCCCCATACCCTCATTTCTAGCTGTGCTTAGTAAATCTTGACCGCCATCACTGCCTCCCTGCCTCACACCCTCCTTTATTAACTACAACTAAAGAGAGACCGCTTTGAAGTTTAGCTTGTATTAAAAGCATGTTTTTAATACATACATATATATATATATATATATATATATATATATATATATATATATATATATATATATATATATATATATATTTGTTTTATTATGCTTATTATGCTTATTATTTTCTGCATATTACAATCTTATTTTTAAAAAATTATATTAATATAATACAATGACACAGTTCATGTATTATATATTTGCATATTTGCATTGTTTTACTTTGTGAGTACTTTTCTAAGTACATTTAGTAGGTTAATGAAATTGAATGAATTATTCAGTTTCCCTGGGAATGGTCAGCCTACTGTGTATCATTACTATAATATCGTAACCTTAATATTGTGAATGTTTTCCAGAGATTTTAGCATATGGTAAAAAAGTAATCTGAAACTCAGGTTTTTGGCACAGATGTGTGTTTGCTTTTTCAGTTTAACTCTCCCCTCCACATCACTGCAGTTTATCTTTTTCCTTTCATCTTTTCTTACCATAAACTCCCTCACTGACCTCAATGGTTTGGTCTTATACAGAATCCAGAGAGCTACTCCAGCTGGTCAGACAGCATGCCTGATGATACTGTCACCACCACTGAGAGTATGGATGACAGAGGGGTGGAGCTGTGCCGTTTAGAGGAGGGCCAGCCTGTTAGGATGCCTCTGCCTGTCTCTCCTAGCAAGTTCCTGGCTGCTGAGGCCAGTGCTGTGCTGTCCACACTAGAGACCATTCCAGAGTTTGCAGAGACAATGGAGCTCATTGACTCAGTAAGTATAATATATACCCTATATTGCCAAAAGTACTGGGACACCCCTCCAAGCTTCCATGGGCACCTGTGTATAAAATCAAGCACCTAGGCATGCAGACTGCTTCTACAAACATTTGTGAAAGAATGGGTCGCTCTCAGGAGCTCAGTGAATTCAAGCGTGGTAGCATGATAGGTTACCACCTGTGCAATAAGTTCATTCGTGAAATTTCCTCACTACTAAATATTCCACAGTCAACTGTTAGTGTTAGTGGTGTTATAACAAAGTGGATGCAATTGGGAACAACAGTAACTCAGCCACAAAGTGGTAGGCCATATAAAATCACAGCGGGGTCAGCGCATGCTGAGGCGCACAGTGCGCAGAGGTCGCCAACTTTCTGCAGAGTCATTAGCTACAGACCTCCAAACTTTGTGTGGCCTGCAGATTAGCTCAAGAACAGTGTGTAGAGAACTTCATGGAATGGGTTTCCATGGCAGAGCACCTGAATCCAAGACTTAAATCACCAAGTGCAATGCAAAGCATCAGATGCAGTGGTGTAAAGCACGCCGCCACTGGAAACTAGAGCAGTGGAGAAGTGTTTTCTGGAGTGACCAATCACACTTCTCTGTCTGGCAATCCAATGGATAAGTCTGGGTTTGGTGGTTGCCAGGAGAATGGCACTTGGTTGACTGCATTGTGCATTGTAAAGTTTGGTGTTTTTGAAATTGCATTTAGTCTTGCTAGTGGCACATTATACACTTTACTCTTAAATAATGTTTATTTTGGTTAGGTAAGTTATAATATATGTTACATATTTCATGCATATTTTTTTTCACTGTTTTTCTGACAAAATACTATATTTTACTAATATTGGTATTGTTTACATATCCTTCACTTAATAGGCATTGCAAAGTAAGGTAATCATTTGTGTGTTTTGATGCTGCAGGACCCTTTGGCCTGGAGTGATGTGACCAGCTTTGATATTTCTGAGAGAGGCTCCTCTCCAAAACCCGCTAACCCAACTGAGGTTTGTCCGACCCTGGAAAGGTGCACAGAAAGCCTTGCCTACTCAGTAAATGCTCCCACTGTCCCAGCGATGAGCAGGCAGTGTGCTGCAGTGAGCCAGGGCAAGTCTGTGGCTCTCTCCAACACCTGCATGAACAGATTCAGCTCTCCACCAGCATCCATGATGAGAAAGAAGAGGAGAGAGAGAGAGGATCAGTCACCTGCAGATGAAAGGAACTGCACTGCTTTTATAGACAACGGTGGGAACTCTCCGAAAAACACCCCTGTCAAAGGCTTGCCATTCTCCCCCTCTCAGGTATGGGTACATTTATAACATTTCATATATTTCAAAGCACAAAAAAGTTGAAGTTTGAATTAATCCACAAATTTATATTTAGTTTTTCAATGTGTCCGGTGGTGAGCCCTTGAGCCTCGACAATCCTGCTCTTACATCCACTCCAGTGTGTGGACAGAAATGCCTCCTCAACACACCCCACCACCAGAGAGAAACCACACCAAAACACCAGAAGGAGAATGCAGGGTCAGGGCCTATTCTTCACTTTTGCTGTTTGAGAATATCGAGCTGACAATCTCAGAATCAAGAAATAACTAATAGTATTTTTGTCTTTACAGATTTAGGACCCCGAAGCTCCATAAAAATATTATAATCCACACTCCAAGAACACCCACGCCTTTCAAAAACGCCTTGGCTGCCCAGGAGAAGATGCACGGCCCATTAAGAATGGTGGTAAGTCCCAGAGCCAGATTTACTAAATGGGGCAAATTAGTGTGAGCTCAAATCCAAAAAATGCGCAGATGGGAGTGGAAAGTTCTGCGCATGATCTACTATCGATGCATAAATGAAAGAACACGGATGCAGTCGGATAATTTCTATGATGATCAACGCAATCTACCAAGAGCAGTGGAAAATAGCCTCTGGTTTAAGACAGGCTTTTTTTTGTGGTAAATAAAGGCGCAAATACCAGTAAATTGACAAGCGCAAACCTTAGTAAATCACCTTGTGTGATTCATTTAAATACTCCTCTCCCATACTTTTTGTATCTGAAAGGGAAACTCCCACAAGTGCATATGCAATAAAAATAATCCTGTCCACGCCTTTTCAGCGCTAATTTTCCACTGCATGTCTTTAGTAAATCCTGACAGTAGTTTTTTAACACCAAAAGAGGGTTTGCACTGGTGTTCAGTAAATCTGACCATAAATGGGGGAAAAAACTTTAAGCTATATCATAATTAAAAATGCTACCGCAAGATACACATAAAATAAAACCTATATAGTAGGACCATTGTGATATGGTCCTACTATCACAAAAAAAAAAAAAAAAAAATATTATCTTTACTGTGTCAGGTTTTACTGTTAAGCTATTTTTGTAATGATGACTTTTATTAGATTCCTAATACTATAATACACTTTTATTTTGGTTAAAAGCAGCAAAAATTAAAGGCAGTACAACAAATACGTGTATCGATAACATTTTACATACATTTTTATTTGACATAAATGTTTTATTTTATAACTGAATATTTGTATATATTAAATGTATTATTTATTTTATTCATAAATATATTTCGTTTTGCATTGACTTATAATTTTTCCTCCCATCTCATATTTTTTCCACCGCCATGACCCCATTATGGTCTCTGTAAATTTCATAAGTTTAAGTTTTCCATCCAGTATTTATATTCAACTTTATTTCAGGTTTTTTTTCAATTCATGATTTTTAATAGTTTTAGTTAACAATAACTACCCTGATTAGAATTATGTGGGAGATGCTCAACTGTCCTCAAAATAATGTCAATGCAAAAAAAAATCTTAATGATTCTAAAAACAGGATTTATTTTTCTTTATTTTAAGGCTAAGTATGTATTGACAGATTTCATGAGATTTACCTATAAAGGCTCTTCATGTGTTTATACTGTGGTTCAGTCACTAATTTTTCTTTTGATATATTACATTGGTGTGTTCAGCCCCAACCACTGGCACTTCTTGAGGAGGACATCAGAGAGGTTCTGAAAGAGGAAACAGGGGCTGACATCTTCACACAAGTGCAGAACCATCTTCAGTACAGATCTTACGAGGTACTGGCCACTTTCTTGCATACCTGTTTTCATAGTCATGCATATAGGTTTAGTTTTAACATTCTGAAGGTTTCATCTGATGTTAACTTTTTTTTTAAAACTGTCATTTGTGGTTCACAGCAGATAGACGCTCCTGCAAGGAAAGTGAGAAAGTCTCTGGTACTGGACAACTGGGAAAAAGACTGTTTGAATGTACAGCTGTTTCCCCAACAGCAGATTAACAGCAATGCAGTGGTAAGAGCATTATCATACTTGACTAACTGATGAGGCATCATTAGTGTTTTCTGTTTTGAGTTTACAATAATTTTGTTTCCCACTTCACCCACCATCTTCGCCCTTCTTTTTCCACAGTCTCACAGTGACGGCCTATTGACCAGATCCATGCTCATGATGCCACTGACAGAGAGAGAGGAGAACTCTTGCTCTCAAGCATCACTGAAGGATTCACTTTCCATAGTATGTTCTCTTAGCCCACAGGGCAAGAGAGAAAACATGACCCAAAGGAGCCCACCTTACCAAACACCCACTCCGGTAATTTGCTCATTTGTTCTCTGACCATCAAGAGTAAAGGATCTGATATGACATTAATCTTCTTATATTGATTGTGTTGCAGTTAACACATAATTAACTCTCATTAACTCAAATAATCCTCAGAAATGTTGCATTATATATTTGTTTTTGGTATTAACATTAACACAAATATAAGACCATTGGACAAACCAGTGTTATTTCAGTATTATTTTTATACTATTATAGTATTTACTATTTTGAATTAGCTTTTATATTAGAATTGTATGTTTTGTAATTATAAATATTTTTTATATATAGCTTTAATTTATTTTAGTTTTAGTAATTTAGCACTTCAACTTTATTTTTTTTCTTTTTTTAGTTTTTAAATAATTGTAATCATAATATATTTGTTTTAATAATATTTCAGCTTAATTTCCGTTAACAAAAAGAAAAAACATAGTTTTAGTAAACAATAACAACGCTGGTCAACAGTTGTTTTTGCATTATACACACATTTGAGACCTTTGGACCTTGTGGACTAACTTGTGTTATTTTAGAATTATTTATATACTATTATAGCATTTATTAATATTTTGAATTGGCTATTATTTTTATATTTTTAGTTTAAGTTTTTTATATTTCTATAGAGCTTTTTTTTGTAATCTAATACTTTAACTTAAACCTATTTTATTTCAGGTAGTTGCCAATGACTCTTAATATCAAATCTATCAAGTTTTAATAATTTAGTATTTCAACTTATTTGATTTCAGATTGTTGCCAAGAAAACATTTTTTTTAGCTTAAAAAAAAATCAGCCTAAATTTCAGTTAACAATAGGGATGCTCATTTCGGTTATTTTTCCCGACCGACAACCGATGCTCATTAATCGATTATTAACCGTTAACTGATGAGATTATAATATTGAATTGACATCAAATAAAAATACAATTGATGAGTGTCTGTGACCCATTAGAAATACTTTTTTCACGGGTTGATTTTACTGTGCAAACAGCAGCATACACAATAGATCGACAACCAACAGAACTTGGATTCACACATTATCATATTTTCACACACCTGCAACGTTTCTGACAATAGAGAAAAACAGAATAAAATCATATAAATAAAAAGCATAAAATAAATAGACCTACACTATTTTTTTTATATATTAAGCAATTACTAAATTAAGATAACAAAACGAAAATACACTGAATCCGTTTGAAGCTTTGAAGAACCGGAATAGGTTTTCCCGTCAAATCAAAATAGCAGGCCTACCTCAATCCACAGCTTGACTGTTTTTTTTTTTTTTAAAGTAACATGTCTAAATGATGTAAGTTAGCCTGTTGACAGTTAGACCCGCGGCAGAAAGCCTCGTTTGTACGGTCTCCGCAGTGCGAGCCTCCGCTGACTGCGCGCGCCCTGTCTGTTTGAGAAGTGTTTAGATGCGCCCGACCGTTGTGCTATTCTTTGAAACGACAGAGGGAGACTCAGAGTAATTGTTCTATAAACCATCAATACGTGACAATATTTAGGCTACTTTAGTAAACTTGACCAAAACCACACGACGAAAAGCATTAAGGATTCAGATGGCACTGGTGCCCGGGGTAACGCCTCGCTAGAGCGGCCAGCCTTGGGAAGTGCCTATCATTTGCTTTTTCACCAGTCAAGAGCTTGTACTACTGCTGTATTTCAATCCCGCGTAGCATATTTAGCAGTTTGCAAGTAACTTCGTCGCCCTTTCTGCCGAAATGGTCCCACATAGTTTGGGAAATATGTCTGCAGAGACATGTGGTTGCTACTGTCGATGCGCCCGTGAGTTAACAAATACAGCATATTTTTCTTTAACCATACAGTAAAAAAACAACAACCTTTAAACCGTTTAACTGATAGTATTAATCGGTCAAAATTCTTACTATCGGTTAACGGTTAAACGGTCAATATGAGCATCCCTAGTTAACAATAAGATTTAGTTAACAATAACAACACTGGGTCATTCTCAAATACCTTTTTTTCTTATCTAACAGGCCAACAGGAATTGGGAGGCAGTGGTTTTTGGGAAAACGGAGGATCAGCTGATCATGACGGAGCAGGCCAGGCGTTACTTAAACACCAACCCCACTGCCTGCATTCCCAGAGCTCTCGTCCTTTAAACATCACTTCTGCACTACAGCAACCCGCTCTCTTTTCCTATATCACACCGACATTTAACCTCTCCGACAATCTGGTGTAGGAAATAGAAACACTCACTATGATGTTTGCTAAATGCCTTCTGATATAACAATGTATACCGCTTAGAATAATAAAAAAAAACGTATATGTAAATGTAGTCAGAATACAAATAGCCCTAGGTTTGCAGAACTTAGCTAATGGTATTTTAACATAGTTATTTTTATCCATTTTAGCCATAAATGTGTGCTGATTTTAAGGGCTGCTTTTCAATGAACTTTTTAAAAGAAGGAATAAATCGTATAAATGACATTTTCAGATAGTTTTTAAGCTCATTTTAGAAGTTTTTAGAGACTTGTGTTAAGGATAGGAGAGCACTGGCAGTGTTGCACTACTGTGGTTGTTTGTTAGGGTGAGGAGCAGGACAGTGTTGAGGAGTAACTGGATAGCACTTGCAACGTAATCGTTTCCGCTCCAAACGTAACAAATGTTCCACCCCGATTATTATTATTATTTTTATTTTTTTACGAGTAGGACACTCACTGAATGTATTGTATAGTGTGAATTTGCTAAGTTAACGTCTACTGGAAGGTACCTCGAACATATTGTTTTTTGTTTTCCATTATTTTTTTGCTGTAAACTGAAGGTTGTTGAAATGAATTATACTTCAAACATCTGGAGAGGCGTAAATTCGACTTGTGTTTGCAACCGAAGTCTAAATGCAGGATGGTTGCAGCTTATAAAATTGTTCTCCGTTTAGCCAAAATCATGTTTGGTACTGATACCAATGCGCACGTCGCATTATAAATAACACGTTCCAAGAACAGATACGTAGGTGAGATTTGTTCGTTTAGAGCTGTAGGTTCTATTTATTAAATCTTTACTAATTTATTTATTTCAAAGATATAAAGAAAATTTCTAATTATATTTCTGTTCTGTTAAAGATTTGACTACCTTCCATCACATATTTCTGATTTCAATAACACTGCCGCTAATTTCTTGGCCTGTACAGTAAATTTAACATCCTTTCAAAGGTTCTGTCCTCTTTACACCAATTGGTTGATCGTAAAAGTAGCAGCATTCAGCCTCCAAATGTGGGGAAATTGCACTTTTAAATATAAATGTTGGTTTGTCATTTATCTATTGTTTTACACCGTCTGTAGTGTTTACGTTTTGTTGTATGTGGGTACATAGTGGTGGCTGAATGTGTTTAAACATATCATTAACACTGACGGGTCCGGATGACATCCGAAGGGGAAAATGATGTAAACGTAGTTCCTCTCTCCCTTTTTCTCACTCTCGAAAAATGTTCATAAGGTTTTGCTCGCTGCTACTGAGAGTTACAGCAGGAATGGATACAAGCACAATTGACTGAAGGAAGTGTTGGACAATTGCTTTGCTCTCATATGAAGTGAAATGTTGAATGAAATGTCATGTTTTATTATTTTATACTGAGAAGAACCCCTGTAAAATAGTTCCAGTTTATTTACATTGATAAGTTAGCCAGAGCAATAAAATACCCCGATGTTAAAGGATTCGGCAGTATTAGTGTTACGTATTGGGGTTTTAACATTTTTTTAAAAATAATTTAATAAGATAGTTTTATTCAAATTGAGGATGATTTTTTGTAAAAAGTTTATTTTTGCTAATTGTAACCCAGATATTAAAATGCAAAACCTCTGTATTCAAAGAAACACTACACATTGTGTCCCTCACCGTATCTACGTTACTGAGAGATTCATTTATTTTGGCTCACGTAACACTGTAGATGACTGCTTAATGTGATTTTATGTCTTCGTTTGTCTTCATTTTACTGTTTGTCTTTGTTGATATTTCATTTTTTCTGTAGACTTGAGGGAAGCAAGTATATGTAGCAAACTGACATGCATGAAAACAAGCAGCACACTTCAACTGACATACTCATTTCTCATGCAATGTCACGCATTTGACATATTTTCCGCAAGACAATTATAACCTGCTTGTTTGATATTACAACGAACTTGTCAATAGCTATGTTGTCAACTACGTACCTAAAAATAAAAATAAATATGCTCTTCGAATGTGCCACGTTTGTATTTTTCTTTGTAAGTTGTGTTATTCTCTGAATTGCAATCCTTGAAACTGATTCAAACTGTATTTCACTTTTGGTTAACAGTATTTCACTTTTGGTTGACAGTTCTTCCATCCTTCTCCATCCTAATTTTTCATCTAATAATCACTTTCTCGTTCATGTCACATTGTGAAAGACCTCAGAGAGTCCAGTTCTCTTCTGAAGGCTGGGTGTTTACAGAGGTAATGGAAGTTGAGGTCTCTTGAGTTGATGGCTATCCCCTGTCATCAGGCCTGGGGGTGCCACAATCTCCGCCCTTGGGGTCCGTGGACCCACACCCTCCCTGAACAACACAGCTCTCCACAGGTCAGCTGCTCTTTCTAAAGAGGCCCACTCAGCCATGAAATAATGTCTTTTGGCTCTATTGTTCTGCATGTCTGTTGGTTTTGCTGGCTCATTCACTCAATTTCCCCTGAATAGAGGGGCGCAAGGCCCCACTGACATGCCTTCTGCTGTTGACGGCCATTACAAGCCTATAACACATGTGCTCTTAAATGTTTCTTTCAAATTCAGAGAACACTTTACTATTGTATTTTTCACACGGTCAATCCAGGCTTGAGAGATGTCAAAAGCCTTTTGGGGATAAATTGGTTGGCTGGTTTAGGCTTTTGTAAAGTGCACTGTGTTCTTGATGGCTACTGTAGCCATTTTGGCTTAACGCAAAACAAACACCTGTTATACTCCCTGACAGTGATGTGTAAATTTAGAAAGCACTTTAATCTAGGTTGAAATCCAAGCCTTGACCTTGATTGAGGTGATTATTGATCTACTAGTTGTAAAACATACTCTATTGGTCAGTTTATAAAATGTTGACTTTTTGTGATGGCTTTATGTATTTTGGATGTATTTAAAAAAGAGGAAGGCAACAAGAAGTTTTGAGTAGGTATGGGAACACAAGGACTGATATTTCTCTAATGAATAGTCTATTTTGACTTTATACACGGGTTTATACACGGGCTTTGTAGTCACGACAGTGCCATGACGAAAGAACTCATATTTATCCAATAGCCTATTCAAATTTACCAGAGTGAATGTGCATTGCTAATCTTACTTAGAAGACAGACGATCGCATAATGATGACAAAAAACATCTTTCTACTGAGAAGACTTCACCAGCTGCTTCGCAAAAACCGATTAAAGAGCAAATGACTCTTATGAACTGGTTCTTTTTAGTGAATCAAAAATATAGCCTAGTCAAATTGAATCAAGGACAAATAATTCTTTTGAGTCGGCTCTTTTAATGAATCACTCAGAAAGCTTTCGAGTTCGCGGCTTTGTATCAGTCTGACGAATCCTTTACTAAATGAACTCACTGAATCCGTCAGTTTACTGAATCAACTCATCTGTCTCACTGACTGAACTGCGACTTATCATCACTTTCATGATATTCAAATATATTACCAAACCATTTGGTTATACCCTACGGTACTTTATGGACAAAAACCTTTTACAGTATATGACAAAAACACATTCCTAAAAATAGCCTGGCCTATATTATTATTCATAGAGCAAAGACCATATGTTTTGAACCACATGCGGGTGAGTAAATTATAAAAGAAATTTATCTGGTTTATCAGACTTCATTAGAATCATTAATGACTCCCCCAAACACACACACACAACAAATGTAGGAAACACCACCCAAATTAACAATATTGGTCACTCTTTTTCCCTAATATTATTTCTATTTTATTATAATAATGAGCTTCCATATAAGCCCATAAGGGAATACCACCATCATGCACACTTGCACACGCATATATGTGTGTGCGTGTGTGTGTGTGTGTGTGTGTGTGTGTGTGTGTGTTGTGTGTGTGTGTGTGTTTTGAGGTGTCCCAGTGCAGCATGTGGTACAGAGCCATCCCATGAAGCCCCTCCCTTGGGTCTGTGTGCACATTGCCTGCCATTGTGTGCAGTAGACAGCAGATGGTAGGCTATCGCAGCAGTGACAGACCTAGTCATCTGGCAGGCACCCACAGTTCAGGCGGGAAACGCAGGCGTGGTGCTCCGCTGCCAAAGGTGCCTATTAATATAGGTCAGTCTTTCCACTGGTTATGACTGACTGACTGCTGAGAGTTTGGACACTGAGCTGGCCAGGCACATAGCTATACTGTAGAGGCTTGGCTATAAATAAGCTCATAGGTGATTTTTGAGTTTTGAGCGCAAAAGGGGCCCTTGCCATTAAACTCAACAGAGACCTATAGTGTGCTGTGCGAGTAAGTATGAATGTATGAATGATTCTGCTGTGCACACAGTTTAGCATGCAGCCCATGATCTACGCCAAAATATTAAAAAAGAAAATAAAGGTAATTGCGACTTTTTATCTGTTAATTATTTCACATTTCTGACATTCTCTCTCAGAATTGAGTTTATACCACTCAATTCTGAATTTTACATTTTGCTCAATTTACATCTCACAATTTAATTAAATTTTTGTATTTTGTACAATTTTGTATTCACAAAACTAATATTTAATTCACAAAAATATTTTGTGATTTTCAGAACAAAAAGAAAAAATTTTGAGATATAAACTATGAATTACGATAAACAAAGTCAAAATTGCGCAATTATGAGGGAGGGAAAAATGTTGTTAACTCACAATTGTGAGATAAAGAGTCCCTATCCTTTGTTATTATTAATTCTGAGGCAGAAATGGGCTTCTATAGTTTAGAGACCCTGGTCTATATAGGATGCAACACCAAAACAGACTTTTCTTGTTTGAAATGGCTGTCCTGCTGAGGAGTGGAGGCACCTGGTCAATGGGTTGGTGGTTATGCACAGTGTTCAATGGGTGGGGCAGATCTTTTCCAGACTAGCAGCTGTTCCTCAGGTGAGCTGCAGGCAACAGATGCTGTGAGTTGAACACTATTCATGCTTAGTTTTGCATCTTTTGAAGTTTCTGAAGTGCAGTAGCACATCAAAATGACATCAACAGTCACTGCATCAGTGGATTAGGGTTAATTAAGTTCTGTAAAAGCCCTGCAAAAAGGTCCAGGAGAAAGCTGAAGTAATTGTGACCAGTAAGCCAAGCTTAGCAGATGGCCGAGGCATCTTATTAAGCTAAAACCCGAGAGAAGTCATTTGCTGGGGCTGATTCAAAGGAAACAGTATAGCAAAAGTTAATCTTATAATATATGGCGTGCATGATGAGCACTTCATTTCAAACTGAAGTACAGGGATTTGATTTAGTTGCCAGACTGGTCTAGGGAAAGATAATTGTTGTTACATTAAATATATGTTAGTGGTTGACAAGTTTGATATGTGCCACAGAATAGCCAAAAAAGTTTTCTTTTTTCTTCAATTCACAGCAATTAAGAATTTATTCTCTGCAATATATACAAACATACATAACACACATATATTTATGTTGTTATGTATATATGCTGTTACTTTTGGAACATATACATGTTCCTTATACCAAAAGATTACATGTAGTAGCAGTCTGTGAGTTACAAGGCAGAATAATTGCCCCCAGTATAGTATCACAGGGTTGTCAATGAGTCAATGTAGCTATTAAGACTGCACATACACAAAACAGCTACAGTACTACCTCTCCTAAGCCTTCAGTAAAAGAGTCATTCAATCCGCCTCAGAACCCCCATTGGTGGCCTCCTGGCAGTGGCTTTTCCTACGGTGCTTGGACAAGATTCTCTGGAGCATGTTGGGAGAGCTGTGTGCCTGGGCCTCACGTCTGAGCGCCAGGAAAGCACCCTCCTCCCTATCTTCCCCCCAGGGGACTTGTAGCCTGCCTCTGCTGGGGAACACAAAGAGGAAACAACAAGCACAAAGGCTCTGTTTATTCCCGATGACCCAGATTCCAGCGCTTTGACAAGGGGAGATAAGTGACAGGCTGTTCGGTATTGGTCCAGAACCATCTCCAATCAAAAGACCACAGCGAGGTTTAATCCGCCACACCTTGACCGCTCAAAACAAGACCACATAGCCCCTCGAACGCAGAGAGTCATCACATAGGAATTCACGCTAGTGAAAAGTGTGAAATTGCACTGGCAGCGTTGTTTTATTGGTTGAGAAATGGCATGAAAAGGCCTTCCATTGAGTTCAGAACCGTATACAAACATGTTTCCTACTCATTTTATGCAGCATCAGTAAAAATGTTGGAATAATTAAGATTTTATAATGTTTTTATAAAGTCTCACCAAGGCTGCATTTATTTGATGAAAAATACAGTACAAAGAGTAATATTGTGAAATATTATTAAAAAATAAATTTTCAATTTTAATGTATTTTTAAAATGTAATTTTTAAGCATCATTACTCCCGTCTTCAGTGTCACATGATCCTTCAGAAATCCGGCTGATGCTGATTTGTTGCTCAAGTAACATTTCATATTGATGTTTAATAGGTTTAATAATGTTTAAGATTTAAATTGTAATAAACAATTCACAATATGTCTGTGTTTACTGATTTTTTTTTTATCAAATAAATGTAGCCTTGGAGCAAAAGAGACTAAAAAACTATATTTTGACCAGTAGCAGGCTAGTGTATATAAAATGCATGAAAGCCATCGGGAAGGGTTTATTGTGCAAGAATTGATCAGGCCTGGTGTGCTATCTGTGTGCATGGTTAGCTAATGAGCTATGAGCCACCTGTTTGGGGACTGGGAGTGTGATGCTGGGAGGGGAAGCAGCTGCCCGTGTATGTCGGTGGGGGTCGACGGGCGTCAAGTTCTGTCATTTGCAGACTCATTATGTATGGTGGCATACTCACCCCGTGCCCTCCCCTAGGATCACAACAGTCCCAGCTTGGTTTGAACTGTGCCGTCGTAGGCCATTCGTAGCTCATGCCTCTAGGAACATAAACAAAAGCTTTAAATCACAAAGAAAACAGATTAGCTGCATTCTTGTATACTGTCCTAAAACGCACCAATATTTGTAGGCCCTAACAAATACATTGCAGGAGGAATCTTAAGCATGAAATTATGTATTTTCATAAAATAAAGATGTTGTCACTCTCTGAGTTTAGTTAAATGTATGTGTTTGTCATGACTTAGCTCTGAGACGCACGGGACGGGGTAGTAGCCTTGCTGGCCGTACTGCACTCGATCGGACCACCTCAATTCATGCTTTGAGAATACTTCAATGACGTCATCATTTCGACGGGCCCTAATGCGGCCCTGTGGTGCGACCAGAGGCGTGTTGCGGTGTATTACCACCATCTAGTGGAGAGATTGTGAATAATAGAAATTGAATATAATATAGATACAGATATAGATATTCAGTGTATATTTGTATATATATATATATATATATATATATATATATATATATATATATATATATATATATATATATATATATATATATATATATATATATATATATATATATATATATATATATATATTGAGTTCTGAAATATATATTAGAATGATACATAAGTTCATTTTTGCTTATTTATTATGGTATCAATACACACCCTGCATGTTTGTATTTAAATAGGCAAATTCTTAAGTGTCTATGATTGGATCGTTTATAGTGATTATTATGTTTCTAGCATGTTATATGTTTGGCAACAGTTCTTCTAACCCTAGTTGATAGAGTGTATGTAGATTGTCATTTCTTAAATAAATGTATGAATAAACATTATGGCCATATTCCAAGATGACAATGTCAAGATTCATCAGGCTGAAATTGTGAAAGAATGATTGGGAGGGAGCATGAAGAATCATTGCATTGGCACCTCTGAGTCCAGACCTTAAATTCATCTTTGGGATGTGCTGGAGGAGATTTACAGAGTGCTTGACTCTTGCATTGATCTTGACCCTAAACTGATGCATCTCTTGATGGAAATAAATGATGTGATGTTATTTCCATCAAGAGGTGCATCAATTTTTGGTCAAGATCTTGTAATGACAAAGGCGATTGACAGTGACTTTTTTTTTCTTGGCCAGGCAGTATATACTGTATGCCTGGATTTATTGTAGCAGTATTTACCAGGGATAATGCCTGTTTGTTATCTGAGGTTTAATAAAATTAAAAATGTTTTTGTGTATTTTAGGAAATTATAGGATACAGTTAGGTAATTTAAAATTAAATGAAATTATTTATGCATTTAACCGTTCAACATTGGTAAAAACAAATGTAACGCATATTGTGATTAGCATGTCAACAAATGCAATAGACACATAGTCATAGACACATTAAACAATTCAAATATGCACAAATAAGCAAAAACGCATGATAAATTGCAAAGGACAAACCTTGTGGAGAGAAAACCTGAAACTGTTTATTGCTTTGCATGTAAATGTGCTGTTGCATCCTGAGGCTTGTTTTTAAGATACACTGACAGAGATCCCTCTGTCTCTGTCTGTGCTTTAAATAAACACTACTCATTAATCATGCTGCTGATATTTAGGACACAGATCTTCTCCACCAATATCTTTTGATAATACTGTGGATTATGTTGCATGTTTGAGTTCTGAAATATATATTAGAATGATACATAAGTTCATTTTTGCTTATTTATTATGGTATCAATACACACCCTGCATCCTCAACACAGCATTGTTAATTGATTTTGGCATTAAGTGTGCCCTATATTTCTGTCCATTGGAGTGGGGTGTTTGTATCGTGATTGTTTGACAAGCCTGACAGCAGTCAACAGATGGGCACTTCCCCTCCCAAAGTCCCCCAGCTGATCTGAGATGGTGTCAGTGGTCAAACACCATCCATCAACTCAAGAGCAGGTTATTCATTTGTTTGGAAAGAGCCACCAGCTCTGTAGACTCATCAATATTTTGAACATATGGCGTCTTGTTTTTAATTTGGTGGATGAGTGGGGGTATTTGTGGTCATTTAATTAACATTAAATCACTACACCACTAAAGTTACACATTTAACTAAGAATTGTCTCATAATCAGTCAAGAACTATAACAAATCCAAATATAACTGTTAAGTTTCAGATTGGCTTGGTCAAATGTAAACATTTTATGTGAGGTCCTTGCAGTACATTTTGTAATTTCTTAGATATTTAACCAAACTCAATTAAACATGCATTTGGATGCATTCCATGAAAGTACCTCCAGGGGGCTGCATTGATTTTAAAATGTTTAATGAATGAACATATTTTTCTGATATTGTATGGCAAATAACCATCTCAGTATGCTAGCATGCAAAAAGTACAGACCTGTATATGTAACAGTTAAAAGTAATCAGCAAACCAGAATATGCTTATATTTCCAAGAAAACTATCAATATGGTCCTAATAAATTAAATTAAATTTATTCCTCAATGGAACAACACATATATGTTGTAGATTAGACTATATAATTTTGAAAAACTGTCCAGAAATATATATATATATATATATACAGTGGGTATTCAGAACCCCTTAAATATTTCACTCATTGTTATATTGCAGCCATTTGCTAAAATAATTTAAGTTCATTTTTTTCTCATTAATGTACACACAGCACCCCATATTGACAGAAAAACACAGAATTGTTGACATTTTTGCAGATTTATTAAAAAAGAAAAACTGAAATATCACATGGTCCTAAGTATTCAGACCCTTTGCTGTGACACTCATATATTTAACTCAGGTGCTGTCCATTTCTTCTGATCATCCTTGAGATGGTTCTACACCTTCATTTGGCCCAGGTTACAAAAATATTTCTGCTGCACTTAAGGTTCCTAAGAGCACAGTGGCCTCCATAATCCTTAAATGGAAAACGTTTGGGACGACCAGAACCCTTCCTAGAGCTAGCCATCCAGGCAAACTGAGGTATCAGGGGAAAAGAGCCTTGGTGAGAGAGGTAAAGAAGAACCCAAAGATCACTGTGGCTGAGCTCTAGAGATGCAGTAGTGAGATGGGAGAAAGCTGTAGAAAGTCAACCATCACTGCAGCCCTCCATCAGTCGGGGCTTTATGGCAGAGTGGCCCGGCGGAAGCCTCTCCTCAGTGCAAGACACATGAAAGCCCACATGGAGTTTGCTAAAAAAAACACCTGAAGGACTCCAAGATGGTGAGAAATACCTGTCCAATACAGTCCCAACAGTGAAGCATGGTGGTGCAGCATCATGCTATGGGGGTGTTTTTCAGCTGCAGGGACAGGACGACTGGTTGCAATCGAGGGAAAGATGAATGTGGCCAAGAACAGGGATATCCTGGACGAAAACCTTCTCCAGAGTGCTCAAGACCTCAGACTGGGACAAGACAATGACCCTAAGCTCACAGCTAAAATAATGAAGGAGTGGCTTCACAACAACTCTGTGAATGTTCTTGAATGGCACAGACAGAGCCCTGACTTAAACCCAATTGAGCATCTCTGGAGAGACCTGAAAATGGCTGTCCACCAACATTTACTATCCAACCTGACAGAACTGGAGAAGATATGCAAGGAGGAATGGCATAGAATCCTAAATTCAGGTGTGAAAAACTTGTTGCATCTTTCCCAAAAAGACTCCAGGCTGTATTAGATCAAAAGGGTGCTTCTACTAAATACTGAGCAAAGGGTCTGAATACTTAGGACCATGTGATATTTCAGTATTTCTTTTTTAATAAAACTGCAAAAATGTCAACAATTCCGTGTTTTTCTGTCAATATGGGGTGCTGTGTGTACATTAATGAGAAAAAAAATGAACTTAAATGATTTTAGCAAATGGCTGCAATATAACAGAGTGAAAAATTTAAGGGGGTCTGAATACTTTCTGTACCCACTGTGTGTGTGTGTGTGTGTGTGTATATAAATAAATAAATATATATATATATATATATATATATATATATATATATATATATATATATATATATATATATATGAAGAAAATTAATTTCATGAATTCGTTTTGCACTTAAAAAAAAAAAAATTACAACCAATCGTGTCCATCCTATTTCTTAAAATAATCCATTTTAAATCACAAATTATTTACAAATTAAAGTAGTAATCATTACCTTAAGACATTCATGGTTATACTTTTTTTTTATTATTGTATCCAGGCAGAAATTCTCTCACTTTTATATTAAATCACATTGTATTATGCCAAATTTATTTGATTGATTTTTTTTTGTACATATTTGCAAGATTCAATGAAGAACATATGACATCAGAGATTTAAATTTGTTGTGAAATCACAGAGTAACAGGTGGCAATATTAAATCACACCATACAAAAAGAAAAAGTCCAGTTATCTTCAGTCCAGCACTGCATCCATGACATTTATAAAGACGCAAGTCTGAACACCAAAACACAACCGTATTGAACAGACTCAAACTTCAGTACCAAGGCACTCAAAGTTTTGATTTGATCTGACACATGACAGGTTGACATCATGTGCACAATATATATAGGATTTTACAATTAGTCCACACTGCTGTAGATTTTAGCGCTTTCCTTGCTTCATCTGAGGTTTCCGTCCTTTGCCTTTGGGACCCCCCTGACCCTTTCCCTTTCCACCAGCCTTTCCTTTTCCTTTACCTTTACCAGACATGCTCCCCTTACGTCCCTTCTTTCCAAAGCTTTTCTTGCTCTTTTGAGCCGAATCCACATCCTCTTCTCTCATTTGCTTATTCACAGCTTTCGTGATGTTGAGCCGTGGCTTCTTACTGTCCATCACTTTCAGTAAATCCAGCTGTTTTTGCTTCTCATTACTAAAGTCACCAATGAGAGGCTGGAATTTTCTCTTTTTCCCAGTGTTTTTGGGTGTTTTCTCCTTGGGCAGGTTCTCCTGAAATTTACCAACAGAGGCTGTGGACATTTTGGCAACATTGACAGCTTGTGCCAGCTCTGCTTTGGACTGCTTAGGGGTGGGTGCAAGCCCCATTCCAGGTACCTTGATCTTCTGAGCTCTGGCGATATTCTTGAGTCTATTGTACTCATTCCTGGCCACTCTCTCTTTCTTGGCTTTATTCCTTTTTGCAAACTGGTCCTCGTTGGGATCTGCAGTCTGTGGGACCTCGATCAACCATTCCTTGGTGTCATCTTTGGCACGTTTGTATCCCCATCGCCTCTTCCATTCCTTGTGAACTTCATCCCACACCAGGTTGGTCTTCTTTTTCTTCTGAATGCCCTTCAGTTTGGCAAACTGTTCCCATTTTGTAGGAGGCTTTGGTTTCGGTGCTGGCTTTTCTCTGGGTAATGGTGTGGTTGGATCCGGTAGCTTGGCGACAATTACTTCTTCAACCTTTTCTGTTGGAAGTTTCCATAGCTCGTTGATGAGAAGTTGTGTGTTATCTCTCGCTAAAGAGCGTAGAAAGTCTTCCCCTTTGTTGTCTTTAAATTCTCGAGTATCTATCCGGTTCTTGTCAAACGCAAGCAAATTACCCGGGTCAAATTCAAGGTCTAACTCTTTGTTTACTGTAATACTTCTTAGTTTTTCAGCCTCGTCTCTCTCTGCTTTAGCAAGCACGTCTTCTATGCTGCAGGTCGCCATTTTGGTTCTAATGACACAACGTGGTTTTCTCACATGTGCTGCTGCAAGCGGAAGGACTTCATTTCAAAATAAAAGACTTTAAAAACGCACTTTTACAAAACTCATTAAAAATAAAAATAAGAAATACATATATAAAATAAATGTAACCGTGTTTTGTACATTAAGATGTAGAATAATTAATTAATGTAATATAATAATGCTAGTTATTATTGTGAGAAAATAAAGTACTAAGACTTCGGAAATTAGTAGGAGTACCGACAAACTTACAGGACGTCCCATCGGCTCTGTGGCGCAATGGATAGCGCATTGGACTTCTAGATTGAAGAATGGGGTCATTCAAAGGTTGTGGGTTCGAGTCCCACCAGAGTCGAATTTTGTGTTCAGAATCGATCAAATGGCTAAATTCCAGAAGTTACCTTGAGTGTTCGGAGTTATGATTCAACCAAACAAGATTCAATGATTCACTCCGAGAATGTGTGAATCGTATACCTGAACCGAACATCTTTGTTTTATATTAAACCTTTATATTTATCACTTCTATTTGAATATGTTCATATTATTTAGCGCATTTAGAAGAACAATACAATACAAACCACAGACGTAGTAAATAAATTAATATGGTTACAGTTTTTTTTAAATAAATATATATTAGCAATTACAAGCACATATTATAAATGTCATTTTTTTCAATAATTTAAAAGGGAAACGAATTTGAAATGCTTCATGTTATTTAGTTCATGTTTTTTGGCATTGTTTTATTGTCATGTGTTAAACTAACTGTGTTTTGTATTTGTTTGGTTATTAGTCAGATAACAATATCTTCTATCTGGCTACTGTATGTGAAAAAAATCTTGTTAAATAAATTTCCAAATTATATTAAAATTATATTAGAATGATTGCGTGGTATAAAAACAAAACAAAAACTGAATCAGGGTTTGTCTGAACAGATCACTAAACTAGTTCAGATTGGACGGCTGCTGAGAACGTCATATCCGCTGCTCGAGTTTCCCCGGGAAGACACTTTGGCGCGGAATCTGTTGTTTTGGCTCGGCGCTTCTAAAGAAGGGTGAAATTCTACCTCACACCAGGCACTAATTTATATTAATGGCTCCTGTATCAAATCCTGATAAAGACATGGACGGCGGAGATTGTGGTGAGCGTGTTTACAGTGCTTAGTGTTATTAGCTTGCTAATATTAATGCAATTCATTCAGACAGGCAGCTTATTGGACGCCTGTACAGACAGCGCCAATATACTATTAAATACAATAAACAAATGTTCCTGTACCAATCCCTAAAATATACGGTTATGCATATATATGTGTGTAATGTGCTTTTCTCGAGTAAATTTGACGCTTCAGCCTTTGAATGCAAATTGACCATTAAGTGTCAATGATTACCTGACACATAAATGCTTATTCATATGATGGATTTGCAACTACTTCCTGTGTATAATAGACTTTGGCCTGCAAAATATCTTTTTACATTTGCATTAACAGATTTTGAATACATAATGTTTAATGAAATTGTGCTTCATGGACATTTAAGTCATTGTTATAGTAATAACAACAAAATAATCAGTGGTTTCTTATTTGGGTTTTATTTTTGAAACCTTAGGATTTTTCACTAGTCCCACCAGAAAAATATAAAATATTTTTGTATGTGCCAAATTTTTATATATTTATATTTGAATATTTACTGTTTCCATAAGATATCTCTTTAAATTTAAATTAAAACATTAATATAAAATAAAAATAAAAATGTTTCCTTCTATAATTTCCTAAATTTATACATTGGATGATGTAACTCAGTAACCATGATGGGTTTATAATCTGATGCTTCTAAGACTCACATCATTCTCACATAATTTCACGTGTCAGTCTCTTGTCATTTCAGTTTGCTATACAGCATAATTTATGCTTGTTGCAGTTTGATTTGAACATTTCCTTGTTCTATAGATGCGTCTGACACGTGTGGCATTGCCGCCTCACGTTCCAGGCGGGAGAAAAAAGAGAAAGTGGGGCGCAAGTCGGCTTTAGAGCAACTTAAACGAGCCAAGAAGGGAGAGAAGGTTAAATATGAGGTACGTTGCATGTCAGCTTTTGGTACACGTCATCGGTGCTGTTCCAGTGTTTTGACATTGTTTTGTGATCAGGTGGAGGAGTTCACCAGTGTATATGAAGAGGTGGATGAAGAGCAGTACTCGAAAATGGTGCGGGAGAGACAGGATGATGATTGGATCATTGATGACGGTCAGTTAAACTTTCATACCTCTCTGCTAAACTCAGTGTTTCAAAGCGTACCAGCTGAATGTCTGTTGTCTTTGTCAGATGGGACAGGATATGTGGAAGATGGCAGAGAAATCTTTGATGAAGAATTGGATGATGACGCACTGGAGAAGGGCCCTAAAAGTGAGTGTTATAAAACTAGTTCGTTTTATTTTCCTCTTTTATTGCCGATAATACTAAGCATTTTTCTTTGTGTTCTCTTTACCTTTTTATTATCGCAACGCTCTCTCTCAAACAGGCAAACAAGGTGGAAAGGGAGGTGATTCGAAAAAGAATATGAAAAAAGTGTCTGTCAGTAAACCCAACAGCATTAAAAGCATGTTCATGAATAGCAATGTGAAGAAACCTGCTGAGGTAAGAGACAGTTTGCCACTTTGTTCACAGTATGCTATATTTTTCTGTGTAATTTACCTTTAATTTACCTTTCAACTATTTAATTCAAACATTAATTAAATTAACATGCACATTAATATTTAAAGTTCTGCCCTTATTTGCCATTTGTAATGGAGGTCAAAGAGGTGTAAGTTTGCCTGTAGTTTAAATAAAATTGTCTTTTTCCATGATTGATATGTATTGTAGAAACATGTGGATTTGTCTCAAGATGATCTGCTGGGAGATATTCTGCAGGACCTGCACGCTGAGGTGAATGTTTATGACCTTTTGTATTATTAGATAGTAGGGGTGTAACGATATATTGTTAATCGATATATCACAATATAAAAATATGACTATATCTATTTTGCTCAACTTGCTGTATTTATAAGGTATAATTCATCCAAAAATGTAAACTGTCATCATTTACTCACCCTCATGTTGTTTTGTTTAACTTCTAAACACTAATGAAGATATTCTTTATAAAACCTGAGAGATTTCTGTCCCTCCATTTAAAGTCCATTTCTCTCTCAAACTTAAAAGGTCCAATAAATGTCATGAAGGCATCGTAAAGTTAACTAATCGAGTGGTCTTGAAGTGACAACATGGCTTTATATGATGAACAGATTTACTACGACGCACATACTGTAGTAAACACAGATGATTGCACGACGTTGAAAACAACATAAGAGTGAGTAAATGCAGTATTAAAATGTTTGGCTGAGCTAAACATTTACAGTTTGGGAATAGTCATTTTGACATGCTTTCTTGCGATTAGAACTGTGACTGATCGCTTTGCTCATTTGAAGCGCATGCGCTGCCGGAATGACGCTCCTCAAAGTTAAAGCGCATACATAATTTAAAGAGGCACTCCTTATAGTGAAATCGAGAACATAATTTAAATCACCAGATCACATTTAGTTTTATTAGTATGATTATTCAAAGCATTTAAGATGGTTTATTCTTATATGTATAGAGCATTAATAGCAGGAGAGGTGGGACATAGCGAGCACTGGGAGAGAATGCTGCCTGCATTTGAAAGCATCAGGGAAAAAAATTAAAGTTTACGGAGTTTCAGTGACTACATTAAACAACTATATATAAATGTTGAATATAATGTATAATGATGCAATGGGGGAATTATTTGTGGGTCCTGATAATAATACAATAATAATAATATTATTATTTTAATAATAATAAAATAAACTAATAAACTCTTTATTTTGGCTTAAAATATTGCGATACATATCGTATCGTGGGTTCAGTATCACGATTTATATTGAATCTTGAAACAAGTTTATAGTTACACCCCTATTAGATAGCTGTCTGCACATTTACACTAAATGGCAAATGGAAAGTGTAAATAACAAATTATATGAGGTGAATCCAGTTTTAAATCAAGGGGTTATTAGTTATCATTTGGAAAATGGATATGACCAGGTTGTATATACGAGATGCTGAATTGGACATTGACGACTCACTCATTCATATTTTTTGAATGGGGAAGAGAAACCGGTTTGTGATTTGTGTAAAAATTTCACGAGTGTAAAACACATTTTAATAGAATGTCCTTTTTTAAATAGTATTAGAGAACGGTTTTATTTAGAAAACACATTAATGGCCTTTTTTAAAAAGGTTTCTCCTGGAGTAATTTTAGAATTTCTGTCAAATATTAAATTGAAAGATTCTATGTAATTGGTGTTATCATTACTGTTGTCGTTATTGGTATATATGCCTGATTTTGTATAGTGATTGTTTTTAAGACAAAATTGTTAAATTATTGTAATCAATGTATTGAAGTGCTGATTGCCATGAAAATAGCCATTGTTGCTGATATGGCATTAAATCATAAATAAATAAATAAAGATAGATAGCTGTCTCCTTTTAATACAGACATCATGTAGGTGCTTTCAGTCTACAATGTTCATACTATAGTATGTCAGTCATTGCAGCATTATGACCTTATGATCATTTGAATGTTTCACAGAAGTCAGTTGTGCTCACTCCACCCCCAATCATTACTCTGAAGAAGAAGAAAACACTGGGATCCCCTATGAATCCATTTTCAGTCAAACCGCAGGTGCCAAAGGTATTTATCCCTTGTTCAAAGTGGTAAAATGTTGTTGTTTTTTGTGCAAGGATCATGTGACACTGAAACTGGAGTAATGATGCAGAAAATGCCATCACAACAAAATATATATCTTTTTTAATGATATTCCACAATATCACTGTTTTTACTGTATTTTGATCAAATAAATGCAGCTTTGATGAGCACAAATCTTACTGACCCCAAACTTTGGAATAGTAGTGTACATAAATTACATATATTACACTTTGGAGGTTAGGTCAAGTGTTATAATTAGTCACTATTCAAACTATTTGCCCATCTCTCAGGAGTCACCTGCAGTCCAAGTGTCAAAGCCCAGACCTGTGGTGACACGTGTTCCTGCAGCTGAACCTTCACATAGGTCTTCTGCTCATATTCAACCTAGTAAACCAGCAACCACACAAATAAAGGAGCCCAAGACAGAGGAGCCTGAAGGTATATCTGACCTCCTTCATTCCCTCAATCTTTGCGTGCAATGTTTTGAAAATATGTTGCTTTTAATTGTTGATTGTAAACTTGTAGAAGATGCAATTGAGTTTGATGAGATGGACTTTGATGAGCCCATGGAAGCAGAGATCCTGGAGGAGGAGCCAGTGAAAATGAAGGCAGATCCTGAGACCAAACCCACTGTTAAAGTGGAGCCCAAGACTGAGCCACAGGATGAGATGTTAATGTATGTCTGCAACACACAGGCTATAAATTAATGCTGTATACTCTACTAAGGATCAGAGAGCAGAGAAGACCCTGCAATAAATTTCCTGTTTGCTCTCCTCAGATCCGGGCTGGTTGGTGGCATGGGCTGGGAGAAGATGGAGGAGGGAGAACCAATCGAGACTCCTGTGGAAGTGCAGGTGGACTCAAGCCAACTCCCGCTGTTGGAGGGACCTGATGGAGATATGGTGTTCCGCTTTTACTGGTTGGATGCTTTTGAAGACCAGTACAGCCAACCTGGTGAGCGTTTGCTCCTCGATGATTTTTTGTAATGCATGTTTATACAAATCCTAAATTCTAATGGTTTTAGGTCTTTTCTATGACTCGTAATTCATGATTATATAATCGAATGCTTGAACTACAAATTACCAATTTTTATGTTTTCTTTGCTATTCATACACAATTGCAATGATTTAATGTTCATAAAAGGTGGTTCTGTAAAATGTTCTTGTGTTTTTCTGTGAAGGTGTGGTGTACTTGTTTGGAAAGGTCTGGATTGAGTCAGCTAAAGCACATGTCAGCTGTTGTGTTGCTGTAAGGAACATCGAGAGGACAATGTATCTCCTTCCCAGAGAACATGTAAGACTGCTCTTACTTAGTTGACATGTAGATACAAAAATGTGCGTGTTTTAATTATTTTTTTGTGTTAATGTCATTTTAGAAAGTGAATCTGGCAACCGGCGAAGAGACAGACAGTGCGGTAGGAATGATGGACGTGTACCAAGAGTTCAACAGTCTCTCTGAGAAGTTCAAAATCATGAAGTTTAAGTCCAAGGTAATTGTTGCTATCCATAATTTCTGCTTTCTGTGCCTAGGAAACTTAAAATATACATTTATAAAATGTGCTTCCCCTATTCCAACAGCCGGTAACCAAGAATTATGCTTTTGAGATCCCAGATATCCCTTCACAAAGCGAGTACCTTGAAATCAAATATTCTGTGAGTACACGTCTCTCACTTTTTATAGAGACTTCCTGGAATGAGTCTGAAGTGTTTTTTTGTTGTAATGTGCATATCCTTTTTCTGTAGGCTGAGCTTCCTTCATTGCCATCGGAGCTGAAGGGCTCAACATTTTCCCATGTGTTTGGCACAAACACCACTAGTTTGGAACACTTCCTCCTTAATAGGAAGATCCGGGGACCCTGCTGGCTTGATGTGAAGACCCCTCGTAAGATTTAGTCTCTCTTGTAAAACACAAACATACCGTTTATCTATATTTCCTACACAAATGAGCATTCTGTAACACTTGATAGTTGTCCAAATATTTCAATAATACTGTGTCCGCTCTCGCCATCAACCCTAGAGCTGAGCAATCAGCCTATTAGCTGGTCTAAGGTGGAGGCTGTTGCACAGAAGAGTGACCTGATCTCAGTAGTTAAAGACCTGCCACCTCCTCCTCTGGTCGTCATGTCCATAAGCCTCAAGACTGTGCAGAACCCAAAGACCCACCAGAATGAGGTAAAATCTGGATCTGATCCCTTTGCCACTGGAGATTCAGAATAACTGAACATTAAATCATCCCATTAGGTCATAGCTCAGCTGCATTTGTATGACTTTAAAGCAGTTTATCACTTCTTCTTGTGTCTTACCTTGAGCAGATTGTTTCCCTCGCTGCCCTCATTCATCATAAATTTTCTCTGGACAAAGCTCCACCACGCCCCCCTTTCCAGACCCATTTCTGTGGTAAGTTCCTCCACTCTGCATCTTGATAGTTTGAGCTTGTGAGAGTAATGTCCAGAACAAAACTTGAATGTTCCAATGAACACCCAAATGTATTTTTTAACCCTTATAATGCATTGGATCATTTTTTAGCCAGAAGAGATTTCTGAATTCATACATCTATGAGTTCGATTGCTCTTAAAAAAATCTCTTCCATATCTCTCACACACTTTTAGTACTGAATTTTGTTGATAAACATGAATATGCATTCATGAACATGTATAAAGAGGCAACAAATGGACGTGACATTAAATAAACGTTTAAAAAATGACAACAACCCAAAGCAGTGACCAAATATGTTCATTTAAAAAATGAAATTATTTTGATAACTCTGCTGCCACCTATTGATAAACCATTGAAGCATGAAAATGTTAATTTTTCATCATAAAAGTGAAAGTATAAGTAAAATTATATTTTATTTCAAAACATTCTAGAATAAGTGTTATTTTGTTGTTTTTGTCAGATAAAGAATATGCAGGTTTCATAAGTTTGGACTGTTTTTATCTGGAATTGTTGTTGTAAATATAATTTATTCTCTCTCTGTGAGTGTGAGCTCATTTGTTTCGATTTCTCTTTGAGAGGCTTCACAAGCATCAACAGCGCAACCTTGTTGCCGTCAGTTCATTATACATTATATATTATTATCCACTATCGATCGCCACTTATTAATGAGAACTTATTCATCAGATACAATGTTTTATTTAACATATACGTGATTTGGAATCTGAAAATACCTGCAGGGTTTTTATGTATTATAATGTTTCAATTAAACAGTTTTCTATATTGATAGTCATTTTCTAGATATCACAGCTAGTTTCAGCATGTATAACTAATGATTTTTTGTTTCAGTGGTGAGCAAGCCCAACGACTGTATCTTCCCATATGATTTTAAAGATGCGGTCAGGAAAAAGGTAATTGTCAAGTTTGCTTTGTTTTGGATTTATACATGAGATGATAATGTGTTCAATAAAACCTGTAACTTTTGTGTTGATTTTACTCAGAAGGGGATAGTGGAGATTGCCGGTACAGAGCGTGCACTTTTGGGCTTCTTCTTGGCCAAGATGCACAAGATTGATCCGGATGTCTTAGTGGTGAGTTTAAATGCGCGCAGTAAGCTTGTCTGCAACACTGCTGAGCTATTTTATTTATATATTTTTCTCTACTTTGATCACATCTTCCTTCTGGTGCTGTAGGGTCATGACATCTTTGGTTTTGACCTTGAAGTGCTCCTGCAGAGGATCAGTGTGTGCAAAGTGCCTCACTGGTCAAAGATCGGCCGTCTAAGAAGAGTCAACATGCCCAAACTGGGGGTGAGAAGTCTTCTTTGACTTTAAGTCATATCAAATTATGATTTTGTCAAGCAAGCAATGTTTTAATCCTTTTGTGCATCTTTTTTCATCTCAGGGTCGCAGTGGATTTGCTGAGAAGAGCGCCACTTGTGGACGCCTGGTCTGTGATGTTGAGATCTCTGCCAAAGAGCTGATCAGGTGTAAGAGTTATCACCTGACTGAGCTGGCTGCACAGATCTTAAAGACAGAGAGGGTTGTGGTGCCACCAGAGAACATCAGGAACTTCTACAGGTTAGCTGCCACTTGTGAAGTCGCATATGAGACCTCCTTCAGTCAGTCATGAGATTATTTCTGTTATTGCGGCAGTGTTTTAAGTTTTCCTTTTGTTTCTTTTTTCTCCTTTTTCAATAGTGATTCCCCGCACTTACTCTACCTTTTGGAGCTCACCTGGATGGATGCTAAGCTGATTCTGCAAATTATGTGTGAGCTGAATGTGCTGCCTCTGGCAATGCAGATTACTAACATTGCTGGTAACGTCATGGTAAGATACCTTTATAAATAATTCCACTTTTTACTATACCAATGGTAACCACATTTTAGCATGTAGTGTTTCTTCTTTGATACATAATCAGTTAAGACACTAACATATCTACATTCTGGTTTATATGCCAAATATTTTATTAATGTCTCTATATGTGAATCAGTCACTTTCAGCTGCATTTTATTAAATGTGCTATAGATTATTATTAGTATACATTTTTCTTATCAGACTAGTGGTTCAGATTTTCACTAGCTCTGTAATTTTTTGTATATTGATTATAGTTGTTTTATTAGGCAGAGTGCAATATCAAATGAAGCCTGAAATTCCTGCTTTTATACTTTCTCTTTATTCAGTTCTCTTGTTCTCCCACAGTCTCGTACTTTAATGGGTGGGCGCTCTGAAAGAAACGAGTACCTACTGCTTCATGCTTTCCATGAGAGGAACTTCATTGTTCCAGACAAGCAGTTCTTCAAGAAACCTCAGCAAGATCTGGTAATAAATCTCTCCCCAACCCCCCCACCTCCCATTATTGCAGTTGTCAGACCATTTTAGTCTTAATTGTTTAACTTTTTAAATTCTGTTCTTAGGATGAGGATGTTGACCCAGGGAAAAGTAAATCCAACAAAACGAGGAAGAAGGCAGCTTATGCTGGAGGTCTGGTGCTGGACCCAAAAGTTGGTGAGTCATTTTGTCTTTGTGCATCTCATGGGTTTGCGTTTATGTTTGTGCCTCCCAACTCATCTATTCTATCTTCTGCCACCAGGTTTCTATGATAAGTTCATTCTGCTGTTGGACTTCAACAGCTTGTATCCCTCCATCATTCAGGAGTTCAACATCTGCTTTACTACCGTTGAGAGAGGAACGACCAACGCACGCAAGAAAACTGAGGTGCGTTGGTGCGGCCAGCTGTGCCTTCATGGGTAGGTTTATATAATCTAAGCATGCCCTAAACTTCTATGATTTTACAGGAGGATGAAGATGACATTCCCGAGCTGCCGGATCAGAGTCTGGAGATGGGCATTCTTCCCAAAGAAATTCGAAAACTGGTGGAGCGTCGACGACAGGTCAAACAGCTAATGAAGCAAGCGGACCTTAATCCTGACCTGTACTTGCAGGTAAATACAATCCCAGAAAATACATAAATACCTTTTTTGTTTTGATAATAGATTTTGGCAGTATGAGCACCGTGCATTATAAGAGTCTTATTTTAGCTCTGTTAGTATAATTTTTAAAAAACTGAAGTAAAAATGTTCAGTGCTTTCAAGCCATGATGGATCTCTTCTCATAGTATGATATCAGGCAGAAGGCCCTAAAGCTGACAGCTAACAGCATGTATGGATGCCTTGGCTTTTCCTTCAGTCGCTTTTACGCCAAGCCTTTGGCTGCATTGGTCACTCATAAAGGAAGAGAGGTATGTAACAATATACATTACTACATTTAGTGGGTATACTGTTTAGATCTACTGTACTCCTGTTGCATGAAAGGTTTCTGTTTAACACGTTTTTTGCAGCATTGTGATCAATCACAGATGTTGCACAGATATTTGCATGAATGTAGTAGCTGACACTGATTGAAACGGAATGTCGGGTGGAATGTAACAAAGAACTTAACCTACCACCTCACCCCTTTTGATTTTTAAAAAATATTTCAAGTTGATTTACATTAGTTTTTCTCAGCCTGTATTGCCTTGAGAGACTACATTTTAAATGCATACTTTTTTTTTAAAGCCATTTTTGTTAACGTTTCAATTACACTAGGGATGTCATGGTACCAAAATTCCAATAGTCGGCACCAGTACCATAATTTTACGGTACTCTGTACCAATTTCGGTACCAAAGCAAAATGTTTTTATTTTATTTAACTATTTTATTTTATTATTTTACTTTTTTTAAATGTTATTAAATTCAATGAGTTTTTTATTTATGATGATAATCATTATAAGTAAATAATACATAAACATTTAAAGGCTGTTTAAAAGTAAACATTGTTTATAAAAAAAGTGAAAAATAAGCAACGATCTAATTATTATTATTATTATTACATAGACCTAGCTAAATCTCCTGTACAACAGTAGCCTAACATGTTCTGTCAATTTCTTCACGTTAAACAAAGCTTTTTTTGGACATCTGCTGTGAAGGCCTTTGAGTGTCTGTGTTCATGATATGACAGTTTGTCAACTTATACGACAATTTTTTTCTGGTAAATTTTTATGAAGTGACGGTTTATGTGTTCGTGTCCTCATATAGTGACACATGGCAGAAACTACAAAGATAGCGAGCGAGTGTTGTGTGTGTGTTTGTCCGTCATTCACACAGAGACGCAGAACATGCAGGAGTAATATTTAAATAGTATTTTGCAGTTTAATATTCATAGACACTAGTATATATTCGGCTACAGACTGGAACCCTGCGCTTTAAGATAAACACGGAAGCGACTGAACGCAGCTGCGGGTACCGGATATACACAGGAGTCGGTACTACCGGTACTACAGAAAAGTTGGTATCGTCACATTTTTTAAATTTCAGTACCGACTTGGTAACGAAGTACCGGTACTTGTGACATCCCTAAATGTTTCAAGAATATAGATGACCTTAAAGCTTATACAGTCCCACTAGGATTTTTTTTTCTGCGATTAAATTGGTGTGGTGCAATTTCCAGAAATTTGCAAACATTTTTATTTTATTTTAGTATTATTTATAGTTAGGATACCACATTTACCATATTTTGTTAGATGCACAATAGTTATACATGGCAAAAAGGACAAACAAAATGCATAAATCTTTTATTTTGGTCTATTTATTATTTTATATTTTTAGTAAATGTAGCATGTTTGTATTTACGCTTTTTTCTTAGTTTTTTCTTATTTTAGTTTAGTTTTTATGTATTTTTTAATGTATTTAACATTTCTCATTTTTATTTAATGTTTTTGAAGTTAAGTATTTCACCTAGTATTTATTTTATTTTGTTTCATCTTTATTTCAATGAACACATTATTTTTAATAGGTATCACAATAACAATAGCTTAATAGTTTTTTGCATTAACAACACTGCTCTGACAAATTAAGTTAATTTAGTTTCTTAATATGATGTTATAACATTGGATGTTAATTATGCAATATTTAGGAAAAGTTTAACATGGGTTTAGAGTAAGTGTATTACATTACCATTCATAAACCTTTGGCGCCACGCTAAGTTTCTGCCACTAGAGGGCAGTCTAAACTCAGCCATCCCCGTGTCTAGCAAGCTGCTCCTCAGGCCTCTGGCTCTGATATCACTCTTTCCTCATGAGCCTCTGATCTCTTTTGTGCTTTAACCAATTTGACTTGATCTCTTGTTCCTTTTATGCCACCTCCTTGGCATGATTGCCGGCTACCTGCTCTTGAGTTTAATGAGACCAGACTTTGAAAGCCCACTGAGATGTAGCAATACAAACGGCGACACATTCACATTCATGCCCCTCTCCCTTCTTCCACATTGCCGCTGGGCGGTGTGAGGCATTGTTTGAAATGTAGGGGGGAACCAGTAATTACAATCTCTTTGCATTAGCCCCAGCATTCAACACACAGGTTTTTACTGCCTCTGTGTGCCTCGTTTGTTACAAGAAGAGCTACAAAATCCCAATAAATTCAATGAGAGGAATAAGGAAAGCTTTGAAACATTGATTTCTGCATTCGAGGATTACATTTTTGCAATGCTGAAACCACTTCACTAGAGTCCGCCAATATTAATATGCGATTCTTAATGTTGGCAAGCCCAGCTTGACTCAACAACCCTAATTACTTTAATTAGTCTTATTGTGATACATATTCTCCATTGTCAACCAGCGTGGTGCCGAGCTGTACGCTAAGATGCTTTGTTAGAGGGGGGCGGTAGCAACAAATACTCACACTTGCGTTACGTTGACCCTGACATTAGTGCCCTAATTTAAATGCTCATGTATTCAGTTGCCATTTATATTTTGATTGAGTGTCTTCTTTATCTGTTGAGATCCGTGTTAGCGATAGGCTCAGGTTTTGCGGATGTCGCTTTTTCCATGGCGCTAAAGATGCTTGATTTGGCCCCCATTCGGATGCCCTCTTGAGCTTCTCGTCTTTCCTGATTGGCCTACGGTAAGGGGATCTGGACAAGCCCCCGGTGATTCTCAGCTTGTTGAAATATGCTGGTTCTCAGAGCCGTGATGGAGATGACGGCTGTTTGGCACCAGTGTCTGAGGCATTTAGTGCACTATATGTCGTTTAAAACTTTTAAGAGAGCAAGAATTCAAAGAAGCAATTTTCCTTTCGTGTCTTTCATTGGTGCCAGACACGCAGAACGCAAATTGTGACCGTTATCTAATTTGACGATTGGGTTTTACGATCGCCAAACACTAAATCCTGTCAGATGGCACGCTGGCTTCATCTTCTGATGGATGGTCTGCTGTCTGCACCATCATTGTTTTGGGATAAGAATTACAGGCACTCTGCTTTTAATAGAGTTAACTAATACTTTCTGAGAAGCTAGCTTAGTGTTAACCTGCCTCAGGGGTGTAAATTCAGCCAGCAGGTGTTGTAAAGTGGGTTGAACTCTAGAGGTGCAGCAAGGGAGAAAGTTTTGAGCTTTATTTGCTGTTTGCTTTGAGTGAAGGAATATTGTCGGTTTCTTAAGGCAGGGGTATCAACCCTTTTTCTTTTTTCTCTTTTATAAACGTAATGATCCTCTTGCGTGGAACACTCTTCCTAAAATACAAAGACCGCTATATGTTTTTCCATGTGTAAAACCCAATCTATACTGTGGGAGAGAAGTGTTTGGTATTTATATTGTGGTATATTCAAAATGTAATAGTTAAACATTTTTAAAATAATGGCGAGAAAGTACTTATAGCATTTTTCTTCAATATCGCAGATGGACTGTGTTATACCTTGTTAAATAATGCGATATGATATTGCCTTAAAATTATATTTAAAAACCAAGAATGATACCATTTGTTTCGCATTCTTTCTAGGAAAAGAAAGCATCGCTACAACTTCTGAAAGTGACCCGCAGTGTTTTATCAAAAAGTAATGTCACAAATCTGACAAAATAAATTTAACATCAATGTAAACAAACAAAATGTTTTAATGCCAATATTTAAATGCCAAAAACTCTTTGCTCAACTTGGTAATATATAATATCAACCTAAAATGTAACATTAAGATCATCCAGGTAAACAAATACACCTGACCTAGGGGTGGATGATTCTTTTTATTTTAATTTAATAGTGTTCACTTGAATTAAATCTACACTGATTCATAATAAATCTACAAAGGTTATTTATTCAAGAGCACTGAGTGATTTCTTTTTCTTTTGATTTCTAGACAGCGGAAGGTTTACTGTATTAACAGGCTGTTACTTTAAGACCTAATGCATGGATCCCATTGACACGTTTCTTTCCCCAACTGATAACATTCACTTTTGATATAACTGACTGTGTTTACATCAATACCAGTCAAGACAGCCATTTTGACATAACTGTGTGTGTATTTGACAGTTTGAGTGTGTAATAAGGTGTGAAACCGAACTGAAGGGATCACATGCTTTCAGAGAGGTGGCTTGTATGTGCGTTTCGGTGTGTGGGGCAGACAGCGGGAGACTGACGTAACAGCCACGTGCCCAGTCTATTCTCTGCTGTACGCGTTGACCTAAAACGTAGACTTTTCACAATGTTTTGAAGTAGCTTATTAAAATCACATGCGGTTGCAATATTTACATTTGCAATTTTTCGATATATCAGGCTGCCCTAAATGAGAATATAAAGAGCCAGGGTGTGCTTGATGTTAAAAAGATTTATAAGTGCAATATATCCTGAAAAGTGACTCTGCAGTGCTCACGAATTTGGGATGTGCCCAATGTTTAAAAGTGTTAACCACAAAAAGCAGTGAAAAAGAACTCAATGCAGTGCTCGTGCTAATACACAGAATGCCGTGTCTCTCAGCTTGTGATCACAAACTCAGTTCTCTTTCACGTCTTATTGCGCTTCAATGAATGAATACACACGCAATTATGTCAAAATGCTATTTCTGACATAAGGTATGTCAAAAGGTTTCTGTAGTTATCACGCTGATGTAAGTTCAATAAGTTTGGTTTTAGTTAGTTATTTGGTGCTATAAAAACAGGGATGTTGTTGTTATTATTACTATGTATGCTTGTAATGTATTCTTTTCTATGCAGATTCACTCCACTACATAATCACCCCAATCATTCTAGAATTATTGATTCTTTACAAATAGAGATATTCAAATCATCTGGTGAAATGGTCTTATTGCAATATATTTAGCAGAAAAACTAACTATATCATTGTCAGTTTTTTTCCAATATCATGCAGCCCTACTCTACATAAATGTAGAGCGGCATTTTATCAAAACTGGCTTAAGCCACTGTTGTTTTGATCATTTTTGCTGTGTGGCGATTTGGGGAAATCCCCCTGTTGGCCAGTTAGCAAGAGCCATGTGCGTTTAGCCTTTACTAGCTCTTGTAAAGTGACGTTCTGTGGCCCTTGACCTTTCCAGGGAAACATTTGTTCTGGTGCGAACCCTGTACTCCCCTGGAATGAAATGTATGCAATGGAATAGGCGTTTAGGGTTTCATGCTGAGGGGTCCGTCCTGATTGATGTGCCTAAATTTTATTTTCAGCTCTTTGTGCGGCAGCCAGTGTGAAAAGCGGAGCTTCAGCTGTGGAGCTGGGGAGGGGGTTTGGGTCTGGGGTTAATCGAGTGATGTTTACAACTTCTGTCGCTACGGACTGCTGATGGTTCTGGAACGTTAGTTAGCCTGACCTCTCACCCCACCTTGCCGCCAGGCCCCAGTCTCCTCTTTACCTAGTTTAGACGAGTTCAAAAAGGTAAAACAAAACGTATTATGCTGTCACGAATGGCATGCCCTTGTGCCATGAATTCCTCAGATCTCAAGCGGCTGTTGGTGAGATGAGATGGCCTGTCGTGGTGACGGGGAGGTTGAGTTAGGTGTCATCTGAGTAAACATTGTTCCCTTGCTGCTCTCTCAGACGACATGTCCAGTTGTCCAAATCACAAAGGTCATTTTTAACCTTCCCAGAATAAGATGTAAGTGCCCTCCTCCCCCTCTAGTCATTGTTGTATGCACCGTTTGACCTTGTGGTCTTTGGTTGGGGATTTGCTCCTGATTTCATTGGACTTAACAAATAGTCACAGGGACCAAAGAATATTTTTGGATTTGGGCGCGAAATGCAGTCAGCCTCGCGTAGCTTCACGTTCTTCGCACAAGTTCCCTCAAGAGCTTTGCACCTTTTAATTTAGGCTGGCATCGTGAGTGATGTGTT
Organism: Gobiocypris rarus; assembly: GCA_023029165.1. NCBI lineage: Eukaryota > Metazoa > Chordata > Actinopteri > Cypriniformes > Gobionidae > Gobiocypris > Gobiocypris rarus. Next base: position 12,438,543 of record CM040924.1, on the reverse strand, counting down.
CATAACTAATCCCTTCTGCGGACTCTTTTAATGTTTTGTTTTTTGATTTAACGACGCACAATTGCTGTCATTTTCCCCATTCAGCTTACTGAACTGCTTGGGTTTAGCTGTAATGTAATATTTTTCTGAGATACTGGTGGCACTGTTGCTAATGAATTAGTGGAAAGAATAATGTTGCCCTGCATGTGTTGAGGTGTTACTCAATTTTTCAGTGATGTAGTTCAGTAAACTATAGAACATAGTGTGGAATTACACTGCAGCTTCCTTTGGGAATAAAGCCGAACAGCTTGTTGATTCTAAAGTCTATTTGAACGAAGATATTCAATTAGAGAAAATATAATACTTAATATAATATATTATTATAATACCCAAATATAATATTGGTATCCCATAAATTGCAATATAAAAATGTTGTATAAATACATTAAATTTTAAACATTTTAAATTCTACAAATGAATTTAGGTATCACAATATATTATTGCACAGTATGAAAAATAGATATTCATTTTAATATTTGCTGAAGATTACATTTACCCATTTTAAGTTATTAGTGTCTTTTTAAAGATTAACTTTTAAATAAGTAATTAGATGACTGCTAAGGTAATCACCGTGTAAAAATTGGGAAGTATTGGTACAATTAAGTATCCAGTATTGATGGATATTATTTATATAATTATCCCACCAAGAGTTAGGTAGCCCTTGCCACCGTCCTGTAAATAAGTGTTATTTTAGTATCATTGAGATTCTATTATATTTTTGGTTTTAATTTTAGTTAGTAATTATTTAATTTAGTTTAAGTATTAGTTAATAGGGGTGTAACGGTACATGTATTTGCACCGAAACGTTTCGGTACAGGACTTCCGGTACGATGCATGTGTGCACCGAATGCAATCTTTTACAGTTAACAGTATGTTAATTTTACCTGCAGAACACACTTCAATCTGAGTTTCCACACTAATATATTAAGGATCCTGTCCATTTTATCACGAAATTCAAACGATAAATGCTGTTTTGGCATATTTTGTGACGTGGCCGATCACTGTATAGGCATGTTGGTTACATTACAACTGAAACATATCATATGTTGAAATCGCTCAGTGTTTCAACGGCGGAAAGACGTCAATAAAACTGCTTGCAAACAATGTCATGTAGCATTACATTTACCTCAGGCGTTAGTTTGCTAGAGAAATTATCTCTTTCGCTAAATATATGCACTATTAGACTATATATATATCTATATAAATAAATCTATATAAATAAATAAATAAATGCGAACAGTGGCACGTTTGACAAGAGTGGCGAAAGAATTTACAGAAAGCCCTAATATGGGGATGGTTTGGGTGTGTTTTATGCAAATGACTAACCTCTTGCACATGCCCGCTCATTTAGAGTACTCCAAATTTACTAACATCAGACCGAGGTTAAGAACAAATTCATGTCCGTACGAATGTTTTGTGACTCAGGTAGAGATTGTTTGTAAGAAGTTCTCCTGTGCGTACAAATACGAAATACTCGCAATTATTAGTGAATGAGACCCAATGTGTTATTTGAGTGTTGATTATTATATCTAAAAATAAATAGCAACTGAATTTAGGCTAATGGGCTCTTAACCTTAAATATTATAGCAATGTGTAAGTAAGGGATACCTATATAGTTTACAACATTATCTTTGAGAAACTTTTAGTTATAATTGAATCAATTTAAGGAGACACAATTTGTTCAGTAAACCAATGTTTAATAAAAATAAATAAAAATCAATTTTGTAAAACTGCTGTACTGAACCGTGACTTCAAAACACGTACCGAACAGTCAGCTTTGTGTACCGTTACACCCCTATTAGTTAACTATAATAAGCCTGCTGTCAACTAGCCTGAAATGTTCTCACACTGCCAGTGGTTTTGAAGGTCTTGTAACCCGTGTTGAGATTATTTGTACAGTATGAGAAAATAGAGTGCATTAGTGTGTCAATGCATGTGTCAGCTCAAGCTCATAATTTAGAAACAAGATGTAATAAATTTTGTTGCGGAATATTGATCAGAGGTATTATGTTGGGGTTTGGAAAGGGGACGCGGCGTTCTTTTTAGTAGGGTATTTTTACCTCCAGTTCTAAATGCCAGGCTGCCCGCTAAAGTGATTTCAGGCGGTCGTATTAAATCAAAAGGTGGATTTGCAGCGATATTTCACCCCATTGATCTCAGAAGCCACGTTTTCTTCCACACAGCCTATGCAGAATCTGTGCACACCTGAAATAACTGTCATTTTACTGTTGTCTTTGTGTGTTTGCTGTTGTTACGTCCTTTGGATCATGATTTGCACATTGTCAGAGAGGTAACTGTATGTGGCCATCTACCTAAAAGATGTGTTTGCATGCTATGAGGGCAATTCATTTTTGCGCGTCCCACTGTGGTTTAAATCTGCCTGTGTGTGTGTGTTTTAGATCCTCTGGGCAGAGGATAGAGAGATGACAGCGGACGTATTTCACCCTGACAGTGCTGTGTGGTTGTTGCTATTTCAGGCAGAGGACTGTCATCCTCAAAATGCTTTTCAGCGGGACGCTTTTCAAAACAATCGTCACCAGATACTTTCTTTTACAAGGTTTCTGTACCGCTCTGGGGCTTAAAATGCCTGCTATGATGTGCACCGAAGCCAACAGAAGGCCAGATGCCCCGGGTGAGCAAATGGCACCACGGGGCAAGAGGAATTAACTGTTTACGAGAGCAGCCGTAGACTTCGTTTTTTCACAATAGCCATTCCACCAGCCGCTTGAAATGGTTGGGAAGAGATAAATGAACGTGTTAATGACAGACCTGTCGATTGGGGCAAAAAGATGGAGGGCCTTATGTGTAGACTGAGCCAAACACTCCTGTTCTGTCAATCACTGCAATCTGAGCCAGTTGCTTCAGTTCATTGGTGGTATTTTAACACCATTTTAACTTTAGGATGCACTGCTTGGTGTCACCCTCCATTTAAGTGCTCAGTGGAGTCAATTTAGAGTAACAGGCATTTGGAACGACTTTAACTTAAGTTATGTGACGCATTTCCAGTTTAAACAATGTTGAATTGAATATTAAAGTGGGTTTAGACTTTGTTTAATCCATCAGGATGTAGTGTATGAAAAGGCTTTAATTATTTTTGTTATTTACTGATTGTCTTTCATGTTACATTATTGGCCATTTAAATGAAGAGCAAATGCAGTTCAAAGTATTTACTGGTGCATTAAAGAACAATTAGTCAGCCAGTAAAGAACAGTTAGTTTTTGCTCAGATGTGTGCGTGACAGAGGTATTAGTGATCTGATGGTAGGCTCCATAATGACCCTCTGCTGCCTCTTTATCATGTCACGCTCCAGATGTGTCCCCAGGCTTGTGACGGAGAGGGTCCGGTCACCTTTTCCGTCTTCCTAACAGGCGGCTTTTGCTCCAACAAAGCCACTAATTCACTGAGCTTTGTAATTACAGTCCACTTTCGTCACTTCTGCCCGCAGTCAGACAGGGAGCTGAGAAAAGGCTAACTGTGGGGCACTGTTGTGTTGTCCTGCTGGACAAAAATACAGAATCTAGAAAACATTTACAGAAGTGTTAGTGCTGTCTGTGTGTTCAAGAACAGCACCATGGACAAAAAAAGTGTCATTTTTACAAATTGGTGAGCTTGTAGTTTAAATTGAATGTAATGATTTGGGACCACAAAATCAGTATTACATATTGCGCATAAAAACAAATGCAGTACCATTCAGAAGTTTGGGTTCAATAAGATCAGCTTTTTAAAGAATTTGATACTTTTATTTAATCAGCATAAATACGCAATAAAGATTTGTATAGATAATATTGTATGTAATTAGTGTAATTCAAACAAAAAACACATTTTCCAATTGCATTAACACATCTCAGAAACCCAAACACCTGGCCTGAACGGTTTTAAAGACTGTAACTATGTTTTGCTGGCAGGATTTTTATCCAACAGTCGCTGGACTCCGATGTCCAAGGCTCTGTGCCTTCTGTATGTTTACTCTCGAGTTTGCTCAGCTTGCGTTATAAGACAAGCTGTCCCCGCTCTTATTTCTAAGGCATAGTCAAATGACTTGTCTTTCAGCTGAGTGTGCCCCCTTCCCCAACCTGTTTCTGTTGTCCCAATGCACCGATATACAGTACAGTGGCCATGGAAACCTATATCATCACTGTAGCCTCTTTTCTTTTCTGTTTCGTATTTGCTGGTCTAACTATATCTCTTCTCCTTTTTCAAACTCTTAGTTAATGTCTGACTGTGTCAGCATTAACAGTGGAGCTAAATAAACTATGTGCAGTGTACAGTTGCATTGCTAAGTGGCTGTAACTTTACGGCTCCCTGTGAAGTAAACTCGCACCTGCTCAAGGTCAGAAACACTCTCACACACAGACAGATGGTGTAGCAATTTATGTGTGGGCTCTAAAGGTACCGCTGGAGAGCCGGGCGTGGAGCAAAGCCTGTGAAGTCTATGATGCGACCTAGAGTTTACCCAGTTGTATTGTGCGTTATCAGTGGTTCAGATATCGCCACTTTTTCTTATACTTGAGATTAGGGATTTGAACAAACCCTTAGCACTATGTATTAAGCTTCAAGATGTAACTGCATCATATGTGCTACAGACAGTAATTATACCTCAAGTTGTTGAAGAAGGGTGTGCTATTGCTTTTCTAAGACTTATAACGTATACTTTTTGCTTAGTAATAGTGAAATTGTTGAAAAGATATTAAAACATGTAGAGATCAATATATCTTAAGGCTTATGGTGCAGTCACGCTTACTGTTTAGCAAAATTTTGATGCCAATATCCAGTCATTTAAATAGGATATCCCCTGATCAGGATTGAAATGTGGGCAATAGTTAAGAATTCATGTGAATTTGCTTTATTTTCCCACATGAACTTCTTGGTTTGAAAGTGACATCTGTGCAAACTGCTTCATGCATCACTACACTATTGACACTGAACAAAGGACCTTTTTTTTCACCAAAATGTTGCTTATGTGAGTGCATCTTCAGATATGGGCTCTTTTGACCTTGGCAAAATAAGCAGCCCCCCAAAAGTTGAACCCCTTCAAATTGTTCAGAACACCTTAGCATCCACATAGTAACACCTTGGCAGTGACTTTTGCATGGGCGTTTTCTTCACTTTGCAATACTAGTTTTGATAAAGAACCAGTTTTGAGAATGCAAAAATGGAAGACACACCAACAGTAAACCACATAAGCACATAAGAGTTGTTTAATCCTGCTTAATTAGGTGCGTATTTGTGTGTTTTGGGGTGACCTTGGCTATGTTGGTTAATGCCGACAGCTATTTTGTTATTACTCAGACCTGACCTCCTACTTCCCTCTGGGAGGCATGTTACACCTCATAAAGCATGCTTAAGTCCTGCTCCAGTTTCAAGGAGTGGAGCTTCCCATGTTCTGAAATAGCCTCGTCCTTGTCCCTCCGGGGGCTTGGGTTTGGCTACGATGTGTGTGTGTGTGCTGGGGGCATGAATCCTGGTGTCTTGCTCGATTGCTGTTGACAGGCTGCAGTGTGTCCCTGTCTCTTTGAGGCCTCAGATTAGCACCCCTTATTCCCTACCGACCCCCCCACCTGTCCGAGTCCCTCTCCCATAGAGGTCACCCTGCATGCCGGCACAGCGGCTGTGGGGTGTATGTTTAAGACTGGACACCCTGAGTAAACAGTCACTGTTATCATGACACTTCAGATATGTACAGTCTCTCTGTCTACCTGTCACTGTCTGCAGTGGGTTTGTAGGATAAATAATAATAATGAATAATTCATATCCAAACCACGTTGAAGTAGCTGTGGGTTTAAGGAGACATTGCAACTTACATTTTGATTTCTTTATTATTATTTTAAGACATTTATAATAATGATTTCTATTTCAAATGAAGTCTATTCTTTTGAACTTGTATTCATCAGAAATTCCTAAAAAAAGGAATCATGCTTTCCACAAATTATTACTGTATTATTTTGTACATGTAAATTGTCATTAAATGCAACCTTGGTGAGCATTAGACTTCTTTCTAAATCATTTTAAAAAATCATTTTGAAAAAACATTTGAATGCTAATATAGTTTATTTAATTTCAGGAATGTTTCAGTAATTGTTAACCTCTATTTGAGCTTCAATATGAATTTCATTAAAAATTACATGTAAATGCAGTCAGTGGGAGTCGAATGGGGGTTCGAACCAGCATTTCCCAAAAGAGCACCACTAACCACTTAGCCATGTTTTTTTTGTTTTGTTTTTTTTAGCCCCCTGGTTTTTTGTTGTTGGTTTTTTTTTGCTTAATGTTTTCCCCCTTGCACTCTACTCCCTGTGTCTGTCCTTTAATTTTTTGTCTGCTTTTTATTTATTTATTTTTAATTTTCTTTATTTTACTGACAGCTGTGGTTTACATGGGTCTGCAGCTGGACAACCCTCCCCCCTCTCTCTCTCCCTCTCCCTCTCCCTCTCTCTCTCCCTCTCCCTCTCCTCTCTCTCTCTCTCTCTCTCTCTCTCTCTCTCTCTCTCTCTCTCATTCTCTCGTCATGCAGTCCAGTGGTGATTAAGACTATTAGGCCTTATAATGACTCTGCTGGTGTGTGGGTTTGGAGCCTCATTTCAGTGCAGCTAATAGACCTCTTAGCCAATTATCCTCCATTTAGAAGCAAATCACAGAGGCCTTTTCTCTCCCCCTTTGATAAATGTTGAATTACTGAATAGATTTGCTAATTAAATTCTTTGTGTGTTTTGCATGTGTGAATCCTCGTATTCGCGTGTTGGAGTTTACGCATGTGCGCTTTTTTCTGTAATGTTTCTTGCTGATAGATGTATATTCACCAAAGTGAGTGGGTTTGTTTGACGTTCCAGTTTGACCGATTTGAAATTGATATTGTTCTCCACTTGCTGTGTTTAGTGTTTGTGTTTCCCAAGTGACATGAGGTCTTTTGTCTCCCGCAGATTTTGATGCACACCAAAGAAATGGTGCAGAGGGTGAGTCATGATTAGTGTATGTTACAGTAATAATTAAGCGGGACTTGCCGCATTTGTTATTTGTAAGTCGTGCGTGGGTTTGATGGTTTACGGTTCTCCCTCAGATGAATCTGGAGGTCATATACGGGGATACCGACTCAATCATGATCAACACCAACAGCACAAACCTGGAGGAGGTCTTTAAATTGGGAAACAAGGTACGTTTGAGATGGAGTGGGAGGGGTTAATGCACATCTCATAGAAAAATGCTGTTGGACCTTTAAAGTGTAAATGAGTCTGGCACTAGTGATTGAGAAATCGCTGACAATCAGGAGAGAATTAAACCAGCCATTATGCAACCAGTACCAGTTGAATAAATGTGTCTGTGTAGGTGAAAAGCGAGGTGAATAAACTCTATAAACTCCTGGAGATTGACATCGATGGCGTGTTTAAATCTCTTCTGCTGCTGAAGAAGAAGAAATACGCAGCACTGATGGTTGAGCCTCAGGGAGATGGCAAATACACCACCAAACAAGAGCTCAAAGGCCTGGACATTGTGCGCAGAGACTGGTGTGACCTGGCCAAGGAGTGTGGCAAGTCAGTGCACTAAACTACAGATTATTAGGCCAATCAGTCATATAAAGACAGTTTCAGTCAGTCTTATGAAGACAGTTATGTAGTTGTATTCTTAGTCCACTATATATTCTTTTGTATTATGGTTGTGATTTACATGATCTTTTTCCCTTTCATGTAGTTATGTGATTGGTCAGATTCTGTCAGACCAGAACCGTGACGCCATCGTAGAGAACATTCAGAAACATCTGATCGAGGTTGGAGAAAAGGTGGCCAATGGCACTATCCCACTCAACATGTTTGAGATACACAAGGTAAAGGACTGAATTAGAACCAAACTCATTTAAAATTAGGAGGGTTCAAACTGTTTAAATAATTGTACAAAATATTTAAATAACGGGTCTTTTTTAAGGTCATGAGAACATAATTTCATGAATTTCATCTCAGAGATTTTACTGGTAGTCTCATTTAGTTGGTTCAAGGTATTAAGTTGTTTTTTCCTTTCAGTCCCTTACAAAGGAACCTCAGGACTACCCTGATAAGAAGAGTCTCCCACACGTCCATGTTGCCCTTTGGATCAACTCTCAGGGTGGGAAGAAGGTCAAAGCGGGTGACACTGTTTCTTATGTCATCTGTCAGGTGAGCATCCAGTGTATTTGTGTATCTGACTCTATAAATTGGCAGTAAACCCACACTAGCCTTCTCCCCGCTGCCTGGTAGGACGGTTCAAACCTGGCAGCCAGTCAGAGGGCGTATGCCCTGGAACAGCTCCAGAAGCAACCGGGACTCAGCCTGGACACACTGTACTACCTGTCCCAGCAGGTGCACCCTGTGGTAGGCCGAATCTGTGAGCCTATCGAAGGCATTGATGCAGTGCTCATTGCTACTTGGCTAGGTGAGACTTTCTGGACTAGTATTAATTTACATTTTGCCAAAAAGGACATTTGATTTAGGATCAATTCCTAATTCTTCCCTCTGAAGAGCAGCATGTACTCCATTTACTTATTTTATTTGAATTTAATTGAATTTTTATTTAATCAGTTTTTTTTCCTTTTAAGGTTATATGTTTATATATTAGTTTGTTAACATGTTAATTTTAAAGCATTTAAAATATCAAGTATACATGTTTTCTTTTGCCTAGCAGCTGAGATTTTATATACCCCCCCAGATGGAAATTCAGTTTCTTTAAAAAGTGTATGAACCCTGCCACTCTGTCTCCATGACAACAGACCATGGTTGTTTGGTATCCTGCTGTTGGGTCCAAAACTCAGACACTAATTCAATCTATCCACCATGTTGCCAGAACCAAGTAGCGGGTTTCCTTATTTACTTAATGATTAGAAACACATTTATGTTACGTTACATGCTCCCAGAATTTCTCGGTCAACTGCTTCTCATGTAGTCATGCAAAAGTGCCTCACAATACACACTACATTCTGTGTCCATTCCTAACTACAGTTCACGCACAGTTCCCGTTCCCTTGGCTGCAGATGTGTGACATGCCACATGTTTGCCTGTAGATGGCAGCAGCACTCGGGCGTCAGCGGGCTTGAATCCTCAGAGACGCCGGCTAATCCCCGAAGTCTCATAGTCAACACTTACTTATGTGCTCATTTATTCACTTAGCCAAATTACCCAGGGGGACGTAGTCTGTTTTTCCATGCTCTAGTAGTGTTCGGTGTCACCTGGGGGGATTAAATGGAGATTCAGCTGCTGTCTCTTAATGATTTGATGATCTCAGCTGCCTGGGAAAAATCGGATAGCGGTGCTTTCTCTACCCCTCCTTTTTTCCCCTTATTATGTTTCCAGTTTATTCTTATCATTTGCTAGTCTCTCTTTATGCCTTCTGCAGCCGTGCCATCTTCTTTCTCCCTCTCCTCTTTCAGCCTTTCCCTGTACCTCTCTTTCCATCACTCTTTCCACTGTCCATAAATACAACCGTGGGGAAGTCTCAGTCTGCATGGCATAATCACCAACACAGGAAGTGCATTTCAATCTAGAATGTTTCAAAACTTTCACTGCTGACTTTTTTAAATTTGTATTTCCTTAGCTTTTAATTTGAGTGTCTTTTAAAAAGGTGTTCACAGATTAACCTCCTTTTTTTTTTTTTTTTTTTTTGACCTGCTTGTCCAGGACTCGACCCAAGTCACTTCCGAGCCCAACAGCAGCACCAACGAGAGGACGAAGGGGACAATTTTCTTGGTGCTCCGGCCCAGCTCACTGACGAAGAGCGCTACCGTGATTGCGAGAGGTTTACTTTCACTTGCCCTGACTGTGGTACCGAAAACATCTACGACAATGTGTTTGAAGGGGCGGTGAGTTATCAGCTCTCACATTCACGTCCATTAACAAACCTGATCTTTTTTTCTAGAAGCGTCTTGATCTTATCAGTCAGCAAAATGCCTACCAGTCCATCCCGATTCATGCATTTCTCACTGTTCAATTGCGTCCTACCTCAACTTCCTGTTAAATATTGTGTAATGACAGGTAACAATAAATTTGAGCGGTGCAGGTGATTACTTCCTCTGCTTCAGGCTTTTACCGGCCTATTAATTTCAGAGCCACACACTTTATTTATAGAGGCTTGGCAGAGCAGTGCAGGGGGGGAGAGACAGTTTTGTCAGGGTGTATTCCTGGAGCTCTTCAGTACACAGGATGTCCGTCATACTCCAGGCCGAGGTCAGCGGGGGCTAGAGGAGCATGTGTAATCTGCCACTAATTAAGGGTCCGCACACACACATGCTCATGCACAGCTTTCTCTTGTCCATGACTCATAAAAAGTGACATTGACCCCTCCACTGAGCTGATCTCTGTCCTCCTAGTTGTTTGGAGATTTTGCACTCTGCAGGCCAGGGAAGGCTTGTAGTTCTGGGAAAAACTGTTTGGCATTTATGTGCACTATAAGTTATACAAGCGCTAATGGACTTGAATCAGAGTAGATGCCATATTTAAATGAACGTGAATGAAAACAAATCTGAATATGGTACAGAATGATCAATATGTTTATTGATGTTTAACTTTATTTAACAACTAATCATTTGATGTTGTTAATGTTTTTTTTTGTACTTAATATTGTTTTTTGCATTACAGAATTTTGAAAATGTTCTCCTCTGTTCAATTGGGTCATATAGCTAGTGGTTCAGTGAGGATTTGAGTTGATTTGTTGCAAATAACTGCAACTAAGTGCTTTGTTTACAATTTGGACAACACTGTATGCTGGCTTACAAATATTTTGCCATAGTGCTGAAAATTAATCGGCAACATGGCAACACTCCAGAATAATGCAGAAAACACTAGGCCCATTGAACAGACTATACACACATCTCATCTAGGATTGGCTCCATACCATAATTTTGTCTTTGGCACGAGACCAGAATTTAATACCTCAATACCGATATTAAATCAATACCATTAGCGACAAATAACCACCCTCAAAAGATAACTGAATTGAAAATAATTTTATTAAGAACACTGCATGACATTCTGCAGTAACAAATGTGTTGCTTGTTTTCAAGCATAAATATATGAACAACATTAATAGCTCTTCTCAGTACTCCATAAAATGGAAGTGACACAATTAAAATAGTATTTGTTGTTGTTTGGCAACTAGTCTGTGTTGCCAAACGTATTGGGACACCCCTCCAAATTGAATTGAGGTGTTCCAATCACTTCCATGTGAAAGAATGGGTCTCTCTCAGGAGCTCAGTGAATTCAAGCGTGGTACTGTGATAGGTTGCCACTTGTGCAATAAGTCTATTTCTGAAATTTCCTCACTACTAAATATTCCACTGTCAGCTGTTAGTGGTATTATAACAAAGTAGAAGCAATTGGGAACAACAGTAACTCAGCCACGAAGTGGTAGGCCACGTAAAATCACAGAGCGAGGTCAGCGCAGGAATCATCAACTTTCTGCAGAGTCAATAGCTACAGACCTCCAAACTTCATGTGGCCTGCAGATTAGCTCAAGAACCGTGTGTAGAGAGCTTCATGGAATGGGTTTCCATGGCCGAGCAGCTGCATCCAAGCCTTACTTCACCAAGTGCAATGCAAAGCATTGGATGCAGTGGTGTAAAGCACGCCACCACTGGACTCTAGAGCATTGGAGATGTGTTCCCTGGAGTGAGGAATCACACTTCTCTGTCTGGCAATCCGATGGACGAGTCTGGGTTTGGTGGTTGCTAGGTGAATGGTACTTGCCTGACTGCATTGTGCCATGTGTAAAGTTTGGTGTGGAGGATTATGATCTGGGGTTGGGCTTGGCCCCTTAGCTCCAGTGAAAGGAACTCTTAATGCTTCAGGATACCAAGCAGAGCATGTGAGCAGAGTGGAGCGGAGCGGGGAGCGTAGCGGTAATATTTCCTCCAGAGCGGTGAGTGCCTTTCTGAAGATTCCGCTCAACTCGCTCAGTCCGCTCCGCACCGCTCGCTCAACCCGCTCAACCCAGAATGCCCTTTGGTGATTTGCTAGTTCGAAAATCTGTGAAATAGCTAAGCAATAGTGGAGCAATAGCTTATGGAGTTCAAATATTGTTTTAATGAAGATGCAAGCCTCATACATAAATGCACAGTAAAAATTAAAGTTAAGAACGAGCAGGGAGAAGAAATTGAAAGAGAGTGTGGAGAGATTGTGAGTTATTAATGATTCATATTGGAATCTAAAGCGGCACATTGCCAGAAAGCACGAGGATGTGCTACGCAAACATGGTATAGTGCAGCAAAAGGTGAGCAATACCATTCGATAATAAATTAATAGATAAGGTACGGTAGGTCGTGTTGTAGGCTACGGAGTCCTGCTCTCATGACATGCAGACAAAAATATGATGACCATTGGACACAAATTAAAATTTCATTCCGATAAATTAAGAATTCGTTCTCTCATTTCTAAATAGGCACGAATTAAACTTCGTTCCCACAACTTCTTAATTCGTTGTCCCTGGTTAAGTAAATAGTGGCCACGTTGAAATAATTCTTTGTCTCGTTTTATTAAAACTAGGCAACGGCTTATACAATGTGGCCACAGTCCAATTAAATTATTAAAATATGTTGAAGGGTGGGAACGAATTGTTAATTCATTATGCAATCATCACATCATCAGTATACTATCAGTATAACCTAAAAAATAACCTATAGCCAACATAATATGAATTTAACGTTTTTAATAGACAGCATTTCCCCGCAGTTTTGGTCTACTTAAATTTAGAATGCTTGTTTCTTTTATTAACGGCAGTAAACAATCCGGTACTTATATACGCATTTGTTAAGTGCATTTCATCTGTGTGTGCTTTTCATGCATGATAATACAGATGTTTTGTGGAGTTATACATGCATTTCTTCTTGTGTGTGTTTGTTTAATGTGCCTGCATGTTTTGCAACAGCGAATGTTCACGGAAATAAAATAACACAAATCAAATACTTTTTCAGTTATTGCACTTAATAGGCAAGTTTGCCAAAGGGCTGACATATTTTTTTAATTGATAAAGTTAATTTAATGCATTTAAATGAATAAAATGAAGCTATGACTGTCACCTCAAAATAACTGCTTGCTATTTATAACCGTTGCATTTGATACATTTATTCAAGAAATTAATTACAAACAGAAAGCAATAAGCCTACTAAGCCTACCAAAATCAGGACCTCACAAAAGCGCTTTTAGAAGAAGGGTCAAAAATTCCCATAAACACACTCCTTAATCTTGTGGAAAGCCTTCCCAAAAGAGTTGAATTTGTAATAGCTGCAAAGGGTGGGCCCAACTCCATACTAAACCCTACTTATTTAGAACGGGATGTTTTTAAAGTTCATGTGCAAGTAAAGGCAGGCGTCCCAAAACTTTTGGCAATAATAGTGTATTATTGTATTACTATTATTTAATTATACAATAATAGTGAAATCTTTCTACAAAAAGTAGCATATTACACATTACATAGAACAAGTGGCATATCTATTAATTTGCATTTACACTCCAAGACTTGATGCGCAGATCTTTATTGACAGAGTAACAGATTTTTGTCCGTCAGTCAAGCGAGCACAGAGGGTTCCCAGTACAATCACTAAAGCTCAGCCCAGCCAACTTACTGACCGCAAAAACTTCCGTTATAATCAATGAAGCTGACAACACTGCACAATGAATTTATTTACATTGTGATGTTTTTTTATAATGAAACAATTTGTGGACATGCTGAACTCTGAGTTTGCGCTAAACAAAAATTCAACGATTACAGCTGCGACGAGCAGCTTCTGGCTAACTTAAACACCTCTGATTGGACAATAGGTTCACATACTCAAGAGGTATGTCTGTGATTGTCTACAATACTCAAGGCTGCAAACTCTGCTTTTCACAAAAGTGCTTACACAAATACACACGGAAGCATTAACATTATATTGATTTTCACATTATTTTTTAATTTTATATCGTCAGCACAATTATAGTTCAGATTGAGATCTATCTGTTTCATCCATCCTGTTCCTGTTATCACATTTGCCGTTTTCGCATAATTTTGTGGCGTCTAACCTGACTAAGCTATATTGCTGTTTTTACAAATATCCACATCCAGTGTACACTGTCATGCCACGTGTTTTATGTTGATGAGTAAATGGGCTTGTTACATATACTCCAGTATCAACCTGATAAGGTATCTAATAATTAGGAGTACAGGGTTATAGCAGAGCTCTGGTTATAGGGAGGGGGCTGATGAAAGGAAGGTTTGAAGGAACAGCCTTGACTCATAGACACTGCAGATCGTTCTCTTATCAGAGCCGGCCGGAGAGAGGGAGGAGGACAACAGGAATGCAAACAGACGATACTACAGACGGTATTTGCATAGACGCACAGTTCTCCCTTAAAGTGGCGCTCAGTGAAAGATGTAAAGATCATAAAAACGCTAATGGCTCACAGCGACTACCGCTTCACCACCATCGTGCCATAAAAGCAAGAGTGATGTGTTTGTGTGAGACGGTGAGCCCGAGCAAGTGTGCTGACGCATTAGCCGCGCACACACACACTCGGTCCTTCAGCTTGTTTGAGGCATAATGAGCACCATAAACAGCTCTGCTAGTGCCCATGTGAGGTTAGATTGAAGAAATATCAGGCTACAGTAGTTTTTATCCACTGTTTAACTACAATTGTTGCCACTGTTTCTCAATGGGAGGTCTGGGGCCTTTTAGATGTAGAAAAGCTGGCAAAGCTTGCAAATCATCTGCGCAGTATGGCATTTGTTACTTGCTGTCACCCAGATACATAGCTGAAAGCTTAATGCATTGCCATTTTTGCTCCATTTTTGCTTTCATTTCCTACCTGGATACCCCTTAGAGTCTTAGTGTGGGGGCACCGACATTACACTTTTAGTGTGTTTTAGTATGTTTGAATGTCTAATAGGTCAGGTCTAATAGCCTTTAAAAGGTTCTTTGGGCAATGCCAGTCAACAGGATAAATGCCCTGGTTATGTTGTTTTTGTGTGTGTATGTGTATGTGTGTGTGTGTGGGCTTGTGAATCTTTTATCAAATGCTGTGTTAAAAGTGAATTTGTTTGTTTCCAGGGGAGCACCTTGCAGCCCAGCCTCAAGAATTGCTGCCACATCCCCTGTGGGGGCAGCCCCATGGAATATCCCATCCAAATAAGCAACAAACTGCAATTGGACATTCGCCGCCACATCAGGAGATACTACAGTGTGAGTATTATTAAACATTTCTCGTAATGCACCCGCCCATGTGTTCCAGATTGGCCACTGCAGGTGTAGTGAATATGGTGTTGCATAATAAGGAGTCATGTAACTTTAAAGACCTATTTACACCAAATGTACGTAGACACCTGTCCCAAATTGTTTTTTAATAATTTTTTGTCATTAACAGTAATAACTTCATTATCACTGAACTATGTGAAAAATATAAATAATTAAAAAAAGATATATTATATTATTAATATTATTATTGACACAGATAATAGTATTAATAAATGTATTGTTTATTTTTAATGACCAATTATGATAATTATGTAGAAGAGAGAAGCATAAAAAGGGAAGTTTGAATTATATGATTTTGATATGGCCGACACACGACCAAAGAGATGACATTCTGATGTACAACTTGCAACGAAAAGGAGAGGGAACTCGCAAAGTCCTGAATTTACATCGGAAAAGCCTTCAAAGGAGGTGAGAACTTCGGCGGCAGTTGGTTGAGCCATCGTTACCATAGCAGAGTTAGCACGCAAGGCTACATACTTCCAAGCTGCTTCCATTTTAAATGCGTGTTCATGACTGTTTCAGGAAGCGGGGAGGGTCTAGCTAGCCTCTGTTTGTTTGACAACACTTCAAACGTCAACAAGAAGTTACTCCACCCAGGATTGCTTAGCATATTTCTGATGAAGTCAATGTTAAAATAAACCAAGTTTTCCAGAACCATTCAGCAACTCTTATCTTCTTTTAATTAAAGTTGTTTTAAACTTGGAATCATCTATTGATCTAACTAACTACTTTTGCAAATTCACTAAACGTCTGCAAAAGTCCTCTGTAAAAGACAAACAATGGTTTCCCTATGCTTTTGCAGAAGCTCTGTCTTCATGTGTTCCTTTTAAACCATGTTTTATACAGTAACATTACAGGTATGCATTATTAGGTTCATTGTCCAAGAGGCTATATTTTCTACCTTAATTACAGTAGTTGAGTACTTATTTGAGTTGATCTTAAATGTTCTGATGGCAATATGTGCTACATTCACATTTGACCACCTGGGCACTCTGTGAGCACTTTACAGGGGTTAATTTGAACTCGCCTTCCTCATGCTGTTTGTTTATTTCCTATCTTTATTGAATTTTAGAAGCGGCTTTTTCGCCTCTGAGCATTGCTCTAAACAGCTACTGCCCCCTCCCGCTACTTCACAAATGGGTTTAATTTTGTGCGCACTCAGTGTCTTCGCGGCATAGCAGAAATACAGGCCCTGGCGATGTGGCAAGTGTGCAGATATTGGACCTACGTTAAGAGCACGCATACATCTGTGTATCTAATTTCCCAGCTGAGGGTTTTGATTGACAGCCGTAATCACTGCATGCCGCGTCCAATCTGGATGAGCAAGCCAGGTTCTGAACTCAGGGAAGTTCTGGAATGCCAGAAACTTACGAACCTGACTTGAAAGTTGTGGGGGTATATTCTCCCACAGTGCCGTGCAGAAAAATCAATTAGCAGCCTGAATGTAGCCACCTCCCTCGTTGGGACGGTGCCTGTAGGCTCTTTTGTGAGTATGTGTGAAACAGCTGCTGTTAGTGAATGCGGCCCCCCTCCTTGCCCAGGCCCGGCTTCAGTGGACACAGCTCTGCCATCCCCTCACACACTAGGAGCAATGAAGAGGCTGATATTGTGTAATTAAGGATTCCTTTCAGCTGAGGGGAGAGCTCAAATAGAGTTGTTTGTTCGCAGAGATAGAGGGAGAAAGCCTGCCTGCATGAGGGAGGACTCGCGGCTTACATGGTTACAGATTGGAAGTCAGCGGTGTTTGTTGAGTTTCCTACGGAACACCAGTGAGGCATTAATCATGAAAGAAATCACTGCCACCTCCACCTTCAGCCTACCACCATTACCAATAAAACCACCCTTTAGAGACAAAGCAAATATGCTTTCCTCTTGTCTCCTTCCCTTCCCCCTTTCTTCACCCCCCCACCTTCTCTCCTTCCTTGTCATCCGTTCTGACTCCTGGCGTCTTCTGCAAAATGAGAGTGTGGCACGAAGTGGCACCCCCCGTATTTACCCCATTCTAATGTGGGTTGCCATGGCGTTTAACAAATTATTGCAATTATGTTCGTCATGTGCTTCGCCCCTTGGTAACTGGCTTGGGGATGTGATGATGGTGGTGGTTGAAGGGGGGGCTGAAATAAAAAAAAAGGTGATAATCCTGTTTTGAACAAAAGGTCAGATTGCTGAATAGAAAAGGCTTGATTAAAGCAGAGATGTACAAAGTGGACGCATTTGCGTCCATTCAGCCGCTCTCGGGCTCCGCAGCCACTGTGTGAATGTACAGCTGTTGATTACTGAGGCACAAAGCCTGTGAGAGGCTGTTGTCTTGGGGCTTTTTTTGCTCCAAGCCTGCTGTAATCGCAGGTTTTTTGGGGGGGCTAAAAGGGGCGGCTCTGGATTAAGGGCATCAGAAAGGGATTGTGTGAACGTTCGGTGGATCTGGTGGGTTTCTGGGTGTTTGGATGGCAAAATTCCTTCATTTAGCAGTGCTTTTTTAATATATTTTTTTATTAAACTTCGGCGTGGAACTCATCCAGCATAGTTTAAGCTACGAATGTGAATCAAAATAAATATTAATATTTATATCTTTATAAATAATTAAATAAATGAATAATTTACAGTTGTAAAACAGTGCTGCACGTGTATGTATAATTATTTTTTATTGGGTTGCACAATTTGGCTTTTTTTGTGTGAAATGGCCTCAAACAATTACTAAATAAACTGCTAAATGTTTCATTTTCTTATACATTTATTTCATGCACCGATTGCTTTTGACAGCACTGCATGGGCTCAAAGTCACAACGCCGTTTTTATGAATTTTGATAGTGAATGGTTGTGAGAATTTGATATGGCTTGGTGAAATTATGACCATAAATGTTAACGGTTGGGGGGAAAACCGATTCACATGTGAATTGCGATTCTATCTTTTGACGTATTTATGAGGTATGTAAGCAGCTTGTGCGCAAAACGTGCAGCACACACAAGGAAAAATTAAGTGAAGACACCACCAATACATATTCTAAATGTATTAATGCCTTCAAGCCAAGCAATGGATTAGGTAGGCTAGCTGTTTATTTCAAAACACAATTAACCAAGGGTCCAAAACCCTCCAAACAAGTGATTTTACTGAACCTTACAACTACTTACTTTTGTAAATGCCGCAATAAAAGTACATTATAAACAAGTGATGATATCCTAGTTGATGAGAGAAGATATTCCAGAGCTGTTTCAGCTTTGCACTCCTATTCTATGGCACATGATAAATCAAGACCTCCAGCTGTAAAACCGATTGTTCTCTACACATCATCCTACACATTGCCAGAAGAAATATCACCCTGTAGCCCAAGACTGGTTTTCCCACTGAAGCTAAGCAGGGCTGAGCCTGGTTAATACCTGGATGGGAGACCAACTGGGAAAACTAGGTAGCTGCTGGTAGAGGTGTTAGTGAGGCCAGCAGGGGGTGCTCACCCTGTCGTCTGTGTGGGTCCTAACACCTCTGTATAGTGATGGGGACACTATACTGTCAAATAAGTACCGTCCTTCGGATGAGATGTTAAACCGTGGTTAAACTGTGGTCATTAAAAATCCCAAATTTACCTATATGGCTGCTGTCGCATCATCCAGGTGGATGCTGCACATTGGTGGTGGTTGAGGAGATTCCCCCCTTCTATATGTAAAGCGATTTGAGTGCGTTGAAAAGCGCTATAAAAATGTAACATTTTATTATCCTTACCCACTATACTCACCCACCACACCTGAGATCCAGTTTCTCGGGTGTAAAAACTATAAAAGCTTCAAGGCTATTTTCTATTCATTAAAAGAGTGAAGAGTTGCCAGATTTAACAAAAATAGTTCAATATACCCCTTAAAAACGCAATATAATAGACATGGTAGACATTTGTATCAGCGGAACAATATAGCTAGTATTACCAATATCCCCAAAAATTTGAAAGGCAGGAAATGTAATTTATCATGAATAAAATAGTTTAATATAAAAATGTTTAGAAGTAAAACAATAACACGACATTGAAAAATAGTTTTAAAATTTTAACTACATTTTAATTACACATATGAGTTGTATTTAATATCAAACAATTGGGGGCACAGGTTTATACACACACATGCACACACCGATCAGGTATAACATTTGACTACTTTCTTTTCATCATGGCACCTGTTAGTGGGTGGGATATATTAGGCAGCAAGTGAACATTTTGTCCTCAAAGTTGATGTGTTAGAAGCTGGAAAAATGGTCAAGCGTAAGCCAAATTGTGATGGCTAGACGAGTGGGTTAGAGCATCTCCCAAAACTGCAGCTCTTGTGGGGTGTTCTCGGTCTTCAGTGGTCGGTATCTATCAAAAGTGGTCCAAGGAAGGAACAATGGTGAACCGGCCACAGGGTCATGGATGGCCAAGGATCATTGATGCATGTAGGGAGCAAAGGCTGGCTTGTGTGGTCCAATCAATCAGACGAGCTACTGTAGCTCAATATTGTTGAATTGAAGTTAGATGCTGGTTCTGATAGAAAGCTGTCAGAATACACAGTGCATCGCAGTTCGTTGCGTATGGGGCAGCATAGCAGCAGACCACCACCACCAAAAGCACCAACATTGGGCACGTGAGCTTCAGACTTGGACCACGGTCTGATGACCTGGTCAGATGAATCACATTTTCTTTTAAATCACGTGGATTGTGCGTTGTTTACCTGGGGAACACATGGCACTAATATGACCTTTGGGAAGAAGGCAAACCAGCGGAGGCAGTGTGACGCTTTGTGCAATGTTCTGCTGGGAAACCTTGGGTTCTGGCATCCATGTGGATATTACTTTGACACATACCACCTACCAAAGCATTGTTGCAGACCATGTACACCCCTTCAAGGAAACTGTATTCCTTGTGACTGTGGCCTCTTTCAGCAGGATAATGCACCCTGCCACAAAGCAAAAATGGTTCAGGAATGGTTTGAGGAGCACAAAGAGTTTGAGGTGTTGACTTGGCCTCCACATTCCCCAGATCTCAATCCAATCGAGCACTGTGCAACTCACAGGACTTTAAGGATCTGCTGCTAACATCTTGGTGCCCGATACCAGAGCACACCATCAGGGGTCTATGGGAGTCCATGCTTCGACGTTTGTGTGTCTGAAAGTATTCAGACCCCCTTACATTTTTTACTCATCGTTATATTGCAGCCATTTGCTATAATCATTTAAGTTCTTTTTTTTCTCTCATTAATGTACACAGCACCTCTTATTGACAGAAAAACACAGAATTGTTGACATTTGCAGATAAAAAAAAGAAAAGAAAAACTGAAATAACACATGGTCCTAAGTATTCAGACCCTTTGCTCAGTATTTAGTAGAAGCACCCTTTTGATCTAATACAGCCATGAGTCTCTTTGGGAAAGATGCAACAAGTTTTTCACACCTGGATTTAGGATTCTATGCCATTCCTCCTTGCATATCCTCTCCAGTTCTGTCAGGTTGGATAGTAAACGTTGGTGGACAGTAGGGATCAGGGACGTGCAGAGAGTTCTTCAGAGGCAGGGGCTCAAATGTAAAAAAGGGGCAACATCTAAAAAAATTAATAATACTAAAAACCCACATATATATATATATATATATATATATATATATATATATATATATATATATATATATATAATGTATGTGTGTGTTTGTGTAGGCTATGTGTGCTATGCGCTTTTTAACTTTTATTTTGCAAGAAGTCTCTTATTCTCATTAAGCCTACATTTATTTAATCAAAAATACAGAAAAAACTTTAGCCTAATATTGTAAAATATTATTACATGTTCTTTTTAACATTTTATTAATCAAAGAATCTTTCATCTTGAGTATCACAGCAGGTATAAAAAATATTAAGCAGCACAACTGTTTCCAACATTGACGTCAAATCTATGATTTGTGAAGGGTCATGTGACCCTGAAGACTGGAGTAATGATGATAAATTCAGCTTTGATCACAGGCATACATACTGTATACTTTTAATTTTAAAGTATAAATAAAATAGAAAACCATTAGTCTATTATAAAAATATTTCACAATTTAGCTGTTTTTGATCAAATAAATGCAGGCTTGATGAGCATAAGAGACTTCTTTCATAATGCTGCATAATAATCAAAAATGGTAATATAATAAAGTCCTTTCATGCCACCATTTCACATAATTGGCCTGTAGGTGCCGTTGGCACTTGGCTTTATTAGCTTTGATAGTTTAATCAAATAGTAAACGTGTATCAATTTACATAAATACAAGTGAGTTTAACACTACTTATATTAATGCAACTTTTGGTGCTGCGTGGTTTTGTGCAGTGCTTTGTTTGTTGTCAGGAACATCAGGACGATTGTCAGGACGATCCATTTCGTCAGGAAATCGTTCCACAAACGTTAGTTCGTCTGTCCATGTCATTTTCAACAGATTTATGAATTAGAACAGAAAATTACCGCTCCACTTCACTTTGTCCAATGGAATCTGAACTTTGCCAGATCACGATTGGTTGGTGTATATACATGACAAACGGCCCGGGCATTGACGATTTACGTAAAATTTAAAAATATCTAAAATATAGATTTGTAATTAAATCAACACATTAGCGTTAATTACTGATGAAAAAAAATGTTTTGGTTTGTTTGGGGGAATGCTTTTCTCCTGTAAAGCCACAGACACTCTCTGAAAGAACCATATATGGCTCGAGAGCCGTTTCCAAACAGACTGAGGAAAATCAGCCAGTAAAACACATGCAACCCATAGCAACGGGTTATGGCAACGCTCAGACCGACTGATATGAAAAAATAAACAGAAGTTTTCCGACTTTTGAGGAGTTTGTTAGTATAGGACACGTTGTCCTTTTTATTAGACCACAAATATTATCATTGACTGGCACTTTTGATTAATTTTGATAAAGGGCAGGGGCTCGAGCACCCAAAGCCCCCCCCCCTCTGCACGTGCCTGGTAGGGATGCCACAATTCTCAAAATAATATTGAACCGTTCGCACGGCATTCACGGTTCAATACGCGTTTGTGAATTGTGTTTTTTTTTTCGGTTCCGCATTTAATAAATTATTTTTCCACACATTCTATAATTTGCCTCCATCCCAACATACTGAACAATGCGACATACATTCACATCACAGGTTAGTGGTAGAGTTATACTCACAGGACACTATAGTTATTCACAATCAACAAAGTTCATCATATGCATGCGTTTTAAAGCCTCGTTTTAAAGGTTTCATTCACATGCACTGTTTTAACATGCGCTTTTCAGAGTACGAGCACTAAATGCCGGTCAAACACGTGATTACTGGACTAAGTCGTCTTAATACTGTCAAATACACACAAGGTTAACATAAACACAGTCGGTTATGCCTAAAGTGAAAGTAAAATCGCAATCGTATTTGTATATTAAATGCACGCAGGTCTTAAATTGACAACAGGGCAGCCTATGTGAACACGCGGTCCTTAAAGGGACAGTTCACCTCTAAAATGAGGTCATTATTTACTCACTCAAATGTTGTTTCAAACCTGTATTCATTTCTCGATGACAGAATTTTCATTTTTGAGTGAAATATCCCTTAAAAGTCAATACAACAACAAAAGACAAAGAGAAAATCACCCACTGCTCTTGACTGAAAAACTAATACAGTAGCTTTAATAAGAATCAATGTATATTTTATAGTGAAGTCTATGTAGTGTTTTATTTTTACATTTATTCATTCAATTTCATACTTAAATGCTGCAGTACAGCTCTGAGCTGCCAGTGTAAATCTTATATATATATATATATTTATTTGATATTATCCAATACACTAGGAATGTGTAAAAAAGTTTTTTTAGCAAAGTTAAGTTTAAGTAAGGTTTTTCAATTCTTTTAAGTAAAATAAAGTAATGCACTATGTAAAGTAAAAAATAGTATTTTTTCTCTTTAACCTCTTGCTGTTCCTATCGCCTAAGTATAAAATAACAAAAAATGTATGTGACAAGCCATCAGAACCGAACCGAACCGAAAACCGTGGTTAAAAACTGAGGTATGTATTGAACCGTGGACTAACTGTATTGTTGCATTCCTAATGGACAGCCATTTTCAGGTCTCTCCAGAGATGCTCAATTGGGTTTAAGTCAGGGCTCTGGCTGGGCCATTCTAGGACAGTCACAGAGTTGTTGTGAAGCCACTCCTTCGTTATTTTAGCTGTGTGGTTAGGGTCATTGTCTTGTTGGAAAGTGAACCTTCGGCCCAGTCTGAGGTCTTGAGCACTCTGGAGAAGGTTTTCGTATAGGAAATCCCTGTACTTGGCGGCATTCATCTTTCCCTCAATTGCAACCAGTCGTCCTGTCCCTGCAGCTGAAAAACACCCCCATAGCATGATGCTGCCACCACCATGCTTCACTGTTGGGACTGTATTGGACAGGTGATTAGCAGTGCCTGGTTTTCTCCACACATATCGCTTAGAATTAAAACCAAAAAGTTCTATCTTCGTCTCATCAGGCCAGAGAATCTTATTTCTTACCATATTAACAAACTCCATGCAGGCTTTCATGTGTCTTGCACCGAGGAGAGACTTCCATCGGGCCACTCTGCCATAAAGCCCCGACTGGTGGAGGCTGCAGTGATAGTTGACCTTCTACAACTTTCTCACATCTCCCAAAGGTTCGTCTTTACCTCTCTCACCAAGGCTCTTCTCCCCCGATAGCTCAGTTTGGCTGGATGGCCAGCTCTAGAAAGGGTTCTGGTCGTCCCAAACGTCTTCCATTTAATGATTATGGAGGCCACTGTGCTCTTAGGAACCTTAAGTGCAGCAGAATTTTTTTGTTTTGTAACCTTGGCCAGATCTGTGCCTTGCCACAATTCTGTCTCTGAGCTCTTCAGGCAGTTCCTTTGACCTCATGATTATCATTTGCTCTGACATGCACTGAGCTGTAAGGTCTTATATAGACAGGTGGCTTTCCTAATCAAGTATAATCAAACACAGCTGGACTCAAATGAAGGTGTAGAACCATCTCAAGGATGGTCCAAGAAATGGACAGCACCTGAGTTAAATATATGAGTGTCACAGCAAAGGGTCTGAATACTTAAGACCATGTGATATTTCAGTACTGCAAAAATGTCAACAATTCTGTTTTTCTGACAGTATGGGGTGTTGTGTGTACATTAATGAGAGAAAAAATGAACTTAAATGATTTTAACAAATGGCTGCAATATAACAAAGTGAAAAATGTAAGGGGGTCTGAATATTTTCAGTGTGTGTCTGTGTGTGACACACACACACACACACACACACACACACACACACACACACACACACACACACACACACACAGATCAGGCATAACAATATGACCACCTAATATTGTGTTGTTGCCCTTTTTGCTGCCAAAACAGCCCTGACCCTTCGAGGCATGGACTCCACTAGACCCCACATACACATGAGCTGCAAATTTGGAGATGCTCTGACCCAGTCGTCTAGCCATTACAATTTGGCCTTTGTCAGATTTGCTCAAATCCTTGCCCTTGACCATTTTTCCAGCTTCTAACACATCAACTTTGAGGACAAAATGTTCATTTGCTGACTAATAAAATCCCATCCACGAACAGGTGCCTTGAATAAATATAAATATACACATACGTATGTATATAAGGTGGGGGGGCTTCAAGGACAATAAATTAAATGCAGTTCAAAAGCAAGATTATAATCAAATCTATGCTTATTTTTAATAGAAATTCAATTCAAAATTGAGAATTGATTTTTATCAATTCACGAGATTCCAAAAGATTCCCACCCCTAATAAATGTTAGTATTATAATTTTCCTGTTGTTCTGTGAAATAAGATTAAAATAAAATAATAATAATAGTAATAATTATTGTGTATATACAATAGAACATATTTTATTTTAATATTTTATCATGAATAAATACTTTTTTATTATTTTACTGTTCAATAGTGTGTATTACTACAATCGAAACATATATCTATTGATTTAAAAAAAGTATTATCTATTTATTTTCTAATAATTACCGCGGGATCAGGTTCTCCTTCTTTTTTGTCTTTAGCTGATCACATGCCTGTACTGGACACACCTGATATCTGATTGGGCAACCCCAAAATTGAATTTTATAGTGGCAATTAAAGTTTTAATTTTGTTTGAAGCCGGGCTGCCAACTCACACAATTGACACTGGACTCACATTATACGTCCATTTTTATTGGGCAGTGAAAGCCATTGCGGTGCAAAGAGAAAGAGACAGCACACTGGCAGGCAAGACGGTGCAGGTTACATCTAAAATTAAACTGCTTTAATCTTCTCAGCTTTCAAAAAATAATTAGCGTTTTGGTCTTCTTTAATGTGCCTTGACGGATCGCTGTAGCGTCATCACTTCCTCTTTACTACTAGTTACAGCACTAAATAAACATGAGAGTATGTTAAAAAGAAGCAGTACAACTTGCTGAAATTAATCATTTCTCATGTAACACCTCAATCAGTGTTTCAATCGTGGAATAAACAGATCATGGTCTATAGACCCCTGATTAGCCTTGGCCACCCTGTGTATAAAACTCTAATTCCGCCACTGCTGCATTCACGGCGAACAAAGACACTGAAAACACCAGATCATGAGCTGTTCACGTGTAAAAGAACATGCCGCGCTTTACTCTGAAACAAGCAGTGCATATATTTAATTAAATTGCACTAAGTCATAGTGCATTTTTGTTTTTATTCTGATTAATTGTGCAACCTGTTGGACTTGGGGCTGGGCCGGTAAGCACCACTGTATTAACACCCCCCAATACCATAGCAATCACATGAAAATGCACTAAAAAAACATTTAGAATACCTTTGCAGCTGCGTAGGCGCACCCTGGCAACCACCCTAGCAAAGTGTCATGGCACATTTTGCATCATATTCTTTGGTAGCTGTTTGCTTTCCGACATCAGGTGTTGAAGCAGTTGCACGAGTTGCATTTCTCGTTCAAAATGGTTAAGAAACAACACGTTCTTACAAACCTGACACAGATATGAAACCTTAAGTGCTAAGTTCTGATTGTAATCTGAGGTGAGCTGAAATACTCACTGAAATACTGCAGAAAAAGACCTACAGGTATAGATGTGACGGCAGAATTGTAAAATGGAGAAAGCTAGAAAGAAAGGAGGTGAGCGAGAACATTTTTCCGGTAGCTTGAACTGATCTGTGGGCCCCAGACTTTGCCCAGTGTTTGGTTAAATTATGTGGAACTCATTTGACGGCTGCAGAAGTGGCTGTATTCGCAGTGTCAGGTATCGACTGGTATAATTATGCAATTATGAAGCTTTATCCTGCCTCTCTCTCTCACAGAGCGAGCTCTTAGTGTTTCAATTAGATGTTTTTTCTCTCTTTTGCTCCCTGATTTTCTTCTTTCTTTTTTTTTCCCCATCCTCAATTTCTTGGTTACAATGAAGATGAAAACGGAGTCTGCCTATAAAATAAGCAGGTTGCGTTTTTGTCACCTGATTTAAAGTATTTTGTCTGGGTGTGTGGTTTATAGTTTATAAAATATTAATGTTTTCGTCTGATATGTGAAGAGTCTAAAATTTGTTCAAAGCATTCACAGATCAAACACATGCGGGCCAGTGGCGATTTAATGTAGCATAGGATGCATATACGTTATGGTTTCCACAAAATATGAAGCAGCATAACTCTTTTCGACATTGATAATAAAAATAAATGTTTCTTGAGCACAAAATCAGCATATTACAATGATTACTGGAGACTGGGGTAATGGCTGCTGAAAATTCCGCTGCCATCACAGTAATAAATATATTTTTAATATTTTTACATTATCATTAGTTTTTACTGTATTTTTGATCGAATAAATGCAGCCTTGGTAAACATAAAAGACCAATGCCAACCCACATACATTAAGTCTTATTTTAAGATTGATACTTCGCATGATTAAATCAATGCATCAAGAAAATGAGTACATCATTACACCCCTATAATTTGAATGGTGTGCACTGACACTGATAACACTGTTTCACTACCACAGTGTTTTAATTCTTGTGCCCAAGGAGGAGAAAAAAAACACTTTGCAAATCTGCACATATGCAATCCTAATGTCACCACAAACCTCTCTGAAGATCTCAAATTTAGACTGAAGAAATGTGAGTCACCAATCAGGGGACATGGCAAAAAGTCTTCATCCTACCTCTTCCATCTAATCAGACCACTCTACATAGGAAAATGTCTCAAATGCCTGTCTCCGCTGAATTTTGTGTTTGTAAAACAATGACATACTTTTGTGTTTTTAGTTGCCCTATGTGTGTTCCTGTAGACGCAGTCTTTTGCTAAGCCCATGGGAACTGAACTGTTGGTTTAGTCTTGGGCCTCCAGAAGCACAAAAGATCCGTTACGGCAAACAGAGGGGTGATAACACCGGCGCTCCCTTCAAAATGAAAGCCAAACAGCTCACATATGTTCAGATTCAATTACACACTCTGGGTTCCCCTTAGCCCCAGGGCTTACTGCTAATTACCCAAATAACATCCACACAAAACGCCACCCAGATGAGATTAATTGAGAAATTAAAACAACCTGTTGATTCCGATAATACTGTGAGGTCTGAATAGTAACCCAGGTAGTCTGAACATGTTTGATGGCACAGATGGGATGACAAGACTCATCTCTAGATACAACAGGGGCGATAAGCTGTGAAGATCCATCCAGAGATGCTCATAGCTCAGGAAATGGAATCAAATTAAACCACTTATAACCGTGTGTGGAAACATGTTTCTTTTTTGTCTTCTCGTCTTCCTTTGGCTCCAATTCTATCATTCTCTTAGATTCTTCTTTTAATTTTTGCCCTTTCATGTAAGGTACAAGAAGGACATTTTTTCTTCTTTACCCTTTTTAAAGATTTTTTTTAATGGATTTGAAAGAAGTCTATTGTGCACACCAAGGCTGCATTTATTTGATGAAAAATATTTTATGTAATATTAAGAAATATTATTACAATATAAAATAACTATTTTCTATTTTAATATATTGTGAAATTAACGTGATGGCAACATTTTCAGCGGCCATTACTCCAGTCTTCAGTTTCACATCCTACAGAAATCATTCGCATATGCTCACAATATTTTCTTATTATTATGCTTGTTTTGCAGAAACTGGTTTGTTTTTCAGGATTACACATTTATTAAAAAATATAAATCCTTTGTAACATTATAAATGTATTTACTGTCATTAATGATGAATTTAATGCATCCTTGGTGAATAAAAGTATTCTTTCTTTCTTTTTTTTCCTTTCAAAAAAAAAAAAAACATAACTTTTTTTAATGGTAGAGTAGATCTTATTTTAGTGTTTATATGTAATATATTCTTATATTTGCGTATTTTACCAGACCCTTTTTTTCTCTGTCTCTGTTCCTATCACCCTGTTTCTCTCTCTTTTTCAGCCTCCTTCAGTCTATAGTAAGGAGGTGGTAATGCTTCAGGGACAGGTGCTCCTCTGATACTAGGGGTTTATTTAGTGCTCCATCATTAGCAGGGCATTACCCATATTACCCCCTGGCCCCCGCTCTAATAACAGGGGCAGGAAAGGCAGTGTTGGCGGGGGGGCAGCTGCATCTGCTGCAGGCTGAGGCCTCACACTGCCCCACCACAGGCAAAAGCACCAGCGACCCGTCTCCTGGGGGGCCACAGTAGCTCTCTGCCAATCAGCTTTTTTAAATAGTTTTCTTTCTCTTTATACACAGGGTTGGCTGCTGTGTGAGGATCAGGCCTGCCAGAACCGAACCCGTCGGCTGCCCATTGCCTTCTCGCGGACTGGACCGATCTGTCCAGCCTGTCTCAGATCCATGCTGAGGCCTGAGGTACTGCACACACTTTTTTTTTTCTTCCTTCTTTTTTTTTAATACACAGAATCAGTAATTTCATCCAGATGGTGGTGCTGTGGAGCCTGTGAAAGTTCTCCTTGCCTCTCCCCAGGCCTTTATTCCCTGTCCGTGTAGCTTTTTTTCCATCCATCACCCGTATTTCTAACAATTATATATTACCGGACCCGAATAACCCATATGACACACTTTTGCTTCCTGCCTTAACAAGCTTCCTCTGATAAGAACTGGCCTGCAGATGGACTTGGCCTTGGACTCACTGCTAAGACGTTTATGTTGTGATCGCTTTAAGAACATCTTCACCTGGTTCAAAGACACATTTTGGGATGTCCCTTGCAAAATTTAGTGTCTATCTTTGTCCCTGTCTGTCTTCTTTATCATTTGTGTCCAGTAGACACACCCCCACCCCACCCCACCCCTACCCAATTCTTTCTTCCTCCTCGTGCTTTATTTCTTCGTCTAGTTCTGTGGCGACAGGTTGAAACCCAAAAGGACAATTTCTCTTGTCACCATAGCCACTTAGCTGTCCTCCGCTCTGCCTGGTGAGATGGCAGTTTAAACTGCCGGCTGAATAAAACATTAACTTCCTCACCCTCTACCGTCCCTCTGTCGTTCTGGGCTTTACAGCTCGGCTGACAGCAACGCGTCTCCTCTGGTGTCTCCACGGACACAGAGACATTGACTACCATTGTATCCAGATTAAATGGATGCGTAATAGGCACCCTCGGCTGATTGGCCGGTAATTTGAAGGAGTTGTACACAGGTGCAATTTATAATATTTTCAGTAAATTAAATTTTTTCCCCCGCTCCCTCTCTCTTTCTTTACACTGGCTCTCTCTCTCCGTTTTTCTTTTTCAGCTGCTCTCCCTCGCTAGTAGATCTCTCCAACCACCCCCACCCGCTGTCTCTCTCTCTCTCTCTCTCTCCTCTCCATTTTATTGATGTACGTTCAGGCACCCATTAGGGCTTCCTTTTTTTCCCTCTAGTGGAAATTGCAGCATGTTAATTTTCACACAAATTACAGCAATAGCAGGTATCTCTATTTGATACATTATAACAGGAGCAATCAGGGATAATTGAGTGCCTTTCAGATGGTAACCGGCGCATTCACTTCAATTCAAAGCCAGTCCATTTATCGTCTAATCGCTCTTTAAACACTGAATTTCTGGGAACAAAAATTCTTGTCATAATTTTGCTTAAGTGTATTTGGAAATCACAGTCCTTTGAGCAAGGATAATTGAAATCAAATCCCTTTCACGGGAGCTGACATTTCTACATTTCCCCCCAATTGAAATTAATTTCAAAAATTGAGCATGAATATCTTCAAATAGCAGGCAATTATACCTTTCAATGGGGAGAAATTATGTGCACAAAAAGTGGAGACATCAACTGGCGCTTCAGTTAAATGTCTTTGTTTCCCACTGTGTTTGCCTTGTAAAGATTTACATATATTGACTCGTTATGAAACCTTGTGATGCCGATCGCCTTCCTTTTCCAGCTCAGCCCGTTAAAATTAACTCAGATTGGAGCCTTTTTTTGTTAAGCCTCATTAAAACTGTTTGGAGATTTTTCTTTTTTCCTGTCCTCTCTTTTGCAGCTGCACAGATCTGTGCGAATTGAAAGTAGCCATTTTCTCTGCTGCTCTGCTCTGGGGACATTTATACATCCTTTACATAAAAGCACCATGACCGTAAAGAGCTAAATCACTTCAGTTCCCTGTCTTTAAATGATCCCCATCGTCAGTTTGGCCAATGATCTTCTTTAAGTGTCTTTAAACGTAGCTACTTTATTTTTACATCCCTTTGGTCATAGTATAAGGCCTCACTCTTGACACCTTTTCTCTTTTCCCCTCTATCCAGCTCTTCCGGCAGGCTGTGTTTGGGCTGTATCAAAGGTTTGGTGGTACGGCACTGGCTGCCACGTCTCTATCAAGAAGGGGGATGAGGCGGGGGTCTCAGGAGAGAGGCAATTTCACAGCTGGTTTGCTCCCCAGTCACTCGGGCCGAAAATGCTGCAGATTTGTGGAGAAAATTGAAATGGTGTCAGTACAGGAACAAAGCATTGAGTCGAGCAAAGATGCATAAGGGAGGGGCCTCTGTTTGCTGGGTGGGGGGGTTTAAATTCAATAACGTTTGATGGCGCCTTGGTCACACCCCTTTTGACACCTGTCAGCACAGCTGTGAAGCTCATCCTGGCCTTGCTTCGCATGTCCGTCCACTTATTTCTTGGACTGCGGTTTTAGTCCACGATTTCCTTCGCCGAGCAGAGTGCCTTCACATGCACATGGTGACCTGGCTCTGATTATAGGAGCTCCATTATGGCTGCATTGCTGAATCGACAGGCACGGCTGTTGACCAGCCAGTGCATTATGGGTCAACAGCTGCTGGGCTCATCGGAAGCTGTAGAGGGCAATTAAAAACTGTTGTGCTGAGGAGAGAGCCCTTGCTAAACTCCTCCGGCACCCACATCGCTCTGATTCTATGGTGACACAGAAAGACTGTGACCCAATAACAGCAATTAACATAAAAGTATAATGGCTAATCAAATTGACAGCAACAGTTGTTCATCAGATCCACACACGCTGCCTTATCAAAACAAACTATTATGAAAGAGGTAATTTCAGAGCTGAGCGTCTCTATCTCTCTCTCTCTCCCTCTCCCTCCCCAATGTCTTTTATTCTCCCGCTCGACCTGCGCGCCTCTGGCAGTTAGACACATGGCTAACGGTAATTACAGCCAAATTTACAAACCAAACACTGTTTCCTGCTTTTGTCAGGAGAGAAGGTGGGGAGTATACTGGCTGTTTTCAGCCAATCAGACAGTTTCACAGGTTCTGTGACTCCAAACTCTGGGTTTGACTGAGCATGTGTGTTTGTCTTTGTCTGTGACAGTGGAGAATATATGACAAACACTACCTGTCTCCACAGTTGTAATTAACACAGGTGATTCTCCAGCTTTCCCTGATTGAGCCGCACCAATCTCATTACGCTTCAGCCTTTCATTTTTCCCTGTGACAATAACACATAGTACTAAACTACACCAGTATGATTTTACCTAATTGGTTTTTCTTTTCTTTTTTTTCCTTTTTGTTTTTTTTAATGTATTGAATATGCAAAGAAGTAATCAGCTACCATAGTGTCAGTAAAGGATTTGTAAAGAGCTTTGAATGTTAAAGTAATAGTTTTACTTTTATAATAAGCAGTACTTGAATTTCTGTGGAATAATCTACCACTGATACAGTAGGACTTTGTTCCAGTGTTTTTTTTTGTTTTTTTACAATTGCAAAACTGTGGCTGGCTTGCATGGGGGTGCTAAATTTAGTGTATTATATCAATATTGTTACATTTATTTTATTGTAGCATTGGTTTGGTTCGTAATTCTTGTGACATCAGTACAATGAAATTTGTTCTTGTTGAAAGTCTACGAGAAATCATTCAAGAATCTGAGGAAATGGCTGTATGCAGTTAAATTTATCCTATGTTATATCTGTAGTAATGAGTTTTACAGATCGGTTTGTTTGGAACAAGGTGGCGAAAGCCATTGGTTTTGACCTTCGTTTAGTCTGGTACCTTGACCAGTTTTTAGTTTCCCAGAAGCAGAACCTGGGAGTTTTCTTCATATGCCATCTCTCTATATGTTGTGATTTACTGGTTTAATCTGTCTTTTTTTTTTTCTCTCATTTTAGTATTCAGAGAAAGCCCTCTACAACCAACTGAGCTTCTACAGATACATCTTTGACTGGGAATATGCCATCAACAAGGTCCTGACGGCTGAAGATAAATGTAAGACTTTGCAAACACTTCAGCTATTACTAATTAGAATTAGCCTGACAATTCGCTCACAAATATTATACCATAAGCGTTCGTCCAGCACACATTTCCAACTCTATGCGCACACACACCTTACAGCGGTTGGAGGCGGCCACTAGGTTGGGTTAAGAATCCTCAACTCCTCGAGTCGAAAGCCGTAATTCAGGCGACGGATTCAATCACCGAATGGCGCGGTGCAGAATGCAAAGCGGTCCAATCAGTTGGAAGGAAGAGGGGAGTGAGTGAGAGAGAGCCTCCTCTCATCCCGTAGGCCTTCGATAATAGCGCTGGCTATGTTGATTGAAAACAGTTTTTAGATTTTGGAAAATGATAGGGCGAGTAATTGGAGAGAAGGCTAAAGGATAGCCCTTCATAAATAATGGGACATGGAGCATATGTTTTCAACGGG
The DNA here is from genome assembly GCA_023029165.1 of Gobiocypris rarus. Taxonomy (NCBI): domain Eukaryota; kingdom Metazoa; phylum Chordata; class Actinopteri; order Cypriniformes; family Gobionidae; genus Gobiocypris; species Gobiocypris rarus. The sequence goes on along the minus strand of CM040924.1, from coordinate 12,405,195 downwards.
CCGTTGGAGGATCCAGACCGCTCACGGCCGCTGCTAGCCGAGCCGTGGCTACTTACCCACAATCCTTTTTGATTGATGTCACTTGATTAAAAAGGACCTCTTGGAATAGACTTATACATTTATTTATTTATTTTTACATGTGCCGATGAGGTTCCTAGCCGGGCGCGAGAGCCGTAGATAAATATAATGTGTAATCAATAGATGACCACTCAGAACGTGGAGCAGGCCGAGGAGAGAGTGTTTCGGGGGGCGGGGGCCTAACATGATTATAGACTTGGCTTCTCTGGGAAATTTTATTTCTTTACTTTTTCTCGGCTGTTGTTTCTGGGAGTAATTGTGGCCAATCTGCTGCGTTCTGTCAGCCACACTGCCCATCACTGCAGTCAAGGCTCTAATTCCTGAAGGAGTGATTTTAACTCTCTAGCCCTGATTTTCACCAGGCAGAATGAGAGGTGACGTTACTCCTCCTGTCCTCCTCCTTTTTTTTCTTCTTTTTTTTGCAATTGTTCTCAGAAACCATTTATTTTTTTTATTTATTATTTGTACTTTTTTTTTAAATCTCATTTATCATGCCATAACATGTCATAAATACGTGTAGCTCCGCCACGTACACGTGTATATTGTGGGATTAGTGGAAGACATCACACATGGCTTTGAAGTATAGCCTCGAAATGGTTATCTCCCCTCTCACTATAATACTACACATTACTGTATTATAGACCACAGGGTTTACAGGGGTCTAGGGGTGAAATTACAGGGCTGCATGGCTTGTACTTCCTTTTACCTGGTCCAGTTTCTTATTCAGACCCTGGGATGTAACTCTGCCATTTTATAGGAGTTCTGAATTTACTGTCTCGCACTTGACAACTGTGCAGTTACAGAATCAGTGTATTTTCATACAGGATTAGCTACAAGCTACTATGCCAGTAATGCTAGCTTCCCCTGAATGTGTAAAATAGTTGCCAACTTTTGACTTGACGTGAGGAGCTGCTTTTTAGACTTGATCCTTACTGACTGTTAAGCTGCAAAAATTCTGTATTCAATACAATACAATTACAATACAACTGACTGACAGATCCGATGTGTGCGCACTAACACGAACAAACAAATGGAAACAAGAACTTTCAAAATGTGGTCAGGTATATTCTATGACAAAGATTGTTTTTAGTAATTCAGTATGAATTTTAGTAATGTTTAAATGGTTAGGACATGGTGTAAGATGCCTCAGACCGCGCGCAATCCTAATATGCACAGAATTATAGTATTTCAAAAGATCTGTCATGACGAGTGTTCACGCAAAAATTATCTTTTACGTCTTATGTTTGGTTAAATGTTGGGGGAAAACAGCCGATGTGTAACATTAATTTAGATCCGTGCGGCACAGTAGGTTTTTATATAGGCTGTCTGTTTCATTAATGTTAACCAAACAATTGTGGTGTCATGGAGAAAAAAAAAGTTGAACGTACATTCTTTTCCTATAGATATTTGGTTTTGACTTGGTGTGTCAAATTTGGTATTATTACCAGAGATTTTAAGTTAGCTGACTCTATCAACTTCAAACAGGTGTAGCTCAGTCATTTTTTCCAACAGAATGTGAAAATAAATAACTTTCAAAATATACTCATTGCGACTCATTTTGCCAGCACAGGTCAAAATATGTTAGCTGGATGAATGGATATTTACAGGTATATATGTATAATATATATACACAGTACTGTGCCAAAGTCTTAGGCATGTTAGTATTTTCACTCAAAAAATATTTTACGCCTGTTATTTATATATTTTTCTGTAGTGCATCAGTAGGAAATATCAGTTTATGTTTCTAAGCATTAATTTTGCCATTAATTACAATAATCCAGTGAGATTTTTGTATGCACAAGGAGTCTGACAACAGCTGGTATTCTCCACACGGAGATCTGATCTCACCATCGAGTGTCTGTGATTTACATGAAGAAACAGGAAAAAACTGAGATAGACTAAAATGCAAGACACTTGAAGAAACCTACCTTGAAGAAAAACTATGTGCAATTGTACCTAGGACTAAAGCTGTTTTAAACACAAAGGGTGGTCACACCAAACATTGATTTAGTTAATAAAAGTTAATTGATAAATAAAATCTGTTTGACATTATTTTTTAAAGCAAAAAAAGGGAAATGATTCAGTGATGCTAACAGAGTTCAGTCAAAGAGATTCACATCTGAGGCATATCATTGAATGGTCAAGTGGTAAAATGAAAATAACCATAACATGACAATAAACCACACAAGGGCTTGGAAGGTTGTGTTTGTAGATCTTTCTAGAAGCTTGTTACATTCCACAACCAAAGTGTGTTTTCTTCGATGCATTTGCACCGATTACCAGAGCACAGCGAACAAAGGTAGAGGGTTGAGCTGTGGTCTGCCGGTGTTGACGGTGATGGAAATGCTCAGGAGCGATAGTGGAATAAAGTACAGTTCAGAAAACTTTTAGCTGCCCTCTTCACACACACACACACACACACACACACACACGCCTTCTCGTAATTTACCAACCACCTCCTCCTCACACCATGAGACATTTAGTGTCGTATCTGCCAGATTTTCTGTCTGTCTCTGATGACGGAGGAATTGCTTTTAAAGTGGGCATTATGCCAGACCAGCAGCACAATAGAAAAACCAATCTTCCCCCTATTCTGTCTGCTCCGCTGTTATTGTGGAGCTTTAGATAACTGGAGACGTACGTTGCTGGTAGATTGAGCAAGAGAGAGCTGTTTCTGCTGGACGCCAAGGCTGGAGGTTAGAAGTCTCCAGCTGTTTTCGGCTGTGGCCGCTGGAAGCCATGTGAACAATGAGAAGGGGTGAATAAACCTTTTGGTCAGTCTGGGAAGTTAAGCCCGAAGAGGTGTTAAAATTACATGCTGCCTTGATGGAGTTTGTTTGGTCAGGCTGCAATGCTTCGTCTTTGCCAGGGGTGGTGCTGTGGTTTTGGTCTGGTGGGATGCATTGCAGGGCTGTGATGGAGGAGGGCCGTGGTGAATTCATCCCTCTGTTGCTTGATGGTGAAATTGCTGGTCAGTGCTTTATCCATTTGCAGTCTTTTCCTCACTAGATTACCTGATTCCTTCAGAGAGGAAAGACTGATGGAAATTGGCGTCCCAACCCCCCTTCACACAAATACACACTTGCGCACACACACGTACATACACAGTGAGAGAGAGAGAGAACAAAGTAAAGGGCTTTCTCTCAAGTATCTATATCTAAGGAAATCACTACAGAATGCCCGTAACCTGTCCCCTCGCCACTGAATGTCAGATTCACTCCACACGCTCTAACCCTGATCCAACTGATCATTTTCATCTCGGTAATGTTTAAACATATATATATATGTATATGTATATGTATATGTATATATATATATATGTATATATGTATATGTAATGTATATATATATATATATGTATGTATATATATATATGTATGTGTATATATGTATGTGTATATATATATATATGTGTGTATATATATATGTATATATATATATATATATATATATATATATATATATATATATATATATATATATATATATATATATATATATATATATATATATATATATATATATATATATATATATATACATATACATATATATATATATATACATATATATATATATATATACATATACATATATATATATATATATATATATATATATATATACATATATATATATATATATACATATATATATATATATATATATATATATATATATATATATATATATATATATATATATATATATATATATATATATATATATATATATATATATATATATATATATATATATATATATATATATATATATATATATATATATATATATATATATATATATATATATATATATATATATATGAAAAGATGAATCATTGTTATTCACTTTACCTGTCAGTGGTCATATTATGCCTGATAGACTTGGTGTATTTATCACACAGACTGATATATTTCAAATGTTTATTTCAATTAATTTTGATCATTATAACCGACAACTAGGGATGATTCCAAATTCAGTATCTCAGAAAATTAGAATATTGTGAAAAGGTTCAATATTGAAGACACCTGATGCCACACTCTAATCAGCAAATTAACTCAAAACACCTGCTAAGGCCTTTAAATGGTCTCTCAGTCTAGATCTGTAGGCTACACAATCATGGGGAAGACTGCTGACTTGACAGTTGTCCAAAAGATGACCGTTGACACCTTGCACAAGGAGGACAAGACACAAAAGGTTATTGCAAAAGAGGCTGGCTGTTCCTGCTGCTGACCAACTTTATGGAGATGCAGATTTCATTTTCCAACAGGACTTGGCACCTGCACACAGTGCCAAAGCAACCAGTACCTGGTTTAAGGACCATGGTATCCCTGTTCTTAACTGGGCAGCAAACTCGCCTGACCTTAACCCCATAGAAAATCTATGGGGTATTGTGAAGAGGAAGATGTGCGATTATGCCACACCTAACAATGCAGAAGAGCTGAAGGCTCAGAGCAACCTGAGCTCTCATAACCCCTGAGCAGTGCCACAGACTGATCGACTCCATGCCCCGTCGCATTGCTGCAGTAATTCAGGCAAAAGGAGCCCCACTTAAGTATTGAGTGCTGTACATGTTCATACTTTTCATGTTCATACTTTTCAGTTGGACAAGATTTCTAATAACCCTTTCTTTGTATTGGTCTTCAGTAATATTCATATTTTCTGAGATACTGAATTTGGGATTTTCCTTAGTTGTCAGTTATAAGTTTGTTGTGTATGGCACATAGCCACAGACCAGTCAGGGTGCCCATGCTGACCCCTGTCAGCAGCCGAAAGAACCAACAGTGGGTACGTGACCATCAGAACTGGACCACAGAGCAGTCAAAAAGAAGGTGGCCTGTTCTAATGAATCACATTTTCTTTTACATATATCGGTGTGTACACAGGGTTTGAAATTAACACCCGCCAAATGCGGGTAAAAATCAACTGTGACGGGTAACACTGTCAAATAACTAGCCAATTTGCTGGGTTAACTGTACTTACAGTATGTTTGCATTGAAGCAATTGCGAAGATTAAAACATAACAATTTGGATACTTGCCTGGGATAATTAACCCAAGTAAAAAAAAGCAAAGACCCATCAAGCAAAAAAACAGACCCTGGCTTATCCTGAGACCACAGGTTTGTTTTGTACTGTATTGATCTGTCAACCTAAAATATATTTTTGGTGATCAATGACCATCTGTATTTTTATTAACTAATGTTATCAAAGATTAACAAATGCAGTTGCACATGTATTGCTCATGAGCTTCATGAAAAAGTCATGGAACTTTACAGTGCATTAATGTTAACAAATACTTTTGAAAAAACTTTTGATTTAAATGGGTTTGATGTAAATGATCAACAAGTGATGATTTATCTCTCATCCTCCCGCAATTAATTGGAATGTTTTATTACTTGGCCTGCTGGATCGGTGGCTATAATGGCAAACTGTGCATCACTAACACACACACACTCAGTAGATTGTGTAATAATCATATTACACATAATTATAATCAGTCAAATGATTTGTAACATTGCAATACTATCACATTTTTTTAAAAATTTACTCACAAGTATGTTGCATCATTCCTGTCGGATTTTTAAATCTCATTCTGTCTGCAAATCCAGTGTCTTGTTTACAAACGAATCCACTGTGAAATTGAGCGAACAAACGTTTTACCCACGTGAGCTGGCACTTCATTAAAAATAAAGTTCAACCGCGTTCCTAACATTGGAATCGAATGAAGCTTATGCAGCGACTGTTCTTCCATAACAAGGCACTGCACAATATTTTGTGTTTATTGCTTCAATCCGGTTTAGCTCCATGTAGGCCTTTGTTATTTGTGTTACATGTCATGTGTGAATCGGTGGGCGGTGAGGCAGCGTTTCACTGCTTTTCGCTGCCCTCTGACATCACAGGGAAGCAAATTTGCAGATGGATCATTTGATGAGCCAGCTGTTAATAAAAGCTTTTCTTTGACTAACAGGGGAGTTTTCAACTCCAAAACTTGCAGGATATTCTTATAATAAGATGACCTTTTATATATCAAAAGCTGATTTCTCTATTCATGAGCCCTTAAAATAATGTATTAGTAAATGTTGAAATTATTTTTGACAAAGATTAGTAGAAGTGCAGGTCATTATTAGTTAATGTTAACTAATGTAGTACACAAATGTTAACCAATGAAACCTTACTGTAAAGTGTATTTTTCTTCTTCTTCTTTTAGGCTAGTAAAAGTTCTGAATGGCTGGTAACGAAAATTTAGTTGCCAAATTGGCCGGTGAATGAGCGGCTCTCTGTGAACAAACACCTGAAACCGCACAGAATGCTGCTTCAGACAGCTTACCAGTGCCTTATCATGTTTTGAGTATCCTCGTAAGCAAATGAGTTAAAAAGTGTTAAAGTCTCCATCAAGGTAGCTGTTCACAAAATGAATCCACCTCTTCTTGAGATAGTCGTTTTTTTGTTTTGTAGGCTGTTTTGTAAGTTGTAGGCTGTAGTAACTAACTGTAACTCAATCTAGCGGGTGAACTGATGTGAGATTGCGAATGTACTCTAGTTATGGGGGAGGGGCCACATGCCAAGCGGCTCCAGTGCGTCATCGAGCCACCGTTTTAACCCCGCCCAAAAAATCCGGAACACAGCAATGGTGAAAAACTTCTTAACGGTCTAAATTCTGAATTCAGTACTACATAGTTCACAGTCTTTGTAATGTTTCAACAATACATTTCTAACATTTCTAATGTGTTTAGAAACAAATCTCAGAATTGCCTTTACAGGGACTTTAAAGGAATGCAAAGATGAAAGTACTTAAAGAGACAGCAGCCTCATAAACCTGCTGCTGTCTGTGATTAATGTTAATCAAAGAATAAAGACAAAGAGAAAATCACTCTGCTCTTGACTGAATAATGTTTGTAAATTTAATAAGGATTAATCTCAATATAATTTATAATTTATGCAGTGAAGGACTTTGAAGTGTTTGATAACTTGAATCAGTTTCTGTATATTTCTGTTAGACCTTACATGGGTCAAAAACAATAACCTTTTTGTGCTTTTTAGCAGGTAAAAAACCTTAGTGTTGAACCCTGATATATTGAATGACATGAGTAAATGTGACATTTATTGGTTTTATGTGAAGTTCACTGAAATGTAAGTTTTTTTTGTTTGTTTTTTTAAGCGATATAAATGTTAAAATGTATAGCTTTCAATGGTACTGTAATATTGAATGGCTAAATGTTTATTTTAATTTAAATTACGTTTTATTTATATTATATAATAATAATAATAAAGTATTGCTTTGGTAGTATTGATAGTATTGTTTGTAGGTATTGCACTTATTGAACATTTGCCATACAAGAACTGCTAATGACACTATTCTTAAACATCCTGTCTGGATTTGAATTAAGGTAGCTGTTAAAAACAACTTTTTACCAATTTGTTTTGTTCTCCTCAAACATTTTTGCGTTTATTGAACCAAGACACCTGAGCTTCTGCTCATATTTAGAATAGCCTTTATAAATCAAACCAAAATATTTTTTTTAAATAGCTTTTAGAAATCACACCCATTTCAAATTGGATAACTGCCTTAAGTTAATTTAACAGCATTTTCCTTATTAAAAGTTATTTATTTTTATGATATTAACACCTTCTATTTTGGGCTAATTCTACTGTAATGTACATCTACAGACCCACCGGAGTCTCTGGTCCTCTGTCAGTAAAAATGAATCAAAAGTGCTTGTTTGACTCCCTTGATCCTCCTGTCCAACCGCCTTCACCGGCATTCGCAGTGGCTCTGCCAGCAGATTATATCACACACATGAATTGTGTCTGCACGCAGCGTGCGTGGGGTGCTTTTTCTTTGTGTATATCGGCGTGTACGCGTGTGAGAAATGAGACATTTAGAGTCTGATCTACATGTAAACCACAGTCCTCCGCCTGATTGCAGCTACTGAGTTAAATGTGGAGGCAATTTCATGCACGGCAGGAGTCCTTCCATAATAAAACAGTTTTTTCTGCAGTTTTGAAAAAATTAGATATCCCATATCAATGACTTCCAAATCATGTTGAACTCTGATTTCATTCTTTTCATGAAGAGCAATTCATAACGTCTTTTAGGCAAGCCCTTTTGCTCCCTCCTTTCCATTTCCTTCTCTCTCTCTCCCGCTCTGCATCCGTCGCTCTCTGTATCTCTTACTCGTTCTAATTCGCTCTCCCTCTCTGCCTTGTCTCCTCTTAAGTGTGGGCAGTGTGATTATGTTCAGGCAGTAATGTAATTTCACTGCATTGATAAAATAGAAATTGTCCTTTATCTGTGTACTGATAGTGCTCAATTTGCAGGCGAGCTCCTCGGCAACCTCTTCAGGGCACGACGCGCATGCCCTCCCCAGCCCTCCTCCCCACGCTCTGCCTGCCTTGAGCTGCTGGAAATCCACGGGTGCGATTGTCAAATCAATTATTCATTCTGTGCAATTACACTCGCACAAAGAACTTTTCTCTGCTCGGAATGATGATTAAATTAAAAGCTATTCCAGCTGCCTGATAACATCTAATAGAATATTCATAAGCAGCCCAAATGGAATGTATGATCCCCATTAACTTCATCATGCTCACTTAATTACATGCTTGTTATTGTATTTACACCTTGTTAGAGCACATGGAAGCTGATACACTCTCTCTCTCTCTCTCTCTCTCTCTCCGGACTATCTTCTACGTCCTGTCGCACCCACCCTCTTTCTTTTTTTCACTCTGTATTCCTCTTTCTTCTTCTGTCTGCTCACCTCTTTTTCTCACGTCTTCCCTCACTATCTCGTCACATCTTTTCTCCCTCTTAAAAATGCTATTTATTTTAAATGCGACCCCTGCCGGGCCGGGAGGGAACGCAAGGTCTCTGACAACCTCTGTGGCTTTTAGGTTTCTTTGATACATTCTGCACACAGTGATTGAGGGAAAAGAATGAAGAAGAGGAGAGGAGAAAGAGGGAAAGAGAAAAATTATTTTCTCCCACCTTTCAAAAATGATGACATGATTGCTTTCCCTTGATCATGCATCATCATCTTTCTTCAGCCCCCCTTTTTTTCTTTCTTTCCTCAGGTAAATAGTCCCCCTCTCCCTATTCCTTTCACCGTCTCTATCTTCTGCTGGAGGTAAAAATGCAAGTGATAATGGTAACTGGCTCTGCAGATGGTGCATTTGGAATACTATTCCCCTTTTTGATGTTCAGGTTTGGCCATTTTCTGCGCTTGACCTTTCTTCCCCTATGGGGCAACTCTGTAACTCTGTTTCTACTGTACCTGCTAATGGAGATGGACTGTGATCGAGTCCTAGACCACCAGTTGGGTGCTCAACAACATTTAGGGACACAGATTCAATCGTCTTTCAAGCATAAACATGTTTAGTTAAAAAAAACAGTACAGGGAATTTCAGTCTAGGCATTTGCATATTCTCAAGGAGCATTCATATAAAATGGTCATCTTGATTGGATCTCCTCTTCTCAAAGCAAAGATTTGCTTTTAACAAAAGTCTTTGGTTAAAGGCTTTTTGATTTAGTCTGCGATTCTCATTCAGTCCTGCTAGCCTGCCAGTGACTCCTCTATCGTCTCTATGGTATTGAAGGCCCTCCTGATGGGATAAATGACCTTGGATATCGACCCGATTGCATGACCCCGTGGACCCCTGGCAGAAGAGTCTATTTAGCTTCTGCAGACACCTAGCCCCTCTCGCCAGCGCTCTACCCTCAAACTGCCTGGATAGCCGGTTCCTTATCGATTCTCAAAGACTTTCATTTGAAATGATACTTGATAGACCTCTCCAAGTACATGTCCATGAGCGTAGTTCGATATTATGACTGATATTTTTCTTTTCGGATCAGTTTTGACTCGTTATGGATCCACTCCAGCCCTGTCTGCTGCAGTGTTTTTTGTTTTGTTTTTGATGGAAGAAAGAAGTATATTTGTGACCAAATGTATGTTTGGGGACATGTCACGTGTAGTGATATTATTTTAATGTGTTAATTATAGTTTAGTATGATCCAAACCCTGTTTTGGTATTAATGTTTTGTTGTCTTTACGGTAGTTTTAATATTGAATATTTTTTATTTACTTTCTAAAGAATGGCTGTATTATACCATGCTCACGACCTAAACTTTAACATGACTTCATAAAAACATATTTGGAGTAACTCTTTTCCCACCAGAACACAGAATTTTCTGTTTTCACTGTTATATGCTAGTGGGCGCTATGACATCTTTTGAAAGAGTACAGAATCTCCGGATCAAAACACAGATGAAGAAGCAGCAGAAACAAGTGATATATTTAATCAAATGCATATGTAAAATAACGCAATCGACAGCATATAAATCAAAACCCAGGATGAGATACAGGACTGTGCAAGCATTATGGGAGTTGATTAACTTAATCTACTCCATCTATGTTTTGATAATCTTTTTGAATCCAATCCAGATGTATATGAAGAACTTGATCCCACCCCCACCCTTTTTACTCAATGTTGCCTTTATGGAACTTACCCACATTCAAGTGTTGATAAAAAATGAATGCATTCTTTTTTCTTTTTTTTAAAGCAGTATATTGTATTGTATATTGCATGTTCAGATATTCAAACAACAAAATATTCTGGTGGCCATGAAATTTGCGAAAATGATCAAAAACACTGGCGATGGTCAATGTTTTAAAAATATGATGAGTATTATTATATTTGTTGTTATTAAAATATTTTATTTATTTATTCATATAATTATTTTTCTATTGATCCCTTTCCATCATTTATATGATTTTTTTAAATGCAGTATAAATGGATGTTTATGCTTTGAAAATACCTAGATGCCTTTAATATTTTAGCAAAGAGGTCCCTTGTGAGGGGATCATGATATTTAGGGCTCACTAGCATCCAAAAGTTTGAACGGTCTGGTGATTTTTAACATATTGTTTGTTTCTCTTCTCAGTGAGATTCAAGATTGGCTGGAAAGGAGAAAAGGAAGTGTACAAAATGCTGAAGGATGTAACAGACAACGTCCTCGCCACCAGCGGATACTCTGAGGTCAACCTCGCCAAACTTTTCCAGGCCTTTATAGCCATCAAGTACTGACCAACTGTCCCGAAGCAGTCCTGGGTAATCGGATGTGGCATAATATTTATGCCTTTCTGCCCACCAACAGAAGCCTTACAATGTTATATTTTCATTTTTTATTTCCTGTCTGCTGTAAATACACCTTGTGATTTTGTAATCTATGCTATTTTCTAGCTCACTTGCTTTACATTTGTAATCCCTGACATCGTTTTTGTGGCTGACGGCTTAGGCGTGAATTAAGGTCAAAGGTGACGAGCTCACAGTCAATCTGCATGTAATCACCAAACCTTTCCATGTTTGAGCACCTGTCTCTCGCTCTAATCTGTGTTCTTGTGTCCCATCCCATTTAGCCTTTGTCCAGGTCTAATCGATGATGAATCTGTGGTAAAATGGCCATGATAAGGGGCTAAAGACGCTCTCAACTCAACTCAGCCCCCACTCCCCCGGTAGCACCACACACACTGGGTTTTTAGAGATAACAATCAGGGGTAATGACAGGCAAGTTCATGGGGGGGGGCTTGTAGCGGTTTGAAGGGGTCTTAGTTCAGTAATGACTTCTCTACTACCCCCTTCATTTTTAACAGCACAGCAATTAGCCAATGATACAGAGGTAGCCAGTGATTTCTGGAGTTTTGAACGATTGAACTCATGTTTGAACTGCTCTCAGCTGGTATGTTGTGAATTTATTGCTTCGCGACGTTCGGTCTGCGCCTGGCGGCTTATGTTGCATGTTTTTGAATGTTCATTGCCTATGAAAGTGTCTTAGGATTCCTAATTGTTTTTGATACGGAAACGTCAATAAAAGCATTTCATAACACTTTTACATTCCCTTTTTTCCCCCCGCTCTTTGATTATTTTATTTCACTATGCTGCAGGGAGTGATGACATTTACACATTTGAAGAGGGCCAGTTAACTTCTCCAAATGGAAGGCTTCATTTTCAAGACCTGGAGAATGGCAAGCCAAGAGTGTGTGAAAGCGAGGAGATTAGTCCACTTAAATCGAGTCGGTTTTAAGAATGTGGTGCTTCACTCGCTCATTCCATGTGTTTATAATGACAGTTAGACGATGTCTTTAACCATTTCATCAGATGTCAATTTCCATAAATGCCATGCTTGAAAAAATCGCCTTAAACGGCTGCGACTAATGGCACCGACCTTGGAGAGTGCAGCAACACTTAAGAGCTACTTTCTGTCCCCAGCGTGACAGACAGCATTGTAGGTCTTTGCTACCAATGTATTAAACATATATAGGCCTATATATACATTTAGCTTAATGTGTGCGCCCAGCTTGGAATGATACTTAACAGATGCAGGTAGTTCCTGAACATTATGTCGCACTTTTACAAGATTAAGTCATCGCATGATCTGGGGCTTTCAACAGGACATTCCTTTAACGTGAACGTGCTTTTGTCGTGCCCGCGGAGGCTGTTTTCAAACTGGGCCACTCAATGCAGACGAGGCTTTGCATTAATTTACCCCACTAAGCTAATAAGAATGATTCGTTTTTGTTATGCTAAGCTTTATTGCCTGTCTTTTTGACCAGAATGGTGGTGTTGAGCAAAGCGGTGGACAAGGTTCTCTTTGATGAGGGAATTAGTGCCCTATTCTTTCTCTATTATTCATGGCATCGCGGAATATGTAAGTACCCGTGGGTGTCAAAAGGAAAGCCGGCCCTATTGCAAAGTGCTCCTCTTGTTGCTCTGAATAGCAGGCTATGAGATGATAAACCGCTTAATACACTGGACTAATTGGATGAGGGTAAAAGAGACGAAGGAATTAAGGCACACCAAAAGGGGACAGGGTTCCAGTGGCCCGCCATTCAGCCCTTTTCACCGTGATTTCTTACTCTACTGCTCCAATAGGAAACGAGAGGCTCATCAAAGCGCCTTTAGTGCTTTCACCTACCCCCGGTGACTTGAGCTGTGTCGGGATGGAAAGCGTGATTATTCGCTGGTTGTTGAAGCACAGCCCAGTGAGCCAAAATCAAGGGAATGCATGTGAAATTTGACCATGCATTTATAAACTGTCAATGTACACTTCATTTGGAAATGTTGTAGTTTGTACTTTATACTTTATATTTTTGGGTCTTTCCACAAATTATTGTGTTCCTTGTTAACAAGTAAATGATGACGTGGAAAGTTAGAATTTTTAACAAAAAAAATCCTGCTTTTTTTATAATGTATAGCTAATATGGACATTTAATTTTTTTGCGGGGAAATTATTTATTCTCTCTCCTCTCTATTTTATTTTTTTATTTTTATATGTGGACATTTTATTTAAGAGACTTGAGTTCCCATTATTACTATCTTAAGGGATATGATGTACAATTCCATAAACTATAAAAAAAAGTTATGAACTTTTGAAAAGACGAGCTTGTCAGTACGACATAGTCTTAAATATGGAACCCTGCAACCAGGACTTTGTACAGGAAACAGATTATTAAAAACTGGATATTTGTAGAAAAATTTTCTTCTACTAAAAAATTTTTCACGATATTGAGAAAAGACCAAATGACAAATACATTTATCAACTTTTCTTTAAGTTTCTTGACAGCATGTGTGTTATGTATATGTATGTGTATGTGTGTATATATATATATATATATATATATATATATATATATACATATATACATTTTAAATTTGCCTTTACATATTGCTTTTTGAAAATGAAATTGCACCTATTTGCTGGAATTACTTGGGTGCCTTTATTTTTTAATACTGGTTCCCAAACAGGTGTTTTGGCACTCTAGAGAGTACTCTGTGGTCAGAACATTGACAATAAAATCTACACACACTCTACAAATTTAGTCTCCACAAAGTCTGTTTCTTCATTCATGCATTGTAAGAAAATAGTTAAAGAGAAAGTCGCCCTGAGCACTTCAGGTCAGTGCCTCTACAATTGTGGCGAGCATTCCCCAGATATTACGAGCAAATTGGTTTGCGATTCATTAATAATGTTCACAATAAGATTAAGGCATTCTAGAAAATCTCATAAAAATCTCAACAGAAGTGGGCTGCACGCTCCAGTGGTCCCTTCTACAAATAGAGGGGGGTGAGGTCTATGCGCCTCGCTTGGAGGTATGGCACTGGAGAGAAAATTGGTTTCCTTTGCTTAATGCTCCTTTGAACATATTCTCGCATGCCAACATGTTTAATATGGACTTGCTGCAAGAGGGGGGTCCTTGACGCGCGATGTTTAGAAGAATTTGTTGGGCGTTATAGGAGCACTGATCCCCTCCGCCTCCCAACGCGTCTTCAGCTCGTTTCCATCTTCACTGATCCTGCTTGTTTGTGGCGTCATAATGAAACGGATTAGCGCGGGTAAAACAAGGAAAGGAGAAATCTTTTCAGCGGCGCGCGCGATAAAGGAGAAAATTAATCCTTGAGGTAATTTCACGCGATTTGGTTCGACACCATAGACGGGTCAAATGGGCGAAAATGACTTCGTTTGAATGGAGCGCATTGATTGCCGTAATGGCATCGTTTCGCGCGTGAGATCCAACGGAGAGGGATTTGGGGGAATTAAATAAGGAATTCGAAAGAAAGACTTTTTTGATAAACTGCTTGTTACTTCATTAATGAGAAAAGGACTTAACTGAGTTGGGCATTTACAGATGTTGCTTCCAATTTAGCGCCTTTACAAGTTGTAAGGCCTACGGCGGATGAGATGGCGGAATAATTACAAGGCGCTTTTTGTCAAGCGTTGGATAGCCCCATAGACCCGTCATGAATATAATCATCTGACTAAATAAAAATAAATACGTTATTTTGTTTATGCTTGACATAACTTATCATTAGCAAACTGAAACAAACAAAAAAGCTCTTTCCGCTACATAAATGTTTACTTTAGTTTACAGTATGATTGCTGTTAGCCACAGCGATTCATGTTTTTAAGTGACCACTTAAATAGTTTTCTCTTATTAGCGACTCCCACTGAATAATTGCCTATTTAGGCTACTTCTAGAAATTCAACGAATCTTATGAGGGCATAAAACCAGATATGACTTTTTGAATTGTAATCGCGTCTATTCATGCATTTTAAAAATATTAACATGCCATTGACATTTGTTTTTATGATCGACACAACTCATTTTACCAAAAACAACTGCGTATTATATTAAATTTAATTCGGATATCAGTTGTAAATAATACAGAAGGGTTTGTGTTTCACCAGTTTCTTTTATTTCGACTTGACTGCTCCCTGCGCGCGACAGGGATTTCAACTCTCACTGAATAGCAAAACTTCCCGGTCTGGATTTCAAGCTCTCTACCGGTCAGACATAAATAATCATCTAAAAATCTAAAATTTGAATCAAACGAACAGAGGATGAATCTACGTGAAACCATTCCTACAGCACTACACTGAGAGCATAATTCTCAAAACATCTTTTGAAATAAACTTTTTTTTTTCTTGCCCCCCCTTTCATTCATTTTAAAACAGAGCTATATATACAGGATACCCTTAACAGATCAGTAAACAGGCTAAAATGTAGATTTTCACATTTTTCATCCTTAAAACAAACCAAGCATTTCTTTTTCATTATTTTTTTTTCTCCTAAATATATTTAACATAAGAGTTGAAAACAAAGTAAAGCTGAGGATTCATTCTCAGAAATTGGATTTGCTTTGTCAATACTGAGGCCAAACTTGATATGGTTCAGGGTGGGTAGCAGGTTGTGGCAGTTCCCTTTGGCATCGACCCATCTCTGCTTCGGCACTGAGAGAAGACTAGGAAGAAATTAGAGTTCTCTGTGTATTGCAGTGAAGTTCTTCTCTGTGTGGGTGTAAATGTGTCCTTTGCCATCATTTGCTCCCGACCCAAAAGACTGGATTGATTTAATGACTTTACCAAGCACAGCCTCCCTAGCGTTCCCTCTGAGGTGCCTACATTACACT
Organism: Gobiocypris rarus; assembly: GCA_023029165.1. Classification (NCBI taxonomy): domain Eukaryota; kingdom Metazoa; phylum Chordata; class Actinopteri; order Cypriniformes; family Gobionidae; genus Gobiocypris; species Gobiocypris rarus. Next base: position 12,389,151 of record CM040924.1, on the reverse strand, counting down.
CAGAATCTTTATGTTCAGGGTTTTTTTGTTTGGTGGACTTTGTAAAATTTAGTGATGTCCAGTGGGAGGCTATGTGGTTTGGTGATGACTCCAGTGTCAGATGGGTCTCCGGTGTGCTAGTGCTATATGGATTTGGTCGTGCTTTTTGTTGAGATGGTTTCTTTAATATTTTGTTTTGTTTTTAAGGAGAAGGATCAGCATACTTCCTTCCCTGCAGTGCCGGACGGCAGGATGTTCAGTTGGGTCAACTGGGCCGAATGTTCCTTTGCTTTGAGACGCAGTGCTGCGATGCTGGATGCCCTGCGGTCAGCTGCCGTGGAGGATGAGGAAGAAGGCGGGTCTGGCAGGGTTGCCGGCGGCTGCACTGGACCCTCCACTGGCGGTGCAGTTTGGCGCAAGAGAGCGGCGGCCGTGGAAGCACTGGTCAGAGGACCCATACTTGAGAAGAGTCTAGAGGAGAGAGACCGAGTTCCTGTGATACAACGTACTTCACTCATAAACATGCTCACACCAAATTTAGATTTCATTATTGCCATAAATATATATATTTATATGATGAGATGGCGTTCTTTATTGGCATATTTTTTAATGAAGAACCTTTTGCATCCATGGAAACTTTCCATTTTACAAAAGCTTCTTTCTTAAAGGTTCTTCAAGGTTCACACTAAGAAAAACAGATTCTTTGTGGAACCTAAAAAGGTTCTTCTATGACATCTCTGTTCTATGAAAAGCCCCCTTTTGGAAGAGTGTATATGATAAGTACAACTTTGACTTATTGTGATTGCGAATGTTCTTTACCTGCCAAAAGTGGGTCCAATGAAGGCTGGATGCCTGAACATCGCTGTGCCCAGGAAGGTTCCTAGGCCGAGGGATGTGGCAGGAGGGAGGCCGGAGCTGTTTGGGGGTGGAGCCAGGCCTGGGAATGCAGCAGCAGCTGCTGCTGCGGCAGTCCACGCTGACTCCAGAGCAGGGTGAGGGTGAGGTGGGAAGGGTCCTCCTTCCAGGTAGTGACTCAGGGGGTGAGCGGCTGCCAGCGGCCCAGGAAAGGGCAGGCCCGCTGGGTGACCCTGGACTCCTGCCTTTTCACGTTTCCTCCACTTTGCCCTTCGGTTTTGAAACCAAACCTGAGATTTGGGACAGAAGCCTTATTAAAGTCCAAACTTTGCTGATGTTCTGCTGAATGCAGCTAATTTTACTACGCCATTACGTTTGAAGTCAGGAACATGCTTAAATAGTTGGCCTTGAGAAGTTGAAAATGGTCCCTTCATGTTTCTGATCCAGAGTCATTAATATTCCACCTGACAGCCTGCATGGTCGTTTAAGCATGAGCTTGTCGCTCTTGTTCATGTGCAATATTTGGTTCGCTTTAATGAGGTGACAAATAGGCTGGAAGTCAAGGGTAATTACATGGCCCTAAACTTACGGTCTGTTACCCTAACTTTGCTAATTAAAATCTGGTTCGGGCAGAGCAAAAAACAGGGTGGAGCGTGGTAATTAAGAGCCGTGTTAACAAAAGCTGTCGGAACAGCATCCAATAACCATTAATGCACTTTAAATTAAATTCCTCCAAATGTAAGTTGCTTTCAAAAGGCTATTTAACTTTCCCACGATCCCCCTCCTATCCTGGTAAACCCCACCAGGTTGTGCCACAAGAACATGACCTGCAGACAGGGACTTCATAATGAAGGAAAGTGTCAACAGATGAACCACTAGGGACCTTGGCCCCTCACACATGCTGGAAACCGTTTTGCATTACGTGGCCCCTGGGGCATTTATTAGCTTTATCACCTCCTGATCGAGCCTGTTAAGTGATTTGTTCTCCCACATCTCCAAATTGACATCTGTTGTTTTACACGGCCAATAACCCTGGTGGCTTCCTCATGTTTGCACTGTCTCTTTGGTTATGAGAGTTGGGCTTGAACATGCGAGCCACGCTTTGAATAGAGAAAGGAGGGGTGGCAAACACCCTTAATAGTCTCTCACTCGTTCCAAGTGCAAAGCATCGGATCAATGCCGGTCTATTGCAATCACAAAATGGGAAATCAAATAGCATTATCCCCCCTACCCCTCCCTCTCCCCGCGCCGGCGATGAGAATTCAAACACCATTTTCTCCCTGGAATAGCAGTGTTTGCTCTCTCGCTAAGTGCGCTTTTATGAATCAGGGGCGTCTGTGTAATTGCCGCTAAAATGTTCGCTCTATTGTGTATAATAACTTTCGATAACAGGAAAGACCTTGCCATGACGTACAGGGTCATTTAACCAAGTTTACAATTGTCATTTTAAAATGAAATTAAATATAGACCATTAGGTATATTGTCTTAACGTCTATAGGCTAAAATAAGCAAATTGCAAGAATTCGCAGGCTCACATCAGTTAATCTTTACCTTCAAAATGTCGACAAGTTGTCATATTATAGGTAATTTCTCCCAGTTTGCTGCAATTTAAATCCTTTTAACATCTAAACGAAGTCAAGGTTCTCCACTGTTTTATACAGTACTGCACGTTAATATCATTGTGCACTTAAATTCGATCTATTTTTCGTTTTATTTTTGTGCTTAAAAAAAACAAAGGAAAAAGAAAAGAAAGTAAGCACTCACTTGCACGCGCGCTTCTGTCAGATCCAGCCTCATCGCGAGCTCCTCTCTGGAACAGAAAATGTAGATCATCAAAATGTGTGCGATTTCCCCCCCTCACAAACACCGTAAGAAAACAGATTTTGCCTAAATTGTCAGAAACCTATGAAAGCAATTTGGGGCTGATGAGAATCGAACGGATAACTTGTACGTTTTTCATAATGGGTCGTTTCGCTTTAGTGCACTGACTGTAACAACATAATGATGGAAATAATGGCATCTAGACTATTATATGACAATTGCGCATTTACTGAAAATATACCTGGCTAAATTTATGACAATTATCTACCACGTCAATATAAACATCGATATTTCATGATCAACAACGAACATTTTGGTTAAAGAAAAACGGTCCTCGGGAAAATTTGTCATTAGGCAGACTGATGTTTTTTAAGTTTAATAGACTTAAGTTGTGTGGAATATTGACTATTTTTCTTTCATACAACGAGACTGTACGAATAAATGTGGGGCAGTATTTTCAAAATCAAATTCAAAAACAAAATCCTTATTAATGTTCGGTTTTCGACAACTATGATTATCAATTGTACAGGAATATTTCATAATAAAAATATTGTAACAAATAACATTTTATAGTCTATGCATAACATCATAACATTAGTTAATATAGGGCTATCAGGTAATGCATCACATTCGTATTCAAATTAGGCTTACTTTTATAATGCTATTTTATTTAAAACCATAACATTTTTAAATGTTGATAATGAGAAGCGTTTAGCTAATATTTCAGTTTGACTTATCGGTATTTTGTGTGTTCCACAATTACATGAACCCAAAAAAATAAGGAATGAAAATAAAAATGGGCCCAAAACCCATTCACCCCCACAACAGTCACACTTAAATAAACTTCCTAATTAAAACTATTTATTTAGGCTGTACATTTGAGTGTGAAGTGGCTGCTGCTGGCCTATGCTCTTTTAAGGCCCATATTAACTAACTGACCCATAGAGAATAATGTGAGTCATACGAATAAATAGTACAGCATACACACATTTCAGTGATTATTGCTCCCTATTGTTCAGAATAGCACGGCGATTGTGTCCCTGATTTAACGTTACGATTAACCGATGTAGGCCTAATATTATTCTAGAAAACCGAAATATATTTAAATCATTTTCAGAATATAAAGAATTATTTTAGCTTTTAAACAGAATATAGCCTATATATTCTCCACAAATGTTTTGGTTCATGAATTTTTAAATTGATCAAAATGTACATCATTTAATGTTTTCAAAAAAAATATATATAATATTTTTAAATATAGGGCCTATTTAATTTTTTTAAAACATATAATTTATATACATATTTACCATAAATGTGTAGTATGCTACTTGGTTTGTATTGGAATTAAAAAGAAAAAATAGCCCATGGATAAGTGTTTTTTCGATATAATAATAATAAATTCATTATTTGTTTCAGCTACATAGATTTTTATTTAGATATTTTTATAGACCTATTTTTTTAAGTTCATTATTTTTCAGACATTTTCTGACGCATGCATCGTATTCATTAGCCTACATGAATATTATTTTTCAGTCATCGTTGTTGTCAAAATCTATTAACCACACACTGTCTAAACATCATCATGCTGAATAACGTGTGAAAGCTGTTGTGCGGCAATACCTGGTGAACACATCAGGGTAGTGTGTTTTTTGGAAGGCCCTCTCCAGTTCCTCCAGCTGGTAGCTGGTGAAGGTAGTCCTGTATCTTCTCTGCTTCCGTTTAAGCATCCCTTCCTCCGAGTCGCTGCCGGCCGATAGACACACACTGTCCTCTCCATCTTTTACATCCCCATCGTTGTGTAGGCTCTCTTCGTCCTTCGGAGACAGACTGGCGTCTCCGCACGCCTCCTCTTTGACAACATCCTCTTCAAACTTCAGAGTGCTGAGCTCCACCAGCTCCTGGGCCGTGTGCTCGGGACTCTGGCCTTCGTCGCTCTGGCTGAAGGGCGCGTTCTCCCTGTATGACTTGCTACGGCTGATGCTAACTTGTGGCGCTTGGCTGATTTTGAGACTCTCGCAGGCTTGGTCCAGCAATCTCTCCCTCTCACCCTTCTCTAGGTGCTCGTGAAACCCCCTCCCGGAGTCCAGGTATTTCCCCCCAGGGCCGTATAGCCGGCGCAGTTTGGGCGGCAGGTGCATCTCCGAGTCAAACGAGTTCTCTTTAGAGATAACTAGAAAAACAAAACAATATTATATTTTTAAATGCACCAAACAGCATAAATGAAGACAACATTATATACGCACATGTCCCTGTTAAGCTTTTGGGGGTATTATAAATATTATGAATTGTTTTTAGTAAAGAACATAACCATTAAATGTTTTTAAGTTTATATGGTTATAGCCTATTATTTTTTTAATTTATTTTTTAAATATAATTTCTTCAGTATCCTATAATATAGTGATGGCGTTGCTATCAGATGATAATTTGATATATACCATGAATGATTGCATGGTCAAAAACATGGTTATATGTTTTACTTCATAGCCTACTAAGCATGATCAAAAGTAGGTCCAAATGGTTTTCTAAGGAACTTTCTCCAATTGCAAAGGTTGTTCATTTTACTAGAGAGGTTCTTAAAACTTCCAGGACTTTATTTTCACACCCAGAGGCGCACCAAGGTGTTGCTTCTAAGCAGGACACTATTTTTGTCCACATTTATACACATATGAAGTTAAATTCACACGAAATCAAAACAGCTCCTTGCTATATATGTACGGTTGTAACAAAGCGTTAAACAGCACAAAAGAAGTAGAAATAACGTTAAAGGCGCTTACCTTCGGTTGAATGGTCGTGGTCCGGTCTGACGGGTGCTGGCAAACTTTGCGCTCCCAGTTGTCTGACTTTACACGGGCTTCTTCTGCCCAGTATACTGTCTATGCAGTAGGAGGAAAGCACGGTGGGCGACTTGCTTTTACATTCGTTTCGGTCGCGGCTATCGTCGTCGTACTGACTACTCATATTTGTATCGTCCGAGGTTGTGCTCGAGTGGGTGACTGTTGCTCTCTCTCGAACTGTATCTGAAAACGTCTCTATTGCCTATCCCACCCTGGCCGCTAATGCTATATGCACTGATCCGCAGTAGCTCCGCTCTCCATTCTGTTGCATTGACGTGTATCGCAAATCTGATTGGCTCCCAAGGGAACAAGGGGGATCTTTATATATTTTTCTATTAAAGTTAAACAGTATAAACTCAGTGAATGTTGTGATGGATGAAGTTACTGGATAAGCACCTCCACATTTAGACTGAAATTTGATTAATATAGAAAGTTGGAGATAAAAAATAAAAACTTTAGAATTTATCTAAAATGTTTTGTTTACGCGATGTTTTTTATCATAATAACTCAACTATTATTATTATTATTAATCATGTCTTTTTTTATTTCTAATAGCCTATTAGAAAAGAAGCAATATTCAGTTCACACACAGTGAGTATCATTATTAAAATACACTGGCATTAAAAATGTGTTTTGTTAATAAGAAGAGCATATTACTTTTTCTATTATCTTTATATTTGTGTTATAGCCTACTCTCTGTTCCATACATTTATTTTTAGGCATTTTAAAAGGGACGCAATCCATTTGTCTAATATCGTTGTTGTGTCTGTGTAGATGTGATACTATTGATGTTATTTTACACTCTCTGTGCCATAGGCAACTCAAGGCCTGACCGGGTGGATCGTTCACCTGTGCGTATACACACCTACCCTCATTGCCTGTCCTCTCAGAGTGAAGCGATCAGATAGCCATAGATGATTGACTTAAAAAGTGAGGGTGGTGATAATAGGCCCCTGAGAGCGTATACTGCAGGCAACTAGACTCCAGAAAACTGAAGAGACAGATTGAGAATGTAATTTTAAATGAAAGTCTATTTAACCTGCTGCGGATGGCTTGACCCTATCCGCCGCTCAGACCCATCAGTGTTAAAAGGATCATTTTCACAATTCAATCCCAAACTTGCAACGAAGCTGCAATTTACTCTCTCCTCTTCATAGGTTATATGATTCTGCTCTGGTGAGATTAGGGTCGTGAGAATACTGTATGAGAATGATGTTTGGCTTTAATTGGACTTTAGTTGCCCTTCAACATTCGTCATAAACATAATAAAACAACAGTAACCATTTGAACATGCAGATATTGTTTCCCCCACCTCAAACTTCAGCACATCTACAAGCAGATCAACAGAACAGAGTAATGACAATAATAACAATATAAGACATTTTTTCTCGTTCCCAAACAGGCGCGTAATGCAGACGGGTATTTAAAGTCGCTATGTAATTTGGGGGCACAATTTGATTCATTTATACGCGCTCTGTTATTAACCCAAGAAAAGAAATGTCAGGGACTATTACCGCCAGCAGGACATCCGCGCTTTGTTTAAATGCACTAATTACACGCACGCATCTGAAAAAAAAATGCGCAATTTTCCCATATTCAGTCCTGAGTCTATTTAGCGCTCTACGTGCGGGCAGGCAAGCTGTTAGTGGGGGGCAGGCAAGATGTTAGTGGGTGCCAGTCAGTTTCACGCTCCTCTATTACCCGATACCACAGTGTGTCATATTTTCACAACAGCCTACACTGTAAAAAGTAAAACATTGCTGTTTTTCGTTTGATATATTTTTTTTCATTCCAATAGCCTAAAATTATTAGATTGTTAAGTAAAATTACATTTTGGAATTTGTATGTGTCTTTCAATCTATTTTCTTAGATTGATACAATATAAAATTATAACATAACAATGAAATTTAAATTATACATTCGATCAAACGACTTTTATTAGATTAAGCATGGTTTGCGCATGCGCACACATGAAAACTCGAGAGAAAGTTCTGGAGAAGTCGGAGGAGGCTGCAGCTGCTGAACAGCGCGACGCGAACAAGACACGTTTGTCAGGTAAGGGAGGAATTAACCAAAATTGCACGTCTGCGTTATCTTTGCCCTTTATTTCATTATAATTTTTATAAGGTAACTAGTTCAGTTTTTATAAGGTGACTTCCTTGGCACTGTTTTACTGATAGCCAGGCTAGCGCGACCTATCTAGCATAACGTTAATGTAATAAGGAAACTCATCCAGCATTAAATAGTTGAATAGCATTAATGTCATATCATTTTAACAAACAGACACGTAGATTAGAAGTTATTATAACGTTAATTTTGACATTAGCGGTATAGCGTTAACATTGCGCCATTTACAGCTAACGATTTTCCTGGGAAATCCAGGAACTTAATATTAAATAGACCGATTGAACGGATATTATGAAAGGAAAAAAATATTTTCTCGCTCTGAATGTTGTAAAAAAATTATTCACCTCATGCGAGTGACGTGTAACGTTTCCCGCTCAGAGTTTAGGCTAACTGACTCTGCTCGGGGCGCTCAATGCCAATATGAACGCAGATTTTATGTGTTTTATGTTTTAAATTTGCGAAGGCAGGAAATGAATGTGAGGAAAATGAATTTACACTTTGAAACTGTAAAACTAAATCGGATTAATGTTTGGATTTGAATTTTAGGAAAGCTGCTGCTTGGTAGGCCTAGTTCCTGGTGCCAGTTTTGGTTGTCTTTCAAATCTTCGCTGACACTGGTAAGTTGTTTTTGCCATGGAGGGGAGGGGGTTGGGGTCAGTAGGTGATTCGTGCATTACCATGCGTTCACACCGCCGCCGGCGAGAGCGTCAACATTCGCCTTGGCCGCCCTGCCAACAACGCTGTACTGTTCGGTCAAACCGCCGCCGGCGGGAGGGTCAAAGTAAATGACAAATTGCGGCAACCAATCGAAATCCTCTCAAGCGAGGACCTCTACATTCCGATTGGTTGCCGCCGAACCGCGTCATAGCTCATTACCTCGACGCTCACCGTCCAAGACGCGCCGCTCGCCGGAGTGTTTTCCTGTCACTTATTAGAAGGATACGCTATCCGTTGCCATGGTTACTTTGACGCTGAGACGGTCAGACCGAGAGAAATAGGGTGATATTTCTTTGCAATTTTGCGATACGCCCCAGTTTCTTGGAAAGAAATTGATATTGACGAAGTGAAAGGAAAGCGACTCTATCGGGAGAGACTAAATAACACCGCCAAGGGACATTCTAAAACACTTAATGTGGCTTAATATACTAGGACAGTGATATTAACAGACCAAACTCACTAAAAATCATAGTAATAAAGTATGCTATGTAGGCCTACAAAAAAAATCAGACTAGTCCTGAATGATCTCAACGTGTTTAATAACACATTAAGCCTTTTCCTCCCATAGAAAACCGGTATAAACGCTTAATATGGCTTAATGTACTGAGAAAGATATTAACAGACCAAACTCATTAAACATCATACTAATAAAGTAAAGTTGAGCCCATAATGTGAACATAGTGTTTAAATTCACAAGCATTTTTGTCACATAGAAAACTTTTGAGAAACGTCGCTTAAATTAGCCTTATAGTGATATTAAAAAACAAATTCGGCACAAACCAATTTTTCTGTGCTTTATTAGTATAGTGTTTACTAAGTTTGGTATTTTAATGGCACTGTCTTTTTCTTTATGGGAGGAAAACACGTGTAATTAAATGTGTTCATTTTCTGGGCTCATCTGGTTTTCTGTCCGTATAGTAATTTGGTTTCACAGTGCACGAGTTCAGACCCTTTAACCAATTAAAAGCACATTTTTAAGTTTAAGTTGTTAGCAAGCAGCATTATTTATTAAAACTGCTTGACACCACTAACCAGTCTATGACTCGGTAGAGGAAAATATTATTATTATTACAATAATAAGCATCGGAACTGTATTATAGTGCAAGTATGACTGAGCTCCTGCAGTTTACAGGTTTGTAATTCAGCCACAGCAGAATTGTTTATATGCTTCTAACGATTTAAAGGGTCTGAACTCTTGTACTGTGTAGGCACTGATACCATATAAATCGGGTAATTGACGATGTCAAGGTAGCCTATGTGACAGGTGGTGGTGCTTCTGGGTCTTTCGCAGATTGCACGGGTCGATGCTGTTAATGTCGAGCATTTTCTCTAAATTACGCTGCTTTTGCTTTCCTTTCACTTTCTCCTCCTCCATTTCTTCCCATAAAACTGCGCTGTATTGCAAAATGTATTTATTAAATTAATCTGCGCTCTCTCTCTTGCTCTTTATCTCGGGTTCACTGAAGAAGTTACCATAGCAACGGATAGCGTATCCTGCTAATATGGCGCGCTTCCCGAAATGCAACGCGGAGTGAAAACATTGTGACGTAACTCCTCATTCTCTATACTACGCTCTAAAAGTATGTACTCTTTTTGTGGAGAAAAAGTAAAAACTTTTGAGTGTGTAGCAAAAAAGTATGCAAGCTTTGGGAGATACTACTTTGTCATCTTTAACGGACAGATCTGTCGCGTGCATCCTGTCATCGTAAACTGGCATATCAATCATCTTATAACAGTTAAAATCCTCCATTCAATCTATTTTAATTTCCTACCTTTTTGGAGAGAAATGTTGTAGCACGTTCATCTACCAGTCATGTGTTTTCCATGTGGACACTGTCCTCGTGTGTTTGCAATTTAAATATAATGATGCATTTAAAAGTTAATGGCTTAACGTATCTTTGCAAATGTTCAAAATGCTGCTGCAGTTGCAATATAATGTAGGTAACATTGAATAAATACATTTTTGCCAGTTAAGATACTGATAATTAATTTACTTATGTTTAAGAAAGATGACAATTTCATATTTGACTGGGAAGAACTATGTGCTGGTGAATTTGGCCATTTACTACCACATCTTAACAGATTTTAAATTTGAGTTGTGCTCCAATCCGCAAACTAAAGATAACTCTTGCATTTCTGTATCATGTTTCCTTAGTTATCCATTTATGTGGAAATGCAAAGACTGTGGAGACAGTTTTTTAAGAAGAAATGAAGTACTGAAGCACATCAGACTTCACCATCGTTATGGTCGGGGGCATGCCTACCCCTGTATTTTTGAGCATTGCCCGTGTAAATGCAAGACATGGAGGGCTCTTATTGCCCATCTAAGCAAGTTCCATCCAGCTGAACAGTCCCAAAGAGTTCATTTTTCAACTTTTAAATGTCATCTCTGCAACAACCATCAACTTGCATCTGAAACTGAGTATTTTCAACACATTGGGAAACATTTAAGAAACCACGAACTGGTCAGTTGTATGTTTAATGGTTGCTCTTACCAAACAAATCTATATGGAGCTTTCTACACACATAGATGGAGAAAACACACCCCTACACAATCAGAGATTTCAAACCTGAAGCTATTCATGGATCTGAGAGCACTCTTTTAGAGTCTTTGGAAAATGTGATGCTGAGCTAGATGATGTCCCATATGAAGATTTAACATTTGAAGAGCATACTGTTGTACCAGAAGAAACTGATTCCCCAAAAGTAATTGAACTGAAATTTGCCTAAGTATTGCTTAAATTAGAACATTCTTATCTTGTGCAAAGTGCAGCTGTGAATGAACTTCTGGAGGAGCTGCAGTATATAATCGGTACGGACTCTGTATCTTTCACTCAAAAGACTATTTGTGACTTTTTGCAAAAACAAAATTGGGAAGTTCAGGATCAGTTGTAAAGGAGTTGGCTACTGTTCTTTGCACAGAGAATCCCATTCAGGCTGCAATAGGAAACCATGGTCCACTGTCAAGCACTTGGAAACGCAAGGCATACTACAGGAAAAACTTCAATGTTGTAGAACCAGTAGAATATATATTAGATCATCAGAACAGAAAGTCTTTTCAGTATGTCCCTTTACTAAAATCCCTGCAGCAACTGCTAAATTGTGAAATAATACTCAGTAAGGCTGTAAATTTGAAAGAGAAATTTCAAACAGAAGAGGGTGGAAAACGTGTGTACAGATCATTTTGGGAGTCAAATAACTATAAAAGAAATAGTATTCTCTCCAAAGATTGTGCAATTTCGCTGATCTTGTATATTGATGATTTTGAAATTTGTAACCCTTGGGACTTCACGAAAAACACAAAGTGTGTGCATTGTATTGGACTCTGGGCAATCTGCCCCATGGCTACCACTCCTCTTTATCCAACATTTATCTAGCTGCTCTGATTAACAGCAATGATGTCAAATATTATGGTTTTGACAAAGTCTTAAATCCTTTGATCAATGATCTCATAACCTTAGAACAGCACGGAGTTTTTTTGGATAAGTTGGGGAAAACTTTAAAGGGTACAGTGCAGTGTGTTGTGGCAGACAATCTTGGGGCGCATGGTATTGCTGGGTTTGTGGAGAGTTTTTCTGGCAGTTACTTTTGCAGATTTTGTACAGCTAGTAGGTTAGACTGTCAGAAAGTTGGAGCTGTTAGTTTCCCTCTTAGAACCGAAGACACTCACACAAGTCATCTTAAGACCATTAAAGACAATGGTTTGAACAGCTATTGTGGTGTCAAGGCTAAATGTGTTCTGTCAGAAAAACTTAACTTTGATGTAACTACTGGTTTCCCCCCTGACATCGCTCATGACTTATTTGAGGGAATAGTTCCTGAAATTGCCCTATGTTTAACTGTTTTCATTTCAAAAAAATATTTTACTTTGTCATATCTGAATAAGGTAATAGGAGATTTTCCTTACCAATGGACTGATAAAACAAATCGTCCCCATGCTGTTCCAGTGACGTTTGCTTCCAGGAGAACAGTTGGGGGTAACTGCCATGAAAATTGGAGTTTAATCAGATTTCTTCCTCTATTAATCGGACAGACTGTGCCTGCAGGAGAACCAGCCTGGCAACTACTCTCAGATCTGAAGGACATTGTGGACCTTGTTGTTTCTCCCGTGCAAACTGCGGAATCCATTGCATACTTAAGCTTTAAGATCACTGAACACCAAGTCAGATTTAAGGAGGTTTTCCCTGACTCAGACTTCTTGCCGAAACATCATTTTTGCAGCACTACCCTCAGTTAATTTGTGAGTTTGGACCTTTAGTTGAACTATGGACCATACGCTTCGAATCAAAGCACAGTTTCTTCAAAAGAGTAGTTCGACACACAGGATGCTTCAAAAATGTGCTGCTTTCTTTAGCAGAAAGGCATCAATTTGCCATGGCGCATCAGCTTTACATCTGCAGCATTCCTAAATCGCCTTTACAAGTATCACGTGGTGCGTCAGTTCCCCTTGATGTTTTGAAAGAGGACATTGCATTTGCCATCAGGCGGAGATACGCAGACTTGGATGCAGTGTTCTTGACTCAAAATGCATCTTACAACAGCCTCAACTACAGGAACGGGATGATTGTCCCACATGGCTCATTGGCAGGGATGCCTGAATTTGCTGAGATTATACAAATGGTTGTTGTTCAGGATACACTGTTTTTCGTTGTCAAGAAACTGGCTGCATGGCTCTGGGAACACTATAGAGCTTATGAACTGAAGCCATGTCTCACAAAGGAGATAAAACTCCTTCATCCAAATGAGCTGAACGATCCATACCCATTGGTGGACTACACAGTTGGGGAATGAGGCTCATTACTCTGAAAAGATACATACATGTTTAAGGTCAGAATTTATCGAGTGGTTTTACGTCTTTGCATGTATCCCTTAAAATGCAGCACAAAATTCCTGAGTCCAAATGTTAATTCAATACTTAAGTTTCATGCACCCATTTTTCATGTACATTTGATATTAGTCCAGTGCTGACAACATTGAGATTCATGTGGCTAGCTGCCTAATTGGGAAATCACTGCCCTTGCATGTGTTCTAGTATTTTATCATTCTATTGTTGCCTGTTGCCATGTTTGTTATTTGAATAGGCCTATAAGTTTAGGTTTTACTTTGTGCTGATTGTCTAAATGTCTAAAAATGTTATGGTCTTTTTCCACTCTCTCTCTCATTCTGTTTTTCTGTTTCTACTCCCATCTACTGTCATTACTAATTTCTCTCAGGACACCATGGCGGAAATAGCACCTGTGCGCTTGCTGGTCATCGTCAGTGAAAATGATTGCATGAGAATGGAGCTGCACATTCCCGATGCTGTGGAAGACCTCATTGAGGAAGTGAAGAATGCTTGTGGACTAGGAGGCCATATACGGCTACAGTATAAAGACACTGATTTTGGAGAAATGTTTATTAATGTGACCTCAACATCTGTAATTAAGGACCTTACCATTCTTAAAGTGATCCAGCTAGACCCTGAAGCCACAACTGTTGTCCTGTACCCAGTTAATACCCCAATGAGTAGCACCCTTTCTCTCGACATAGACAGTGAAGACTGCCCCAGCTTGCTGTCTACATTGCCTAGTGACACTGCACTGCCTAGCCACACTGCTCTGCCTAGCCACACTGCTCTGCCTAGCCACACTGCTCTGCCTAGCCACACTGCTCTGCCTAGCCACACAGACTGTTTAAGAAAAGAGCAGTGGCCAAAGGCCTTCCAAATCCCACTCTTTTCGTACGACACTGAGTGTCAATTGCAGAGGGCAAACATTGAGTTTGCAAACAGCCAAACTACACTGACAGTTGGCACTAAAATGCTTTCTGACATTTTGGAAAAGCTAGCTGAGGCAATTTACAGCTACAAAGGCTACCCAACAGGTTCCGACTGCAAAGATGTTGCAGATGCATTGATTAAAAAACACCCCTGCTTAACTCAACAAGGGCCCTTTGGGGAGAGTTGTGGCTGGCAACAAAGAATCAAGGTTAAGATGGCAAACTACCGCACTCTACTTAAGGCACATGGTACATCAGCTGAGCTCTCCCTGAATTCTTTTAAATCCAAATCTCTGGAGGACTCCTACCCTGCAAAGAATTTGAAGAGGCCTAGAAGAGCAGAGTTGAACTATTTCCCACCCTTACCAAATGGTGAGACACCAGAAAGCATGGAACTGGAAAGAGTTTCTCTTTTGACTGAACTTCAGATAAGAAATAACAGGCAAACTGTTAAAGAGAAGATGGCCAAGACGTTTGGTTACCGGAGGCAAGAAATAGTGCATGAGCAGGCGAGAATTGCAAATGTTGTGGAGAGGTGGCCAGCACTTTTTCAAATGGAAGAGGTCAGTTTTGGTGCAAAACTATGTTCATTCTTGTTCATTTGGTATTCATAACAGTAATTTGATTACAGCTTTTGTTACTAGTTTGAATAGTTTTGTCAATTATTAATCCCAAACTTTGTATTTTCTGCTGTTTTCATTTTTTTTAGATCAGTGCCGAGTTCATGAGAATCACGACAGTGCCCTTGGAGACGAAATTCTTACAGCAGCTGGACAGGCATTCCACGAAACTTGTACAGATAATACGGAATAAGGGTGGCGTGACAAAGGAAAGGACTGGCAGGATTTTACAAAGTTTAGATGAGGTATGTACAATTACGACTGAGTCAGACTGAATCAAATATGTTTGATATTACCTTAACCGGTCTGTTCTATGGTCGCTATGACAGGGTTGTACGTTAACTTTTTTTTTGCACGTAGCACTGGTGCTACAAAGGTTAAAAGATTTTTAGCACCAGTAGGCTGAAAGTTGTCAGCACAGGTTGATTTCTTTTGTAGCATGTGCGACAAGAATTATTTTAATAAAATAAGAGGGATAATAAAAAATGCATGTTATTTTTAGTTTAGTACTGTCCTGCGTAAGATATTTTACATAAAAGATGTTTGCATTTAGTTCACAAGACAAAAAAATAGCTGAATTTATTAAAATAACCTCATTCATGAGTATGTGAAGCATTGATTCTCAATACTGTGTGTGGTTACCTGATGATCCACGACTGTTTTTATGTTTTGTGATGGTTGTTCATGAGTCTCTTGTTTGTTCTGAGCAGTTAAACTGAGCTCTGTTCTTCAGAAAAATCCTCCAGCTCCTGCAGATTCTTCAGTTTTCAAGCATTTTTGCATATTTGAACCCTTTCCAGCAGTGACTGTATGATTTTGAGATTCATCTTTTCACACTGAGGACAACTGAGGGACTCAAACTCAACTATTAAAAAAGGTTTAAACATTCACTGATGCTCCAGAAGGAAACATGACGCATTAAGAGTCGGGGGTGAAAACTTTTGAATTCAAATATCAAGGTAAATTGTACTTAATTTTTCTGCCGGAAACATGCAAGTATCTTCTGTTGGTTCGAAGGGCAGTACTAAATGAAAAACAATGATATTTAAACAAAATAAGAAAAATTGTGACATCTTCATCCTGTTCAAAAGTTTTCACACCCCGACTCTTAATGCGTTGTGTTTCCTTCTGGATTATCAGTGAATGTTTGAACCTTTTTTAATAGTTGAGTTTGAGTCCCTCAGTTGTCCTCAGTGTGAAAAGACGCATCTCAAAATCATTCAGTCACTGCTGGAAAGGGTTCAAATATGCAGAAGATGCTTGAAAACTGAAGAATCTGCAGGAGCTGGAGGATTTTTCTATGAATGGGGTTATTTGAATAAATTCAGCTATTTTGTCTTGTGAACTAAATGCAAATTCAATTCCAGCCTTTAGTGTAATTCGCTTGTTTCTCTATTAAATCCAGTCACGCAGCAGGTTCTTTTGCCACTCAGTTCAGCTGAGGGAGTGCGTCGGCGGAAAGTGACGCCGATGCATGCCCTCTATTCAGTGAACTGCGAACAGGTGCACGTGCCAGAAGGAGCGTGAGATTCGTGAACTGCGAACTGCGATTCAGTGAATTGCGAACAGTTGCGTGCGTGCCAGAAAAGATTCCCGCCGATCCCCTTCCACACTCGCCGCTTGTTCAATTCAATTCAATTCAAATATATTTGTATAGCGCTTTTCACAATACACAGTAGGCTACAGTATGATGAACAGTAGGCTACAGTAATCGCGGTACTTCTGACTCCTGAAGGTAAACGGCCTGGGCTTGATGTGGAAAGGTGAAATATTGTATTGAGTTAACTTAATCCTCTGGATTTGATGATCACACGGATCGCATGGATTATCTTAAAATACTCCGTCATTTATGTTCCCTCAGATAGGAAGACATCATTCAGCCATGCAAATTATAAAATGTTCAAGTAATGCTGAACAGTAAATCTTAATAAATTTGAAATCGCTATGGCTTAGTGATTATGAAAGTTCTGTGATTTGTGGATGACTGATCAGCTTATCGATAAGCGCAAGTCTGGAGAAACAGGCGTACATTTATTAATTCTCAGTGTTGAGCAACGTAGCCTGCATGTATTACGTTACTTTGTTAATAATAACTAAAGTACCTAATTATGTTACATATTTATTTTGTATGAAAACTACCACGTTAGTTACTTATGGACTAAAAAGTACCGTTGTATCAGTGCTGCGCGAGCTGTCTCTCACAGACACGGACGCGCACACACAGACATAAGATAATTGTAAAATGAAAATTGACGGACTAAGTTTAAATTTTGTTCTTGCTTGTGTTTTTTTTTCTGTCAAAATGTCAGAAAGCATTTTGTATTATTCATTCGTGTTTTTAAAATTAGTTAAATGACGGACGTTTTAGTGTTAATTACATAACATTGTATTGGCTGTCTGTCAATCATGATGGAAGAGTAGACAAGTTAAGTTACAGCATGTCCACCATCTCTTGTGGGGGTTATGCATTAAGCCCTTTGTGGTGCCCTTACCACATTGTTCCTCATATACTGTAATGTTAGACCCAGTGACAGGCTGGCATGAAATGGCTTGCATAATACTTAGTAAGGAGCCCATAATAATAAAATGGGGAATATTTAAATTTTTCTTCCAGGGAGCATGCCCTGGACCCGCCTAGAGGGGTAATATCTTCCCACCTTTTTCACCCCTGACCTGTTTTCATGCCTGAGAACCTTAATTATACTACCAACGAAGTCTGGGGCTACTTTGAGCCTTGTTTATGGTTTAAAAATACTGATTTATAGCACTGAGCATGATGCCCCTAACACTAATATTGTGAGCCTTTTGCACATATAGGCTAAATGTGGTCTTTAAAGGCAGGCATGATGTTATAAAAAAATGCTCCATGATGAACGGTAACATTTTTATCATGTTTCAATATACTTTTTGTCTGTTTCACACCAGATTTTTCCTGTAAGTGGTAAAAAAGGATCATATAATTTTAATGAATGCATTTTGTTCAGGCCGTGGACATCAACACAAGGAGGGAATCAGTTCTGAAATGTTTAATCATCTACTTTGGTGAATCTGTTCACCATCTCATCAAGGAAATTCAGGTATGTACATTGCTCAGCCATCCACACACATACTTACATACTGGTAGGGCTAAAAAAAAATTAGAATGTAGTCTAAGTTCAGTAATTTCTGTAAAAAAAGTTACAAAAAAATTGTAACCCGTGCATTATATTCATTACACAAAGTGAAATATTTCACGCAATTATTTGTGCTACTTTTGTTGATTGCAGCTTATAGCTATGTTGACGTATATGCACTAAATACCTGGTTGAGTATTTTGGCCTCCTTTTGCATGAATAGCTGCATCAGTGTGGTGTTATATGGAGGCAATCTGCATGTGGCACAGCTGAAGTGTTATGGATGCCCTGGTTGTTTTAAAGGTTGTATCAGCGATTGCAGGCCCAAACATAAATGAACATATTCATCCTCACGATCTGCTAGCTGCACGCGCCATAAGCAGGCCGTCAAAAAATGCGTCTGTAGGTAGCCTAGGGTCTGACATCTGTACACAAAAACAAAAGACTGCAACAGTGCTATCAACCACTCAAAACCAAAATAGTGTTTAATTTTCTGAGATGCTGAATTAGGGGTTTTGATTGTCTGTAAGCCGCAACCATCAAAATTTACACTAATATTTACTTGAAATATTTTACTTTGTGTAATGGATCAATATAATATACAAGTTTTCACTTTTTACCTTGAATTATTAAAATTTATGAACCTTTTGACTATATTATAATTTTTTTTTGTCCCACACACACAGAGAGAGAGAGAGAGTTTAAGACATGCGTCAGCATGTCACAAATTTGATTCAGGACAATTATGTTTCAGGGAGGACATTGGTATTTGGCTACATGCTTGGTTCAGAACAAGCTGTGCAAGCAGTAGTCTTTCTTACACAAGCAGGCACGCACACAACTGGTGTCTCACTCATGCACATGCAACGAGCAGGGTGTCATACAGTTGAAACCAGATATTTACATACACTTCAGAAAAAGACAAACTTTTTCCTTTACTGTTGAACATTAAATTTGACAGTAAGCTTCTCCTGTTTTAGGTCAGGCTATCCTTAGAAATATGTTCACTATCCTTGGCTGCAATTTAATTCAAAGCTTTGCGTCTACTATTTTGACTAATTTGGTCTGTGAAATTATAGCTGGCTAGCAATGGAACTTGTACCTGCTTTTCAACTGTTAATTCTTTCTCTGTCTCTCTCTCTCTCTCTCCCTCCTCTCTCTCTCTCTCTCTCTCTCTCTCTCTCTCTCTCTCTCTCTCTCTCAAGCAGGGATGTCATATAAACACAGGCGCACACACACACACACACACACACACATAACAGGGTCTTTCTCATATACATGCAGCTTTCGAAATGCAAAACAAGTAGTGGTGTACTCATTTATGCTCACAACAGGGGTTACACACTTACTCAGTTCAGGAAATGCAGAATAAGCAGGGGTGTATCTCACACACTCAACTGGGTCTGGTCAGCACTCTTTATTCATTACTATGTATTGTCTTTCCAGGATATGCCAGGTGATGGACTGGAGCAAACAATGGCCGTCTTAATCAGTGAGACAGACACCAGGGTTCTCATTGAGTCCACAGAGGTCCTCAGAAACGTGCCCTCAACCGCAGCTGCTGTAGCAATGCTGTTTGGACTGACATATGTGCTAAACCTCAAGTATCCAAAAGAACTGAAATTCACTTTTGAGTTTTTTCAGAAAGTTTTTATGGAACTTGACACAAGAAAAATGACCCCCAAAATATGTCGCCTCTGCACTCTGCTGCATAGTCAATGACTTGATGAACATAGGATGGCAGAAATTCTTTCACCCCACTACATCATATAAGTAGTTCAGTAGTTGTTTGTTGTTTACTGGATGTGGCAATATATGTTGTGTATTTGATTTACATGTTCTTCTGCCAAAAATGTTAATTCTGAGAGAAGCAGACCAACTGTTTTTAGGTATTTGTTCTTATTTCTTATTCTTGTTCTTATTGCTCTTATGATATATTCACGTTTTAATACTGCTATGAATTCAACTTAAAATGAACTGATCACTTGATTTTACTTAGAATTACATTTGTATTTGTAAAACAATGTTTGTTTTGCCAAAAAAGTATAATCTTAAAAACAGATTTTTTCCTACAAGATTAAATAAAGATTGTCAATTGTGAAGCCTTTTATATTACTTGCAATGAATAGATATTTCAGATTGAAGAAAATTCAATTTAGATCAAGTTTCTTAAAAAACTTTTTTTTTAATTTAAGCCAATTTAAAATATTGATTTACACCAAACTCAGAAAAGAGTTTGCAGGAAATCAAGTCTGTTAAAAAACATTTTTTTTTAATTTAAGCCAATTTAAAATATTGATTTACACCAAATTCAGAAAAGAGTTTGCATGAAATGCAGAAAATTAGTTTGAACTGAATGGTTTCTGAACATTAGGTCAATGTAAAATGTTTATTGTGAATGGTTACTTCAATTTTATTAAATTAATCCAATGTTTCACTTTTTACAGTGTAACTTGATAATTTCTACAATCGTCTTCTGTTTTGCGAGGGTTTACATGGCCCATAATCCGTTGGGTTTTGGCTACGCGTATGCAAACCACCCCCTGTTCCGTTAACAAGAAGCTTTTCTCAAACTGTAAGTAACAGTAGGTGACACTTTACATAGTTTCGGTGATGTTATACCAACGGCTCAACAGCTGTGTCTAGATCCCTAATATAGACTCCATCACTCCCACGTTTTCAAGCAGCGCCATCTCCTGGTGTTAACAACAGCGCTCTAGGTAAAGCAAGGCAGTTGAGCAAAAACTAAACGAGAACTGCATCATGAATCATGATTGACGCTATTTTAAATCATCAGTTGTAATTCATGTGGAAAGTTTCTGCCACATTTCGTTTTGATGATGGATAATCACGGATAATTGCATATGCCTATTAATTTAGCCTAAAACATTTAGTTTGTTTCATATCTATCTATGTATCTATCTATGTATCTATCTATCTATGTATCTATCTATCTATGTATATCTATCTATCTATCTATCTATCTATCTATCTATCTATCTATCTATCTATCTATCTATCTATCTATCTATCTATCTATCTATCTATGTATATATATATATATATATATATATATGTATGTATGTATGTATGTATGTATGTATGTGTGTGTGTGTGTGTGTATCTATATATGTATCTATCTATGTATCTATCTATGTTTCTATCTATCTATCTATCTATCTATCTATCTATCTATCTATCTATCTATCTATCTATCTATCTATCTATCTATCTATCTATCTATCTATCTATCTATCTATCTATCGCAGGAAGTTCAGATTATTAATTAGTTAGTGTAGAGGGTTACTGTGTGGTTAGCGGCTCAGTGTTGAATTTAGGAGCCACACTGATGACAGTTGTGCTCCAGAGGTGGTGTGTCTTCATTCCTGTTGCTGTGACTTAATTGGATGCTGCTCTGCTTGAAAGGGCGAACAAAAAGACGTGCTCTCAGACGCGCGCGTAAGCAAAGTTAATTAGTGGTTATTAACACCACGCATAATGAGAGCGCGAGGGAGTCAATTTAATGACTTTGTTAGCTTAAGTTTAGAATGACAGTCGATGATCGGAACAACAATAGCAATCTAGAACGCAATGATCATCTGTAATTTTCACCAGTAATACGCACTAATAAAAACAAAAGGACTCTAATTTTGTTCATCTGACTCGATAATTTGAATTTATTTAAAAAGAGGGAGAAAAGAAGGAAGAGGAAAGACAACTCAAACATTTAACCAAAGATTATCCTGTCCTTGAAGACACAAGTAAATAGGATCACAATTGTTTTATTGCTTGCATGCCAAATTATTATTGTTTATTTGGGGTTCCGGAAAGGTGCTTCTGTGCTGAGTGAGCGATAACATTTGCTCCATTTTGATATGCTTTGCGTGCTGTACAGAATTCTGTGACCCTACAGGCGCTGTATTGAGCTAACTCTAATCCCAATCCGTCACTATACATTACGGTCGTATGATTCGGTGGGTCGCAGAATTCAACATTATTTGCATATGTGATGCACGACTTGCAGTGAGTCCTTTTTACAGTCACAACAGAAAATTAAGTTTCTTAATTTAAACAGTCAAATAAACTAGTCACCTTTTCTTAAACGTAGCCTACTTTTTTCTCGGACCAGTCACCTGACGTGTGAGTAGGCCTAGACTTCAGTCACTTTCGGGGCGGTTGATTTGCGAAATTTATGTCTGTGACGTAAATATAAAGACGTTCTAAATAAAGTTACAAATAATAACAGTAGTCTTTTGTTTTTGCACGATCCTACCGCTGGAACGGCTAACCGTTGCTATGGTAACCTCCTCCGGCGATGCGATTTCTGTTTGCTGGCAGGTAATTCGCGCATTCCGACTTAATTTTCAACGCTGAAGTAAGGTGTTTTCTGTGAATGTTTTCTTCTGATTTATTAGATAGCTGCAACAGGGATAACGAGAAGAATATATCACAGTGCAGTAGCCTAAGTAAAAGTGTTTGCGCTACAAACCAGCGTGTTTATGATTAAGACAATAGGCCTACTTTAAAATAATGCGCTAAGAAATACCAGTTTACAACGTAAAGCAGCATAACGAGCTGTTTGTACAGCTAAAAATAACTGGGAACAAATGACACCGGAAGACAAACGAATTACAAATGGCCGCGCCCGCTCTTACCTGAAAAAGGGGGAGATAGCTAATCCAAGTTTTGTGTTTGGAAACGCGATTTTAACATAGGGACAAGCCGGCTACTTATGTAAGAAAGAGAAAAAAAAACAATGCATATGCTACTTTAGGGTTCAGAGTTATTTTTGGTGTTGGATAGACGCCGCTCTTATCCAACCCCCTAATATTACTGCCGGTATATAGAGATCATACAGTTGCGGCCGACTGGCCTCATTTGGAAGTTTGTCAAGTTTTCAATTTTTGCGCATCATTTCATATAAGTCTGAATATAATTTTTTTGTAGATTACAGGGGACTGTGAGGTCTCCTGCATTCTTATCGATTTGTGGAACGTGAAGCGTGGAATGGCTTCTTTAATAATGCATTTGGGTGAAAGGTCACAAATATGAGTTGGAACAATTTTGCGTCTCCGATCTTATTATCGTTTAGGTCTGAAGGAGTTCACAGGGGCTGCTGCACTTAGCATTTATTTATTTTATTTCATGTAGCCTATATAATTTTTTTTTTTGCTTTTAGCCTGAAAAGAGATTTCGTGTGCGCTGATGATCTAAAGAGGTGCTCTTGCCCTTTATTGATTGCTTCTTGGAAAGAATATGAATGCCTAAATTCAAGAATGACAATCCTTTATTAAGTTAATCAAAGTAATACATGCAAATTATTCTTCTTCTCCCATGAGCTTATCAAAACCTCTCCCCTTGAATTTGAAGAAGTCCATTTATTCAGTTAGCGTCAATAACGCGCGCAAATATCGCCATGCAAATGAAAGTTGATTAGAGTAAATTAGGGACTTAGCTGCTATCTGACCTTGTCTGAGTTTTATGTAAATTTTGTAAAAACGACACAAGGAAATAAATGACATTTAGACATTCATATAAAAGAAGTAATCAAGAGGTTTTCAACGGGAGGAAAAGAAATGCTCGTGTCTTTCGCTGAGTTTTATCAAGAGCCGGAGAACTTCACAGAAGGAGGTCATGTATTATGAAAAAATATTGTACCATATTGACACATAAGAGGATATGGGTCAATGATAAGACGTTTTTTTCTCTCTCTCGATTTCTTTACGTTATTCAACCAGGCGTAATAGCCTAATAATAATTTCGTACATACATGTCTTGTATAGCCTACTCATCTTATGATGAACATCTTTTCACTTTATGAATCAAAATTATTATTATTATTGTGGGGCTTTAAGTAAAAATATGTATGTGATAGCCTTTATGAGATTGTAAAACGGAAGAAAAGTGTATAATTTTATTAGGCTGGAAGGTGGACGTTTTGTCAGAAATAGTTTTAATTAGAAGTAGCTAGGCACATTCATTGATTCGTTTAACTTTGTCTTCACATGGGCTTTATTGATATTTAAAGACCTTTGTAAGAAGCCCGTTTATCATGTTACACGAAGCCGTAAAACAGACGACCCGTTTAGATGAGTTAGATAGGCCTAACTCTTACTTTCTTTATTAATAAAAATGCTTGTTCTTGGTATACTAATTTTGTTTATCTTATTTTTAATTTTTTGAGGAAAAAAGATTGTGTGCACTCAGGCCTTTAAAGTTTACCTTTCGCACTTTTTATTTAATAGGTTACATCACGTGACATTTTTAGAGACTATATTCACTTAAAATTTGATGTAGGGCAGGCATTGTGACATGATCCAATTGTTTTGATAAATGGCCATTGGCCAATACCAAATATGTTGTATTGGTTCTACTGACATCTAGTGGACCTGTAAAGCATCAGAGGAAAATTGGGAAACCCCCAAACCGGCCTTGAACTGCAGAGTAAAACTTAGCAAAAAGAAAAAAGTACCTATATAACCAATTCATCAAGGCCCAGGAGATGTTGATAACGCACCAAACATGATGTCTTGGGGTATTGTTAATGAGGTCTGTGGATACTTATAGGGGATAATCCACAGCAGTTCATCAGAGACTTCATCTCAAATGAAATTAGCTTCCTGCGTGGTGTTGAGATGGCTTCTCTGGAGTTCAGCTGTGATGGTAATGGCTGCTGTGACAGCACGCCTCTAGCTCAGTCCAGCTCCGTCCCTGTCTACAGTCACTGCCTCCGCACGAGGCCAGTTATTCTATTCTCCTCTTTCTTTTTCTCCTTCAGAATTTTAGCTCCCATAGTTATGTTTGTTTTGCTTCCCTGTAGCTGGCAGATTGGAAGTGGTCAGGGGTGGCTGAGAGTGATAAAAGGGGATATTTTGCTTTGTTTGTGTGTTTGCGATGGACAGTGTATGTGTGAAAAGGCCAAGAATTTTATGTGAATGTATCAGAGGGCATCATTAGTAGAAGTTGACTGCTCTCCAAGCCCTCCAGACCAATTTAGTGGGAGAGACAAAAACGCTTTGAGCTCTGAACTGCACGATGGGGAGCCGAGTGAAGCCATGCAATCTATATTGGATTTCTTACTTCTCTATTTCTTGGCGCTTGGAGTCCCTGCGGTTAGGAAGTAGTAACAGTAAATTCAGTCTGTCACTTGGGGTCATGGTGGTCTCACCCCTGTTTGCGACAACATATTTAACAGGGTCAAAAAGCAACAGTGGACACGTGATGGTCATCCCCTCTTTCACTCTCCCACTCACAAAATGCAAATTTCTTCATTGAGCTTAGAATGATGAGTTTGAGGCAACACACGTGGCTGCATGGTGTTCAGTATAAGCATCTGCAAATCAATCGGATATTACCTGAATCCATGCTGTTCTTTGATATTAGGGCGCTAAGCTAACCACATCTGAACCATTATCGCTAGCCTGTGCGATGTTATGCCAGTTATATTATGCTTAATGCAGAAGTATTGGTCTATAAAAGTGCATTTTTGTGCATGTCCAAACATAAACACACACAGATGCATTTCCACATAATTCCCTAAATACATTTTCTGAGCAACCAGCTGCAACAACTGCCAATGAGATTTTCAACACAAGTAATTATGTTTTTGCATGTTTTCCCCCTCCTTCCTAAAAAAAAATCTTTATAACTAAGCGATTCAAAAGCAATTTTCTCTGTGGGAAGAGAATGTAATTTGCTATTCAGTGACATTCTGATGTGTAAAAAACCAGGAGCCGGTGGTAAAAGGTATCTCTAAAGTCTGTGTACAGTGCATTAATGGGCATAACCGGGGGAGGAGGGGAGAGATGTCAGGAGGGCACCATTTAATGACTCCAGAATAATCCCTCTCTCATTAGTGAAGGCTCTGAGGATCCACCGGGGCATGAACTGGTAGAGCGTGGCATGCCGCTACAGTCTTTATCTTCATATTAAACCATTTGCATAACATTACAGCCGCTGGAGAGACTCCCTTAACAAGGCCAGTTGCTCTTCATTTTAAAAGGGGACAGTGGGTGTCTCAGCAAATCTATTCAGCGGTAAGTGGAACTACTGCCGGTGCAAATGCAGCTTGAGGTGAGAAAGATCAGGACGCAGCATTTGGAAGCATATTTATCATACACTTGCTCATGCATCAGGCTCCGTTTGGGGTCCTTCCAAAAATCCATACACACTAGCTCTACCATCTATCCTGAACTTTCAAGATTTACGGACCGCCTTGCATCCTGTGATTGTGAATTGCACTGAAGGGAATGCGTGGGGGACTGATTTCAAGTCCATCAACATGTAGTTTGTCCAAGGGGGGAGAACATCAAGGCTATATTGTAGAAAATGCTCTTGCTCATCTGTGCACCTATCATGAGCCATTTTTGTCACTCTATTGCCTGTGGAAGAACGTGGTTTACTTTAAGAAAGGTGAGGGGGAGAGAGAGAGAGAGAGGCGTGACAAAATTAAAATCAGTCATTTTTTCCCTGAGGAGCAGATCAATTTCCGCAGACTGGGTCGAGATATTTTCCGGCATTAGTCTTTCTCGACAGCACCTAAACGGCCTGCCAGCGGGAGTCTCGGCACAGCTGCACGCTTCAGTAGAGAACAGTTACTTCTGCCGCTCTGAGTTTATTTGCGCCTCACCATGAGAATTGCCATAATTTACCCCACCAACACATCACCTCCCCAAAAGATGAGAGAAAGGGAATAGTGTGTGGAATGAAAGAAGCAAATTGATTCTATGTGATATTGTTTTCTGTTTTTTTATTACGCCTATTCATTTTCTCCAAAAGAAATGCACAATTGGACCCGTTCCCGAGTTCGGTGTCATACTGTGGAACCTTAGACACAAACCTACATAATGGCTCGGCCTGTTGGCTATGTTTAAATTATAGAAACAACTACAGCATTTGAACAGCTCTGGCCTACGCAAAGTGCAGTGCAGGATGAAGCACAACGTACAGACTTCCTGTATAGAGTTAGATGTGTAGCACCATCTTTTCAGATCCTTCTGAGGTGATACCAGAAGATCTAAGTCTCTGAGTAGAAACATTAAGAACAACAACAAAAAACTATTTTGAAGGATAAAAGTAACATTACATCTAAAATTAGGGTAATCTAAATTGGTGTTAAAAGACATATGAATCAGCAAGTTCTCTTATTTAATTTTATATAACATCCACACACCATACAGTACTGTGCAAAAGGCTTAGGCACATTCGTTTTTTAACAAAAAAATAAGCCAGTTATTTATGTTTTGCTGAAGTATGTCTGAAAAAATGAGATAGATAAAAAAATCCAGAAGAACTGCAGCAATATCTCGAAAATGCTTGAAGAAACCTACCTTGAGGAAAACCTATGTGCAAGTGTATCTAGGACAAAAGCTATTTTAAATGCAAAGGGTTATCACACCAAATATTGATTTGTTAGTTCACCCCAAAATGAAATTCTGTCATTAATTACTCACCCTCATGTCGTTCCAAACCCTTGAATTGTTGAATTGTTTATTCAACAATTTCTTCTCGTCTGTGTCATACTCCTACGCTGTTGACGTAAATACAATGCAGCACTTCCGAGTTCTACAGCAGAACGGCAGCTCACCATTCGCTTGCTCCTGCATCAACATCACACGCATGCGTGAACAGTGTCGGCCAATGGTAAGCCGACGTATTGATGTAGAACTAGGAAGCGCTGCACGGTATTTATGTCAATGGCGTAGGAGAATGACAGACAAGAAGAAATTGTTGAATTTGTTGTTATTTTTGTTTGTTGCCTAAAAAATAGTCTAAATAAAACATTAAACTAGAAATGTCATGTTTGATCAGGTTTTGTGACTATTTGTATTTACTGGAAAAATTGCAACTAACAAACCTATAGGCATACATTTACCACAGTTTAATGTGGTTAACCCATTAGCCTTTGATTTGTATAGGCTATATTTCTATATTTGTTTCGAATTTTATTTGATAACACGAAATTGTGAAAATATTTCCACACATGTGGTAGCCTAATATTTTATTAAGGTTTGAGACGCAACAGTAATGTCTACTAACAAAATTACTCCCTGGACTCCCCTAGTGAACAAGAAATATGCCTACGTGCATTTATTAAAGGATTGAGAATGGACTTTACGATCTTGCCTTAACTGACATTTGCTGTACCTATGCCAGGGGTCATTCTTTGCACGATTTGTGGACATCAAACCTCTCCTCCCCTCTTAAACGTTGCCCAAATCTCTGGCTGCGTCACGAGTCGCGTCTGAGTCTAATTGAAACCATATTGATAAAAACGTAAATACGACCCAAGTTCCTCCCTCGGTCCTCTGTAGGAGCGCTGACTCGGTAGCCTACGAGCGGTTTCAAGGGACGGAGAACTTCTGTGTCATTTGTGGAAAGTTGCAGTTCATTTTGAAAATTGTAAATTTTAGGCTACAAGACCATATCAGTAGCTATATAACGCACAATGGCTGGTCTAAAGGTAAGTGCACTTTGGACTCTAAATAGACGAATGCTTTTCTAAAATAGCCTAAAACTTATCAAATTCAATACATTTACGTACGCTAAATTGTAGTATTGTAAGCCCAATTCAGTTTTATTCGTCATCTTTTCCAGTTATTTAACGTTTTCGTCAAAGACATTTTTTCCAAACTGTATAGGCTATATATCAAATGTTAAAACTATGCTTGGTTGTTATCATGTTTAGCTGTAGACTCACTTCACTGCACATCGTCTGAGTGATGTCCGAATCTCTCTTTTGACTCGGATCTTTTTAATGATTCGCTAGACATGATTCACAAACCCGGTCTTGGCTGCGTTTCCAAACACCATCTTTAGCCTAAGTAGATCGTAAACGTAAAGAAAGGCCTAATAATGCTTCCGGTAAACGTAGCTTTAAACGATTTGTTCACGAAAAATTTAGTTTTTCCGAGCGATTTGGAAAAGTGGACACATTTTCTGAAGATTTAGTTGAATTTCTGTTTTGTTTAATGTAATTGCAAATATTTAGGTATTGTTTTATAAGCTGAATCATAGAACTGATCAACAAATTTAACAGGGACACGTTACAACAAACACCATGATTTATAAAACATAAACAGTAATGCCTATCATCCTATGGCTTTATTGGAAAGACATCGGTCAACTGGTTGTATGAACCGGTTCTTTGAAGCGAATTGCTTGAAAGAACCGATTCGAATGGAATTGATTCAAACATCGTTGCATGAGGAGGATTTGGAGGGCGTTCCAACCTGACCAATCAGATCACTGAATTCCGCAGCTGCCCAGATGAGGTTAATTTCTGCTTACTGCAAAGTTATAGGCTACATAAAACTTTTTAGGTTTATGAATGCTTTTCATCAGATTACTAGTTTAACAGAACAAAGGCCTAATGTCAAAAGGAATTTAGCATAGTCCCGATAGTGGACTCTTGCTAATCTCAACTGTCTACTTTTAGACAGGAATGTAAACAACTGGCCAAATAGAACATTTTTGTCAGGTGTTTTCAGTTGAAATCCTATATAATTATTGTTTATCGTCATATTTTACCCCTTCATATGTTATGTTTTCAATTAGCCTATGCAAGATTGAGATCTTTTAAGAGCTGCTCTGAACACATCTGCAGATGCAGCATGACTAAGCACATTTGTTGTCACTCACTCATAGACAGGATGAGATACTAGGATGGTTCTACACAGCTTATTTTATGACTTACTTTGATCAACTTTTGCCATCTATGGTTCTGAAAATAAAATGAACTCATGCTTACAGTAGTCAAATAACTGTTTTGTAGTACATGAGTGGTTTTGGCAATGAGTTTGCCTCTGAGGATCCTCGCTGTCCAGGATCTCTACCTGAGGGACAGGTAATACCAAAACTTTGATCACCTACCTGACTTATAAACACACATCAAATGCTCAGTTTAGATTATTGTCTTATAGAACAATCCACAAGTGTGTCCATATGGCCTGTATGCTGAGCAACTCTCTGGGTCTGCCTTCACTTGCCCAAGGTCGACCAATAAGCGAAGGTATGTAGCTTTGAAAAAAGTAATGTCAGTTTGTAACATAACAGTCAAACCTAAACTCTTAAGATTTTTAAGAACTGAGCACAGCATATTTATGTGTTTATAGCTGGCTGTACCGCATTTTACCCTCTGTGCGCCACAAACCTTTCACTCCGATGAGCTGTGGAGATCTCACAGAGAGCTGGAATGAAGTGGAGCCTGATCCTAACCAGCTACGATGGAAGCCATTTAACATCCCCAAATCTTCAGAGAAAAAAGTGGATTTCATATCGGTAAAAGATTTCATCCTTGTACATACGGCTCATATTTTCTTTCATATTTAAATCATCTTCAGGCTCAGCCTCATCGGTTTGATATTTTCAGGGTCTACATACAGTCTGTGGAGCTGGAGATTCAAAATCTCGTAATGGAATCGCCATCCACATGTACACCTGTAACACTTCAATGACTGACAAGTCAGTTTGAATTGGATTCAACTCACCAATGATTTCCCCTTAATTCTTTGTTCATTGTTTTTTGTAAGATGGTACTTTTTTCTTTTAATAGATGTTTCCAAAATGCAGATGGGGATTTCCTTATTGGTAAGCTTGTGGTCTTGTTATTCACTACCATATTTTCCCAATATTATTACATTTTCATATTTCAGGATTAATAGGTTGACATAGGTGCATTAAAAAGTTATTTATTAGTAATACTTTTTAATTAACACTGCAATCTGTGTTTCAGTGCCTCAACAAGGTGAAATCCTGATTACTACAGAATTTGGGAAGATGATGGTGGATCCCAATGAGATTTGTGTCATTCAGGTGCCACTCTAATATCTATATCTAAGATTTGGTCAAGAGTCGGCAAGACTTTTTCATGTTTTTGAAAGAAGTCTCTTATGCTCGCCATGGCTGCATTTATTTGATAAAAAAGTGATAATGTGAAATATTATTACATTTTAAAAGAACTGTTTTAAATTTACTTTAAACTGTTAAATTTACTTTATTCCTGTGATGACTAAGCTGAAATTTTAGCATCATTACTTCGTTCTTCAGTGTCACATGATCCTTCAGAAATTGTCCTGATATGCTGATTTGGTGCTCAAGAAATGTCTCATTATCAATGTTCATATATAAATATATACATACGATCAGGCATAACATTAAGACCACCTTCCAAATATTGTGTTGGTCCCCCTTTTGCTGCCAAAACAGCCCTGACCAGTCGAGGCATGGACTCCACTAGATCCCAGAAGGTGTGCTGTGGTATTTGGCACCAAGATGTTAGCAGCAGATCCTTTAAGTCCTGTACGTTGCAAATAGGGGCCTCCATGGATCGGACTTGTTTGTTCAGCACATCCCACAGATGCTTGATTGGTTTGAGATCTGGGGAATTTGGAGGCCAAGTCAACACCTCAAACTCGTTGTTCTCCTCAAACCATTGCTGAACCATTTTTGCTTTGTGGCAGGGTGCATTATCCTGCCGAAAGAGGCCACAGCCACCAGGGAATACCGTTTCCTTGAAAGGGTGTACATGGTCTGCAACAATGCTTAGGTAGGTGGCACGTGTCAAAGTAATATCCACATGGATGGCAGGACCCAATGCTTCCCAGCAGAACATTGCCCAAAGCATCACACTGCCTCTGCCGGCTTGCCTTCTTCCCAAAGTGCATCCTGGTGCCATGTGTTTCCAAGGTAAGCGACACACACACCCAGCCACCCACGTGATGTAAAAGAAAACATGATTCTTCATCAGACCAGGCCACCTTCTTCCATTGTTCCATGGTCCAATTCTGATGCACTGTTGGTGCTTTTGGCGGTGGACAGGGGTCAGCATGGCCACCCTGACTGGTTTGCGGCTTTGCAGCCCCATACGCAACAAACTGTGATGCACTGTGTATTCTGACAGCTTTCAATCAGAACCAGCATTAACTTCGTAATTCACCACTGTTCCTTCCTTGGGCCACTTTTGTTAGATACTGACCACTGCAGACCGGGAACACCCCACAAGAGCTGCAGCTTTGGAGATGCTCTGACCCAGTCGTTTAGCCATCACAATTTGGCCCTTGTCAAACTCGCTGAAATCCTTACGCTTGACCATTTTTCCTGCTTTTAACACATCAAAAACTTTGATTTTAAAAACAAAATGTTGTCTTGCTGCCTAATATATCCCGCCTAACAGGTGCCACGATAAAGAGATAATCAGTAGTCTCTTAATCTCACCAAGGCTGCATTTATTTGATCAAAAATACAGTAAATATATCTTCTTTTTTTAAAAGGAAAACTAAATTAATACTTTTATTTAGCAAAGGTACATTAAATTGATACAAAAAAACAGTAAAGACATTTATGAAATTTATGAAAAAATTATATTTGTAATAAATGCTGTTCTTTTGAACTTTCTATTCATCAAAGAATCATGGGGAAAAAACTACCTATATTTTTCATATAAAAATATTAAGCAGCACAACTGTGTTTAGCATTAAAACTAATAAAAAATGTTTCTTTATCACCAAATCAGCATATTGGAATGATTTCTGAGGATCATGTGACACTGAAGACTGGAGTATGTAAAAGAGCATTTTTTTTTTTTTTTGCAATTGATCAATTGCATCCTCTCTGAATAAAGGTAATTTCTCAACAACAACAAAAAATCGTATTCAACCCAAACATTTGAACGGTAGATTACATTAATTTTTGCATTCAATATTTGGATGAACAACAAATTATTTATGTTTTCCAGCAAGGGATGCGTTTTAGTGTTGATGTGTTTGGAGAGACCAGGGGATACATTCTAGAGGTGTTTGGAGCCCATTTTGAGCTGCCTGACCTGGGTCCTATAGGTACAACACAATTTCTTATTTAATGTCTTTGAATAACATTGCTTTCATTGGCTGCTGAGAAAAGTCCATTCATTTGGTTTCTTCTTTGCAGGGGCTAATGGACTGGCTAACCCCAGGGACTTCCAAACGCCTGTGGCTTGGTACGAGGACCGCACTGTAGCCACCGGTTACACCATTATCAACAAGTACCAGGGAAAGCTCTTTTCATGTCAACAGGTAACATGAAATGATCGCGTCATTAGTAATTTCCATTTCTAACACTGCTGCATCAATAAAGCACTGCATATTTATGTATTACACACAATCTGTACAATCCATGCTGGATATGCTTTTAATAAGATCAAGATTTCAAGCATTAAGCATTCATTTTGCACTAAATGTATTTCCCTGCGTCCTGTCGAGTGAATAATTGACTTGTTATGGCTGTCAGGAGCAAATTAGAGAAGCATCACGAGGCAATATCACCCATTGTAACGAAGACAAAATGCAGTTAGAGCACATCTATAGCTGAGCAGACAGGTCCCATCGTCTGTACTCGGTTTAAATGGTTACAGTCTTGAAGGAGAAGGTACTGCCTTATTCTGTCGTTTTGTCCTCCAACTGAGTGCTAAAATTGCTTAAATTAGCTTATTATTTGCTTGACTGGGAAAATATGTTTGTTTTGTGTGTATGAGTGTTTTTTTCTTCGTTTTAATAGAGTCTGGTAGAGTTATCCCTAGAACTGTTATGCTTGTGAGATTACAAACCTTGAGGTCCCAGACACCCCAGGGTGCACAGAGAGTGTCTTTGTGTGACTGAATGTAACGGTAAAAACAGCCGTGTTCTTGTTTGAGTCGCTGGATTTGTGTGTACAGTTGTGACTGATGTTTTACCTGGATGTGTGTGTGTGTGTTTGTACATGTGGGTGGGTTGAAACAACAGGAGGGCGCATGAGGGTCAGGACAGCAGGCAGTCTTTGCTTTAATGAATTATATTGATTTTGCTAGCAGAATTCAAAACCTGCCTGCTGTAACATTGTCAAGCGAAGGGGTTTTAACGAAGACATTTTTTCGCCCTGTAACCTACTATTTCAAGTACAAGAGCGTCAAAACAAGGCGATGCGGTAAACGTTATATTGAGGACGTTGGTCGTACGTCTTCGTGTTTTGAGTTTGACTTTACTATTGATTAAAGTAAACAGAAATTCATTATGTTGCTTATTTCTTACAGTAGTTTTTGTCATTTTAAATGTGTTCTAATAGGACTTTTCGCCATTTAATGTGGTGTCATGGCACGGAAACTACACACCGTACAAATACAATCTGGAGAACTTCATGGTCATCAACTGTGTGGCGTTTGATCACGCAGTGAGTAATTTACTTTATTTGACGTCTTAAAATCAACACATTTGCACTCTAATTTAAATTACCTGAATCTTTATTTCCAGGATCCCTCGATTTTCACCGTTTTGACAGCCAAGTCCACTCGCCCAGGTGTGGCCATTGCAGATTTTGTGATCTTTCCCCCTCGATGGGGTGTAGCTGACCGTACCTTTCGGCCTCCCTACTACCATAGTAAGTCTGCGTCGTTGACTACATACTTGTATTGAAACCAAGTGACGTTTTAAGCGGTTAATGAGCGCCCTCTGTCTGTGATAAAGGGAACTGCATGAGCGAGTTTATGGGATTAATCAAAGGCCACTATGAAGCAAAGGAAGAGGGTTTCCAGCCTGGAGGAGCCAGTCTCCACAGCATAATGACTCCACATGGCCCTGATTTCGACTGTTTTGAGAAGAACAGCACAGCTGTTCTCAAACCAGAGAGAGTTGCTGAGGGCACTATGGTAATGCTTAGATGTTTCGTTTTATAATAATACATCATGTAAAAGGCCAGATCAGGTTTTAAACAATGCTGTATCCAACAGGCTTTCATGTTTGAGTCTTCCTTCAGCATGGCTGTGACCAAGTGGGGATTGGACACCTGTCACCGTCTGGATAAGAACTACTATAAATGCTGGGAGGCAATAAAGAGTCACTTCAATCCAAACTGGAAACCCAGCAGCAAATAAAACATGACACACATAGTTAAACCTCGAGAGAAACGTCAGTGCATGACATGCGGATCACAATGGTTATCACATACATAGAAAAGAAAAATACCCATATTTAACATTATAAAGTACTATTTCTAGCTTCTGCCGGACAGCCTTCCGTATTCAACTTACGGAAAAAGCGTAACTGCCACGCTGTATGATGTTGGATGTAGAGTAAGCTTTTTCAACTGCAAGAGGCACAACACTTTTTCGTAAGTTGGATATGGAAGGCAGTCTGGCAGAAGCAAGAGATTTAACTTTTTTAAAGTTTTAAATATGGACATTTTTCTTAAACTCATGGATTCGCTTCAGAAGGCCTTTATTAAGCCATATGGATAACTTTTATAATGGATGGATAAACTATCCCTTTAACCAGAGTTGTAACAATAAAACCTGCTAGCGGAACCAATAAAACTAAATGAAATGACAAAAATACTGTGTGATTACTTTTATCATCAATAACTGTGATAAACCAAGTTTCAACAATAAAGTATTTTATTTAGTATATAATTACAAGTTCTATTTGTTACAATAAACAGTGAAATCAGAACATTTTAGGATGACAGCTTATAGGGGCGCTCATAGGTCCCTGCCTTCATCTTGGCCTCCCTTTTGTCCTGAAAAGATAGAGGGGAAAAATAATTTTAAAAATTGCCACAATTTAGTCAGTGTCAATAAGCCTACTGAATAGAATTTAGTATTTCAGCTCACCCTGTCCGTCTTAAAGACAAAGTACAAGACGAAGAGAGGTAAAACCCCAAACAAGCCACCCAGCAATGATGTTTTAGCAGTTGGTCTGAAGTTGGGGTAGATGTTACTGCCACGCGCATGTATCCACCTTGAAAGCGCAGGATCCTCCTACGAATAAAAACACATGGAAGTTTATCACCTGATCTATGTTTTGACATGTCAGGTTACCTTCTGAAAGTTTCAATAATCCAGTTGTCAGTATTTTAAGTAATAACGTTTAATGTGAGGATGAATATGAATGTAGTCTGGGAGAAATTTAACAGATCACATCTTTCTACATAAAGCCAAGTGGCACCAAGCTGGCAGCAATAACGGCTAGCCAGCGAGCAGTGAAGGTCACTCACTGAAGGCTCAATATAAAACAATATAGCCTTCTAAAACAATAACGTGGAATAAATAAATATTTATAAAAACATTATAAAAAGATACGTTCGTTACAATACGCCATAAAAGCGGTTTATAGATTCAATGTAATCGTTTTACTGTAGGCTAATGTTTGCAGACTGATCATTGGTTGGTCTTACAATAAGCTCTTGCCGATGAGGATTGTTTAGCTGCAACAGATACTGCCTCTTCAGTTGTGACCGCAGAGCCGCTCTGTCCTCCTCAGACCGCCGGTAATCAGGAGAAAGATTGAAATATTCGGCTGGATCTAATGTTTTTGGCCGTGTAGCCAAAGGAGACTCTTTGTAGTTCGCCATGACTGCGAACGGCGAACAACACGCCCCGACGAAAAGGACAAATCTGATTGGCTGCGCGTGAGGTTCTTCTTCGGTTTTATGGCGGGTGGCATCAACGTTAAGGCACATTATCGCCAGCTACTGTGTGGAGTGCAGATTTTTCATAAAATAAAATAAAAACACTTAAATATACAGGTCCTTCTAAAAAAAGTAGCATATTGTGATAAAAGTTCATTATTTTCCATAATGTAATGATAAAAATTAAAATTTCTTATATTTTAGATTCATTGCACACAAACTGAAATATTTCAGGTCTTTTATTGTTTTAATACTGATGATTTTGGCATACAGCTCATGAAAACCCAAAATTCCTATCACAAAAAATGTGCATATGATGAAAAGGTTCTCTAAACGGGCTATTAACCTAATCATCTGAATCAACTAATTAACTCTAAACACCTGCAAAAGAATCCTGGGCTTTTAAAAACTCCCAGTTTGGTTCATTACTCAAAACCGCAATCATGGGTAAGACTGCCGACCTGACTGCTGTCCAGAAGGCCATCATTGACACCCTCAAGCGAGAGGGTAAGACACAGAAAGAAATTTCTGAACGAATAGGCTGTTCCCAGAGTGCTGTATCAAGGCACCTCAGTGGGAAGTCTGTGGGAAGGAAAAAGTGTGGCAAAAACGCTGCACAATGAGAAGAGGTGACCGGACCCTGAGGAAGATTGTGGAGAAGGACCGATTCCAGACCTTGGGGGACCTGCGGAAGCAGTGGACTGAGTCTGGAGTAGAAACATCCAGAGCCACCGTGCACAGGCATGTGCAGGAAATGGAGTACAGGTGCCGCATTCCCAGGTCAAGCACCTTTGAACCAGAAACAGCGGCAGAAGCGCCTAACCTGGGCTACAGAGAAGCAGCACTGGACTGTCGCTCAAATTTTGCATGTCATTCGGTAATCAAGGTGCCAGAGTCTGGAGGAAGACTGGGGAGAAGGAAATGCCAAAATGCCTGAAGTCCAGTGTCAAGTACCCACAGTCAGTGATGGTCTGGGGTGCCATGTCAGCTGCTGGTGTTGGTCCACTGTGTTTTATCAAGGGCAGGGTCAATGCAGCTAGCTATCAGGAGATTTTGCAGCACTTCATGCTTCCATCTGCTGAAAAGCTTTATGGAGATGAAGATTTGCTTTTTCAGCACGACCTGGCACCTGCTCACAGTGCCAAAACCACTGGTAAATGGTTTACTGACCATGGTATTACTGTGCTCAATTGGCCTGCCAACTCTCCTGACCTGAACCCCATAGAGAATCTGTGGGATATTGTGAAGAGAAAGTTGAGAGACGCAAGACCCAACACTCTGGATGAGCTTAAGGCCGCTATCGAAGCATCCTGGGCCTCCATAACACCTCAGCAGTGCCACAGGCTGATTGCCTCCATGCCACGCCGCATTGAAGCAGTCATTTCTGCAAAAGGATTCCCGACCAAGTATTGAGTGCATAACTGAACATAATTATTTGAAGGTTGACTTTTTTTAAATTAAAAACACTTTTCTTTTATTGGTCGGATGAAATATGCAATTTTTTTGGGTTTTCATGAGCTGTATGCCAAAATCATCAGTATTAAAACAATAAAAGGCCTGAAATATTTCAGTTGGTGTGCAATGAATCTAAAATATATGAAAGTTTAATTTTTATCATTACATTATGGAAAATAATGAACTTTTATCACAATATGCTAATTTTTTGAGAAGGACCTGTAAATTCTCTTAATCAGCTCTTTTCTTCAAATAAAATACACTC
The DNA here is from genome assembly GCA_023029165.1 of Gobiocypris rarus. Taxonomy (NCBI): domain Eukaryota; kingdom Metazoa; phylum Chordata; class Actinopteri; order Cypriniformes; family Gobionidae; genus Gobiocypris; species Gobiocypris rarus. Next base: position 12,351,197 of record CM040924.1, on the reverse strand, counting down.
CCTAATCCATAAGTAATTATATGTTTAAGCTTTAGTTTTTCCACTGGAGTTTTTCATGTACTTGCTCCAGTTTCTTGTTCATTAGCTATTTATTAATTGGTTTTAAAGAAATACAAATATAGTCAGTGGTACATTGAACAAACAAAGAAAGACATAAATACAATAATAAAATAAAACCGTGAAAAACGTATAAATAGTTAAACACAATTATGAAACTATACAAGTAAACACATTTTACAGCTTTCTTATATATATTTTTTAAAACATAACATGTATTTAGGTATTATTGCACTTTTGATTTAGATTTTTAAAAAAAGACTTATTTCCCCCAAATTTACATATATGGATACAAAATTTAGCAAAAAGAAGTAACAGATTAATTAAGTTATATTCCTTATGATAAGATTTGTCATGAAAACACATTTTAAATAACAGTTGAATGATGTGAGCCCATATAAAAATACAGAAATCTGGCCAAACATAGGAATAAGGACAACTCCAAAATAAATGATAAAATGTATCAACATGTAAACCACAAAATGTACACAGTATATCAATATCACAATTAACAATTAAGTTTACAAGATATTAATTGCAGGGCTAATATTTATGAGTTTAAGAGAAATTTCTTTGATTTTATTTGTGTTGAAATATTTATGAGGAAGCATTACTTACAGACAGACACAAATTGTTGGATGTTGCGCATCGCGTATTTCAGAATGTCTCGCCAAAGAAGTGTACTGTAGGCTATATACTATATGTACTAAATGTTTTAGTATCATCTAATATAGGCTACTATTGTAATTTTTGTTAATATATTTTATAGGGATGTACGATATATCGGTATCGGCCGATATATGTTCACTTTTAATGTTATCGGCCCAATAAGAAAACTTGTCCAATATTTTAAAGCCGATAAATAATTATTATTTCCTTCAGCTAAGACAACTTCAGAAGATTGAAATCATATCAAAAAGAGAAATAGTTAAGTGCAACATGTGCAGCACAAGTTTGCCATATGGGCTACACTGTAAACCCTAATAAGTTGAGACTACTCAAATGAATTGAGGAAAGTGATTCCCTCAATTCATTTGAGTAATGGGGAAACTGACAACTCAGTTTAATTGAGTTGACCTAATGTGGTCTCTTCATTGAATTAACTTAAATGTTTAAGTACAGGTAACTCAAATGTTTAAGTGAAGATAACTCAAATGTTTAAGTGAAGATAACTCAAATGTTTAAGTGAAGATAACTTAAATGTTTAAGTACAGATAACTTAAATGTTTAAGTACAGATAACTTAAATGTTTAAGTACAGATAACTTAAAAGGCAAACAGACTAAACTCAAATGATTTGAGGAAAGGGATTCCCTCAGTTCATTTGAGTAATGGGGAATTGATCATTAAATCACTAAAACAAGTATTGTTTTTCACAACAACCACTTTATTTTATACTTTTATATTTTTACACTTTATATTTAGGTTTATACTACATATAATTAATGGTAGCATTGCTCATAACAGTAAGCTTTTAAGTCATTGTTAAGACAAACAAAACCATAAGCTCGTAATTTTTAACAGGAAGCTCATTTTCAAAAGACAAAAAAAAATCATAAGCTCATTTTTAACAGTAAAAGCTCACATTTTAAAAAGACAAAATCATAAGCTAATTTTTAACAATAAAAACTCATTTTTAACAGTAAAAGCTCATTTTAAAAAGACAAACAAAATCACAAGCTCATTTTTAACAGTAAAAGCTCACATTTTAAACAGTAGTCTTCTAGTTATTAACAGTAAGCTCACATTTTAAACAGACTAACAAAATCGTAAGCTCACAATTTTTATAGTAAGCTTTAATTTTTAAGTTCACATTAAAAAAAAAGAAAAACATAAGTTATTTTTAAAAGTAAGATCACACTTTTAAGACACATGAACAACAAAACAGTAAGCTCATTTTAAACAGTAAGCTCACATTAAGTCATGTTTTTAAAAGACACATGAACAACAAAACTGTAAACTATGTGCCAGTTCCTTGAAATGTGTCAATACCATGGTAATAATCTGGTACTGCCACAGTGTTTTGTAAGGGAAGTTTGTGATCATTTTACAGAATCTTGAGACAAAAAAAAGGCGTTGATCCTGTGGTGGTTAAAGTCTTACTTGCTTCTTACCGGACAGGAAAAGCACAAAACAGAAAGGCCAGTTAGACCTCAATGGTGTATCTTAACAGCATTAAAAAAAAAGAGTTTTGAAAATGCATGTGCTGATCCTGTTTCTCCTTTTAACCAAACAGCTGATTAGCCAAGGATTGTATTTTAGGCTGCAGGTCTTTCTGCCCCATGGAAAGGACAATGCGTTGAATGAATTCAAATGTGTACTTCAGCGACTTTGGGTAATTCAAGTGTAATGCATAAATTAGTCCAAATAGAAGGCACATTGATTCAGGAAGGTTGTGTAGATTGTCCATCACCACTTTTCAATTACGATCCCAAATGAGGAGGGAGACAAATGCAGAGAGTTGAGGGGCTGAAGAGTCATCCCATCCTCAACTATTACAATCCCCACTGGCATGTCAAGATTCACGCAGCGATCATCGGACATCTAGTGTAGATGAATAAAACTAATAATTAATAAAACATAAATTCTCATGCATGCAAGATTATGTACAGTACTGTGCAAAAGTCTTAGGCATGTTAGTATTTTCACCCCCAAAAATGGTTTTAAGCCAGTTATTTAAAACTTTTATAATAGTGTGTCAGTAGGTTATATCCGTTTACATTTTCAAACATTAATTTAGCCATTATTTGTAATAATCCATTCCATTTTTGTATGCAGAAGGAGTCTGACAACAGAGCTATGATCCACATGGAGATCTGATCCCACCATCATCGAGTCCGTCTGGGATTACATGAAGAAACAGAAAAAACTGAGACTAAATCCAGAAGAACTGCGGCAGTGTCTCCAAGACGCTTGAAGAAACCTTCCTGCAAAGCTACAGTACTTAGACACTTGTGTAAAAATGCTGTAAAGTCAGGAAACTTTCAAAAATAATGTCATAAGTAGACTGTTAATTTTTGATCAATTAACTTCTATTAACTAAATCAAATCAGTGTTTGTGTGACCACCCTTTGCGTTGAAAACAGCTTTTGTTTTGGGACACTTGCTCATAGTTTTTCAGGGAGCTTTGCAGGAAGGTCTTGGAGTCTTGGAGACACTGCCACAGTTCTTCTGGATTTAGTCTCAGTTTTTCTGTTTCTTCATGTAATCCCAGACGGACTCGATGATGGTGAGATCAGATCTCTGTGTGGATCATAACTCTTTGTCAGACTTCTTCTGCATACAAAAATCTCACTGGAATGGATTACTACAATTAATGGCAAAATTAATGTTTGAAAATGTAAACTGATATAACCTACTGACACACTATTATAAAAGTTATAAATAACTGGCTTAAAACCATTTTTGGGGTAAAAATACTAACGTTTCCTAAGACTTTTGCACAGTACTGTACATTTCAAATGGTGCAACTTCAACTTAAGGGCTTCAACTTATTACTCACCCGTATGTCGCTCCATATCCACCTTTGTTCACCCAAAATCTAATACTGTATACATTTCTTTGTATTGCAAAGGAAGATATTTAGAAAAAAGTTTGTAACCAGGCCGCTTTGGGCCACCACTAACTTCTATAGTATTTTTTTCCTATTATGGAAGTCAGTGGTGGCCCAAAGCGCCTGGTTACAAAATTTTTATAAATATCTTTGCATTCAGCAGTACAAAGAAATGTATACAGTATCAGATTTTGGGTGAACTATCTGTTTAATTATGTCTTTCTTGCCTTTATAGACAAGGAAGTGATAGTAGTGTTGGATCGATTTGGAGGACGAAAACCTCTTGGATTTCATTAAAAATATATTTTTGTGTTCCAAAGATGAACAAAGGTCTTATGGGTGTGGAACGACATGAGGGTGAGTAATTAATGACATAATTCTCATTTTTGGGTGAACTAACCCTTTAGATTAAAATTGATACAGTGAGTGTGAATGATAGAGAGTGTGAAGGTGTATGTGAGACAGTGTGAATGTCTTTGAACATTATTTTCTACTTGGAACACTTACCAAACATGTCTTAAAGAAAGCAGGGGAGTCATCTCCAAACACGAGAGGTAGTCCTTGAAGCACTAAAGTTCGGACCTCAGTTGGCTCTGACAACTTGAGTGGAATTTATAAAACAATTTTATTACATCCAACCACTTGTTATTAATCATACATACATACATATTCCTAACAGCATTCAAATAGTTGAGCACAACAGATCAACTATGAAGTCTGTATAGCAGATTATACAGGTTTAAAGGGTTAGTTCCCTCAAAAATGAAAATAATGTAATTTATTCGTCACCCTCATGCAGTTCCAAACCCGCAAGACCTCCGTTGTTCTTCGGAACACAAAAAAATTAAGATATATATTTAAATCAGTTCATGTGAGTACAGTGATTCAATATTAATATTATAAAGTGACGAGAATATTTTGAGTACGACAAAAATAAAATAAATAACGACATATATAGTGATGGTGATTTCAAAACACTGATTCATAACGCCCAAGCTTCATGAAGCAGTGTTTTGAAATCGGTTATCACTAATATGTCATTATTTATTTTATTTTTTGTCGCACCAAAAATATTCTTGTCACTTTATAATATTAATATTGAACCACTGTACTCACATGAACTGGTTTAAATATGGTTTTAGTACATTAATGGATCTTGAGAGAGGAAATGTCATTGCTGACTATGCAGGCCTCACTGAGCCTTCGGATTTCAACACAAATATCTTAATTTTTTGTGTTCCGAAGATGAACAGAGGTCTTACGGGTGTGGAACGGCATGAGGGTGAGGAATAAATGACAATTTTCATTTTTGGGTGAACTAACCCTTTGATAAATGTACTTTATTGTAATACATTTATATATCTATGATATTTGGATTTTTAACAAACCTTTGTTTGCTTCAGAAGGTTCATCAAGAGCTGACCAGCAACTCCCTTTTTGGCTCTGAAAATGTCCAAGAGGCATGTACTATGTCGATCAAGGGTCTCGAAATTCCTTTTTCAGGTTTTTACCAGCAATCCTGTTAAACTCCATGTAGATCTGGAAAGAAAAATCATTTCAAAATAATATTAGATTCATCCCAGTCAAAAATGTGTTGACCTAAAATGAAAATTCACATTATATAGTCAAAGGGATAGTTCACCCAAAAATACAATTTTGTTGTTGATTTACGGTCACATCATCCAAGATGTAGGTGACTTTTTTATTTATTTAGTATGACACTAAAGTTTTTGTATTTTTTTAAATGAAACTGTGGTCTTCAGTAATCAATATAAATGCAAGTCAATGGTAACCATCCCTTTAAGAATAAAAAAAAAAACATACAGCAAAACAATTAGTATTTACAACATTGTTACCTTTAATCCACAGCCTCTGCAAACGCATTCACAACAGTCTAAAGCACTATGTTAATGATATATCAAACGTTGGGAATCTGTGAAAAGTCAATGTTCCCTATTTGATATCATGCACACAAACGTAATCTTACTTTTTATATATACAGGTTTTATATACATTATTACGATCACACACCAGACTGTTTTGAACATGATCAGTACTGTTTGCAGAGGCTGTGGATTAAAGGTAATAATGTTGTAAATACTGTTCAGTTTCTTTCATAGACCAATCATTTCATTTCATAAGACACCAATATATCATCAGGAGCCACAAAAATTAATTTTGTTTTGCTTGTATTTTTTAATCCCAAAGGGATGGTTACCATTGACTAAACATATTTTTTGATGTTGTAATATATACACAATAAAAACAATTCTGAGGATGAGCAAATATTCATTTTTGGGTGAACTACTCTTGAATAAATGAACATTTTCATTTTAGGTTATAACATTTTTTGTAACTTCTTTGGCCACCGTAGGAGTTAAAACGAAATCGGAATTGGAAGGAACAGAAACTAATATTTACTGGATGGTCATATACCTTTTCACCGCTAGATGGGGGAAAATATCACACAGTGTAGCTTTAAGTAGAACACAAATGATGATTTTTAACTCAAACCGTTGCAGTCTGTCAGTCGTATAATGCATGTCAATGGTAACACAATCTGTAAGTGTCACAAAAACATGCACTGACCTATTGAAGCCATGAATGACTTAAGACACAAAACGATCGGTTTGTGCGAAAAACCGAACAGTATTTATATAATTTTTTACCTCTAATACACCTCTAATACACCACTATGTCCAACTGTCTTGACGGCATCCGGCATAGGCCTTCCTATTAAACTTACGGAACAAACGCGCGCCACTTCCATTTTTTCATAAGTAGAATCGGGAATGGTAGGACAGAGCGTAAGCTTTTGAATACGGAAAGTGGACGACGCAAGGCGATCATTTGTGTTTATAAAGCATATACATTTGTATTTTATTTTATTTTATTGATAAGACCCTTAGTCCTTGCCTGGTATCGAAAAGCCCTTTGAAGCTGCACTGAAACTGTAATTTTGACCTTCAACCATTTGGAGAGAGCATGAAGTCCACTATATAGAGAATAATCCTGGAATTCTCAAAAACCTCAATTACTTTTCGAACGAAGAAAGAAAGACATTAACTTCTTGGCATTACATGCAGGTGAGTGAATCATCAGGAAATTTTTAATTATCAGGACTAATCCTTTAAACTACGCCTGAGTGCGCACACATCATGCACCGGATGCCTGGCGTAAGGCAGTTAGACAAAGTGGTTTATTAGAGGCAAGCAATTATACAAATACTGTTCAGTTTCTTGCACAAACCAATCGCTTCGTGTCTTAAGTCATCAATGTGTCGCCACGAGACGCAGGGTTTAATTTGGATTTGTCAGTGCAAGTTTTTTCCTCTCATAGATTGTTACCATTTACATGCATTATACGACTGACAGACGGCAACGGTTTGAGTTAAAAATCTTAATTTGTGTTCTACTGAAGAAACAAAATCACCTACATCTTGAATGCCCTGGGGGTAAGCAGATAAACATCTGGGTGAACTATCCCTTCAAGACAGTGCTTCAGACTGTTGTGAATGCCTTCAAGACAGTTTCCAGAGGCTGTGGATTAAAGGTAACAATATTGTAAGTTCGGTTCTGTTTCTTGCATAGACCAATCGTTTTGCTTCAAAACATCCCAATGTATTGTCAGGAGCCACGATTATTTATTGCGCTTTGATTGTATGTTGTTGTTTTTTTGACTCTCGAAGGGATGGTTACCATTGACTTGCGTTATATGAACCCGTTATATATCACCCAAGACAACAGTTTCAGCTAAAAACTTCTTTATTTAATGTGATCTGAGGATGAGAAAGGGTGTACTTACACTAGGCACAGTTGCCTTGAACCGAGGCCAAGTGTGATTGTCCCCCCTCCCCACTGGCCCGCGGACTCACATTGCACTTAAAGGGTTAGTTCACCCAAAAAGGAAAATTCTGTCATTAATGACGTCCCCTCATGTCATTGGACACCCGTCAGACCTTCATCTTCAGACACAAATGAAGATATTTTAGTTGAAATCCGATGGCTCAGAAAGGCCTCCATTGGCACAATGCACTGTACACTCTCAAGACCCATAAAAGGTACTAAAGACGTTGTTACAAAGTCCATCTCACTACAGTGGTTCTACAATAACTTTATAAAGCGACAATAATAGTTTGTGCGTAATAAAAACCTAAATAACGACTTATATAGTGATGACCGATTTCAAAACGGTATCATGAAGCTTCGAAGCGTTATGAATCAGTGAGTCGATTCATGATTTAGATCACGTGTCAAACTGCTGAAATCACGTGACTTTGGCGATCCAAACCGCTGAATCGACTCACTGATTCATAACGCTTCATGATGCAGTGTGTTTTGAAATCGGTCATCACTATACAAGTCATTATTTAAGTTCTCTCATCGCTTCATAAAGTTATTGTAGAACCACTGTAGTGAGATTTTGTAACAACATCTTTAGTAGCTTTTATGGGTCTTGAGAGTGTACAGTGCATTGTGCCAATGGACCTTTCTGAGCCATCAGATTTCAACTAAAATATCTTAATTTGTGTTCCTAAAATGAACGGAGGTCTTACAGGTGTCGAACGACATGAGGGTAGTAATTAATGACAGAATCTTTTTTGGGTGAACTAACCCTTTAACGTTTCTTGCACTCTCTCTAAAATATTGCCAAATAGATTTAGAATTTATGCGAGCAATTTTCACTTGCATGTATCAGAGGATTATTACAAATTATGAAGGCCGCTGACGTTAATGGAGGTATTTTGCAGCTTTATTTGCAAACTACAATTCCTGTTCTTCAATAAGGTGAGAACCCAAATACACTCGAATTAACTGTGTTAATTAATTGTACATGAATTGAAAAGTGTACTATCAAAGCAGTAATAAAGTTGTTTGCCATCGTAATATTGCTCGAGCCAAACCAAACCGTGCTCTGGCCCACCTCTTCCAAGGTCGGGGCCAGCTAATCGAACCGCACTCCAGGCACTGCGCTTTTGGGTTTTATTGTGTTTCGATTCAGTGGTTCGAGCATTAAAGTCAAGTGATTTTAGTAAACGAGGCTTCATAACGCGGCAAGTGTTTCTAAATTTCAATGGTTCACGTGAATTTGGCAGTATAATTCATGCTCGAATATTGTTGAATTAAGTTGTTATTTTATTATTTTTGATAAACGAAAAGTATTCTCTTTGCTTTATAATATTCAGGTTGAACCACCATAGTCACAGTAAACATGTCTTTAGTAGCTTTCTGGGCAATGCAAGTGTTAATTGTCTTGCTGGAGATGCAGGCCTCACTGAGCCATTGGATTTTATGAAAAATATCTTAATTTGTGTTCAAGATAAACAAAGGTCTTATGGGTGTGAAACAATCCCATAAAATAATTAATGACAGAATTTTTATTTTTGGGTGAACTAACCTAACAGATTGTCACTGGGAAAGTGCCTCAAAGAAACACCTTTATACCTTTTTAACATATTTATAGGTTTATAAAAATACATTAAGCACTTTCTGTACATTCCTGGATGTGTATTCCTATTCTAAGGTACTAATATACACTATTTAGGTGAGGATATAGTGCAAAGGTTTTCCATTCCAGGGTACTGCCCCAAATATGTTACCCTACAGTGAAAATCATATAAATATAAAAGTCTACAAATCGCTCACAGGGACATACACACAGCTCTGATAATGTTAACTTTTTATTTTATTTTAAAAGTAGTAGAAAATCCATAGAGACAATTGAATACATTTAATAAAATCTATTAAAAAAAACAACTAATGTTATGCACCAGGGACACGTTACATCAACAGAACTAATAATTAAAAATATAGGCTTATTTCTGTAAATGTGTCACAATTTCGTTAATTTTAGCCTCGCATTGTTCCCCTCTTTAGGCGGGAAATGGTCTGCAGTTTTTAAGTCAACATGACTGGCCAAATTATTTAAAAGATAACGTCAGTAAATCACATAGTAACCCAATTTTTCACCAAAAGATTTCACAAAACAACGTACACAAGGGGAAATTTCAGGGAGCCTGGGAGTAAATTAACTCGAATTTAGAGCCACAATAGTATGTTTATTGTAAATTAGCAACGTCTGTGAAACATTGGCTTAGTTTGCCGGTTGGCCGACTGCTCCGAAGTTATCACAGAAACTTGATATTAACTTAAACGCATTTATACCTTGTCCATCCGTATAAAATATGTTTTTTTACAGACAATAAACCAAAATGTACAGGCGTGTTACACATTAACTTACCAGTGTAATCCATTGGCCTTTATCATCGACTCTCTCTCCTCTCCTGCTTCATGATCCGTCTTGCCTGCTAGTGCCGCTGGGAGGAAAACAAAACATACAGCGGAAATTCAAATGTTCGTATAGAAAGTTAGAAACTCAAGTGCGTTTATAACTAGAAATACTCTACAAAAATAACATTAAACATTTTAAAGGCTACCAAGCAAAATGTACACGTATATTTTACCAGTAACCTACCTACCAGCGTAACGTTGCGAGTCTTTCACTACGAATCTCTTCCCGCCTGCTTTACAGCCAATGTACGTTACTTGTGTCGCTGTCGGAGTAAAACGGGAAAATAATAATAACATTCGAATAAAACGTGTAAAGCCAATAAGACAAACTTATATGATAGTTTAAAATATAAATATCTACTTACCAATTTAACTTTAGTTTTCTTCACTCAATCTCAAGATGGTTCTGCCACTCTGTGTGTCAGCAAATTCAGCAGCACGGAAAACTTAAATCGACCAATCAGCGCGGTTGTCAAGGCAGAATTTCAAGAACGACCAATCATTTTAAACAGATAGATAGTGAATAATTTAAATAAATTAAAGTTGTGCACTCATAGCACTTAAACTATTAATTAAACAGATTTTTGCTGCCAAATGAGTAAGTTAAACACACCTGTTTAAGTTTGGATGCCAAAACTTGGTATATTAAGTATTGTCAAGTTATTGTAACTTGATATCTTTATTAATGACAACATCTGGGTTTACAGTGTACATCAAATTATAATGAGAACACCATTGTAATTGTGTGCTTGGGACATGGATTTAATGGTGAGACTTTTGTTTTTGTAATCAGGCTCTCAAAAATTCTATACAAATTTGGATTTAAGTTTATCGCCAATATATCGGTTATTGATTATATTTTAGCTCGATTTTTTTAAAATTTAGTTTTAGTTATTTTAGCCCTTTAAATTTAAACGAAATGTTGCATGGGCCCTTTTTAAAAAAAAAATTATTATGTTTTTTTTATGGTTTTAGTTAAAGATAACCCTGGTGTATCACTAAAAATCAATTTATAAAGGAGATGCTTAATATATATTTAAATTTTTTTAAATATACATTGACCACACAAGACTCCATAAGTGTTCATACCTGTTTTATTTATTCAAATGAATAAAGCAAATGAGAAGTGAGAGCTGCATGATACATTCCATTCTCAGATGTTATCCAGATGTTGGCTCACCACTGGACTGTCATCTTGACTGACCGGAGGAATCTTATCAGAGACACAAGCAAAGTCCCTCAGGTCGTTCTCTGGCAGCTCTTCTACAGTGAGAAAAGGAGAAGCGTGGAGACTCACTTTGACCAGCAGATGGAACCACAATGCAACAAAGGTGTTTATTTCAAAGAACAGCCAGAGCAGAACGAGGGGAAGCCCTAAGAGTCTTACCTTTAACTATGCAGCAATTGCTGGTGCCCAAATTCCTCCATTCATTGATATACCTGAGGACAAGAAAATATTATTTTTTAAATGGGATATAAATACCATAATGTAAAAATAGTTAACACACATTTCATTTACATAAAATATAATGTGATAAGCTTAATTACTCATCAAAATTAAGAGCATTGGTCCATGCCAGCAGTTCATCCACTTCCTGCTCTGAAACCGAATCTGTTCCGATTTGTTGGTGTGAATCCATCGTTCTTCGTGCGGATTTGTGCACCAGCAGAGCCGTTTCACTGTGTTCTGTACGAGCATGCAGGAGACCCTCAACATACCTGTGCACAGAATCTGTACTTATTATTATGCTGTCATTCATATCTTACGTATGTATAGTTTTCTGTGATGATCAGTTCTGCAGAACCCATCTTATCACCCATTACAAACAACAGTTACTTTAAATACACATATATACATTTTCCTCATCCATTCAATTTTTCTAGTCTTCCTTTTTCTTTCAACATCTTGTCGCCGAAGGATTTTACTGTGATGGAATTCAATCTTCTTGTCATTGGTATCTTGAGTTATTGGGTCTTCAAACATCTTAAATCATAAATGCAATGATAAGACATGCAATGCTCAGTCAGGCAACAACATTTGTATATATATATTTTTACTCTTACATTTAAATGGTACATGAATAAAGATAAACATACTGTAGTGTACTGTTTATACACTACTGGACAAAAGTTAGGAATAATTAAAATGTCAGTGTTTTTGAAAGAAGTCATTTATGCTCATCCTGGCTGCATTTATTTGATCAAAAATACAGTAAAAACAGTAATATTTGGAAATATTATTCACAAAAAATCCTGACATGTTTTGTTTATTGACTGGCATTGGCATACAAATGGTAAAATGAAAATGAAAGTATTATATACCTTGCGAGACAAAATCCTCCAGCCATTGTTCTCCACTCGCCGGTACCACCCAGAGTGATCATCCTCATCACAGATCGTCCGTCGGCCATTATGAATCTGGCTTGGAGCTGGTATCTTTTGCTTTGTGTAATCTTTAGGACTGCAGGCACACATGTCCACTATGGGTGTACGAGTGTATATTTTAAAGTAGATGTTTGGGGGGTAGGTTGGCTGTAATTTTAATAAACGTTAGTAAGTAATTTGCAGTTTGTTGTAACTTGTCTGTTTACTTTCTAACCTTCTGGAGCAGAAAACAACCACACATTAGTACAGCATGTTCTTGAGTACAAATAACCTTATGGTGGAAATATGAATAACATCAGCACTCACCCCACCCAGTCTGAATCGAATAAGGGCCCCTGAAGCAGCATCCAGTATATTAGCCTACAAAAAAGCATTCATAATACGATTTAGCAAAATGAGAAAAAAACATCTGCATTAAATTTGCATTGTAGCATTAACTTACCTCTGCAGGGGTAATAAATCTAAGAAGGAGACGTGGATCCCCTTGATTATGGAAGCTCACTAGTTTCTTGAGGTACTTGAAAACAGCAGTATCCTACAAGACAGGCACAGTATGCGCTCATTTTATTTGGGGCATTCAAATATGTAAGCATGCTGGAGAAACTAATATAAAAGTTGACTGTGATCACTAACAACATGTGTCCTCCATGTTCGCTGGATGATCCTGGCTGCTCGGCTGAAAACTGTTTCCAGCTGTGGGACAGGAATGACATTAGTCTCTGATGTAGTTTCCCCATCTGGAGATGTTGAGCAATGCCTAAAAGGGGAGAAGAATGATTGACAGATTTTTCTATTGCTTCACTCATTTAGAAACTAGTCTATATGTTTTGCTGTATTAAATACCTGTCAAAAGAGAAAGAGTCTGTGTGTTCAGTCATTTTCTTGCTCATGCTAGCATTTGCTGCTTAAGGATGAGAGAGAGAGAGAGAGAGAGAGAGAGAGAGAGAGAGAGAGAGAGAGAGAGAGAGAGAGAGAGAGAGAGAGACATTAACATGGATTTACATTTCAATTAGCCAAACCAAAGGAGTACATAATTCTGCTTAGAGAACACATAAATTATACTGTTTAACTGTTCATCTGAGGCTAAAGCTCAGCACCCTGATTAAGCCTTTCCCATGTCAAGGAATGGGAAACTGGTTTATTCAGATTATGAGGATTTCGTTGGATTATGACTCCACACAGATACTCAATTAACAGTTACTTTTAATAAAACACTTCTATTCAGCCCACAAAACATTACTTACTTGGTCTCTGGAGTCCTTCTCATCTTCAAGAAACAGATTTTATTTTCAAATATAGGCTATAGCCTACTCGAATGAAAAGGTTTAACAAGTTAATGGATAACGTTAGGTGCCTGTTAAAATCAAATCCATCAAGTAAACAGTAAAGTAATTGTGCATTTTCAAAATGGCGCAGACAAGTTGAAGTGAAAAATGTAGAGGGAGCTGAAACTACAACCAACCAAAGAGTAACGTTAAGCTAAACCTGTGAGGGAGTGAAAACAAAATGACAAAAGCTTGCAGGACTTTTGTTACTGCACACCTACATGAGCCGTTACCAGAGCAACGTGAAAACACTCTCATTCAACAACACAGTGCTAGAAAGGGACATGAGATTTCTATCACAAAGTCTAAAGTCTTTTTAATGTAAAAACTAAGTTCTGTTTAGTTTAAGACATCGATTTAAACATGAAAATAGTTTAGGAGAATTTGAATAATTTAGTGACGCGAATGAATCGTGTATCAAAAAGATTCGTTCAGTGACAGTCAGTGGCCCTTTTAACGTTAGCAACGTTAACGTTACATCGTTACCGCCAGTAGGCGGCGAGAAGTGAGTTAGTAATTGAATCATTCAATGATGAATGGAGAAAAAACCCGCGATATTGATATTAAAATATTGACTTGTTCCTGTTTGTACGTTCATTCTATGAAACGTTCGTTCACAGTACATTTGCTAGCGCTCAGCTTCAAAGGGCCAAATTAGGTGAGTATCACTCTTACCTTTCATCGTGCAATTACATTGATTTAATCTTAAGGGATGGCAGGTTGTGACATGAAACAACAGTGTAAGGTTGTTTTAATAAGCTGTAATTAAGACATATCTGTGTTATTAGGAATTTTTATATTTACTGAGTGTACTTGCGAGTCAAAGTGTTAAAGATTAGCTGAGCAGTTTAACTTGAGTCATATGCAGACAAAGTTAGTCATTTATCACTTTATTTAGTTACATTTGTATAAGTGATCGGTATTCCTCTACACTGCATTTATCGGTATTCCTCTACACAGCAATAATAACCAATGTAGTCAATATATTACACTTTCATAAATATCACAATATTGTTATTAATGACGACATTCCAAAAAATAACCTCACAAAAAGGACCTTACATATGCATTGTTATAGAGCCTTTGGTTGTACTGTTGTGATCAATGTTGCAATTGTCTTATGGAGTTCCCGAAGGCTCTAGGGAAGAAATTATTCCCCAACCCTATGCCCTGCATAATAAATTACAATAAATGATCAATTATGATGACACTGCCAAACAGCACAATTATATTATACAGCAAAAAACAACAACAAAAACAGACAGCTTCAGAATGCTTAGTTGTTCTGGTAGTCTTTTGAAAAGTTTGTAAGGTGGATTTTGCATCCAACATCTAGCATTTACTTTTAACAATAATATTAAATGGATAGCAAGCTTCTGTAATGTCATAATCTGCACAGAGTAAGTAGGGGCGACTATTTTTCTATTCTGTTTTCTGACTCTTTTAATGAGGCCGTATTGGCTATAAAAAAACATTTAGACAAATAGTTGTGGTTCAGTAACTAAGTTGACAGCTACTGACTATAGACTGTTGGGAGAATAATGTATTGTGACTGACAAGCTGTGCTTTAAAATACCACAGTGAATAAAACAACCTATGACCTACAGGAGGAAGCGCTCAACAAAGTTAATGATGTAAGAACTTACCATTTCAGTGCCTCAAGTTTCAGAAAATATATCAAAAGACCTAATGAAACAACAGTGCATTGTTCTGTATTGTAAATACATTCATAATTAGATCAAACATTGTTATCCTCAAGCAAAAATAATTAAAAAAGCCCATATGTACAGTATCAAAATGTTCTTATAAATTACATGTGCTTATAATTCTGATGGCTTCTATTAATATACGTCCTGGATTCCAAATTGTTTTTATAATTTAGATCTGTTGGTTTAACAGAGGCCTAATTTTGCTGCAGATTTTCCATGCACAGGGGAAAAAAATGAAATGTCCAGCACATGTAAACATATCTACAACATAGAATTGAACAACACAATTTTCTCCTCTAAAGTTCCGTTTCTACCTCATCATCACCACCATAGTCAACATAGTATTCATCATCAGTTGTGGTGTCAGAACCAGACTCCTCAAAAACAGTCAAGCTGGTTGTGTAGCTCCTCGATGGCAGGATACCTCGAGGAGACAGATTTTCTGTACTTGTCCTCATGAGGGAAGACATGGCAGGAGCCTGGGATATCCGACGAGGTGAAGAGGATGAAGTCGGTGATGGAGGTGGGGTTGGGTCTGCATCATCATGATCAAGATGATCATCTGTATATCCATGTTGAGACTGTATACCACTGACATAGCTTGGCGAATAGCTACTACTCACTGAAGAGTCAACTGCTGTATAATTCTCCTTCGGCACAAAGTCATCCAAACTTGAGTGGTCGCTTGAGAGGTCGCTTGTTGAGATTCGTCCAGGACCCGATGGGCGGCTTGAAACTACACTGCTGACTGAGAAAGATCGTCCATTGTGCAGACCATACTTTAAATCTGCACACGAAGAGGACAATCGAGACCTCACAAGGTTTTGTTGCACTGCACTCAGTGGAGAGTAGTCATCAGACTCACAAAGCAAATTCGTTTTTTTGCTTGTCGGACTATAAAACACATTGTCATTTTGAATGTCTTCTGAATCAAAATCAAACAAATAAAATGGTGATCGGGGTCCGACAGAGGACTTACTGTAATGTGGCAAGGTGGCAGAACGGTTCATACTTTGGGCCTTGAGCCTGTGCGGACTAAAGCTCCTGCTGTAAGACCGGTTTCCATTTTCATCGCTATGCCTCATTTGCTGATCAAAATTTAATTCATTCTCAGATGATTTTTTTGATGTTAAGGGTGACAAAGACCCAAAAGTGTCAAAACACACATTATCAGTGGTTGAAGATGAGTTGGGGGCCTCCCACGTCCACCCGGAACACTTTTGTTCAGTTGTAGACCTGTTTTGCAAATTCATATTTAATATATTCTCAGATTTCTTTAATGTTAGTGGTGACAAGGAACCCAAAGAGGCTTCATCTGTTGTTAAAGAGGAGTTAGAAGGCTCCCATTGGCTTCCAGAATATGTTTTCTCAATAGTCTCAGTGTCTGAGTGTTGCTCGGTGAGGGACTTGTTATTTTTGTGATTGTGTCAAGTGTGCTGTCTGATCGTTTGACACCAAATGTCAGTTTCAACCGATTTAATATCTGATCTATCCTACTGCTTGTTTTAAACACTGGCGAATGTCTTTTGGTTTTTAAATACTGGGCACTAACAACCTCTTTGTCTGGCAAAGACACAGAAGAGAAGGCATTGTCTTTCTTAACTCGTGAAGCAAATAGGCCTTTCTTTGAAGTGGGACTCTGCATTTCCTGCAATTTCTCATGCATATGCACAGCTGTAGTCCCTTTCTCAGCTTTAAGTGGAGTCTCACTTTTTACTGTGAGCTTATTAGGTGTTAAATACTTCTCTTTCTCACTTAGTCTTTGCTTGGGGTAAGCATTACCCTTATCAAGATGAAGTGCCATTGAGCCATCATGTTCCTGATGAGGGAAGTTGTTAGAGCCTGTGTTGGGCTGCCTTGGGTGTAGGCTTATATTTGTGCTTTGGCTTTCCATGACAAAACTTGCATCTGGTGCAGTTTGTGAGAGGCATGGCTGGGCAGGTCTGTGATTATCTAGGTTGCTTGTATAAGCTTGAACTGCTGTCCTCTGTTCTCTGTTAGGAGAAGCTAACTGTTCCTTTGGTCTCCTTGTGTATGTGGACAGTGAATAGTTTGGGTCACCTTTTACAAGGTCAGCTTGAGTGTTTACAATATCATAAGATGTGGATCTGGTATGTGTTTACACACAGTCACAGGTGGAGAGGACAGTCCTTGTAAAGTGTTGTTGAGTGCAGGTCTTGAAGAGATGAGGCTAGAATATGGAGAAGTGCTGAGACGCGGTGCTGATCCTCTTCCAAAATCAGGAGGCAGAGACTGAGCTGGAGCTATATGAGACCTGGAGTCATAAGAACGTCTTTGTAATGCTTGTGCCTGTGGTACAAATGGGTTATCGAATGAAAATCTTGAGGGAAATGTCTTCTGTTCACCCTGCAGTGTTATGCCTCCATCTTGCTTAGGAGGCTCAGCTCTCTGTATTTGGGGTGAAGGGGTGGAAGGGAAAGGGGTGGACACAGCCGGGCTGGACTCTCGAAGGTATGAATAGATGCTTGGTACTCTGACACTTCTGAGAGGTCTGCTTGGAGAAAGAGGGCTCGAAAGGTCCATTGAGCTTTGACTTGACAGAGAATGTTTCTTAGAGTCCAGATATATCTGTCCCACAGGGGTTGGGCTTATTCCATCTACAGAAGAGTCTTTATTGGGTGAGTAGTTGAGCCTGTCTGTGAAAGTATTTGTGCCCGAAGAATTGCTGGCTCTCATATTTTGTGTGCTATGTGATTTATTTTTAACAATAAAGTCAGATTGTCGATCATTCAAATTTGTTGAATCTTTGGGAGAAATTGTGGTGTGTGAAATTGTTTTTTGTTTGGTAATATTGAAGTTTTGCAGGTTGATGTTAGTATTTTGTTCCACTGGATCAATGTCCTCTGTACTGGAATATCTCCTCAAAAGAACTAAATAAGAACTCCCATTTTGGCCCATTATGGTTGTGGATTGTGGGAAATGTTCCTCTTCTGCTCTGGAAAAAGACGTTTCTAGTCTCTTTGAAATTTCTGTCTCTGGTTTGTTTTGAAACAGCGGTGTCCTTAACGGCACTCTACTCTTAATTCTAGGCGAGAAAGGGAATTGACTGACTGGTATTTCCTCTGTTCTTGTAGGAATGTCTGGGTATTTGTCGATTTGGTCCTCAGCAGTAACAGAATGGGCAAATGCTTTCAAAACAGTTCTGCTAGGCAATGTAAGGGACCTAGTTGTCGGAGTCTGCATTTGTGTGGGCTCAGCACTGGAGCTTCTCAAATTTGTCCTTCTTAAGGAGAGAAGTAGGCTGCTTGTTGTTGGCTTGGAGCTCAACGATTTGAAAGGCCCATGTTCATCTCCAGCTTTGGATATTCTATACCCTGAATGGGCTGAATTTGGTGCCTGGCGAGTGTCCAGAGGTGTGGAAAAAGTATGCAATTCTGTATTGTTGTACATCGTGCCTACAGAGGATGATTTCAAAATGGATCTCTTTGGCTGTACAGTGGTTGTGACGTTCGGGGAATTGTTCTCTTTTTGCCAGTCAAGAGAGTTAAAGCGGGTTCCAGCAGTTAACTGCATTTCATTATCATTGGCCATCATGTGTTCAGATGGTTGCCTTTGGGAAGGTAGAAAGTGTTGTTGCTGCCAATCCTGGTGAAATAAGCTAGATGGGTTGATATTCTGTCCACAATCGTGGGGTACATGCTCTACTTCATTGCTGCCTTGCTTGGGTCTTCGAAGACGGCCACTCCAAGGTGGAGCAAGAACTGAGGCCAGGGCAGATGTCAACATAGCTGATGAAGGATTGAAAAGACTAGGTTCTGGATCAGGAGTATTTTCAGAATCAAGTGCTGTAAAAGAGGCTAATGACAAGAGCTGGGTTGGTACTTCTGAATTGCATGTAAAAAGCTGTGAATCAGTGCTTGCTTTTAGTCCACTGTTCACTCCAATGGAGGTCAGATTACTGTAGTACTGTGGAGTTGTTTGGGCATTCTCTCTACAGTCATTGGGTCCAAAATCCCTGTGGACTTCTGTTTGTACCTCACAAACAGGTTGAGTAGAACGTCTTTGGGAGTCGTGGATTATTTGAGTTTGTTCATGAAGGCCTATGTTGTATTGTATTCCTGTATTTTGTCCCTGTTTAGGTGTGTTATGTACATGTTGATGCAGTGGGGTAAAGCTGTCTTCATCAAAGGTTGCTTTTGGCCCATCCTCATCCTTAAATAATTCACCAGCTGATTTGCCACATTGCTCTGTTGGTGAAAGCACGTCCCTTAGCTGTCAGAACAACCAACACAAGTTTTGATTAGTGCCAAAATTAGAACAAAACACAGGCACTAATTCAAGCACAGTAGAATTTGCACTTTTTACACTACTAATTGCACTTCCGTGGGTAAATTGTAAGAAATACTTCTCACATACATTTGAACTATTTGAACAAATCACCACTCCCATTCCATAACTCATTAAATAGACAGTTCAACTTCACGTTTGAGCTTCACATTCCACTGAAAAATACTCTGCATGACAAAACTGAAAACATGACATGGCCCAGTGGAGCAATTACAATAAATATACAATTTTATATTTAAGCAAGATATGATTGCATAGTTTTTTTTCCCCCATCAAATATTATCTTACTAAAAATAGCATTCTCATGTCTGCATCTTAGTTTGGATGCTTACCTCTGTGTTGTGTTGATTAGCTGTGTTCTTTACCACTTCAAGTGTGCTGTAACTGTCAAAACATTGAAAAAGTAGGTAAGTTAAAACATACCTCCATGTTACATTTGATTTTCAAATAAATCACAGCAATTCACAAAGTTAAGTTCCATCAGGCAGATAAACAAATATGAAAAGACAAAAATAAACCTCTTGTCTTCATTCAATTGAATGTTTTACACGCTATTCTTACTCCCTAACTACTTTTTCTACTTCAATGTCTTTCATATATTCAGCAACACAATGCAGGGAAACAAGATCAACAACATTCCATCCTTTCTCTCACTTTAAGCATTTTAGGGGTAAACAATTCATTGGGCTGACATGAAGGGAGGGGTCCATGGTTAAACTGTTTTATAATTAGTACAGTGTCTCACACACATAAATGCATACAGTCAGATTCACGCACACACTCAATCTGTTTAAAATAATATACTGTAATACTGCACAATAAATGTCAATTTACAGTTTCCAAGATGAAGGCATAAACACTTTATTTGAACACATGAACACACCTATACGGTACAGCCAAACAGTAAAACTTTGCCGATACACTTTCATGCTATCATACATGGTCATTAAATCATGACTTATTGCTATATAACGACTATTACTGCCAGTCATGGGTTGAAAGGGCGTTTGCTGTTCTGGCTAGAAAACGGCCAAATGACAGAATGCAAAGTGCTATGGCATAATTTACATGACATTAGATATTATTATGTGCAGTGGGTGTTTATTAAGTAGAATCAAATGTTCATAAAGTATTGAATTGAAATTTAGCTGAATTGAAATTTAGCAGCTGATCAAATCCAGGGATGTAACAATATGAAACAATAAATATAAATTGTACAAATATAAATATGTATTGTATATAATAACAAATATGTTCGTGCTATGGCCGATCTCTTTTTAATGCACGTTAACCCCCAACAGCAGTGTAAAATGTTTTAGAAAAAAAAGATACTCACAGATTAGTAGTTGTTTGCCAAGTGTTCTCCTCTGCTGTGTCTTTTTTGCGTCTTCTGGTGGGAAGACTGATCGAGATAGTGGAAGTGAATCTGGGAGATTCTGTCTGTCCCTCAGATGTCCTACTGGTGTCTTTCTTAGATCTGAGCAGTATTATCTGCTTGATCTGCAAATCTGATCAGCAATAACCCCCAAATGAAGAGAAGCATCACAAATAACAGCATGCTAATATCACATGTATAATCTGGGAATATAACTCACTTTTGCTGCTTTTCTGCTGGCCTGCTAATGGCAACGCTGGTGAAGATGCAGTAGTTCTTGTTTCTAAATCCCTCTTGTTGTAGATGTGTTGAGCTGATGGTCCAGGATGTAACTTCTCTTGTTCACTTTTATTCTGAAAACTATTAAAACTTAGGCATTACAATACTGCTACAACATAACCTACAGAGAGCTGGAAGAACTTCTCTTCTTAACAGACATGAAATCCACATGCAACTACTTGGTGAAAACATAAGGTTCACTCCCTTCAGAAAAATTATTCACAGGAACTCCCACAGATATTTTCTTAGTATATCTACACTACACATGACGCTAACAGTGAAATGTAATTTGTTTTGCAAAGAAAATGATTAGTTGCATTTTTTTTAAACCTAATTATACAATATGGGTGTAACAAATTTCATAAGAGCTAAAGTATTATCATAAACATGGTGAGACATGTTAAGATGACATTCAGCAAAAGATGAATACAGTTGGTAGCTCATTAGATGTTATGGACTCATCTGTTTAAAATCATCTGAAACAATTAAACTGAGAGTCAAGCAAACATGCTGGTAAAGATGTTTTAATCTTATATCCTTGATTATTTGCAGGAAACAGCAGGTATTATATAACTGGGTTGTTGCCAGACAGATGAATCAATGTTCAATCCATGTCAAATTCTTATAATTATTTGATTGTAAGAGCATTAGTTACTGGAGTGAAATTATGACGGCTACACTTTACTTTAAGCAAACTAATATTTACGCAGGCTCTTCTAACTACGTAAGAACTTTAACGTGTCCACTTAAAGCTACATATTTCCATAATGCCCTCAGCGGATAATGATAAGAGTCAGTTTAGGAAAGAGGGAAAAGTAGGAAAAGTAGTATTTGTGTGAGGGAAACAGAAAAAGAACGTATCCCCACAGCGCAAGTGAAAACTTTGTAGCCTACCGTGATTTGTCTGTGTGCGTGTAAAATCTCTCCTGATCTGAGAGAACGCAAGTCACGCTGGCTTTCGCTCCGCTTTGACAACTTGACTGCTTCAACTTCAGATCATGTGTTGACATTATAGGCTGAATTATCTGGCTCGTCTAGTTTGGTTACCTCCCTTTATGCCCTTCGGGCATCAGCTGTACCCTTCAGTACCCTCAGAGGCGGCACGGCTGTACATTCCAACGGAGAAAAGCGAGCGAGGTGAGGTAGAGCCCTACTGACAACCGTACCCGACGCCGCCCGTGATATGTTTCTATCCCACCGAGGCGTGTTATCGAGAGCAGACCCACGGAAGTGCGAAGTGAGCATGTGTTTTAGCAACAAACCCCGCACTTTGAAATATCAAGTTTAATCATGCGAACTTGTGATCAATTGGATTTTGGACTTATAGCTAGACAAGAGGTTTCGTTTCAAAACTGCTGTAAATAATAAAAAATATATATATAAAACTAATCTAAGATACCAGATAAGCACCATATAATAAACAAGCGATAACTGCAGTGCACAGTAATGCGTATGTTTTTTCCATGAATGTCCGATAGGTGGGGTCATAAACAATAGTGCATGTCATTTCCGTGAATCGATTCTTTAGAACAGTTCGTTTTAATGAACCAGTTCAAATGATTCAGTGATTCCTTTACGTCATAACATAACAGCGCCAGTACGTGGTTAGTTACGCTGGCATTTGTTGGATACATGCTCTAAACGCACTAATAAAGTCATATGTGATGGACACATACAGTAGGCTAGTTAAATAGAACAACAATAACAATGTGTATTTACATTAGACTAAATAGCAATAAAACAATTTTAAAATTCACCACTGAACAAATTTATTTCACAATTTTATTCTGCCATTTAGCTTAACATTTCTGTTGCATTTCTGATACTTTTCACCCCAGTCAAATCATTCAGTCCAAATGTTCTTAAGGCTATTCTGCTTAGTGCTTAATAGCCAACTGCTCAATTTTTGTTTCTCTGTCTATGAGTCAGTGAGTTGTTGAATCGCAAACCGTCAGTCCGATTCGTGAGCCGACTCGCTTAGGCCGGTTTTGAGAACCAGTTTAACTGATTCATGGAAAATATCCGACTCAGAACCATTCGCTCACGAATCGGACATAAAGCACTCAAACAACAGTGATGTAAACAAATGTGTTTCCAACTGGGATCCTATCGAATCCTATCAGAGAAATAATACCAATAATGCTCCTGACCTATAGGCTACTCTCAGCATTAATACGACTGAAAATTGCAGTAAAACTAAATTGTAATTCACTTAATCTCTTTTTCAAAGTGCAGTTGATGTTTACTGTGAAGCAAAATAAGTGGTGAATAAAATAGAAAGAAAATCAATCCTAATTAGGATTTTTTTTGGGTCCGTAATCAAGAATGATGGTTGGTCAGGCATTCTGCCTGTTCGGCAAAGATTAATAGGCCCAGTGCAGTATTTCTAATTATTTAATGTAGAAATACTAGAGGTCATCAATTAGACTCATTAGCCCAACTGGCTAAAGGCAAGAAGCCTGATTGCAGTGTTGCATTGCTTAAGGGTTTGCTAAGCAGAAACACATACACAATATTGACATGGATAAAATAATTGTGATGAACCACTCATCTGTGTGTTTGGAGGGAGGGGAGAATGTGTTCTATAAAGATTTGATGAGTATTTCCAGACAAAGGCAAAATAGTCATCCACCGATTATAAATCTTGTCATGGAGTGATGCTTATGTCGATCCATTATAGAAATGCAATTTAATTCTGTAATAAAATCTAAAGTTTTAATTAACTCTGCTGATTAAAACAAAAACCAATATAGCGCATTAGGGCATAACTTGTATGACAAATTCATCTAGCCTATAATGTCTTTCTGTTTTTTGGCACAAGCTCAGTTTGATCATGGTGCTGGTTGTAGTAGTCCGTTAGCTGAAGGGGGTTACATATTTCATGGATGCTTGTCATCTGCTGTATAAATCAGCCGCCAGTGCTGGAAAATGCATTATCTCCTGGAGAGATTATGACAAGGCCAATTCATAACTGTGAATTGATTTTCTTAAATGCTGCCTGCAATATGGCAGTGTATTCAGAGCATGTATTGTGGTGGTTAGTATAATCAAGGGTTTATATGTTCCTAAAATAGTAGTCACAAATATAATCAGCAAATCAGACAGACCTCAATATACTGAACACAGTTTGCTTTCAAAGTCACTCAGTGCTTAACAAAAAAAAGGTTCACAAAAGAAGGCATATGTGTGACATGTATTTTGTTTATATTTTAATATTATATTATTATTAGAGGACCTTCATCATGGCAACAGAAAAATATGAAACCAAATAAAAATACAATACTTTAAACCTGCAGTTTAAATAGACTATGGGAATATCACATTACTTCAAATGTGCTCAGATTAAGATATATTTTGCCAGATATTGCCACGACTAATTAAAGCATGGGCCATAAAGGGCATAAATTAGATGCTACAGTAATTAAAGGTGCTTTATCTACAGCTAAACTGCAACTAACTGTAGTTAATGCAGTTCCCCTGCGGCCTCATCTGCAGCTGACCAAAGCCTGTCTTTAAGATGCCTTGAGCTCATTGAGCACAGAGAACATTTTTATTAATTGACAATACAATAGTTTAATTAAAAACCTGTCATTCATCCAGGCTTAGAGGACATTTGAGCAGGATGCTGGTGACTGGTAACTCAGAGGTTAACTGTGGCAGCAGCCTGGCAGCCGTATTGACTTCTGGGTAATTATACTTAAGTGGTGACTAGAGGAGGCAAATGGCAGTAACAGATTATCTGTTTTGAGGGGATGCATTCTTAGAATCAATAAGAGTCCATTTGTGGAAATAGGGCAATTTAGGGGAAAATACACCCCTGTTCTTGGTCCTAACAGAAGTCATTCGCCCATGCTACCATACAGAAGGTCTTTAATTTTATCTCAAATCACTCATAGTTCAATTAGGAAATAAAACAGGGAAAACAACCTCTCTAAACAGCAGTTTCACCTTGTATCTGTTATTAAAAATGAGGATAAGAAATCATTTTAACATGACATACACTACCATTCAAAAGTTTGGAGTCAGTAAGATTTTTAAATTACGCGTTATTTTAAGGTGCTGTGTTACAGTGTAATTATACACTTAAGTACAGAGTAGTAATAATTAACAACATGTACTTCCTATAGAGTTAGTTGCACATATTTATGCACAATTTATAGTTGGTTGCACTTTTTTTTACAGATTGTGTACAAAAATTGGACCCTTTTACTTCCACTGTAAGAGCTGCTTCACCATTACCCCTGAAAAACCATTACCTGTTACCCACCATTACCCTTATTTTAAATGGAAATAATATATTTCACAACATTACTGATTTTACTGTGCATGTATTTTTAATCAAATAAATGCAGCCTTTGCAATAGATATATGTTTTTTTAATATATATATTTTTTCAAAACATTTTAGAAATCTTACCAATCCCAAACTTTTGAAAGTTTTTGTATTGGTATGTTTTCTGTCTACAGACGTGCTGCCCCTCCAGCTCATCCAGTAATTACTGATTACATTAATTCCGGTACGAGCATCCAGTCACCAGCTGATGTCAGCCCACAGAGCAAATGCCTTTTGGGACAGGGAGGCTGTAGGGGAAGTCAGTGACCTCTCTAAGTGATGAGGGAGAGCAGAATGAGATTGCAGCATGGTCCATTCGGGTCTTAGGGGGGTCGTAAAGAGATTTGCTTGTTAAAGAAGTACTTTTCCCTTGCTGATTTTACAGCACTTACACTTATACCCTTCCTACTCTGGTTTTCTCCTCAATTTGCACACAAACACCCTTTTTGAACAGAAGCAATTTCTTGTGACGGATGTGAAAGACTCCTCTCAGATGTAGCCCACACTCTGTTTGCCCGATTTACAGGGCCAAATCACTTAGACTAACTCTTACAGTCAATCAATTGCATTTACATCTATTGCGGCTCGGCCAACCAGACTCTCCCTAGGAGACAGCCATTAATTGGCTTGTGCAGTGGTATGGACCACTGATCAATCCCAATCAACTCATGTGAAATGTTCATAATAGAGCACTAATACTTATGCAAGGCAAGCCAAACTCACACTTACAATATCCCAGAAGTGAATTATGGCAAAAGATGATACGGGTCAATTATCAGTTGAGTTGGATATGTGAGTTATTGGAGATGAAAGCACATAGATCTGAACACAGAGACTCTTAAATGGATCCCAGGCACTCCCTCTCTTTAATGCTCCCTTAATCTCACATCGCCAAACCGTACAATTTAATCCAATCAGCAAAGAGCTCGTTCTCATTTACCCAGAAGGCTTGAGGGGCCCATCATACATCCGTGGTGGGGTGAGCCATGACGGGACGGCGTCTTTTACCCTGCATGTCATTTTTCACAGCTCAAATTGTCCCTCATGTCCTCTTTAGAGACCTCCATTTAAAGGGGATCCTGGAATGGTGATGGAATAAGTCAATACCAGTCATCAATGGATTTTTCTTTTTTAAGACACTAAAGCAATCTACATTTTATGATTGCTCAGAAATAATCCACTCATAGGATTATTAATTCAATTAAAATCAAGTTTTAATTAGGTGCAGTAATGCTCAGTGGAACCAAATACGCTCTGAGACTTAATAACCCATTGACACGTACATTGACAATAAAGAGTACATGCTAATGAGAAAATATGTTCATGGGGGTCAAAGTTCATAGGTCAGGGCATCCTAAAGTGGCACAGATGAACAGTACAAGTGTTCTATTGAAGCATTCGCCTGCTTGTCCGATTTCCAATAGAGTTCCAACTCAGCGCCATCTTCAAAATTGGTCAGTGTCTCAGAATAGAAACTCCGAATGGTAAAAGTGTCACAAAAACGTGAATACATTTAAAGCCAATCTCTTAAAAAGGGTTGCAGCATTTGTCAACACAAAGCAATAACATTAGATCCCATTGGATCCACCTCCTTTTGCTGGAAAGCACAGTTCATTCCTTTAATGTGAACAGTGCATGCCCTAAACCTGATGCCGCTGATTACTTCTGAGCAATTAAGCTCACTGATAGAATGAACTCAGTGTGACTTCGATGCTTGATCTGAAAAGAAGACAAGACAGAGAGGGGGAGAAACATTGAGAAGCAGACGATGAGAGTTATGTGATGTTCTGGCAGAGCTTGCAGACTGGGCCCTTTGTCTGGCCTTGCAAAATCAGCACTACACCATTCCTCTGGCCCAGTGAAGACGCTCTTTTTGCAAGCTGGCCGGTAGTGCACTCAGCTTCCTCGTGATTGCCTGACATTTCTTTTCTCTTCTCTGCTGCCGGTGCTTCCTGCCAGATCCCCTTAATACCTCCGCTGACTATGGTCCTAATAATAACACAGCTGCCTTTTTATTGATATTGTGTCACAGAATATCTTGGTGTCGTTATCGAACACTGGTAGAGCAGAATGGCATTTTCAGTGGGAAATAAGTAATCGATAGGGAACAGCAAATTAAGTAATAGCATTTTTGCGTCGATGCATATTACAGCCCAGTTAACAGCCTTCGGATCGGCAAGGCTCCACGCTGCAGGATGAACAGATCAATCCGCACACAGAACTGACGTCTTGCTTTGACAACATAATTAGTTATCATACAGCGAAACGTGTTTGAGAAGAATTTGAAAACCCTCCCTCGGATATTCAGCTCATGGATCAGAACCATGAAGAGGCAGTCAGCGAAACCATGCGATTCTCTATGAGGAAAACAACTTTTTAAAAGAGAGATGAATAACTGAGATGAAGGGTGTCAACTGAGGAGAAATCATTTTCTTAATAGGAGGTCTGACAGGAAATAGGCTACATCCGTTTATTTGCTGTCAATCCTCATTGACTTTTTGTTTCTAAAAAAGTAACTTATTTTATAGTACTTTATTATTAAATAAGCAGGAATACTTGATTCTGACTGGTCAGTTGCAGCATTCTTTGGTGAAATGTTTTTGTATATGTAGTAATTTTCCAATAGTTCCAAGCCATCTATTGCACCCTTTTTCTTCTCACATAAAACAATTTCAAATCAATATTGTAAGTATTTTATTTATTTATTTGGTAAACAGAAGAGCAATAAGCCATAGAAAGGTCAATCAGATGGTCATTATTGCAAAATAAACCCCAACAGTGTGATCAAGATTCAATGCAAAGTGGATGTGACCATAAAGTGACCGGCTGAATTTGCATTATCATGAAAATTACCTTCACTTGAATAATGGTTCTGTTATGAGTCATCCATCCAGCCCTCAAAAACACAACCGAGGGTCCTGGGGGTACTTGGAAGGATTTCAGTTGAATTTTCCTTGTTAAACCTTTAAATAAGAAACAAATAATTCAAAATTCGCATTTGTAAAAAATGTCTTAAAGTTTGCCCACCTATAGCATGGGTAATAACTGAAACTGACACAAATAAATCTGTGTATAGTGCATCATGATTGTATTACGTCCTACTGACAAATTTGACCTGTATATCATCAATAAACACATATGTAATAATTGGGTTGCGTCTCATTGGTTCTCTAAATTGAATGCATAGTATTCAAGGATGTTTTCACCTTAACCATTGACCCAATGCTGCTAAATCATTTTTATACACTGTTTGTGACCTTCCCCATCGTCCACCTTATAACCGGAGAACGTCTGTCGACCCTGAGACGAGTGTTGCGCTTAATAAAGGAGGTGATGAACATCTGCGCCCTGTTCGATTACCTCTAGTACAGACCAGCCAGCCACGCGCAGGGGAGTCATCATTTTTGAAGTGGAGCAGCAGCGCGCTCGCGAGTGGAGGCGCGAGTCTCTCTCTCTCTCTCTCTCTCTCTCTCTCTCTCTCTCTCTCTCTCTCTCTCTTTCCAGAATTCAGAGGCGCTCTGGAAAGTGTCAGCCCTGCTCAGTGGAAATCATGTCTTTGAATACTATGAAGAAGAGACTCTGCCAATAAACGTTAAAAAGGCGCCTGACTGGAACAAGTCTGTGAAGTTCACTCCATCTACTCAAGTGAAAGACGCGAGGATGCGCGCGGAACTCGGTATCCTTTGTGCTTTGACTTTCCTGGTCTCATGCAGCCGTGGCGCGAGAGTTGTGAGCGGTAAGTTTACAGTTATTTAGTATAAAGATATTTTCATTCATCTAATTCATTTCCAGAATTTTAGTCAATGAGGACTATTGTATATATATATATATATATATATATATATATATATATATATATATATATATATATATATATATATATATATATATATATATAAAATGCTGTGGTAAAATTATGCTCAACATTTTTTTTAGCCTATTTACGTTTATGGGAATAGTTTAGCCAAAAACGAAAATTGTCATTTAATCATCATCATGTTGTTCCAAACATGTAAGGAGAAAGGAGAAGTTGATAGTCACTGAATGAGAAAAATGACGCAAAGAAAATGAATGGTGACTGAAGCTGAATATCAGCTGTGTTCCATAAAATAAATAAAGGCATAGGTTTGGAACAATATGATACTGAGTAAATGATCACAAGATTTTCATTTTGGATGAGCTGTCTCTTTAGACTCATTGTCACACCAATCCAGTGTTCATTTCTTAAACTGACTTTTGGTGTGGCAATCATAAACCGTTTGATGTGGAATAAACTCTTCTTAGAGGTTTTCACAAAATTAAAAAAGCCATGTAAATATGTTTTTAACTGTACATTCTTATTCACCTCTACTACTACTTTTTATAGATCAGCACATATTGTTCTCTTGCCCAAAGAGTATTTGTAGTGAAGTTTATTCTTGAAGCTTGTCTCAGACTTTTTTGAAACCTCTCTCTCTCTCTAGATGAAGAGATGGGATGAAAATAGATGATTTTGAAAATGAAAATGAGAGAGATGGTTAGAAAAAACCCCAAAGACACACACAAAACAAACAAACAAAAAACAGGTCTGTCATGTGTAAACTACAATAATGCACCAAGGGAAATTAAATTTTGTTGTGCAGTTTTTTTGTGATGAGATCAGGGTTAAACAAAGGTGGCAGTTTTGGAGAACGGAACTGCAAGAACATTCCATGCTGGAAGGAGGAAAACTGTCCCATACAGAGACAGGAATTGAGGAAGAAAGCTAAGGAAGCTGATGGGGGAAAATGCTGAGTCTAGTTTTCCCCCAGTTAAACACAGCCCTATTACTGGGCTCAAACTGATGATATAGCAGATCTGGACCAAGCAATTATTTAAAGTACCTCCCGGGCAGGGAGCTAATGTTATTATTAGACTTTTAACAGTCTGTGTATTAATCACAGTTCTCTTGGTTGGGCCCATCAGTGTATCTTAAGTGTTTTCTATAATGCAGAACAAGAAATATCTAAGAATACAGCATGCATTTTGTCTCTTCAGGTCAGACAGTGTGTCAAGGCAGTCCTGAGCACCCTTGCTATAAGATCGCTTACTTCAAGGACGTGACGAGTCGTGTTGCGTTCTCTGAGGCTCTGGAGGCATGTGAAATGGACGGCGGTTCGTTGCTGAGCATTGAGAACACGGCAGAGCAGAAGCACATCGAACACCTCCTGCGGGAACTCAGCATCTCCACTTCCACTAGTGCTGCCAGTGGGTCGGGCATCACAGACGGAGACTTCTGGATTGGCCTGACTCGCGTGGAGGGCGAGAACGCACAGGAGCCTGGCAGCTTCGCCTCATGCCCCAACCTGTACAGGTGGACTGATGGAAGTGTCTCACAGTTCAGGTAATATGTGTCTGATCTGGGGCCTGTTCAAAGCAGAGTTATGGATCAGGATTATGGATCAAAAACAGTCAAACATTAGGACTTGTGTTCTACAGAAACTGGTATGCTGATGAACCATCCTGTGGAGGAGAAGCTTGTGTGGTCATGTATCACCAGCCTACTGCTCTCGCCGGGCCTGGTGGGCCGTATCTCTACCAGTGGAACGATGACAGGTGCAATATGAAGCACAATTTCATCTGCAAGTATGAACCAGGTACTTGGTGATTTGCACTGTGAACTTTTTGAGATGACTGTCAAAAGTGACCCGATTAACAGCTTTACTATGTTTGTTATGTTGTTCCGAGCAGAAAGCTACCTGGTAAAAGAGCAGAGCGACAGGCCTGGGGGGCATGATGTTGGTAAGCAGACAAGTGTCAAATCTGTCATCATTTACAGATTTACAGATGTGTTGACACTAATCTGTTAATTTCATCTTTAGATCTTTCCACAGACGAACAAGAGGAGAGGAGAACACCTCCCGTCGAACAGGATGAGAGCCCTCAACTTATAATGCCAGGGCCCTCAAGTAACATTAGATTTACAATTCTGAAAATAATATTTTGTGTTCAGTACAAGTTAAGCTCAATCAACAGCATTTGTGGTCTAATGTTGATTGCTATTTCCTTTCTTTAAAAAATACTTTAGTCAATTACAATAAGGAACTTACAATGGAAGTAAATGGGGCCAGTGTCAATTTCTCAAGTCTTAATAAAAGATGTAAAACTAAGCATTTTAGCATGATTTTAGTTTGAAAATTGTTACTAATCTTTTCTAAAGTTATATCCACTTTTAAAACTTTTAAAATATAAAAAGATGTATATTTCAAATAAATGCAAAATTATTTGCTACTTTTTATTAATTAAAGAATGCTGAAAAAAAGAATTTCAAAATAAAATATTCTCAAAAATATTAAGCAGCATAACTGTTTCAACGTTGATAATAATAAGAAATTTTCTTGAGCACAAAATCAGCATATTACAATGATTTAAAGGAATGATACTGAACATTTAGCTTTGCCATCACAGGAATAAAAAATGTAAAGATAAATTAAAACAGACAACAGTTATTTTAAATTGTAATAATATTCTATAAAGAGAACTATGAACTGGTTTCATAGTGACTGAATCAAAAACATTTGTAAAAATCTTACCGAACCCAAACTTTTGATTGGTAGAGTGACTCTTACAACCCTTTTGCTTTTTAAATCTTCTAAAAATTGGACCCATTCACTTCCACTGTGCCTCACCATTACCCTGGAAAAAGAGGGATATATAAATAATAATAAAACTAATCAACATCAAGCTACAAGTGCTGTTCATCAAGTCTCACTTGAACTGAACCCAGAATATTCCTTCAGCTAAAAAAAAAAGCCTGTATGTGAATAGAAGTCAAAGTGTGTTCTTTTTTCATTCCCAGGTATGCTGCTAATCTACGTGATTATCCCTACCATCCCTCTTCTCTTGCTGATCCTGGTGGCTTCAGGGACATGCTGTTTCCAGATGTTGAGCAAGAGGTGAGCCATTAAGATCAAATCACTGTAAACGCTGTCAGACTAATGCTAATGCGCTGTCCTATTATGCACAGTATCATCCAAATACTGCGACACATCAGGAAGTCAGTATCTCACCAGCATCTTTTGACAAAAACAGCCTTTGCGTCTTGATTAATCAGGTTTTCTGCTCACTAGCCAAAATCTGACACCATCCTCCATTTCTCTCACTAACCCAGAGTTTTTACTGTGATTAATTAGATTCTTCTGTTGATAACTGTGCCCGGCACAACAGCTTAGCCCGTACTAATCATCATCAACATACTCATTATAGCATGCATTTGGCATATTTGAAGGGGGAGGGGTTTTCCAGCCGCATTACATCACACTGCATTGGAGACAGAGTCCAGCTCGACTTCTATTCCCATCAATATCCAAATCGGCAGGGAATGGCTCGACAGAACTGCTGAAGTAAGCCGTTCCTGTCCTCCGCTCCCGCCCCTCAACAAAGAGCATGAATAACAGTTCATCTCCCTTTAACCCTCGGCCCATGCTTGGCAAGACATTATATAGTGGCTTATTTGTGTAATTTATTATGTTTATACGCTGACGCTCCCACAGAGCGATGTCTTTTTAACATATTTCCAATCACTGGGGCAGACGGGGGATCCTCAGACAATGCATTTAATCACTGGCAATGACTGAGTGTGCTTTATTCAGTAAAAGGCTTCCTGGAGCGAGTTCAAAGCTTTTGGATAAACGTCTTAACTCCTTAGAAGATGATGCTTCTCTATTTTACGATGTTTGCCACTTGTTCTCGTGATTAAAAACCATCTTGGAGCATAAAACCAGGAGGAGTCACATAACAGCTGCTTTGCTTCGGTCTGCTCATTGCATACACCTTTGAATGTCTTCCGCGCATTGTGCTATTAAACTTTGCCAGTAAAACTCAGCAACAAATTATGAAAATAACAAAACTAAAGAGGGAGATTTAAGTGGGGGTTTCACGATGCACACAAAAGCCGTCCATATTTACTTCTGTGCTTATATTATTACAGTTTATGTTAACAGATTATTGATATATTTATATATATATTTCAATAAAAAACTGAAAGTTCTGTCATTATTTTCTTACCCTCATAACATTCCATAACTGCAAAAGGAGATATCGTGGTTCAACGGTTTGGACATATATGGACAATATTGGATTGGATTGTATGTACAAAAAAACATTTTTCAAAATATGATCTATTGTGTTCCACAGAAGAAAGTTATACATGTTTGGAAATACATGAGCGAGAGAGTAAATACAGAAATATTAATTTCTGGGTGAACTATACTTTTATAAGTACATTTTGGCAAACAATTTTCTGGCAGTGTACTTGAAATAATGTACATATATGTCCAAATGCATTATTTCCTTTTAAAGTAATTTGATAAATTCATGTAAATTCATATAAACAAAATGTATAAATATCAGTAGTTTTAAAGCTGTTGAGATAATTGCAAAGCTTTTTTCCAGTAATTTGTTTATTTCTAAAATATCAGGGTGGCACAACTGCAAACATGGCTCTTTTATTATGAACTGACAAGGTAATAACAGTGAAAATGATAATGAATCATCCAGACACAGAACACCATCAGGGGGGTATTCCAGAAAGCAGGTTATGTGACATACCTGGGTATGTTTAAGAGTAAGTAAGCAGATAACTTCATCTTTCGGTTCCAAAAACGGAGGAAACTCCGGAGCAGGTTATGTTCCAGGGTTAGTTTGCTTAAGAGGTATTCAATAACGTGTTATATAATTAATATAGTTATATATTAATATTACTAAATGTGTTATATAGTTACAGTTATGCAATATACAATATTATATATTAATTCTAAAGCACTGTTAAAACAAGGAAATGTTTAAATGTTCATTCAATTCAAATATATTATTTATTTGTCATCTCACATGGATCTGCTTTCAATTAATTAGCATCAATCTAATCACAAACAATATAATCTTTATTCTCAGTGAATAAAGATTACTTATTAAACGAAAAGTTTGAAAAAATGATTGCACACCCATCAAATAGGTGGCGATGTGCACTAAGTATAGGTTATGTAAATCGCCATTAAACAGAAGAAGAAGAAGGAAGTAGAATGGCATGATTTTTCGTCTTGTGAGTTAACCTTGAACATACTCTGAGTTGTATGAATTTACTCACGGACGCATTTTTGGAACCAGCATACCTCGAGTAAGCAAGGTTTAGGTTAATCAACCGGGAGTTCACGGTATATATAATGGTAAGTTAACCTTGTTTTCTGGAATACCCCCCTGATCCTTGTTTGTAGATCTCTCTCAAATACTGGTAAAAACTTTTAATTTCAAGTATGGGTAGGTTGGTACACTTTCCATGTCAGGGGGTACAACTACAATATACATACAACTATTTGGTTGTACCGCCTGACAAAAACATGTCAAAAATTAATTTAAACATTTTGAAATGTTATTTAACAACTGAAACTTGTTTAAATGACATTGTTCATGACATTACATCAGTTTTGAAAAGCTCATTTTTTCTCAATGACCCAAACCTGTTATACAGTATAAATACTGTATAATTGTATCATTTTATATTTCCTTAACAGTAAACCACGGACCAAAACAAGCGTTAACCAATCAACTCTCTGGATCTCCAAGACGCCAAAGGTAGACAGTGGCATGGAGGTTTAAAGAACCATCTCCACGATTCAAGCAGCTTCCGGTTTCTGTCTTTGTCATCTATGTTGCTTGGTCAGCAACACGCTCGTCCGGTTGCTAGTTTAGTGTGTGATTTAATAAAATAAGCTAGAAGGTGCAGCACCAGAAGAGCAATTACACACGTATCGCATTTCTGTTCAAATGTTGTGCTTAGAGACGCTCCTCAGCCGCTCACAACCAATCAAATCTGTGATTCTGAGTTTCCTGTTCGCTCCGATGACCTCCTTCTCCATTTCATGTTTCATGTCAGATAGTCTGACCTGAGGGCTGCTTAGGGAGGGTGAATACTAATTGGCACCAAACACATTGAGCAATTAAATTACTGTAATTAAAGCAAGTACAAGTGGGAACCACATAAAAAGAGGAATTAAGTGTTCCCTTTAACAGTGAATAGTGTCACACAAACTGAAGCGAGTGACACAGTAAAGAAATTAATCACTTAAAGAGCATAAAAAGCCTGCTTCAAAAGGGTTTTGAAGAATTGGAGTAGTTTGTGTCTCATTCAAGAAATGAGAGGCCTATTTGATTATTTTGTATGCATTGCCTATGACGCCACAATATTATGTATAATTACCTGCATACAAATGATCATTTATAGCAAAAGATTTATTTTAAAACACTCAATCATTCCTTTAATTATTGGAACGACTGGCTTAAATAGTGACTGTTTTGCGCTGAAGCTTATAGAACATTCTTATAAAAAAAACAAAAAGATTAATTAATCAGAAATGTACATATTTTTTGTATGATGCAATTACAAAGCTGCTTTAAGCTGTTGCATATGCAGTTTTTTTGCATGCAAATATTTTATCTTCCTCTTTTACAATACTGCATATAGAAAATATCAATGCTAAAAAGTATTAAACTGGTTTGCATCATAGTGATATTGTATCATCAGATATCGAAGTTAGT
The DNA here is from genome assembly GCA_023029165.1 of Gobiocypris rarus. Classification (NCBI taxonomy): domain Eukaryota; kingdom Metazoa; phylum Chordata; class Actinopteri; order Cypriniformes; family Gobionidae; genus Gobiocypris; species Gobiocypris rarus. Next base: position 12,315,034 of record CM040924.1, on the reverse strand, counting down.
CAGTTAGACGTCTGGTTGTACAGGAAGATGTGTTTCTGTGAGTGTGAATACTATTGCGTGTTTGGATTTCAAATGTGCTGTTAATACTTTTTATATTTTTGAGATAGGAATTGGACGTGTACAAACGGATTAAAAAATATTTAATTGTGAAGATGTTTATAGTATGTTTTTATGTCTCTTAAATGATGCCGTTTGTTTGTAGAAATGAAATCTTTTGAGTTACTAGACATCTGAGTAACTCGAAATCTGTATTGTTTTATGATTTATTTTTTAACTGATTAACATATTAAAAAACTGTATAGGTTCTTACCGATAAACTACTCTTGTGATTAGCAGATATTAAATATAAACAGAAATATCTTGTAATCACATTCAAAGAATTCACGTCCTTATCTCTCCTCCTAAAACACTCGAGAAAAAGTTTCTTGTGCAAAAAAAAAGGCTTAGATACACCGATCAAAGCTGAATATGTGCAGATTACTACTGGCAATTGCACCATTTGTATTTGTTTTAGAGAAACACAGTCGTGGCCATGAATTTAAATAGACACAGAGATCAGAAAGCTTTCAGGGGGTCCAGCTGGCAGGCAGAGTTAGAGCCAGGCATAAGACAAATGAACTGGACCGCATTAACACCGAAAAGATGTGGTACTTTGTATGCGATTTACCCTGGTCTGCAATTAGTGACAGCATAGACTTTAAAGCACACTGCTAATTACGGAGCCAATTAAACTAATCAGTCCTATGCTTCGACAGGAGAACTCACGTCACACACTCAGGATCTGGTAATTATAGATATGACTGTAATCACTACTCTGGAGGCACAGGGTAGAATTAAAGAAACAAACCCTTTCCCATCTGGAGAGGAGGGTGATTTTAGCCTATTAGAGATACAAAACACAAGCATCTCATTCTCCACACGACCAAGATCCAAACAGCTCTTCACATCACTCTATTAGAACTGGAATATAGTTTGTTTATGGTGGAAATGCGGAGGTTCGCCCTCATCCCACTGAAAAAAAATGTGGTGTGTAGGATTTTTGTTGTTGTTACAATCACTCTGGAACTCTACAAAAACTCTGGAATAGTATTTTCTAGTAAAACTCAGTCTTTGTAAACCATTTTTTACAATGCATCCTGCAAGCTTGAAATCTAAACGTCGAAGACATTACTAACACTAATCAGTAATGACAAACACTAATCAATGGGGTTTGGCAATGAGAATCAGTGTATGCAATCATACTCAGGTGGGGTTTTACATGTTTGTGATGATGGATGGATTTCATTGATTGTATGGATGTGTCCACAGTTCATATGGTTTTATTTCATTCACCTGAAATTGGATTTACGAGACGTCGGCATATACATTAAGAGGGACATGTTCAATATTCAAAGTCCTGGTCAATCAATATGGGTCTTCAGTGACAGATTATTCAATTTTTAATAAAAGCAATTTAAATAAAAGCCCACCACTACTATCAAACAAGCCATCTGTCACAATTTTCTGCTGCATCAGCTTGAGCCAAAAGTTAGATGGAAAAACACAGCAAGCACAACTTTACAATTTGGGAAGATGCTTTAATATACATCTCAAGATACAAATATTAATGATGACAATGTCTTTTAATTTTAAAAGTCACATCAACCAAGAGTTTAAACTGCATTAGCACAATCATTATAGGTAATAAAAGCCTATTAGTGCAGTTCGCAACCTTTCACCCAGCGTTCCATCTTACGGCCATTACAGTAACTTTCCCAGGTGTCCCTGCAAAACCAAAAATCAAAATAACCATTATGTCAAAAACGCAGATGCACGACAGAACAATACACTTAGATATGATGCAATGATAGGCAGAGCTTGAGGCCAAATATCTAAAGGAACAAGCAAAAATTGACAAATAAGCTCTGTCAGTTGTGCCCAAGGATTTTAGCAATCAATACTTGCCATGATTTCAGTCCTTCGGTTTTCACAATGAGCTTTGCACATTCAACTGAAGTTTTCAGGTCATCCTTCAGCAAATCTAGCAGATGGGGAACATTTATATACAAAATGTTATAGCAAAGTTTTAAAACAGACACATAGGGGTCAAAATTAATGCAAGTTTATTAAATTTTACTAATTTAAAGCTGCTAAGTTTGGAAATGACCTTTGAGTAAGCAATGCTTTATGCATCACTACAGTAGTAATAAAGGACAGTCTTTGCCTGCAAAATTGTCTAAATCACCATAACAAAGTCTCACAGGCAAAAAACCCATCTGACCAATAGTGTAGCGATTTATCAAGCACAGCTCTCGCAGAAGTCACTTTCAAACCAAACAGCTTTCAGTTGGTCAAAGCGAGAAATCCGTGTGATGTCTCTCAAAATTCCTATTCCTGATTTTATCGGTGAAAAATGTGCTGAACAACAGTTAATGTGACCGCCCCTTAACACTTCAAGTTATATTTAAAGATTAACAATACATTCACAATATTTAATACAAGAAGAACATCTGAAAACATAAATATTCATAACTTTTCTTTTTCCCCAAAAATTCTTAAGTTATAAATAATACTTTGAATTCCCTATTTAGACGTCCAGAGCCCACTGTTTGTTTAACAAAATTATAAGTAATCTACTTTAACTGATTCAATCTGTTTTTGGTATTATGGAATCCATTTTAAGAAAATAAAAGTACCTGAACAGGACATGTTGCACTGGTTCTTTCCACCCGGAGTGCCATCATCACACCATTTGAAACTGTTTATCTGGAAGATTCCATAGTCTTTCCCGGTATCAGCCGAACGCACTCTGTGGGTCTTAAACCTGCTTTCCCAGTAGGCCGTGCACACATCTGTTGAAATCAAGTGAAAGGTTAAAGTAATACAATATATTATGAAGTAAAATTATATATGCAAAAGTAATACAAAATATTATAGCAGGTTTTTCAATAGCTGGATCCACAAAAAAATCCTATGATAATGCAAATAAGAAACAAGTACCCACAATTGCCAAGAGAGAATCCCTCAAAGCCATCAAGTCCCTCTTCCTTGAAGATACGGACGACTTCACAACGCCCCAGCCTGCGGCTCTCACAAGAGGACAGCCACATCAGACACAAGACCGCAACAGCCACCCTCATATCTGCAATGCTGCTCACAAAAACACTGTCAAAATCTGCTATCTGAAGAGGAGTTCGGATTGAGGGTGAAAGCTGTTGAGTGGGATTATTTATAAGTTAAATGAATGGTGTGTCGCAACCACTTTTTCACAAGTGGATGTAGTTTGCAGTTGCTGTTGAGGCAATAACTGACTTTTGGATGTTCTATTTTTACTTCTAGAACCAAAAATTACTTTTTTCCTTAACGAGCCAAAGAGAGCGCACGTCACACCTCTCCTCATAAAATTGCACTGGTTGCCAATTGCAACTCAAATTCAAGGCACTGATGTTTGCCACAGAACAACCACTGGCTCGGAGTCTGCAACCCTATACATAAACCCACTACTTCAGACCTATGTACCCTCCAAAAGCGTGCGTTTTGCAAGTGAACGGCGCCTTGTGGTGCCATCCCAAAGAGGCACAAAATCACTTTCATGGATCTTTACCTTGACTTTTCCAAGCTGGTGGAATGACCTGCCTAACTCAACCCGAGCTGATTTTTTAAATTAAATGGCTAAAGATGCATCTTTTCGTCAACACTTGACCCATTTACACTAATCCTTACTAATCTATATATCTATTGCTACATATACTGTGCTAGACTAACTGGGACTAGTCACAGCACTTGCATATAGTTGCCCTATTGTTGGCTTGATTGCTTCTGTTGCTCTCCTCATTTGTAAGTCGCTTTGGATAAAAGCGTCTGCTGAATGATTAAATGTAAATGTCATGCAGAGGAACTGGAAACGATTTAGATTAAGACGGCAGTAGACATAATAAGATGAGATACTCAATGGGGAAACCTCCTGCAGTCATGATGTAGTACTAGCATACTAACAAAAGCAGCATTTAACAATATAAATAAAAACCACATCAAATATATATTGAGTTTTTGGATTTTATTCAGGACTTTTCCATACAGGTTGTTATATGCTATAAATTTAAAACCTAATGCTAAACTACGCTCATGGTGAAACAACTGTCAACTGTCAGAGCACAAAAAGAAAGATATGGAGACAGTTACAATGTGGAAAACTGTTGTGAAAAAACAGCACCTTAATGCAACCTAATGTGCAATTAACTGACACGAGGAGAATGTGTCAACAAACAGCTCAAACGGCCACTGTGCATAACCTCAAACAGCCCTTAAAAGGAAAGACCTGCTGTTGCGTCTTATTATTTAACATATTGCTGGTGTAGTTTTCATATGCTTATTGTACTGCATTGTAAAACAATGACATAAGAGTATCAAAAGTGTCAAAAATAGAATTTTGTTATAAATGATCTGACATCAGCTGAAAGAAAGCATTCCAAAAAAATTCAGTGAAAACAGCCCAATTTAAACACATTTTCAAAGGTATTATGAAACTCAAGTTAACATTAAACAATGTAAACTGCCATGTCTGTGTGCTTGTGTGTGAACTTAAATATTTGATTTAATTAAGTGGCTGAAAAAGCTATAAATATTATTGTAATGAATAAATAAAACATTAATAAACATTAGTAAATTAACGTGTAAATAAAAATAAATATATTACAAAAATAGAAAAATATTAAGAACAAATATTAATAGAAAAAAGAAAGTAAAAATTTTAAATATATTTAAAATAACCCCCACAATTCACTATAATATTTTTTAAAGTCTGTTTGTGTTCCACCTGTCACTTATCTAACATTGTATTTAGTATATTCTGTCCAAAGGTATATGAAACATGAATTCAAGTCAGTAAACTGTGCTTTAGGGAACCTAATGTATGATGTGAAATGAATAACTACTAATAATTTTTAATAAAGAATAAATGATAACCATAATTGGATGTAGTGTAAGAGCAAGATGTCTCGTCTTATTGACTGAACAGCGGCCCCTGCTGGAGGACAGTGGAAGGGGCGTCAAACTTCACAGCTTGTCCCTTATTCAAAACCAGCACCCTGAAGGAGTAACAACATATCAGAAATGCCTCACTTGACATTTATTGACAGGATGAGTCACAGGTTAAATAAAGGATCTCCTGACCTGTCAGTGTGCATGACATTGAGCGGGTTCTGAGTGAGCCACAGTACGGTGCAGTCTTTAAACTCTGTGTGGATAGACTGTCGGACCAGGCCCTCTGTTTCTATGTCCACGCAAGGAAGAGCTTCTTCCACAAGCAGGATTTTGACCCTTGCAAGCAGGGCTCTGGCCAAACACAGCAGCCTCCTCTGGCCAAAGCTTACATAACACAAAAACAGAAATATTTAACCCATAACAACCACTTGTTTGTTGTGCCAGTACATAAAGGTTGCCATAGAGAAAACTATATTGTTTCATGAAGCAATAAAGCAGAGCCACAGTCCAGATCTGGACTCATGATTGGTTCCAGCCAGACCATGAATCTTTTCTCACTGACGTTTGCTCCACACAAGCTTTATTATTTCTTACTTTTACAAAATATTATGGTAGCCAACTCAAAGACTTAGTTAAAATGATTATTTCTGAAATGATACACAAGATGTAAGTTATGATTATGAAGAACATTTGGGAATAGTACATCTTGTAACAAATGTAATAACTTTAATAACTTGCTACTGTTATTCCTGCATCAACCATTTATATAACTGGTGTGATGTTATACTCTGAACATTACATAAACATGTTAAATTGCCTGAGGCATCCAAAGATTTGCCATGATTCCCACACACCTGTAAGTGAAAGATGTTCTTTGAACAGGGTGTAGTAGCTGAGCAGGCAATTGTCGAACATGCTCCTTGAGATGGCAGAGCTCCAAAGCCAGCCACACCTGCGCGTCAGTATGCTGAGCGAACGGGTCCAGGTTTGCCCTCAGGGGACCTGAGAACAGTACAGGAATCTGTAACACATGGGACACATGGGACACCATAACTCATTAAAGAATACAATAACTGAATAATGCTTGTTACTGGTGGAGCCTGGGTTATGCAAGTTTTGCATACAATATTAGACAGCATTCCTTCAACCACACCCAGTAAAATAGTTACCTGTCAACACTCCTTCCCCTCCAGACTTTGATTGATTTTGCTACTGGCTGGATCAAGCTAGTTTGATCTCACTCTCTTATTTACACTTCAAATAGAATATGGTTCGTCTAACCTGAGAAATGATTTGCAGACGGCTACGAAGGTCATGCAGACTCAAGCGGGCAATATTTACATCGTCAATCAGCACAGCACCGCTCCTGGCCTCCACTGACCGGAACAGACAGCTAACCAAGCCATCGGCGTCTGCTTTCCCCCTGCTTACAACTCCAATCTGTGTACACACACAAACACACCAAAATCAGCCTGAGATTTCAATTAGGGATGGCTCGATATCACTCTCTCATGTACAACACATATATCGATACCGCAAACACGGGTATCAGCCGATACTGACGACAACCCTATTTTTATTCTTGATCAGCTTATAATATCGATATCTCACAAATTATACATTACTACATTATTAATAAAGAGAAACATCTGCACACACACACACGTCTGGTTCACTATCTTTGTGGGAAATCTCCATAGACGTAATGGTTTTTATACTGTACAAACTGTACATTCTATCCCCTTACACTGCCCCTGCCCCTAAACCTACCCATAACTGGAAACATTCTGCATTTTTACTTTCTCAAAAAAACTCATCCTGTGTGATTTATAAACCTTTTGAAAAGTGGGGACCGCTGGCTGGTATGTAGGTGATCTCTGGTTTTACCATCCTTATGGGGAGATTTGGTCCCCACAATTTAATATAAACAAGGACACACACTCACAAACTCACATATAAACAAAGTCAGCAAAGAGAAGATATATTGATACACAATATTTTGTAGAGATGTTGCCATGTTGACTGACGTAACTGAAAGTGACACGCTGTTTGAAGATGAAGTATGACTGACAGCTCGCAGAGCAGGGAAGAATTTCCATGAACTAAGCTGAACTAATCAATTTGGACCAAAAAAGGTCTAGGACTGCATCTGTTCATACATATCATACTGATATGTTCAGCATCCAAATAAAATAAATACATTTAAATGAATTATCAGCCAATATTGAATTCAATTAATACAATAATACAATGTAAATAAAGACCACAATACATTATTATCATTATTATCAAATATCATTAAAGTTACACTGTGTAACTTTTTTAGTTTATTCTTAGCTAAAAACTATGTGCTCATTAATGTATATTTCCTTCTTTCAAGTAATAAAGTATTCTCGTAAGTGTATAATATGCCATTGAAAATAGATACGGGTGAGGGGTTCAATGCCGGTCGCCATGTTGCCCCTCTATCTAGAAAGTACAGTAGCCAAAGAGGAACATACCTGTAAACACTTCGCGCTTTAACACTCGATGGCACTGTGTCGAATGTGAAGAGGGGGATTGCTTGAGACTAATATAGCCTACAATGTAAACTTTGCCTTATGCTAGTGATGTCGTACAATATACAGAATAACGATAGCACTGATAAAAGTTACTTTACTAAGATTAGCTTGCATTCGTCTGGGAACCTGATAGCTGGTGTTAGAAATGGTAAAAAATTACATTTGACATAGATGTCATAACCTACATGTTAACTGACAAATTAAATAACTGCAAATTAAAATAGTATTCTAAAGTAACCTCATCACTTGAAGGAACACTCATGGACGAGGTTGAACTGGAAGCCATGTTAATCTTGGACTAAATCAGCCACCGTAGGAGTTAAGACGAAATCGGAATTGAGAGGAACAGAAACTAATATTCACTGGATGGTCATATACCTTTTCACCGCTAGATGGGGAAAAATATCACACAGTGTAGCTTTAATATAAATATTTGTATTATTTACTTATTTTGTATTAATTAATTAATTCAGAGTACCTTTTCCCCTTTTAAAATGGTGAGATGAACTCCTCTAAGAGCTGGCGTGAAGGCTTCGGACTCATAGTTCCTGAACTTCACCTCTCCATGCCGGGGCCAGTCAAAGGGTGGTCTGTACGTGACTGTCCATGCTGCCTGGGGTGAAAGGGGTTATTTGGTTAAATACATTTCCATGCAGAAGATATGACATCCAATGACACGAAAAAGTGAGTGTAACCCTCTTGGGAATTTAGTGCACAATGAGTTTGACCATGTTGAGTTATGTGTAAGGTGGGACAGCGCAAGCACAATGGAAGGAGTTTTTAGGTGCTACATAAGTGTTATGTGACCCTGTACCTCCTTTTCCACTTTGGCAAATTCACAAAATATTTGCATGCTCAGCATGTCAATGTTGATATCAGAGGCAGCCCGAGGGTACTGGCGAAGCGCTTCTTTAATCTGTAACAAAATGGTTTCATAATCATTATGAATTATTCAAACTCAGGGTATGTATATATCAGTACAGATAACCTTACATTGAAGGCACAGATCAAAGCCAGAGCCACGAGCCCCGAGTCAGGTTGAGTCTCAAGCAAAATCAGACTGACTAGAAACAGCACAATCCCAGCAACACCATCAAACCGTAGCACAGCCCAACTGCACACAAAAATTTGCTTTTGGTCATAAAGCAACCACATTAATCAAAGCTGTTGAGTATGCTGCAATATATGTGACATGATTATTTGACACGTTTAGTAGAGTACTTTACTACATTTATATTTAAAACTTAGTTTTACTACAAAGATATGTAAAATTATATCAGTCACAGATGCATATTACACTCAAATGGCGCCCCCTAGTGAACTGCAGTTCTTTTTTTCATTTTTTTCAGGTGGCAGGCCAAAATAAACATTACACCTAAAGCACAAATCTCTTTCTGTCCACAAACGAACACACACAACTCAGCCAGAGATTTAAATATGGATATATTCAGTATATAAGTAAATATAAATATAGAAACAATTAATCAAAATTAATATGAACACAATCAGTTAATTCATTGTTGATTAATTAGTTGATTAAATTCAATGTCCAATGGTTAAATTCAATGTGCTTTTTGTTAATTATAACTATTTTAGTTCTTATAATCAGCTAACTCTTAACTTGTAGACCTTTCGGAATCCTTCACAAACCACTAGCATAAACAAAATGTATGTAAAAACCTTTTTTAACCTTTCTGAGATGATTTTGTTGTACTTGACCAGCAGGTTTTGATGTAAGGCTTGGAGGCAGTGCGTCAGACACACCTCCCTGTGTTTTGGCGTAAAAACTGGAGCTTCAACACAATGCGTCACACACTCCAGAGAAGTAACTGAAACAATAGGGTTTGCCTCCATGTGTCTAATTCGGATGTGAGCTGAAGAAAAATGAGACTGAAAGAGGTGGGGAAACAAGATAATACAAAGACCATTTGTAAACTGTGCTTGATTTGCTTATTTACAAACCTTCAGGTCAAACATTCATGGGAAATTGACGTACCTGAATACGGAGGAAGAGCATTATCAGCGGGCACATGGCTAGGCTGAAAACTGGCATGATAAAGCTGATCAAAGTGATGGTGCTCAATATGTCCAAAAGACTCCTCAACCAGCTGTGCAAATGTTTGGGCAGCTCTTCATCAATCACTTGTATATCCTGTGATTGATGTGAGAACACATGTTGTTTGAGGTTTTCGAAACAGGATGAAATCTGATCTTCCATCAAATTTTAATTGTATCTGTTACATAATATAATATATACTTCCCCAAGTGCAAAACAGTGATGACCTGCTTCTTGTGGCAATCAGTTTTTTTATTTCATATGCTTTGACCTCTGCTCCACATCGGCCTCTGGAGGATGACACTCACCTGAGTGAATGCTTGCAGTAACCATCTGGCATCTATCTTCTGGGAATGTACAGGCAGGTGAAGAACATCTGACAGTAGCTCAGAGTGTAGCATATGAGACGCCCTGAGAGAACCACAGGTCAGACAGTAGGCGGCACTGCACACGAGCAAGGCTGCAATATGAAAGCACACAAATAAGCTAAGAAAAAACACAAACTCTTATTTATGAAACTTCAGGATGACAATAACCTTGCAGGAGTCCGAGCAGTGCGTATGCAGACAGTCGCGAGTTTCTGAGCTCTCTCCACCCCTCCAGGCCTTGAACTTCTTTGGCTTCACCCGTCCATGCACTCAGGACGGCATCCTGCGCTAAACTTACAGCACACACAGACAGGTAGACCAGCGAGGTAACTGACACCCAGTGCCAGCCGAAAGCCCTCAAATACAGCCTGCGGGCCTCTCCACTGCCCTGAAATTACAGAACCTTCACTACACAATATTCCCTGCAAAAATAACCTTTTTTATTAGAGGGGTAGTTCACTCAAAAATAAGCTATATTATCATTTTAAGTCATTATTTACAGAGAATCTTGCTCTTATTTTATGGAAAGAGCAGCTTGGACACTTCTATAAAAATAAATGATGTTGGTAGACATACGTAGAAGACATAAGAGTGGGTAAATCATGACAATTTCCATTTTGAATGAACTAATCCCTTTGATTTGTTTAATAGACACTTATAATGGCTTATAAATGAGGAATACAAAAAAGCTTATTTAGATTTTTAAATATGATTATTTTGCTTAATTAATTACATTAAGTAAAAAAAGAATAATACACTTTTTTTTTTTTTAAATGTGCATTTTGGTACATACTTTTTGGAATAGATAGTGTTCTCGTTTCTCATCAGAATTACTGAGCTGATCTTTACACCTGTAAAAATCAAAACATCAATAATATTTATACAATGTATTTCGAGCATGTCTGCATTCAGTGCATGCAGGAACACAACATGACCACAGGCTGGGTGGAAAAACAAGGTGTAGCTTGTTGATGAGATGCCACAAGAAGCTTATTAATGTGGGATAAAAAGGGAATGTTGGCGGCCCTGTTCAGTCAGACTCATGGTTTTCTTTCCCATGAGATTTTATCAGGCCCCATCATCCTGCGACCAACAATCCCTGTCTGTGATTCTGTGAATATCATCCTTTCTTAACCTGCACTAACCCTCACACAAGGCCAATCTAGTGCAGAGAACACAGTGTAAGAAAAGCCTGATAAATTCTCTCAGGGGGATCAGAAAGATATTAAAATAAGAAGCAGTGCTAATGCTCTTAAATGCAATGATGTTTGTCTTGGATTAAAGCAATTTTAATATATTAATGCTGGATAAGTACTGGACAATGAAGGCCTACAGGTCAGGTCATGCACTGTGCTTTGACTCGGATTTTGGACTCTGCCAATTGTGCCAAATCAAATGGCAGTGGATAATGTAACATGCAAACAAACATTTGTATTTATATCATGCTTGAGACATAATACAACAAATCCTCTATACATACTGTATATACTAATTCATATTGGGGTCAGTAGAATATATTTTTTTAATTAATTTATATTAAGAAATTAATACTTTCATTCTGCAAGGATGCATTAAATTGATCAAAAATTACAGAAAACACATTTATAATGTTATAAAAGGCTTCTATTTAAAATAAATTCTGTTTTATTCAAAGAATCCTGATTTTTTTTAATACTACGGTTTCTACAAAGGCATTATGCAGAATAACAGTTTTTAACATGGTAACACTTTACAATAAGGTTGTATTAGTTAACATTAGCTAACGCATTAGTTAACATGAACTAACCATGAACAACACCTCTGTTTAGCATTAGTTAATCTTTGTTAACGTTAGTTAAAAAATACAGCTGTTCATGTTAGTTCACAGTGCATTAACTAATGTTAACAAGATTTTATTAATGCATTAGTAAATGTTGAAATTAACATTAATAAAGATAAATAAATGCTTTATATGTGCATTTCATCATTATTTCATGTTAACTAATGCATTAACTAATACAACCTTATTGTAAAGTGTTACCTTTAACATTTATAATAGAGTAATGATGCTGAAAATTCAGCTTTGATCACAGGAATATATTTTATAATATTTCTGTTTTTACAGTAAACTTATTTTTAAATGAGAACATTCAATAGAAATGTCCTGTTATTTCTAAATAACAAACACAAATCTATTAACTCACCCATCACATGGAGAGCTTTCAGGGGGAATGTCTTCTGTAGCGGAGAGGGTGACACTTTATACGTTTTAACAACAACGACACACATTTCCACTTATAATATTAATGTCTTTGTGCACCTGCCACTTTATTATATTGTGACTATACCTTTTGTAGCAACTAATTGAGAGGTGCCCAGGTCCTCTGTGAGAAAGATTTTCTCCAGATGGAAAAGAGACTGCTGTGCCTATAGAACAAAAATATTAAATCTAATGTTTTATAATTGTATTAAGATCCTCAATGAAAGGTTTTGATGTTGTCACATGCATGCTACCTGCTTGAGAACATGCAAGAGTCCAGGGAGCTCCAGCAGAGGGGGGCGGAGCAATCTGAAGAAACAGAGGGACGTAAAGACCTGAGACGGTGTGAGAACATTCCCATCATCCGCCAGGACAAACACACCAAGACTGGAGAAACCAACCTACATGGAAAGACAAAGAGTATGGGAAACATGGGTCAAGGGAGACAACACTGAGCAGAACTTTGGACTATGTCAGAGGTTTTTACTGATGTAAGAGGGGCATGATGCAGACCTCAATGTTCTGACCTCAGGTTGTAATCTATGATAGAGTTTTAATCGATGATTTGAGTTTTAATCTCAAAGCTCTGTGGATTTGTTTACTTAGTAAGCCTCTGTGCATCTGGAGAAGAGAGATGAGGTAATTTGAAGTCAAAGTCACAGAGAGGGTAGTTTAGCAGTACTAAAAGTGAAAACCTGATTTTTAGGTAGGATGTTGACTATCTACACAAACAAGCAAGGCTTCTTGGGTAGATTAGTTGGCAAGACAAAAAGCAGAACCAGGAAATTAACGTGTTGGTCAGTCTAGCAAAAAAACACCCTGGGAATTCATCTCCAGAATATCAAGCACTCACCAGGAAAGGCATACAGATAGAGTCGAGCATAGAGAAGGCTGTCAGATATCCCAGAATTCTTAGCATCTCTAGCTCCCTGGCCCGTGACTCTGTAACTCTCTGATGGAACCAAGACTCCCATGCGAGAAACTTCAGCGCCTAAACAAAGGCAGATTAAAGTTGGCATGAAATTAAAATTCACTTTAATTTCATTTAAAGTGAAATTTAAATGAAAATGTAAATTTTCTAAATGCACATTATTGTGAAATATTCATCCATGCATACATTTAATTTTTAATTAAAAAAAATAAGGCGAAACGGCATGCATTATTAAGTCCACTTAATCTAGTGGCGAGGTTGCAAATTGCAACCGCCAGCTGCTCACCCCTCCCTTTCAAAACAAATAGAGAAGCTACGGTGGCCGACACAGGACAAAGATGTCATTGTCTGAGACAGCAGAGAGTAGCTAGTGCTCTGTAGAGCAGTTTGTCTGTTTGGGGCTACTGTAAAAACATGGCGGCACAAAACGGTGACTTCTCTGTAAGGGGAACTCATTCTGTCAATAGATCCTCATAAATATTACACACTGCACCTTTAAACCCTTACAATCGACTGCAAGCTTGTATTCAGCTCTGCCTCCATCTAATCAACAACAGATGAACTGAACCAAGTCCCCTACATTTTTATTTTTAGATAAATGGTTTCACTCAGATCTACATCACAATACAGAAGAAAAGATCTGTCGCTACTTCTGTTTCCTTGCATCTAAAAACAGAGCAGTCACAAAACTAGTGAAATACAGAAAGAGGCGGTACCATGCCAGATTACTTTTCTTCAGTGCCTAATCAAAAACTTTGAATTTATGTGATATCTTGTTCTAGCTAAATCAAAAGAGCTTTTCTAAATCAGCTAGCAATATGCAAAGCTAGTAGGCTCCGCTGCTAGCCTGCTGACTGAAAATACAAAGAAAGGGGAACGCTTCATTTGACACTTTTTAGTTTCTGTAATATAACATGATGTTATAAAAAAGGCATTAACGTTTTCATGATTAAAAACAAACACAGTAATGGAATTTTCTTTAATTTCTAATCAAGCACAGAATAAAATACACATTAAAACACTGTGTAACTGGACGAGCAATAACTAACCAAAGCACTGACCAAATGCAATCACAGAAATGAAACCATTACTGACATACATCTGCTGTCAAACACATTTTATTGTTTATTTAAAGCTGGCCTGAAAGGGAAATCGCAATTGTCTTTTCTTCCCTATTGTTATGTATATCTGAGTGAAATGGCTAGAAAAAAATAAATGTGGGGCAGGAACTAATTGGATTGTTGTCGTTTGCTAATTGCGTTTATCTCATGTGAGTGAGGGGCTGGAGGGGATGGATTATTTTCTCGTTATTAAAAAAAAAAATATTCGTAATCTTTTCTCAATATTAATTTCCCCTCCCCCTCTCAGTGACAAAGGGAAATAAAATGTTCAGTAAAGATAATGAGGACCCATTACTTTTATAAAACAATGATATGCACAGATAAACCATTTATAATAAACACTGAAATATGCCATAAAAATAATAATTGTCAACTTTGATTTCATGGTGACTTCAAAAAGTAATTTATGCAAGAACTAAAGAACTAAACCTGACCTAAAATCCTAGAATCACAGTTGATTGGGATTGAAACTAATTCAAGAGAGGAAGAACTACAAATGACATGATCATGCCTGAGGATTAGGAAAAGAACGGACCTGGTATTTATGCAACATTTCCTTGATGAGCTGTTCACTCTTTTCCTTGATGATCCGCTGAGTTCTCTGAGGGACAACAAAGATTATAAAACATATCAGCAACAAAACATAGAAGACAGAAATGTACTGAGATGCAATGAACATCCTCCTTGCTTGAGCAGCCTGCACTTACTAACCCGAAGCTGTTTGGCTTTGTGCTCCACTGCAGAGTTGACAGGGATGAGGACTAGTAGCAATACCACCCCAACCAGCACACAAGAGCCCAATTCTCCCCACAGTAAGCCCAGATAAAGAGCGACTCTCAGTGGGCAGGACCAAAGACAGGTCAATGTGATCACCAGCTCTGCTACACATCCAACTTCACCCGATACATCCGTCCCCTGAGTCGTGTTGGATTGTCGCTGAGAACTATGGGAAAGAGACAATGTCTTAAATGTATAGGAGGAGAGGGGGAATGGAGTGAACCATGGAGGAAGAAGAGACACATTTTAGCATATGAAAAAGTGGAAATGTACTGCTTACTTTCAGTGTTTTTTGTTTAGACCCAAAGCACATTAATTGAGCAAATAAGACAGCCAATGAACTTACCTTCCTGTAGAGGGCACCAGCCAGAACCGCTTTTGCATTGGCTGTAGTTATCCTACTATGTTTCTCAAAGTGATGCTGAGAAACAACACAGCAGCAAACTGCTCCCAACACCACCAGAGAGTGTGTGTATCCTGCCCAGTCAAAAACAGCCTGCCTCTCACAGAACAGGATAACCCATCTGAGGTTAAAAGACATGTACAAAAACAGATTATATATTTATATATATTTATTAAAAATATGTATAGTAAATAAAATCGACAGATGCAAATAGATAAAGGCAGTTCTCTCGAAATGAGATTTATCTAATGGACTTAACCAGAAATCTTCACTTCACTAGCACTTACATACACCAAACTTTACAGTAACAGTTCCCTTTCAAACTTTGATGCTGCGTCTCATTATTGACACTATAGGAATGCCATCAGGAAGTCACTGAGTGTGACTGGTTCCGACCTGACTGATTATTGTGATGTGTCCGTTGTTTATAATCTGCCTCCTCCGCTGTCCCGCATATAAATTTGTGAGCCGTTTATTCCTTCTATAACTCATTAAATTGTCAAGATAATGGAGGATTTTATATCCAGGTTGTATAATCTGTAGTCCAATTATTCAAATGTGGAGAGACTGTGAGAGCAACGATGTGAGGATGCTCCAGTTGCTCCCTTGCTAGCTATCTCTCCCCTGGTGCCGCATCCTCTTTGAAGGCTCCCGACTTGCCAATGGAGTGAGCACATTCAGCCCTCGAGGAAACGCACTCACTTTGATGAGCTGTGGTGAGGGAGCTCCCCTTTCACTTTTTTTGTGGTATGAAAGTCAGGTGTTTTGATCGTGGTTCAGTGCACATGTCTGCAAAAGCAGCGTGGCAGCCTCGATCACGGGGTCACAGGTGGGCAGAGTAGAGGCGTCCCTCTTTGTTATTGTAGCATTTTATAGTTTAGCCATTAGCTATGAGTCTTGGAGAAGTGCCTTTACTCAATTTAGGGTATGAGCTATTCTCCTCTAACCAAAGTCGTTAGAATGTAGTAGAAGCTCTGTAGAGTCAATTTATGCTATGCCAAAGACTACAGAAATAGAAAGACAGTTCTATTTCAATAGTCTATTTCAGGGAACGTCACAGGTTACGACTGTAACCATGGTTTCCTGAGAAAGGGAATGAGGCGCTGCATCTTGTTGCCATACGAGGGCCTGTCGTTTGACCGGACCTAACTGTTATATAAAGATTATATGTGTTTTGCACACATGACTTCAGGAAACAACTTAATACGCACATCACATTACGACAGGGAGGTGACAGCGGGGTGTAAATTGAGTTACACCTCCCAGTTCTGCTAGTTTTACTGAGATTTTTTATCCCGTGCGAATTGGCCATTCATATTACAGAAATCCTGTGGTAAAATTACATTACTCCTTCTACCCCTGTAAAACTAACCCTGTACAAATAGGGGTTTAGTCATACCTGAGTGTCAGAAGACCTAAAATGCCAAAAATATCAGTTGACAGTCTCAGAAGCACAACTTTGACTAAGGCTGGCTGGAATGTCATCCATATCGCATAAAGGAGAGAGTAACCAGCATTGGTTTTCCTGGAGACCAGAAGTAACTCTCTTCCAGAATCCTCTTCTAGGTCTGACCTCTGTATAAATCAAATATTAACATTATTAGCATTACATCTCATACAAAGCATGCTTTTCACAATGAAAACAAATCCAACTGGGAAGGTTGTCCCTGCTCCTTGTGTATTTTTTACTTACCTCACTGTAATTCTGTTGTTTTTCCCACTCATGCTCAAACACTGAGCATAGGGTGTGGACAGAGTCCTCATTATACAGATTGGAAAGGTCAGACAAATGCGGTGGTCCCCTGTGACCCATTACAACCACCCTGAAAAAAAAATGAAAAAAAATCTGTTAAAGGTTGCTGTGGTTGACATTATGAAATACCTCCCCTTTATTTTGGTAATGTACATACTCGGTTACACTCTGGTATAAAGTTCAAAAATGTATCAATGAAAATATTCAATATTTAAGACCCCTTTCACTCTTGTTGGAAAATTGTGTTTTTGGCTTTACTGACTCATCTGACCAAGAGGAACAGTACTTTTATTTAAATCAATTAATTATTTTGTTAACCAAATTTCACATTCAGAAGTGTAAATTTACTATATTGACAGTATCAGAGGTTCTTTGAATAAGAAAGCTGTAACTTTGAAAGCTTGTGAATATTATAATACATTTATTTGATTTTTAATCACTGTGTATATTTGTTTTTCTGTTTCTTTTCCTTTTCTTCTCTTTGATATTGTTTCTTGATACAAAATTGTATGTTATTGTTCTTTGAAAAAAAGTAGAAAAACTCCCCAGCTGTACCCAGAATACATAAAAACAGGTTCATACAGATGAGGCTCCCTTTTGACTGTGAGCAGAAATATCAAAACATATATTAGCAAAAACAATAATCTTAGTCAATGGTGAAAGATAATATATGCACGTATTAATCGCAAAGATATACTGGATAGATAGATAGATAGATAGATAGATAGATAGATAGATAGATAGATAGATAGATAGATAGATAGGCTAGATAGATAGGCTAGATAGATAGATAGATAGATAGATAGATAGATAGATAGATAGATAGATAGATAGATAGATAGATAGATAGATAGATAGATAGATAGATAGATAGATAGATAGATAGATAGACTAATTAATATAAGGATGGCTACACACAGATACTGGTCTGTTCTCATATGAATAAAGAAAACTTAAATCAAGTAAATGTGTACTACTTAAGGTTTTTTGTTTGTTTTCAAACGAAGAAATGTCTTGGCAATGGCATATTAATTGTGAAATGTCCACAATTCTTTGTTAATGTGAACTTTGCATACGTCCTCTTGACTCATTATAAAAATAGAGACATTCAGTTCATGTACTGTGAAAAAAAGCATCAATAAAAGTTGTGCTTACCTTATTTCACTATCTTTGGCGGCGACTGAAAACAATATATGGTCTTGCAGCGTGTAAATGACATCCTGCAAGACTGCATCTGCGTCTCATACAGCTAGAACAATAGCAGCTTAGAGGAAAACACATGAAGTATCATACATTTAACGTAATTTATGCTTGCCGGCGATACACGTTTTAAATGTCCTCTGACGTGTTTTTGGATTATTAAAGCCCGCTTTCTGTGCGGAATTAAACCGCGTCTGGAGCATAAACAGTGGAGCGTGCAGAGTGCGCACATAGCCAATGAGAGCGGCGATTTCAGCTGGGGGCGTGTTTCACGGCTGTCAATCATTTAGTTGTGCAACCCATTTCAGTCATTTTTGAGAACACGAGTGAGCATTTTTCTAATTTAATATACATTGTTTTCATTACACATAATATTTTCAGCGTATTGATTTGAGGAAAGGTTTTTGCAAAGCCAGTACATTTTTCCAGGTATAATACAATTTTAAATTCCAGATTTTCGGTCTGGTCCCACTCAGACTTTTGGACCAGACTGTGAAACTGGCTTTGTAGTGAGGAACATATATAGCATATTGCATTTAAATAGCACCTGAAACAATACTACAATCTGTAAATTTTAATAGTTTCAGATTATCAGCACCCAATAGTATATTATTCTTTCAGTATTGATCACAGCAGGCCTTTACTCATATCCAAAATAAAATATTAAGTATAAAAAAAAACAAAAATAAAAAAATACATTAAAGAACACTGAATTAGAAAATCATATTGAATTGTATTACTGAATAAAGACAGAAAGAGAGAGAGAGATAAAAGATAAGGCTTACTTTAGGCCTCACATACTGTATATTCAAATAGCATCTGAAAATGAAGAAAAAACAAAACATTTGTTCAATGCAAGTGTAAACAAAAAGATAATATATGATGATATTTGATAAGGCCTCAAGGAAGGAAGAATGAGCAAACAAGTAATTGTCTTTCAGGTTTAACATGAGCTCAGTTTTGTTGCTTAGCAGTTTTGTTGCCATGCAAATTTCCATGTTGTGTTGTGTGTGAAAATGGGCGGTAATGGAAAAAGAGAGCGTGTTTAAATCACCTTAAATATCTCACTCAAAGTAAATTTCAACAATCCTACAGAAAACAAATATGTCTATAATGCCGTCTTCGCCGAGTGAGATGTCCTGTAACAAAATTGAACCTGTATCAAATGAAGAGAGTGATACAAATGTCATACTCCAGTCAGGTTTGCTGAGCTTTTTTTCTTATTTTTAATCATATTTTGATGTCGTTGAGACTAACTTTTTACAATGGCTTTAATCAGATGGTGATCAATCCAGGAACTCTGGGTTCTGCGGATACCTCCTTACTTTCTTCTCCTTCATCTTTGTCTTTCTTACTTTTCCTTTCTCAGTGTGGTTTTGTATGAAGGTAAGATAATTACTTAAAACCTAGGCATACTTATTTTTTCTATTTTTTTTTTTACTATTATTGAATAATACAATCGGACAAACATTAAGATATTGTATCATCACTTATCAATTCAATTGCTATACATTCCTACATTTCATCTTGTTAAAAGATTGTCCAGGAATATGAAAGAGCAGTAATTTTTCGTTTGGGACGACTCCTTGGCGGCCCTAAAGGACCTGGTTAGTAATGACCATTCTTAAAATCATGAATAATTTGTAAAACATAGTGCAATTGGAACAAGCAGTATTTCATCTTGATTGTTTTTAAAGGTTTGTTCTGGATTATTCCATGTGTGGACACATTTCGGAAGGTTGACTTGAGGACAGTGTCTTTTGACATCCCTCCTCAAGAGGTGAGTGAACATTTGAATCAAAAACGTCTAAATCTTCTTAGATATGACAATATTCAAGGTTATGTGTTTAATATAATCTTTATTTAAGAGGTTCATTATGTTATGTAATATGAATTACATTTTCGACATTTCTCCTCAGGTCCTGACCAAAGACTCTGTGACTATCATGGTGGATGCGGTGGTCTACTATCGGGTCTTTAACCCCACTGTTTCCATTACCAAAGTAGAGAATGCTAATCGTGCCACGCAGATGATTGCACAGACTACTTTACGAAACACGTTGGGAACTAAAAGCCTGGCAGACATCTTAAAAGACCGTGAGGAGATGTCAGAACAGATGGAGGTAAGATAACACCTCTGAATCTTTAGCTTGTTTTCACTCTAAACCCTTATGCTCAAAATAATTAACTGGTTTGAGTAGAGCCAACTCAGATTAAACAAAATAGTTCAATCAAATTAACTTTTAAGAATATAAAGAATTGTTTTCTTTTAAGTTCATAAAACTGACACATTCTAATTAGTCTGAATTGTTTCATTGTTTTCAATGTTTTGAGTAATGAACTTGCCTTTTTTTGTTTTTAGAGGTTAGTTAACAAGGTAGCATTTATTGAATATGCTAGTTAAAGCTTTATAGCAAAGTATTCAATACTAATAATATTTAAAGGGATAGTTCACCCAAAAATTTAATTCTGTCATAATTTACCCACCCTCAAGTTGTTCCAAACCTGTATGAATTTCTTTGTTCTGCTGAACACAAAGGGAGACATTTGCTGCCGAGATCTGCATGGTTACAAACATTCTTCCAAACATCTTCCTTGTTTGAAAGAAATTCATATGTTGGTAAATGGTGACAGAATTTTCATTTTTGGGTGAACTATCCCTGTATGTTAAGTTTACATGATCATGACTTATGACTTAGCTTACTCAAATATCTCAAGTTAACTGCAATTAAATGTATGAGTACAAAATAAAAGGTCTGCTTCCTTAAACTTTAAATTTCTTTAAAGTTTAGGGGGGGTTGCCAATTAATTTGGGTTTACAGTGTAGGACATGTTCTTTATTGGCATTGATGGTGCATAAAGAACCTTCAACACTCATGAAAACTTTCCATTCAACAAAAGGTTCCAAAATAAAAGAAAGATAAGGTTCTTAATGTTTTCCACACTAAATAAAAACCACTGTTAAAAAAGTTATGCAACCTACCACACTTTTTAAGTTAACTCAACTAATTTGCTTCAGAGAGATATGACCTTTTGAGTTAGCTCAATTTTTTTTTACAGTGTGTTCTTTTAAGAACTCTTTAATAAATATGCTATGAATAAATATGTTGAAATATCTCTGTACAGACATTGCAGTTATATATGCCATCTCTTAAAACACTTGTTGCTTTAACTAGGCAAAATATTCTGTTTATTTTATGATTTGAACAGCCTCAAAATTGTATTCAAAATTCTATTTTGTATTACATTATTAAATCTATTGAATAACTAAGTTCTACTCTGATCAGAGCTTGGATTATTTTATATGTAGACTTTTAAAGTATCCCCCTTTTGGAACCTAATTTTCTCCAGAGTCAAAAAAAAATTCTAGGAGCCTTAAATAAAAATTGTTCATCGTTTTATTATCGT
The DNA here is from genome assembly GCA_023029165.1 of Gobiocypris rarus. NCBI lineage: Eukaryota > Metazoa > Chordata > Actinopteri > Cypriniformes > Gobionidae > Gobiocypris > Gobiocypris rarus. Next base: position 12,293,255 of record CM040924.1, on the reverse strand, counting down.
TTTGCATGACAGGCTGTTCTGTATGCTGCATCCAAGAACTGGGGTATCAAAGTGGAACGGGTCGAGCTCAAAGATGTCAAACTGCCCACCTCATTGCAGAGAGCCATGGCAGCTGAAGCAGAAGCCACTAGAGATGCCCGAGCCAAGGTGGGTGTCTGAGCACTGAAAGACTGTTACATGCTTCACACACACAAACACATGCTATACTGCCGAGCCTGCCAAGTTTAGTCTTATCAGCTTTGCAGCTTTGTGTTCAGTCTGTCTGGGGAGACACGGTGCTCTCTGATTGGTGGATAAGCACCTGCAGCCCCTTGCACACAGTCAGTCAGGGGTGTAGATGAACTGTAACCCCCTTAAGCCAATCAATTTCCAAAACAAGGCCTGCAGACCAGCAAAGCACTTGCAGGTCAAGACATTAGCTTGAATGTATTGCTATTTATGATCTTTATTAATTTATTTATACAAGGGTTATATAAACATATTGGCGTACCTGTATTTTCATTCAGCATTTTAAAAGGGTTAAATTAATAACCAACATGAAAGAAAACGTTCAAAGATTATTAATTTATCTGCCATTAATCCATATTTTCCCCATTAATTTAAACATCCATCCAGACACTAGTTCAGAAATGTGTTTGCCTTTCAATGAACACTATAATAATATCAATTTGTTGACTGGAAACCTGAGCCTTTAAGTCCTCACACACTATGGCACAACGCTGTGGAAAAACAAACTGGATTTGCTCAATGGAAATTTCCAAGCAATTAAAGGTGTGTGCCAGAGACTTGACTGTGAATTGGGATTGTGTTTATATGAAGAACAAATGTTCTTTGTAAAACGATCATATTTAAGTGTGTTCTATTCTGAACAGGTGATCGCAGCAGAGGGAGAAATGAATGCCTCGCGTGCTCTGAAGGAGGCGGCAATCGTGATGTCAGAGTCCCCGTCAGCACTTCAGCTGCGCTATATGCAAACACTCACTGAGATCGCCTCGGAAAAGAACTCAACTATTGTCTTTCCTCTTCCTATAGACCTCATCTCTAGTTTCATGAAAAGGTGACCTCATATAAGGATTATATCAACAAATACCTCTGTACATTGCAGCTATATGCAATCTCTTAAAACACTCATTTCTTTTACTAAAATATTCTGTTTAGATTATGATTTGAACTTTGCCTCAAATATTCTCTCTGATGAAATGTTTTATTCAAAATGGTATTTTGTACTACATTATTAAATCTATCAAATAACTAAATTCTACTATGATCTGAGCTTGTTGGATTATTTTTTTATGTATTAAAGTATATATAATAAAAATGATGTAAATCTCATTTTGCCTCAAATTAACAATCTTAAAGATGCATAGTGAACATGCAAAAAGCATGTTTGTAGATACATGAAAGTATGACTCTTTAATCTCTTAACACTGTCATGAGAGAAGATTTAAGGTTAATCTGTCGGCCTGATACAGAAAAAAATGGGTACAATGAGCCCTGATCAGTGAGTCCCATAATAGGATTGACTTCATTAGATGCAGGAATGGGTGGACAGTTTAGTAGAGTTGTAATAGAGTTAGAGTTTAGTACAGTTCAGCTGTTAGTGGTATTATAACAAAGTGGAAGCAATTGGGAACAACAGAAACTCAGCCACGAAGTGGTAGGTCATATAAAAGCGGGGTCAGCGCATACTGAGGTGCACAGTGCGCAGAAGTCGCCAACTTTCTGCAGAGTCAATAGCTACAGACCTCCAAACTTTGTGTGGCCTTCATATTAGCTCAAAAACAGTGTGTAGAGAGTACTTGCCTGACTGTATTGTGCCAAGTGTAAAGTTTGGTGGAGGAGGGATTATGGTGTGGGGTTGTTTTTCAGGGGTTGACCTTGGCCACTTAGTTCCAGTGAAAGGAACAGTTCATCCATCCATCCATCCATCCATCTAATAATATAGAATTGATTAATAACTGTATTGTAAAAAGTAATGTGTTTAGTTGATTGTTATTGTTATGATTTGCAAATATAAGAAATATCTTATAATGGCATTAGCTATAGCAAATATGATTGCACACATTATTTGCAGTCTGTTTCCATGTGCTTTTTGCAAAGAACAATATTATATATATTTTTAAGTGATGAGTTAAGTGTAAACACGAAATTGTACTCAGTTTGTATTATACTGAATAAGAATTTAAGAGAAACATACCTCTGTTCCAGTGTAATTTCATTCACACAAGCAAAGATTCTAGAAAGTTAGTTGGTGAGGCAACAAGGTATGTGCATTCATGCATGACATTGCTTTGGAGGAAACAAGGTTTTATGGCACTCAGAAGGGAAGCAGAGGAACTGTACATGGGTCATTGCTTCTCTCTGGAGACTATACAACTATACGTTCTTAGTGATGCTCAACTATATGGGTGCGATATGAAAATTACATGTGTGTATTTGCTGACAGGGTATATTTTGGTAAGCCTTGTGGTTGATGTACTATGAATATCTGTGCTGACGTGGCTCTTTTAGATTAGAGTTTGGAAGGAGAACCACTCCACTAATTGTGACCTTTAATGCGAAAACAAAACAACTGGCGGGCTGAATAAGCCTGACCTTAGAGAAAATAAAATGTAAAGGGATAATTCACCCACAAATGAACTTTATGTCATAATTTAACTGGCCTAATGTCGATTCAAACCTTCGACTTTCTTCTGCGGAACACACAAGAAGATATTTTGAAGGACATGGAGGTTCAAACAACACCGGACCCTATTGAGTTTCATTGTATTGACAACAACAACAACAAATAAACACTTAAGCATTGTCCAAAATACCTTCTGTATTCTAAGAAAGAAAGAAAGTCAAAACATGAGGGTGAGTAATGACAGAAACTTAATCTTTTGCCTGACTATCCCTATAAGGTTCTTCAGTCACTAAATGTTTCTTTTCTATATACTTCTGGAAGTCCTAAGCTGACCTGCTAACTTAACCACATTGTGACACTAACCACAGGGTGAGCATGTGTGATCTCATCCAATCTCCTTCGCCCCACCTACAACCCCTCCTCCATGGGCTCTTCTCTTTACTACACATTCACTTTGTTTCTTAGTCTTCTTGATTTTCCTTGTGCCTACCTCTCTCACCTCTTGTGGTAATGATGTCAATGTGGTGTTTCCTGATTTTATTGAGCATCTTTAAACTTTGTAAAGGTAAGAGACATGACAGGACTCTACCTAATAGATTACACCAATTTAATGTGGTTAAACATGGACTTTTATTGGTACCTTGGGATATTAGTTTTGAGAAAGATCTGGACACTTCTTTACACATTTAGTCGAGACATTTAAAATGGGATGTTTTTCATTTCTGATTTAACATTTTGTGTGTCTTCATCTATTGAACTGTGTGATGAGCTTCAACAAGAGCTTAGTCTTCATGTTGTGTCTGAAAAATGTTGAATAGCTCAAAGAGCATTTGATTTGTTTGATACTTGATGTCAACTGATTAATAGCTAAATTTCAGCTAAGATATGAATAAATGCAGTTGTACTGTCTGCAACCTGAACCCAAACAGAAATACCATGTTTTTGGTCTCTAGGCTCTAGAAGGACTTTAGGATTCATTTGTGGCCTATATTTACCAATGTTATTTCAGTGACGTGCAGATGGCAGAAATAGCAGATCAGCATGAAAGAGGGTTAAATACAACAAACCCCCATCCTTGATCATGTGACCGACACCTGTAATAATCTCAGATCTTTCTATTGGGGGAAGGGGTGGGGCAGAGAAACATGTGGAAGGAGAGGTGGGATGATCTGCTTTTTTATAGAAGCATGATCCAATTGTGACTTACGTGCAGCCTAATTACAAAGCACAGATGACCTCTATGGTCGGAAATCTCCATGGAAAACCTGAGAGGTTACATGGCTTATAAATGCAATGAACACATCAGATCTGCAGGATGATCCGAAGGATGTCGCGCAGATTGATGAAGAAAAACAGAAGCATGAAACTTTGATGTTTAGTGGAGAGGACGCACAGCAAAATGAACAGGAACTGGGCGCTAAAATCCAGGCTTACTTCACTTGTGGATCAGTCAGTGTCAATTTCGGGAAAGGACAAGAGGGGGCAAGGACAGCGATGACTGATTTTTGTGAATATTCTAAATGTACCTCAAATTATTTCTAGCCTATCATCAACTTCCCGAACTGGGAATATTTTTAAAGGATTAACTAAGACTTTATTATGAAACTAAAGGAACCAAAAGACACTCCATGCATGGATGAATTTCAATGCATTAGTTAAAGAATATTAAAACACATGGCATATGCACACAAATGATGCTACATTATTCTCAGAACGTATCATTTATCTGGACTATTTTTGACTTTTTCCTCTTCACATCCTAAAAACCTGATAAAAAACAGTGTGTTATGGGATAATTTGTTCTAGCTAATCAAAAGAGCCAGCTAGCACTATGCTAAGCCAACGAGCTAAGCTGTTAACTTGCTAACCTAAGGCTAAATGAAAACAAAGGAAGGAACATGTTTAATGTCTTAGCTAATTGAATTCCTGTCTAGTGTGACAGGAGTTTAATTAGTCAATACTTTGTCTTTATTTTGTTTTATAATTTGAAACCTAACAAGCTTCTTTTTGTGCGCTTGAAATGTGTTTTTACAATATTTCATAAATGGTATGATCTCTGTGTGCTGCAGTGTTACACTCTAAAAATATTTGCTTAAGACAACCCAATCGCTGGGTTAAAACAACCCAAATGCTGGGTTAGGCCATATTTGACCCAACATTGCCTCAGATTTTTGGAGTGTATTTTTTTATAACATTTATTATTTTTAACTTTTATTTTAATATTTTAATTTTCACTTTAGTTTAATGTTCAGTATTTATTTTATATTCCTATATAGCTGTTAGTAGTTTCAGTACTTAGCTGCCAAAGTAACATTTCTCATTTTCGTTTAAGTTAAGTTTTTTCATTTAATATATTTTGTTTGATTCCAGCTTAATTTTAGTCAACTCAACCCAAACACAAAATTAGCTAAAAAAAGGAATAACAAGACATATCAATTAATTGGTTCAAAAACATCTTTATCTTTCACACAAGCAAAACACAGACCAGTAAGCCAGTGTCTTTTGTCATTAGGTGAGGACAGTGAGTGTGACAACTTCACCGATCTGGATTTCCATGAGTCTTTCATAGGGACCAATCTGTACGTGCGGCTGCTGCTCTACACTCGTGCAAACCTGGAGTGCGGTCAGGAGTTTCCCCACCACAACTTCACTCAAGAACCCTTGTTTAATGTAACCAGACCCACTACCTTTGTCATACACGGGTACCGACCCACAGGGGCACCACCTATCTGGATCAACCACATTGTGCACTTGTTAGCAGCACAGAAGGACATGAACATACTGGTAGTGGACTGGAACAGAGGGGCGGCCAACCTCAATTACTTCACGGCGGTAGCCAACACACGGGGTACAGCTGTGAACATCACAGGCTTGATAGAAAACATGGAGGTAGGGTCAGTGGTCAGAAATCGCTTTGGTCAGTAATGTCTGCCAAATTATTGAATGCGGTTAAAATACTGTGTTCCAATCAGAAAGAGGGAGCATCTCTTGACTCCATCCACCTGATTGGCGTCAGCCTGGGAGCACATATTGCCGGGTTCATTGGCGCGATGCTGGGAGGACGAGTGGGCAGAATCACAGGTGAGTAAATTAAACAAAACTGGTTGTAACATCTCCGGTTAGATAATCTTGTCCAATACATTTTGTTTCAATTGCTCAACTCCAGGTCTAGACCCAGCAGGGCCAATGTTTGCCGGTGTTCCCCCTGAGGACCGCCTTGATCCAACTGATGCCCAGTTTGTAGATGTGCTGCACACAGATATGAACTGTAAGTATAAGACATTTGTGGCTAATGATATCAAAGAACAAAAAATATCTATTATTTGCATACAGCAATATTTAAAATGGTAAACTAGTATTTCTTTCTAATAGTTGTAATAGTAGTTGTAGTATTAATTTAAAATTTGTTGCATTTAAATAAGCGAGTGTGATCAAATTAAATAAATATTATTTATCACACCCCAAACAACGCTCTTTTTATTGCCTTTTTTTGTATCACATATTTTAGGAATCATCATAAATGAGGTATTATTCAAAGCTTAAGAAATCAAAATTCATCCTTTTTCTTATTTAACATTGTGTTACTGTGGAAACGGTACTTTAATTTATTTTAGCAGGCTCCTCCCCTATACTGTGCGCTGTCAGGTTTCTTATTAAAATATTTATTTTAACTAATTTATAATCAAGACCTTTTCTACTCTTGACAAAACTCATATCATCAGAAAGGTCAAGTTTCCATATTTGACGATATTGGGACAGTTTGTTACAGGAGAATGTTTAAAACAAATAAAAAAATTATTTTTTGGTAAAACCACATGGGAACTTTTGTGAAATCAACTTTGGAACACAACTTGGTTTGTTATATGGCTAACATTTTATTGCAATTTTAGAGTACAACTTTATTTTTTTAAATATATATTTTATATATAAAATATATCTGCTGAGTGTCTTCTTTAAAACAAGACCAAAAATAGGTCTATATTCCAAATCTTTCTTTAATTATAACCATTTAAATTTGGATAGTGCATTTTCACGTCTATTCTCAAAAAAAAAAAAAAAAAAAAGGGGGCAGTTAAGGTGTTAATATTTAAGGAACCCAATCAAAATATACTTTTTTTTTTTTTTTTCACAACATAAATGGGAGATCAATGCATGTTTTTGCAAATGTGGAAGGTCAAACAGGTATTCCATCCATACAGAAAATGTCCACACTGTGCACAGTATGCTTGAGATTAGTAATACTAAAATAGTATGCTTTCCTGTGGCAGCCTTTGGCCTTAGAGGAACCCATGGCCATATTGATTTCTATGCCAATGGAGGATTAGATCAGCCTGGATGTCCCAAGACCATCTTCTCAGGTCAGTATGTTAACATTTGGGAGAGGTCAGGGTTGAGATCCAAATAATTAATGATGATTTATCTCACATACAATGCTCTTGAAATAAACCCGAGATGCAAAAAGTTGGCTGTGTAATTAAGATTCTGTCCATAATCATTATACAATCCTCCCAATGGGATGGAGTTCATTATAAGGATGTGTTAACAGGAAACAGGGCTAAGATCTAATCTCACTCCTCTTCTCCACAGGGAAATCTTATTTTGTGTGTGATCACCAGAGGTCTGTTTTCCTGTACCTGTGTGCTCTGAATCACACCTGTAACCTTACGGCATACCCGTGTTCCTCGTACAGCGACTTCCTCAGCGGCCAGTGTTTGCAGTGTGAGACCTTTAAGCCTGCGTCCTGTCCTGTTCTGGGTAAAAGCAATATATCTAGTAAATTAACCATATTAAAATGCAAATATGAATACTGAGTAAAGCGTGAGGTTGCTTTTATACAACAGTTCAATAAAAGAATATACAGAGCGTGCTTTACGTGTGCTTTTTTGACATGCCAGCATCTGTCAATACATAATGTGAGAAATCAGTATAGTGAAATCTACTGAATGAGATCTTAGTTCACCCAAAAATGAAAATTCTGTCAATGACTTACCCTCATGTCGTTCGACACCCGTAAGACCTCCGTTCATCTTCAGAACACAAATGAAGATATTTTTGTTGAAATCCTATGGCTCAGAAAGGCTTCCAGTGACAGTAAGTTAATGTAATTTCCTCTCTCAAGACCCATAAAACCTACTAAAAACGTCGTTAAATTTATGAAGCGACGATAATAGTTTGTGTGCGCTAAAAACGATTTATTTAGTGATGGACCGATTTCAAAACACGGCTTCACGAAGCTTTATGAATCAGCAAATCGATTTATGATTCGGATCGAGTGTCAAACCGCTGAAATCACGTGACTTTGGCGATCCGAATCATGGATCGATACGCTGATTCATAAAGCTCCGAAGCTTTAAACTATATAAGTCGTTATTTAGTTTTTTTTTTTTACGGGTCTGGAATGGCATGAGGGTGAGGAATTAATGACAATTTAAATTTGTGGGTGAACTAACCCTTTAAGGTTTATTTCTTATTGTGGTTGTTGGTACATTTACCAGTATTTGCCATACTTTATAGAAATTACAAATTTTAATGAAAAATATGCAGTATTAAAATAATTTTCAAAAAAGTGTTGGGAATAAAGACAAGATTTGGTCTACCTTTTCCCAAAAGGTACATCTTGAAAGCGGGGTCTTGTATTAGGAACAACATGGGTAACTGTTCTATAACCACCTTCCTCCTCAGGTTATGACATGAGCCAGTGGAGGGAGACACTCTTGAGGTTGGGGCAAACAAGAGCATATTTCTCAACTACGGCAGAGCTTCCCTACAGCAGTGAGTTCTCAGCACTATAACGGCTCATTGCAGAAGCTGTTTTCTCAAAGGCAGTTCGTGCAATATTCTGATTTCTCATTTCAGAAACAAGCTACAGAGTGGACCTAGTAACCTGGAACCAGTTTCTACGGTGGGGGGTGGTCATACTCCGACTGCACAATGGAAAAAACGTAATAGAGGCCAAGATAGATAAGTATGTAACCTGCAGTAATGAGTTTAACACAAAACAGCTCCTTCAAATTTTGACTTGCTGTTCTGTAATGCTTATTCTGTATGTTTTGCTCAGTAAGCTGATGAGGTTTGAGCAGTATACATCCACTCGACTACTGGCCCAGTTTGATGAGGATCTATATCCAATTCAGAAAATATCTTTACGGATTGTCACTGGGAATGTTATTGGACCTCGATACAAGATAAGGCTGCTCCATATTCGGATAACTCCATTGGAAAATCCAAACAGGTGAATAAGCACTCAACATTTGCTTTTCACTGCCGCTCAAAAGTTTAGGGTCTCTTATGCTCCGCAAGGGTGCATTTAAAAAACAGTAGAAACTGCAATATTGTGAAATATTACAATTTGAAAGAACTTTTTATTTTCAGCATCATTACTCCCGTCTTCAGTGTCACATGAAAACAATATGCTGATTTGGTGCTCAAGAAATATTTCTTACTATTATTAGTGTATTATATACAACTATTAAACAGTTGTGCTGCCTAATTTTGCTGTGTAAACCATGATTAATTTTTTCAGGATTTCTTGATGAATAAAGTAAAAAAAAGGTGTTTATTTGACACAATATTTGAAATTTGTAACATTATAAAATGTATTTACTGTCACTTTTGATCAACTTAAAGCACCCTTGCAGAATAGAAGTACTAATTTCTTTAAAAAAAGTAAATCTTTTGAACTGTAGTATATGATTGTGATGCACACATTTAATCGTGTTGCTCTTGTCCCTAACAGGCCACTAATATGTCGATATGACATTATTTTGGAGGAGAATGCGGAGGTGTCTTTCAAACCGTTGCCCTGCCATTAACCTTGAAAAATCACACTGAAATTCCTGAACTAAAACAGACATTTTAAGAGGGTCTAAAAACTTGAACAACTTTTAGTGCCTTTTCTGTGAGATTACGACTGTGACAATTTTTGTGTGCACTAGTATAAATTGTTGTTATACCAGACACATATTCACATATTTGCAGTGCCGTTGTGATGCCCTAAGCGCGACCATTTGATGACGGGCGGTGCTGAGAGAATTTTCTTGTGGTGCCCCCCTGAGCACCTGGTGCCCTACGCGCAGCGCGGTGTGGGAGCGGCGGCACTGCGTATTTGGAATTAAAGTGCAGTTTTACCATATAAAGTCCTGACCATTCATGTATAGTTGTCTTAATCATTACTAATATAAACTAAATATGTAATTTTAAAGATGTTTTACATGTACAGCTTCTGCATTCTTGTTTTGTAAAATAAATGATGTGGACTGAAAACACCTGAAGCTTCATTTGAAAACATTCTGGCACAATTTTATTTACAGAAGAACTTCTACTTTGAGTTTACACAGCAGAATACAGTAAATATGAAATTATTTAGCATCAAACATGTAGGGGGTAAAACACAGAAGTCTGTATTTGTGTAGAGTTATGCAATTTGTGATTGTATTGAATGAATTGAAATCTGTGCCTTGTAAATGACGGAATATCATAAATCAAAAACTAAACTATTCCACTTACAATGAATAATAGCAATGTTTTAGTATTATAGCAGGGTAACATCTTCAAGTTGATATTAAATCTTTAAATCACCTCAAGTCCTATTTTATCCTTTACAATCCTCAAAACAAACAATATTTACAAGCTGTTTCATTAAATCAGCAGTTTGGTAAAACAAAAATGGATGAAGATGATCCACCAATAGAGTAGTATCAGTGACGAGTACAAAAAGTTATCCGAAGCATAAGAAATTAAAGGTTAGTGGTTCTTATATCAACACACATTTTGACATGAAAGTGACCTCAGATTTGAAATGCTGACTTTCTCTTCATACACTGCCACCTACAGGTGAAAAGACAAAATAGAGAACAGAAAAATTGAGAGCAAATATACACTAAATCAAATCCTTCTGTTTGGTGATAAAATATATATATAATCTCACCCCATATAGCTAATCTCTGTGTGTTTATATATGTGTATATATAATACACACAAATAGGCATGAAAACAAAGACATGAAAACAACTAGCATTGCGTGAAAACTGAATGGAGATTCTAAAACTATCAAAAGATTGAGAGTAATTTACAACAAGACAACTCGGTCAGATAAAGGCTTGAAAAATAAGATTAATTGTATTTAAAAAAGCAGCAAACAGGTATTTGAAGCTGCTGGAGGTTCAAAAACCTCTCCTTGAAGGCTGGCATTTTCAGGCACTCCTAACCAAAGCTCATAAAGAGAAATGTTTACAGTGGGTGTAGAAATACATTTTCAAAGACCTTTATTGCTGTGGTGTTTTTTGCATGTGTGTTGCTCTGAATGAAAATCCATTATTTCAGAAGGCTATATCCTTCTTGTTATACCATAGCAGAAAATGGCCCGTTATAAACTCCACACATCTTGCAGAAGTCATTTTGACAACCTTAGAGACCCTAAAGGGACCTTCCATCTCACTTCCCAATATTCCAGCCTGAATCATCACCCGCTAGCTTCCCTTTTTTAACCTTTAATTAACCAGGCAAGTTACTTAAGCTCAAGTTCTTATTTTCAACAACAGCCAGTTTCCTTGCTGACGTCTTGTTGGAACGTGGTGGCCACTCACCAACCATTCAGAAATCCATCCATTGTAGTACAGCATTCATCAGTGAATAAATGTTTTTAAAAATGAGTCTTTGTGTATTTCTACACCCGCTGTAAACGTATCTCTTTGTGAGCTTTGGTCAGGAGTGGCTGACCTTTATCTGACCGAGTTGTCTTGTGCTGTAAATTAGATAATCTCCATTCAGTTTTTCACACAATATTAGTTGTTTTCATTTCTTTTGCTAGACATTGCACCATTTCATGCTTTTCATCTTCAGAAATACACTTTCCTCACCACTAATTCAAGTCCTTCGTCCACGTGGTCTGCTAATGCGATTGGAATTCCCCCTTGGATTGAAGTTTTGCCTGCTAGGTTCTGGCATTCTTTGACGAGGACCATCCTGGAGGACCAAAAGAGTCATGGTATGAACAAGTTTTTAAAAAGTAGACGTGCTCCACACCGACAAGAAACAGACAAAGACTCACCCACTGCCTTGGATGCTCGCGTTCTTGTTCAGACCACCTAAAGTTCTCATCCGCCTCCTCAGGATCGTCACTCATGTAGGGAAGCTCACTCTCATGACTTTGGAAAGACATTTACATTTCAAATCATGGGAGATGCAGAAAACACAATTGGTTACATGCAAACATTAAATCTGATATATTACTGTAGCTTCTGAATACATAGCAATAAAAGCATATTAAAAGATAAAGCCAACAGAAACACTTCCGTCCATACCTGTCAGGAGCCATTTGAGCAAAGCTTCCCCCAGCAATGGTGATCTTCACACCCTCCAGTCGCTGCTGTCTTCTTCTCTCCAAGTCATATCTGAGGTCACTGGGGTCAGGAACAAGCTGTCGCCTTTGAAGCTAGCAAAATAATCTAAATTTGAACCAACATACATAAAATGTTCTATTTGATACTGATTGAACTGAAAAAGATGAACTTACTGGATCCGCCCCAATCTTGCAGAAGATCTGAGTTTTTGATGAAGCCACCCCAAGCTGTCTACAATAAGAGAAAGAATTTTTCATGTCGGTACCGCAAAAGGTGTGGGACAAGTTAAAATTTAGTATTAGTGTACCATGTACCTATTCATGACTGGTCTCACATTTCCCATCTCCTCCACCTTATCCTCCTCTTCTTCTTCCTTAAACTCATCCTGGAGTGAATAATACTGTTCATTTGCGAATCGTTGATTAAGTGTGATGCCTTGGCCCCTAAAGTAACTTTCTGCAAAACAAGCAAACGGTTAACCAAAATCAATTCTGTGCAATGTAAGATACAGAATATACTACCAGGCTAATCCACTTGTTACTGACCTTTAACTTGATGCACAAGGGTGATGATCTCTTGGGCAAATGTCCCAGAATGTACCGCTGATTCCCTATAAGTCCCAGAATGCTCCAGCAAGGGCAGGAAATCAAGGCGCTGTCGACCCACATTGACCAAGTCCAATGATAACTGCCTATCTGAAGAATATCCTAAATGACTGAACAAGAGGTCACATGACATACAGAGATATAAGGACCCATTACATCTTAAAATTCTCCTTTTTTAATTTTACATTAATCAGATTATTATACTATTATACTTATAAATAAATGTTTTAGAAAAGTTACTGCTTACTACCGCTGTTGGAATAAAATCAGGTACACAACTTGGGTACAAAAGTTCAGTATTACTACCATATTTACCATAAACACTAAAATGTTTATATTAATGAAATATAATATAATACCTTTTATCTATTCTAAAACATCTCTACTAGTGAAATTAAAAGTGGTCCCTTTTTTGGAAAGCAACTTTATGAATTGGACACTCAAGGTACGTTTACACGACAATGATGTACTAAAAACGGAAAGGTTTTTTCCTTTGTGTTTTTTGCATACAGGCGTCAACGTTTGTGAAGAAACAATGTGTGCACATAGATTGAACACGTAATATGCATGACGTTACGGTTTTCACAAATTTGCATTTTTGTTCAAAAACTTGCTTACATTTTCAGGCCCACAAAATGATGTTGTTGTGTAAACGAACAGCAAAATGCATTAAGTTCTGTCGTGTAAACAGTTGATTCACTGTGCCTGAGTGATTATAAAGTAGGCACACATATAGAAAATTCAAGATACCGATTTTGGTCTGAAAAGTGCAGTTTACAGTATGCCAGAATTTGTCATTTTAATTTGAGTCGTGTGCTTCAAAACTTAATTTACCTATCATATAATTAAATAAATTTAACGATACATAATAAATATGGCAGGTCGAAGTTCATGCCTCTCCTCTCACTGTCACTGTGCGTTTCCATTCATCAGAGGGTCCTTCAGTAAACTCATCTGTTCCAGATTGTCCACATGACGACCGATGGCGATCAAGCAACAACTCTCAAACACGTTTGTAAAGCGTGTTTCCTTTTAGTGCAGAATCTTGATTGTGAGCTTGAGAAATGTATGCATTGAACCGACTATATCAACTTTAGGTAACTTCTGGATGAGTTTTGAAGATCTCCAGTGGGTCTTTCAGATCCGTCTCCTCTTCGCAGAATAAAATAACACGCCCTTCAACTTCAGTGGTGCTCCAGGACTTTCTCTTGGCAAAATGGAAATCTGTAGAATGCAAATCTGATGACAAATCTTCTTGCGCCGCTGTCTTGCAGATAAAATCAAATGTCTATCGGCAGATGCTTCAAACATAGTCATCTCTGAACAGTTATTATTGTTGAATTTACAATAGCCACTTTGTTTCTTCCATTTTCTTCACTGACCTCTTGTTAAAAATTCTTCAAAATGACATGTACACATTTGGGAAACATGGTTCAACATCAGTGTTGAAAAGTCTTGCAAATGACTGTAAAATACTTCCAAAGACATGTCTTCACATGGCACAGCCATGTATACGGAATGATCATCATTTATTGAAATAATGTGATGGTTTTTTAAAAGTCCAAACAAAAGCAGAAAGAGTTTGTGTAGCTCATCTAGTAATGCATGGCGCTAACAATGCCAAGGTCATGGGTTTGCTTGGCAGGGAACACAGTCAAGTCTTGAAGGAACTGTACGATGTTAGTCACTTTGGAGTGTCTGCCAAATTGGCCCCATAACATTCCTGTTGCTTTGTCCATTTGAGTGGAATATGTTGTGTATGCTTCTTTGGTTTCATAACTCATCATGAATGGAGGGCTGTATTGTCCAACAACAGAAACATCCAAATGAAGTATCCCAAGCATCTTTGCTGAATCCACATTTTTGAGTATTCACTACACGCAGGATGGATTGCTGGATGAGATTGTCATCAATAAATGCAGGTAAATGAAAGTTGAATCTGTGACTTTGTCCATCTGCTTCAGATATGTTTGTAGAAGTAGTTTTTGCCCATGGTACAAAACAAAAATCACAAATACGTATTTCATGGGATAGTACAAGCACATAAACTTGGCAAAAGTCAAATCGCATCCAAGAATTTTCTTGGTGTGGTGTAAAATGTTTTGCTTCAGTTCCAGATTAAATGACTGCCATTTGTCCTTTCAGCCCATCTTCTAACTTTCAAACAAGGTCATACTTCTTCCCCACAAGAAAAACCATCTGCAGCGAATGCCAGTTTGAACGCTGTGGACATCTGGAAAACGTGTGAATACCTACTCGACTTCAATTCGATTGTATGGTTGCTGACTTACCTTAAGTCAATACAGCTCTGAAAGTACAAGAGCTCAGACCCTGTGGGGCACTGGTATTTTGGTGGAGACATCATCTTGAAGAGCCAAAAAGCGCAGGTAAATAGGGGGACTAGTTTTTTTTTTTTGTCTGGGTAAAGTGGTGGAGCATATCATCCTCAGGTTCTTAAACAAATTGAGCTGAGATCCGTGTAATTCTAGTCTAGTATTTCAGACATTTGATGAATCATTTCTATGCAAGAATAAGCAACAGGAAGATTTTTTTTGTTGTTGTTGCTGGATTTACTCCCATCTTGGTAATTCAGTCCTGTGAAATCCATTTAAATGAAGAGTGAAACTTAAAGGCAATTCCAATAACGTCCTCACCAGATGACAAACATGTAAGACACAGAAGAAACCAAACCCAGGTGTTTTGGCATTGATGTCAAGGAATAGCACAATGTAACTTGCACCAACTTCTTATGCAATCTGGGATTTGTTCAGTGTTTGTAGTTTCTCCACAGATTAATTTTCTTGTGAATGATCACCAGTAGTGTAGCGTCTGCAGTCCTTCTCCTGCTGGTCTCCTTTTAGGATGCATTAGCCATGTCAGGGCCTTGAAGACATCGATGTTCCTGACGTTTGAAGGATTGGCTGGTAGCTTTCACATCCAAACATTTGTTTAAACAAGGCATGTACATTTGGGTGCCAACTCAACAGCACAAGATGAATACATAAGAAATGGCAGATGAATCCATAATACATCCCATTACTCCTTGGTTTGAGTAAAATGGTTTAAACACAAGGGACGACACTGAACTTCAGTGGACAATGGACATATCCAAGTTTGCAAATCTTTCCCATTTTAAAGCTGTTCAGAGCCATACGGGATATCCTGGAAACCTTGAACAAAAGTTATAAAATTTGCCCATCCTGGAGTAATCATATCTTGATTTGATCTTCAGTACCCATGTACAGGATGATAGACACAAAATGGCTCATCAGTGGGTTTTCTGGATTCAATCCCACACGTTCCTTGAATGTCCTTGTTGTTCACAGTCTGCAGAATGTTGTTCTTCGGGTCTTCATGGTTTGGTGACGTGGACAGGAAAAGAGGCATGAACTTTTGACTTTAACCAAATGTGCAATGACAATGATACTATACCTGCTTTGCCCGACGGGGCGACTCATGTCCACCTTGATCTTGAGGGTCTCCTGTTCACTGAAATCCATTCTAGGCGCAGGACCGACGTTAGCGTTACGATTCCTGTGATACGGAGCTCTTTGGCGAACCTCCTCTTGTCCCATCATCCTCCCATGATTCCTTTGTGGTCTCTCTTCCTCCCATTCCTGGACAGAGCCCCTTTCTCTGTTCCTCAAATCAATATCACTCAAATCCCTCAAATTCATTTCCCGTCGTCCTTCTGAGTCTCTTGATTGTGACTCCATTCTAGATTGATCCATGTGTCTTGGTCGCTCTCTCCCTTGACTTTCTCCTCCATAAGAAGAGTAGTTCTTCCTTGACTCCTCTCGGGGGTTAGTATTTGGTCGTCCGGGGTGTCTATCTTGTAAGGTACGTGGATGATGACCTTGGTCTCTTCTATCTCGGTGAGGTTCCCGGTTCCTCTGGGGTTCAGTTGGCCTAGGTGGATCTCTGTTCCTCGGATAGCCACTTGTTTTCGGGGGATCTCGGTTCCTTGAGTCTTGTTTTGTGATTCCATGATCATGTTCCACAATGACAGGTGCACGACGTGGGCTGAAGCCCCTGTGATGGTCAACAAACTGATCCTGGAGACCCAAATCTGAAAATCCTTTAGAAGAAGGGTGGTGCTCCCTATAATCTGACTTTGATGACCTGTATTAAAAAAGCAAGTAACATTTGTCCAAGATTAGAATGAAATTACACAAAAAAACGAATTATTAGCAACGTTTTAGTCAACAATACATTTAACTGGATCTATATATTCCAATTGACAATAATGGCAGTTAACTAAAACTAATCTGAATAAACGAAAGAAAGTAGTAACAATAAAGACTAAATGTATTAAATGTAAAATTAAAGGCTTAAAGTGAAACAGATGGAATTAGAAACAATTTTATCCATCACAGAATCAGATGGCTAGTGATTGAATCCTTTCTTCAGCTCTTCGTTCCACTCTGGTCCGCGTCAGACGTATGAAGCGGGGGAAAGAATTGTATTCTTGTACCTCTCTGGAAAGGAGCCTCTTTCATGATCGCCATGTTCTTCATTTTGATATCCATAATCCATATGTCTTCTCCCTTCTTGATATCTTGGATATGACCTGTCCCTCGACTCTCTGTGATTGTGCTGTGAACTGAGCTCCTTTTCAAAACCATCATTCCTCTTCCAGCCTGGCGACGGCATCCTGTATTGCTCTTCAACACCAAAACGTGTGTTATCAGGGGAAGGTAACCTCTCCCTGGGCAGCCTCCTTGGAGAATGGGGCTGTCTTTCTTCATTACCCTGCATGTGGTATCTGGTCATAGGAGAAGGTGCTCTTTTTTGAGCATGCTCTATCGCGTCAATAAATTTGGCCCAGTGGTCGACATTTTGCTCTCCTTGATAGGAGTCTTTGTTCCAGTGCGTGTTACTTTCTACCTTGTTGACATATTCAGGGTTTCTCCACGCATCAGATTGTACCGATGAATGCATCTGGTCACCATATAATCCTTCAGCTCTCCTCCCATGAAGGGTTGGGATTCTGTTGATATTCGAGAGGTTCAAGAAGCTGTTAATAACCAAAAATTAAAAAAAAAAAGTGTAACACTGAATCAAAACATCTACTTTAGATTAAATACCTTGAATACATAGGAGATCTTGAACGCGGACGTGACATTGTATCCTTGAAAAACAAGAAACTGTTAGCCATGAGTCCAGATTTATGCAACCGGGTCTCCATTATGAAAATGTACCATTGTTTTTGCATAGTAACTATAGTTTTATTTGGGGCTACTATGGTTACAGCAAATGTATTGTTATTAAAAAAAATATTCAATTAAAATCACAGAACATTCCTATACTTTTCCAACAGATATGTATGCATGCATCAGTAACATTTTCAACAAAATACCACAGAACAGGCATATTTTTTTAAATATCTCATTTTCATGTTCAATCTAAAGCTGAAGTTTATATCAAATTTAAAACAGAAACAGTGTGATCATAAGTTTAAACAAAATACCGGTCTAAAGTCCTACTAAAAAAGAAATATTAACCTATGGCTTTACCCACACATTTCAAAAAAAAAAAAAAAAAAAAATTCCATGATTTTCTATTACATCTGTTTGTTCATGACTTCTATTATGATTTTGTTTATTATTATATATTGATGGAGGTTTTCCATTTGTATGGCAATTAAGTTACCAATACTTGAATTTAATATATTTAAAATTATTAGTGTACAAATCATGTTCGTATGTATATTCTTGTTTATTAATAATAAAAAAACAAAACCTGATATAGCCAGGTTTCTACGACAGGAAACAATCTTTTGATTTGCAAGTTGTTTTTTTCCTTCATGCTTCCCAATGTTTTGTTATATATGTATATATATAACGTATTTTTTTTTTTACAAAAAGTAACGTTACCAAAGCGACTGGAGTAAGCGTTACTACAGAAAAAACCATGGTAACATTTCGTAAATCCGTTTCAAACATCAGATAGAAGACACATGTTATTAACACTGCAACACTTACTGCTCATATACAATGAATTGAGTTTTCAAATGCACTCAGAATTAAACAGTAACCCATTACACTAACGTTACATTAATAATTAAGCTAAACGTCCTCGACATAGTCTATTTACAAAGGCCTAAGCAACAAAATGACCTGCGATCGATGATGATGCAAGAGTTTGGCATAATGAATGCAACATTTGAACAGAGAAAAAGACAGAGAACAGAAAAAAACACGATAATTGAAAAATAAACTTAATTTATAGAATAAAATGACTAAAAAATGAATAATGTTAGCCTCACATACCCCGCGCGCAATGGCTTCCACGCACTGCTAGACGATGCGTCCACCAAAATACCAGTATTTCGCGAAAAAAAAGGAACAAATTGTGATACAGTGAATTACATCACAGATTGAGAAGCTTTCCGAATCAGTACTATGAACCAAAAATGGGTGGATTGTTGATGTATGAATTTTATCACACGACTGACTTCCAGCGATCCACACACAAGGTTGACCCGGAAGAGAATCAGTGAATGTCTCACAAGAGCGCCACCACTGGCCAAAGACATATGCCACTGCCACTGGCCCCTACAGACCAGAGCCATATAGAGTGAGAGTCGCGACAACTCCATAGACTCCAATGGAACGTTTTTTTTTACAGCAATGGCGGCTCGTGGAGACTCTCAATAGTTCCCGGAAGTAGCAGCCGCGCCATAGAGTTACAGCAGAACAGACCGTTTGAGATGCACTTTTAAAAGGTAAGACGTTTAATCAGTAAGATTTTAAATGATCAGCACATTTTAATCAAAATAACTTGTACATTAAAGCCTGCTTGTGTAGATTATTCATCATTAAAAAAATATATATTTTAAAAACAACATCGCTGTAACTACATACTCATGCTACATACACATGTCGATGTGTAATAAAATTATTGAAAATCAATGCATTTATTGACTATTAATTACCAAAAGCGCAGTTCTGTCACTGTGACTATCAATTTGAATTGCCCGTCAAAGCACTTCCTGGAACTATTCGAGGTCTACATGAATCACGTGACTATCAAGCGTTTTGAACTTCCGTTGTCGCAACTCTCACTCTATATGGCTCTGCTACAGACAACTCTGTCGCCCAAATGTTATTAAAGGGATAGTTCACCCAAAAATGAAACATTTAGTTATTTACTCACCTGTAAGAGTTTACTTTTTTTCTGCTGAACACAAACATTACACAGTTTACGGTAGGCCATTAATTTCCATAGTAGGAAAAAAATACTATGGAAGTCAATGGCTACCGTAAACTTTCTGGTTACCAACATTCTTTATAATATCTTATTTTGTGTTCAGCAGAAGAAAAAACTCATACAGGTGTGGAATAACTTGAGGGTGAGTAAATGATGACAGAATTTCCATTTTATCCTTTTAATGAAATACATACTGTATACATTATACATATATTGTTTTACTTATATGTATATTGTCCTCCAAATTAAAAATGTCTAATATCATCACATTTTTGTATAAATACAAACAGTAAAGCAAACAAAATGATAAATAAAACAATGTAAAAGGTAATATACAAAGATACCAAACCATTATTTTGTAGACCTACAATATATGAATTATATGATCAACTGTGACAATGCTAGTGGTAAACATGTTTGATAAACTGTCATTTTTTCCTGAGAAATTTGGAAATATCTTTTTTTAGCCAAGACTTTAGGTATGTGTCCAAACAACTTTCATATATTACCAACTATTCTCTGACATATCGTGTGACAACAAGCTTTGTCTGTTTTTTCTATTATACATGCAGGAATAATGCAAGCACATAAATACTTTAAATCAGCAAAACTATATAAATTATGAATAAGGAAAGCTCATGGTGTAATACATGTTTTATTGTTATGTCAGTATCTCAGGGTTCGGCAACTTCAAAGCAGCTGATTCATGCACCTTTTCTCAAATGTCATTTTGAAGTGCTGAATTTCAGTAGTAACCCATCACTCACTGTATAGTCGAAAATGTAATCAACACACAGTAGATAGATAGAGAGATAGATAGATAAATAGATAGATAGAAAGATAGAAACTTACATCTTTCAAGAAATGTTTTCCGCACTGGTCCTGAAGCAATCTAGTGCCACTGAAGTTTTACACAACAGCATCATGATACATGCCATTGAGATCACCACCAAACATCAAAAATGAGCTCACATGCAAAGCTCACTAGCACCCTGAGTATACAAGATGGTAAACAGTGTATTTTCAGCAAGTACAGATCTTTTTAGCCAGTACTGTACAGTTGTGGGATGCTGAATTACCTTGATTTGTGTTGCTGTTTTATGGTTGCTTGGTTTTCTTGATCTGCATAGAGCTGTGTGCAAGGATGTCATATAACAAAACAATACAGAAAAAGTCCATGAAGAATTAAAAGCACTATGCTATTTAACACAATGGAATTGTGCACTTTTAATTCCCTTTTTAAGCTTTTACACAATAAATTACATTAGAAGTACACTTTTTTCTGTATACGTCCCCATAAATTCTAACTGCTGAATAATAATACATTAATGCCAGTATAACATTGTTATGATGGAATAATATCACACTTTACATCAATTCATATCCACTTTCAGACTACAAAGCTTGGATTGCGGAGAAGTCATGGATTTACACAATATACTGTTTGCAAACCCCAGCCATGTAATACAGCACAATTATCAGACTCAGCACATAACTGCTCGGTTTGCCGGTCATTTATGCAACCCAAAATAAAACTAATTACACAATGGAGCTGCTACAATTGTCACGGTGTGTCACTTATCAATGCTACAGGTGTATAACAGGACTAAGACGACCACTAGGACTGCGCTAATACAGTTGCTTTGTCTGGTGAAACTACAGTGAAATGGTGTGAAATATAATATATACGAGGTGCAGGCAAAACTTTATTTTATGTGTGGGGAATCAACCGTCAGGGTGTCTTTTCTTTGCTATTAACACATGGTTTGACATTCAGTCCTTATTCTCCTGTTCAAGAGGATATTCAGGCTCTCATGAAGATGCTCAGGCACAAAGGGCTGGTCTCATTTTTCAGCTCCACTCCAGTACATCAGTTCAGTGCAGCCCCGTCCTTCAATAGTGTCTAAAACAGAAAAGAGATGGTTAAGGGATAGTTTACCCAAAAAGTAATATTCTGTTCCTCATTTGGTCTCCTTCATGTTGTTTCAATCTTGATTGACTCTTTTGACGAATAAAAACGGACAACTGAACAAGTTGTTCATTCGAGTCAGATCTTTTGAATGAATCAGTTGCTTAATGATTCATTCATGAATCAGAAAACGCCACTGATCTCATTGACATATTATTTTGTGTTCCACAGAAGACAGACAGTCATACAGGTTTGGAATGACATGAGGTGAGTAAATGATGGTAGAACTTCCATTTTTGGGTGAATAATCCCTTTAAGACACTACAGGCAAAACATTTTTGGGCTGTTTGGCTTTTCATAAGACAAAATTTCACAAAAACATCCAAAACACACAGTTTAAATGTTTATTTTATTATACTTTATCTATTTGTGTCTGTAGATTTCACTTACAATGCATATCTTTATCGTTAAAAGCAGTTAATTATATTATAAATAAATATTACATTATACTTTTTTTTAAACAGTGAGGTCTAAAAGTCTGAGACCACTGCAGAAAATATTTATTTTTATTTTTAATAAATTTTAAATAAATAAATAAATATATATATATATATATAAAATGTAACAATATCTAATAATTACTATAATTAAATAATTAAATAAAAACTAAAACATCTATTAAATGTATATATTGTATTATAGTATGTTATACTATTATATAAAATATGAACTAAAAGAAAAATCTATTACATTTTCATCAGTGGTCTCTCTCTCTCTTTTTCTTTTACAGAGGGGTTTGTTCACATACCCTTTGCCTGATTTTATACATTCTATCCCTAAAACATAGTGAATTTTTTTCTGGCTGTATATCTGAACAGTGTATAAATTTGATTCAAAGGTATTTACAGTATTTACGGTCAGTATTTTCTGATTTATGGTATGATACAAATATTTATAATCCCCTCTGTAAATACCTTTGAATCAAATATGTCAACTAAATGGAACAAGATTTTTGAACCTGGATTTATACACTGTTCAGATTTATGTTCTGGAAATGTATACAAATTAGTGCATGTTTAATTAGATTATTTTAACCATATCTCAGACAACATCTGAAAAAAAACAAAAAAATTCTGTAGTTTTCAGCAATCACCTTTATATTAGATGTTGAGCTTGTCTGAGGCCGGTCTAAGACTCTGGAAAAGTGATGAGTCAATAGCAGCGCTACTGCAATCCTGGATCAGGTTCTTGTTGCAGTCACCGAAAGCAGGAGCAGCAGACATTTTGGGATGCCCGGTCAGAGCAAGGATGTCACCCAAAGCCACAGAAGTCATACTGTTCTGTGAGATCTCGCTGACGGGGGAATCTCTGGACACAGGGCTGCAAGGAAACGTATTTTGGTTCATTACAGGTACTACCAATATTTTATTAATGTGGTAAGCAAGCTATAATCTGACCTATTTTCTCTGAAATAACATGGTATAACTTTGTTGATGGCTAACCTGACATCCATGGACTGCACCCCATCAGAGAGATCATCCACCACGCTGCTCTTTGCCTCCAGTGGCTCAAGGCATATGATTGGAGATTCAGATGTTGCCTTTGGTGGACTGTTATTCGCTGTATTACCTGTTAGGCAAGATTAAAGTAGTTTAATCTACAATAAAAATAATTAAAGTAATTATATAATAATTAGTTATTTTACCAGATAATCAACATCCTATTTTGGTGGAAGAGGTGAAAAACTCATGTCAGTTCTAATTTACACCACTTGATGGCACTCTTTCATTTTTTCTATAAACAATATAGATTTTCCACATGCTGAGTCACTCAGCAACAAGAAACAGATTAATGAGTGTGCATGTTGGAGTGAATTACAAGGACTGATGCTTTTACACAGTGAAAGGGAAGGTTAATTCTTGCTACGTGCCCACTGTAGAACCTTATAGTGAGACGGGTCATATCAAGAGTCAATACCTCCAGTTTCCAAGGGAGATGGAGAGATGGACTGGGACACAGAAATGGGGGATGGGACTTCCATCTGTGCCTCTTCTCTCTGTCCATAACATGACATGCAGTATTATTTGCTACAGTCAGTAAATCGTTGTCATCCGATAATGTGATTGGCCCGCAGAGAATTAATTTACCTTTTCTCCATCTGTTTTTCTTGTCCTTTTCATAATCTCCTCAATACGCTGGAAAAAGATGAAAACTGAATTGACTTGTCATGTAGTAAATCGAAACTTAATGTGAAATATTATTAAAAATAAATAAACAATTGTTAAGTAGTGGTAGGTTATGAAGCGGCAACCAGTATGAGCTGGTCTCCCAAAAACAAAAAAGCCAACACAAAATCAAAATTTACTGTACATTCTAAATAACATTTCTGGACAATTCATTGGTGTATGTTATTTTAAAACAAAAATAATTAAATAATAAAATATAACCTTTCTTTGTCGGCTTGTCGGATATTGTATTTTTCAAACCCCTCCCATACAAGCAGATGGCTTCATTTTGGTATATAACATCCACTTTTGAATACCCAATCAATTCCCAATGGATGAAATCAAGTCACACTCTTATTTATTTTGATTAAAATACATTTTGAATATCCTGTTTGACAGATATATGTCAGATTACGAAACTCCAATGAGGTGCAAACCCTTTCATTTGGACTATACATGCAGACCCAGATTTAACTGCTCTGTTGCACACTCTCTAAAGTTTGAATTAAACTTTAATTAAGAAATAAATCTGTGCATAGAAAAGTAGCCCTTAGAGATTACCACTTCATAATTACTTACCACTAAACACTTTTCTTCTTATAATGTACTTCACATTGCATAATCATTGTGTTATTACATTTTCCATTCAGTTTTTTATTCTAAACGTCAACAGACAGACAAAAAAAGAGAGCAGAACCTTCTTCCTTTGAAGTCTCTCCTGCTCCTCCTGAATTTTCAGAAGCTCTCGCTCCTGCCTCTTCCGCTCGGCCTCCCTATGAACGCGCTGCACGGCTTCCTCCCTCTGCCAGACATCATGACACATCACATTTCCAACTAAATTACATTCATCCCTACCGTTATCCACAGCTACAGAAGACAGATTGGTGCTGCATGTATTTGAGTAAGTGACTGGATGGGTGAGTATGCTGAATGTGTCTTGAGTCAGTTTTATTTTTGTGTAATTTTGTTGTCCTTTTGTATTTATGTAATGATTACTTAGATTTTTTTTGTATTACATTTTTATCCAGTCCTTGTTCAGTCTGAGAACACTGCTGAAAATGTAATCGATTAAAAAAAAAAACTTTTATTTATTTTGACTTGATACAATTTTAATAGTTTTTTTTGTAATATAATGTAACATAATAATGTATAATGAAATACATTAATTATTAATAATAATAATAATTATTTTTAAATTAATATAATATAATCCCTCTGACCTGTCTCTCCAGCTCATCCTGGAGATCCTTCCAACGTTGTTCCTTTTGGTGTCTGTCCTCCTGCTCTCTCTGGCAGCGCTCCTCCTCCTGTCTCTGTCTTTTCTCCTCTGCCTGTCGAGCTGCCTGCGCTTGCCGCTGTCTCTCCTCTTCCTGTTGCCTCTGGAGTTCCTCAGCCCTGAGCCTGAGATTCATGGAGAAGATAATATATAATACAGCAGCAAACACATAAATGTGAAACACAGACCCTAGAGCAGTGGCGTGCACAAGAAGGGGCGGGGGGGCTCGCGATCGGTACTGCCCCTGCCCCCGCGGAGGTCTGTGCACGCTACTGCCCTAGAGACACACAATATCTCTACCTCTCCTCTTCTAGTCGTTGCTTTTCTTCCTGCTCCTTCAGTACTCTGGCCAGGCGTCGTCTCTCTGCCAGCAGCCTGGAGGCTTCCTCGGCATCAGTGGTACCTGCTTTCCCAGTGGGAGTCACTGGAGACTCTGAAACACAAGACAGGAGGCACTTAGTCCACATCACGTGATTGAGATTCCATTAGCACAGTTTTTAAAGCAGAAGACAGACAGACATATGGATTTGAAAATAGATGTGGGTGAGTAAATGACGACAGAATACGTGTTGTTTTGGCCTGCATATTTGGCCTGAAATTAAAACTAAAACTATTAAAAATAATTCACACAAATTGAAATAAATCTGAAATAAAATATAAATATTAGACAAAAAACATACAATTAAAAAACAAAAATTATAAATGTTGCCTTGGAAATATTACTAAAACAAAAATAAATTAAAGCTAAATAGAAATATATATTAAAAAATCTAAATAAAACTTATAAAAATGACAAACATAACAAGCACATAACAAAATTAATAAAACATGACATAAAATTCAAATGAAAGCTTTTGGTTTTAGGGTATACTAGAATAGGTTTTTATGTTTGATTTTTCCAAAAACACATTTTCACAAAGACTTTGTGCTTTGTATTTGGAGACTTTTTAAATGCAACATTACACACTATAAAAAGTTGAAAATGCAAAAAAAGCATAATAGGACCCCTTTAATAAATACTATAATAGAATATAATAAATAAGACATTACCTGCATTGTGTCCAAATTCCTTGCTTGTAGATTTTGGGATTTTCTCTGCTTTGGAGGTCTTTCTCTCCAGAGTGCTGTAGCCTTTACTTTCCATGGTCCCTTTCTCTTCTCCTTCCCACTTTTTGTTCTCTAAACTCGGTGTGATAGCTCTGTGCCTCATAGGAGAAGGGGGGTATTGACCCGGGGAGGCCGGGGACTGGATGCGGCTCTTACAGGACCTTGATCTGAATTACAAATGTAAAGGCAAAATATATACTCTGCCTACAGACTTTAAAGTCTTCAAATAAATAATGATAACAAGTAAACTATTTGATACAAAAAACAAACCTTTTCGGTGTGCTAGGTTCTTTTGGGTAGAATAACTTCGGGTGGGTGTTGTTGGAGACTCAAGTTTTTTCATAGATGAGTCAGCTAAGGTTTGGGCGATACTCTTTTCCGTTTTCTCAGCCTAAACACCCAAAACAGACACAGGAATTATACATTTGTCCAATTTACTTTTACTTTACTAACAAAGCCACAAAGATAAGCTCTCTCAAACAACCCAGAAACCCCTGAGAAAAAATTTAGATTTTCTCAGAAAGGATCAATTTCATAACATTTGGTATCCTGCACTGAAAATTAACAACAATTTGCAGCATTTTTAAAAATAGGTTAAGGTTCATTTATAAGTATACTATTGTTCATGGTCAAAACATAATACGTTAGCTAATTTATACTTGAAATAATGCATTTGTACATGTATAAAGTAGCATTAAAAATAATAAATGCAGCAAAAGTATTGTTTATTCACAATAATTCATGCATCAAAAGGATAGTTCACCCCAAAATGAAAAATCTACCCTTATTTACTACAGAACATAAAAGGAGATATTTTCAGAAATGTTTCTCAAATATCTATGAATTCTTTTATGTTCCACATAAGAAAGAACGTCAAACGGGTTTGTAACAAGATGAAGGTTAGTAAATGATGACGGAATCCATATTTTTTACCAAACTATCCCTTTAAAGATTTGTAAAGCATAATCAAATTAACTAACAATAGTGGCAAAAATACTCACCATTATCAATGATTTTCACCTTCTAGAGTAGACAGCTGACGGCACCCATTGACTTCCATTTAATAGTAATTTTTTTCCTTCTATGGAAGTCAATGGGTGCTGTCAACTGTCTGGTTACCAACATTCTTCAAAATATCTTCTTTTGTGTTCAACAGAATAAAGAAATTCATACAGATTTTGGAATAACTTGAGAGTGAAGAAATGACACAATTTTCATTTTTGGGTGAACTATCACTTTAAGGACTTATGAGCCTGCGTCATCCAAAGTTTCATGACAGACCTTTGTATTTATTTAATGTTTTATATATCTGTCAGCATACCCCCTTGCTGGACATTTACAGAGACCTGGTTGAAAAATCTATGGCTATAAATCCACGACTGGATCTGTCCATTGCACAGAACTGACTAGTGTAGTTGCTAGGAGACCAGTTCCTCTGTGGGCTGTGTCCCACTGTGCTTTTCACCAAATATAAATATCTGATCTATCTGTCAAAATGCTGATCACATCCATGCAGATCAGACCTGAGGGGTTTTCGGGGTTGTGGCTGCTCCTCTGGAGTCGTTCAATGGTCCACAGAACGATGCGCTACCCTTCTTCCGCTCGGCTCTACTGGGTGAAGCCCTGTAAGGAGACCTGTGAGGGCTGGAGGAGGCTATTCGGGAACAAAGACAAGACACTGAGGGGCCAGAGGTCACAGGAAGACAAAGGAGCAAATAGGGGCAGGGCAGAGATTGAAAACAATTAAATAGTGTCAAGGCCTAATGCAAAAAAAACCCCACTTGCCTTTCTCTGTCATATTGGGCAAAGTACTCGAGGAGGACGAAAGATGTCTGCTCAGGATAGAGTCTGGGGACTCGGGTGGAATAATAAAATCTTGGGCTGCAGTGAAACATATTACGAATAGTTCCAGGAGAAAGAAAACAGGCACAAGTGTTTAATAATAATATTAATGATAATGATATTCATTCACAGTTAATTTTGAAGATAAACGCCATAGGCATTCTTTCTGATTTATAATTAGTGGCCATTTGGGTATGAATATTTACACTGATCAAAGACTTTCATGGAGAGCAGCAGGCTTCTTTTCATATGAGGTAGATTTCTGTACAGCTAGGATGTTTACTAAGCTCAGATGCTGCATTTAAAATGAGCCAACAGATGAGACCCCCTATGCATTCTTTAAGAAGTGCAATGCAGCTCAAGGCGGATCCAGACAACACATCCTCTCCTGTGCATCCGGACCCCTTACTGGGCGGGAACAATATGACAGTCTCCATAGTTGATGGATGTAATCTCAATGGGATCTATGATTGGTTCTAAATCCAAATATTTTCATTTCCTCATTAATATAACATTTACATTCACCTTAAAAAAGACACAGACAGTATAACAAATAAAAAATACTCCAAAATACAAACACAAGATAGAAAGGAGGTGCCTGCCCATGCAAAACCTGATGATAGGGTGTTGCCAGGGTGCTGCAGCATAAAGATAGTGTACAATTGCACATTCACCACAAATAATATAATGCTGGTTACAATGAAGTCAACATCAGGGTGCTGCTATGTGGCTGCTAGTAACAGAGGCCAGCTGGTAAGGGAAGTAAACCTTACTCCCTTGCTGCGCTAGCAACTGACGCTAGAGGCTGCAGTCTTTAGCTTTGTTGTTAGCACGCCTGCCTCCGATGCCGGACATGTCAGTTGTGTATAACCACTGTGAATAACACTACTATAAAATGAAAAATTTTCTCTTCTGGTTTTCTTTTTACATTAAATTAATATTTTTCAGATATTTAATTTTATTTAATTTGGCTTTAGGACAATATAAATACAGTATATAATATAAAACAGAATGAAAGACAATTGTTTATATGCTAATATAAAGTAGCATGTTGCTATTTGGTTGATTTTTAGCATATTGCTATGCAGAAGTTGAGGGTTTTCAGTGGTTTTCAGCAGACTGCTCTTGGGTGTTTTGAGTGGTTTCTTACTGGCTTGAGTCCAAAGTGCAGACACACTATGTTATTCTGGTCCCTAGATGCGCTCACATTCCTCATTCAAAGTCAATTTTTTTTATTTATTTTTTTTACCAGTTTTACATCTGCCAGGCAACAATTTTAAGTCAAATTACTTAGAAATTATGATTTAATACATTAACAATAGCATTAGTGATGCTTGCCTTAGCAAGCACCAGTTATAATAAAACTCACAACAGAAATAAACAAGAAAACAGAGCATCAAAAACACCTATGGGCAAGACCAAATATATACAACCATTCAAAAGTTTGAGGTCAGTAAGATTTATAAAAATATAAATTTTTTTGAACAAGGATGCATTAAATTGATAAAAAGTGACAGTAAAGACATTTATGTTACAAAATGTTATGCTATGTTTCAAATAAACTGTTCTTTAGAATTTTCAATTCATCAAAGAAAAGAAAATGATCATGGTTTCCACAGATGTTAAGCTTTTTTAAACATTGATAATAATAATTATGCAATTTCCGAAGGATCATGTGACTGGAGTAATGGCTGCTGAAAATTCAGCTTTGCCATCAACAGGAATAAAAAAATATTCTAAAATACATTTAAATAATATTTCACAATTATATTGTTTTACTGTATTTTTGATCAAATCAATTCAGCCTTGGTGAGCATAAGAGACTTCTTTCAAAAACATTAAACAATTTTACTAACCCCAAACTTTTGTAGGGTACATCTTAGGAAGCATAGAACTTACACTTATGTAAAATCTCATGCACATGCAAACCATCACAAATACAACATCTGAATCACTGTGACTCAAACATTAAGTGAACGGGGACGACACATAAAGCAGCATGACGTCAGTACCGTTCCTGGATTTGCTGGCAGGAGGAGCAGCGGGGTCATTGGCTAAGGAGGCTGAAGCAGGAGGAGAGGGCGGGGCAACCTTAGGGTCACCTGTGCGGCAGGTGATGCAAAGCAGAGAAAGCACAGGTGCATGAGCACGGAAGAGTATTTCACAAGCTCACAGTGAATAATATGAGAAGTCATAACAGTGTGTCCCTGTGAAATACTGATATACCCGTCAGCAGTTTTTCCCTGACGGGAAGCTGCATCATTTCCAGCAGGGCATTTTTATTTATTAATTTTAAAAAAGTAAATTCGCTAATAAAAGCAGGATGGTAATATGAACCACTGCCAGATGAAATAACCCAGAGCATGCATTTAATGCAATGATATCAGGTTATCAAAGAGCCTAATGTTTTCCAAGGGCGGCCAAACTCATTATCAATTGTTCGCCCTTACCCACAAAGCAAAACAAACATTACATGCATGTTATACTGATATTATTATATATTATCAATCCGACTCAGGATCAGGTTAGAGCTCTGCTCTTGGACAGTGTAAATAATTGATGTAGTTATGAATGCACCACAGATTCAGGGTGGTGCTTTCGTGCATGTCTTTTTTTTCCTAGAGTTGATTTGATTTACCCGAGCCTCAGGTCTACTGCTTAGGAGAGTTATAGTCTTGTGTAACTGAAACGTTTAGGGGGTTGAAAGCATTGTTTAAAGTCAGAACGTGGCAGTGACAGAGCAAAACGCCTTCAGCTGCGCAGTCTAATATGCCCTGTGCAGGCACAATGACAGCACAGTTTATGGTGTTTGTTCTCCAGCCAAAACAGCCCAAATTGCCCCTTGCCCCCAGGCAGAGCTATTACACGGATGATTTATAATGCCTATGAGTCTCTGATCGGTCGCTGACAGCGCTAACCTTGAAGCAGAGTGTTTGTCTGCGACTGGGGTGACTCCTTGAGATCAGCAACAGCTCGACGCCTGTGTGACACTGCAGCTCCCTCATAAAACAGCTGCATCTGTCTGATTTTCATCCCACAGCTTCCGTAGCAGTCAATATCGCAGTCGGTTTTAAAACAAAAGGGCTGCAGTGCAGTTCCCACACCCTGTTTTCCTATCTCTCCATCTGAGAGTTCACACAAGGGACCCTCCACGCCCTCGCAAACGCACACTCACCCTCGCAGACTCCGGGAGGTCCGCCCCAGGTCCATCGTTTGGGCCTCTGGTCCACCTGCAGGTTCCGCTCCAAGGAACGTCGCATCAGGGCCTCCAGTCGCTCCTGTTCGTTGCGTTCCAAAACAGGAAAGAAAAGAGACTCTCTGACCGAGCTGTCGCTACGACGCCGAGAGGACGGGGATAAGGCTGGCTGCTCCATGGCGACCACCTCTCCTATCCGTCTCCGACTCTCCCTCTCTGCCTGTTCTTCCTCCCTGTATGCGTGCGAGCAAAACGACGAGGGCCTTGCCTTCTGTTTCTGCCTCTCTCTCCCTCACCCTCCCTTGCACTCAGCGACTCTCTCTTTGTATCTCTCTTCTACCAGGTGACTGTGTGTCTAAGAGAGCGTATAGCCAGACGGAGGATAGAACTGCCATACATAACTCCACCCACACCCTCCCCCCTCAGCAGCTGAGAGAAATGGTGAGGACACACACACACGGACAGAGTATTATAATGACACAGGTTGCTTCAGTGAGAATAAGGAAGCCTATTTGTATTTTCCTGAAATTCTCTCTCTATCTACCCCATCTCTCTGCATTTCCTCTAACCAGTATAACCTTGTTTCTCCCTGATTTTAACATTTTGATTAATTTTGCATAAACGGGCATAACCTTTCCCAAAGCACTGCAATTTACACATGCAAAATTACACAATTAAACAGCCTTCCAGATTCTGGGTTGAACAACACATTGTCAATATAATCCTAAGAGTGAAATAATGTGGCTCTCTGGAGTACTTCATTCCGATTGGTCAAAACGGCATTCAAATACTGACCACCCCAGGTCACCGATTTTTTACATTGCTTTTCTAGTTTCTGATATCACTAAGTAGCCTATTTGTTTATAGTAAAGAAGTATATAGCACTCTTTACAAAGGGATCCTAAGTGAAAAAGAAGTGTGCTTAATTGTATTGAATGAATTGAATTGCACTTGTAGTGTACTTCAAATATTAAAAGTATTTTTTACTCTACTTGCAAATAATATTTTAATATCTTTCTCAAAACAATTATGTACACTTAATTTAAAGTACACTTTGAATACATGATATGGCTACAAGTTTTAATAGAAATTACATTAAAGTAGTATATTTTAGTTTACCATAAAGGTTTTTCAGGTTTTACATTTTAACCATATTTTAAACAAAGACATTAGAAGTAATTATTAAATAACATAATGTTGTACGTAAGTCAAAAAAGCACTCTAAAGTGCAACTAATTGCATTTAACATAGTATGAAACGGCAATACATTTTCATTTAATTGCAATTAACAAGCAGATAAGTGCGCAAAAACATTACATTCAGTTCACACTTAAGTGTATTCTTTTAAAGTATTTTTTTTTTAAGTATGCTAAAGTATACCGCTTTTTCACAAAAGATAGTTCACTCAAAATGAAAATTCTGTCATCATTGACATTTACTCACACTCATGTCATCCCAATCCCCCATGATGTTCTTTCTTTTGAGAAAAGTTAAAATGTGAAATTTCTGAGAACATCATGGTCGCTCTTTTCCAAAAAACACTTTCCATGAAAGTGAATGGAGACTGGGTCTTTTAAGATGTAAAATTAAAAAATTATCACAATAAAAGTATCTTAAAAGCAATTTGCATGGCTTGTGTACTATAAATTCAAGTTGTGTGAAGGCATACAATATAGCTTTGTTTGAGGAACAGACCGAAATGAATCAAATCATTATTATGAGCGATAAAAAAATGAAATGCTAACACTATTTGTCAGCAAACACCATTGTTCCTCACACAAAGTTATCGTATGACTTCAGAAGACTCTAAATATGCATGCATTGTATGGACCACGTTTATGGTAATTTTATGGTTCTTCTTTGTCATTTTGTAGCTTGACAGATCCAGTCCCTATTCACTTTGATTATTAGGGAAAAGTGCAGACAGGGTATTTATCACAGATCCACCTTTGTGTTCCACTGACAGAAGTGAGTCACACAGATTTGAAAAGGCATGAAGGTGAGTAAATAATGACAGACTTTTCATTCAGTTCGCAAATGGTAAAATAATCGAAAACCAAATGCAATCAACTGATTATAAAACACACAAACAAGAAGAAAAAATAAGAAAAGGGGCAGTTATTATATCTTATTTCAACAAAGAGCATTATAAATAGCAGTGTAATAATGTACAGTCATTATCTCAAAATAAATCCCTTAAGGGTGATGCAAACCCTTTATATGTCTTACATTCTCCTCTAACATCTCATTTTTTCCAATTGATTAATCTGATGAAGAATACAGTAAAAAAGGTGATGAGTGATGGATGAGTGTACACAAAACTATGTGGATCTTGCTGCATATTGTTTGGTTGTAAAGATGCCAGGCTACTGCTACAGATTTGATACCACTGCAGATACAGAGGAGCCAAAATGTATTTAAATTCAAATGCTGTCCAAGATCACCATGCCAGAACACAGAAACCACACCACACCCTGAATACAATGATCCACTGCATAACTGCAGTCTCTGTTAGAAGGCATCATAATGACACCATACATTATTTTGCATCTGAGTTCCCTTTTAGCTTTTTCAAACATGCGCTTACTATATCACACCACAGTTTTGTAGGGTAATTTGATTTGTACATGTGGATATCGAGAACAGTGAGGTCATTTGACCACTCCAGAGAGTCACCAATCTTTGCAGCATCTGACTGGGGGTGTGGCTTGTTTTCAATCAATATAAACAAAGACTTCCCTCTCCGGCTAAGACAAAGCTCAAAGTCACAAAAGGTGGGAACTCTAGGAGGTTAAATTCGACTAGAATAAATTATGCACAGATAACAAAATGATTCCTTTTATAAAATCTAACCAGAGTCCAGTAGAAATGCCAATGTTTATGACCATCACAAATACGACATCTTGAATAAATTCCAGTGGTTTGACTACAACGGTTTGGCTTTCATATTACTATATGAAAAATAAGTAATATGACTTGCAACACTTAAGAAAATGACTTTTTTGCTCAGATGATGTGTGTAATTTTTGTGCCACCAGGAGA
Source organism: Gobiocypris rarus (assembly GCA_023029165.1). Lineage (NCBI taxonomy): Eukaryota > Metazoa > Chordata > Actinopteri > Cypriniformes > Gobionidae > Gobiocypris > Gobiocypris rarus. The sequence continues at coordinate 12,258,874 of CM040924.1, read as the reverse complement.
TTTGGAAAGATAATAATTGTTTCCAAAACGCTTCCTGGATCTTCCTGAAAAGACTTTATCAAAGAATTTGCTGGTTTTCTATCAGAGTTAGTACTGGCTGCAGATAAAGTACTAATTGTTGGTGATTTTAATATCCATGTTGACAATGAAAAGACGCATTGGGATTGGCATTTAAAGACATTATAAACTCTATTGGAGTTAGACAACACGTATCTGGACCACTCATCGCCTTAATCATACTTTAGATCTAATACTGTCACATGGACTAAATGTTGATACCATTAAAATCCTGCAGCAGAGCGATGACATCTCAGATCATTACCTAATATCATGTATACTTAATATAGCTAAGGCTGCAAAGCCATCCTCGCTTCAAATATGGCAGGACTATAACCGCTGCGACTAAAGATTGCTTTATACATAATCTTCCTCATCAGTTCCATCTCCTCAGAATTACAGATAGCCAAGAGGAACTTGATGTTGCAACAGAAACTACTGACTCTCTCTTTACTAGCACTTTAGACATAGTTGCTCCTCGGCGCTTAAAGAAGATTAAAGCAAATAATCCAACGCCGTGGTACAACGAAAGCACACTCGGGCCCTTAAAACAGCAGCCAGAAAAATGGAGCGCAGCTGGAAGAAAACAAAACTGGAGGTTTTTCGCAATTTGTGGAAAGAGAGCATGATTGCATACAGAAAGGCCATAAAACTGCTAGATCTGCTTATTTCTCAACTCTTTTAGAAGAAAACAAACACAACCCTAGGTATTTATTCGATACAGTGGCTAAATTAACAAAGGATAAAGCTTCAACTTCTGACGTTTGTAAACAACACAGCAGTAATGACTTTATGAACTTCTTTACTAGTAAGATTGATAACATTAGGAATAAAATTATAACCATGCAGCCGCCTGTACAGTATCACTTCAGACAGAACATTGTAGTCTCACTGAGGAAAAATTACACTCATTCACTGCTATAGGAGGAGAAGAATTGGCTAAACTTGTCAAATCATCAAAATCAACAACATGTATGCTTGACCCTATACCGACTAGGCTATTAAAAGAGATGCTTCCAGAGGTCATAGATCCTCTGCTTAATATTATTAATTCATCCTTGACATTAGGATATGTTCCAAAAACTTTTAAGTTGGCTGTAATTAAACCACTTATTAAAAAACCGCAACTTGATCCTAAAGAATTAGTCAATTACAGACCAATCTCGAATCTACCGTTTCTATCAAAAATATTAGAAAAGGCAGTGTCTTCACAATTATGTTCCTTTTAGAAAGAAATTGTATATGTGAGGATTTCAGTCAGGATTTAGACCGTATCATAGTACTGAGACTGCTCTAATTAGAGTTACAAATGATTTACTCTTATCATCTGATCGTGGTTGTATCTCTCTATTAGTGTTACTCGATCTTAGCGCTGCATTCGATACTATCGATCACAATATTCTTTTGAATAGACTCGAAAATTATGTTGGCATTAGTGGAACTGCATTGGCATGGTTTAAATCTTACTTATCTGACCGTTATCAGTTTGTAGCAGTAAATGAAGAGATGTCACACCGATCACAAGTTCAGTATGGAGTACCGCAAGGCTCAGTGTTAGGACCGTTGCTTTTCACCCTGTATATGCTACCACTGGGAGATATCATTAGGAAGCATGGCGTTAGTTTTCATTGTTATGCTGATGATACTCAGCTCTATATTTCTTCACACCCTGACGAAACTTACCAATTCACAAGATTAACGGAATGCATAGCTGATATTAAAAATTGGATGAATAGTAACTTCCTGCAACTTAATTCAGATAAAACTGAATTTTTAATTATTGGACAGAAAAGCTCCACAAAGAGTGCCCTAGAATACTGTCTAACCCTCGATGGCTGCTCTGTCAAGTCCTCGTCAGTGAGGAACCTGGGTGTGCTCTTTGATACCAATCTTTCATTTGAAAGCCACGTTTCTAGCATCTGTAAAACTGCATTCTACCATCTTAAAAATATATCTAAATTACGTCACATGCTTTCAATGCAAAATGCTGAACAACTAGTACATGCGTTCATGAGCTCAAGGCTAGATTATTGTAATGCTCTACTGGGTGGTTGCCCTGCTCGCCTAATAAATAAACTCCAGCTGGTCCAAAACGCAGCAGCTCGAGTTCTTACTAGAACCAGGAAGTACGATCATATTAGTCCAGTTCTGTCAACACTGCACTGGCTCCCTATTAAACATCGCATAAATTTTAAAATCTTGCTTATTAAAGCAATAAATGGTTTAGCTCCCCAGTACTTAAGCGAGCTCTTAACGCAATATACTCCATCACGTCAATTGCGGTCTCTAAACTCTGGCCAGTTGAAAATACCTAGAATATCTAAATCAACTGCAGGCGGTCGATCCTTTTCCTATTTAGCACCTAAACTCTGGAACAGTCTTCCTAGCATTGTTCGGGAAGCAGACACACTCTGTCAGTTTAAATCTAGACTAAAAACACATCTCTTTACTATGGCATACACATAGAACATTTTTAACTTTCTTTATTCAAATCAAATGACTGATTGTTAGGCTGCATTAACTAGGTCAGCCGGAACCGAACACTTCCCATAACACCTGATGTACTCGTTACATCATAAAAAGAGTGGCATCCACACTAATGTTAGTCTCTCTGTTTATCCCGAGGTTTACTGCAGTCGGCCGGATCCAGGCCGTGTCCGGATCGGATGGTGGACCTGCATCTGGACATGACCAGCTCATCCTGGAGTGTCTGCTGAGACCGTGTCCATTAGTGTCTCCTCTGAATTCGCCTCACCGGAACGTCATCCTCAATTAACCCGTCTCCGGCGCAATAACTCCGATCTTTCAAGTATTCATATTCTTGTGTAATCAACGCGCCATCCTAAATGAGCCCATCTCGTCGTCATACCCAAAATTTCGAATATTCCTATCTAATATGATTTAAGACCTGCAAGGTTGCCAGAGTAATAATTATACACTGTTAATAATAGGCCAGAGGAGAACTGGCACCCGACTGAGTCTGGTTTCTCCCAAGGTTTATTTTTCTCCATCATGCCCTGATGGAGTTTTGGTTCCTTGCCACTGTCGCCTTTGGCTTGCTCAGTTGGGGACACTCAAATTATGATCCAAGTTACTCAACTAAATATACAAATAGAATTTATTAATTTGGTCATATATAATTCTATAAACTATCCAAATTAAACTAGCCAAATCAAATTTTGTTGCAATGTTGTCCTGTTTAACACTGTGAAGCTGCTTTGAAACAATCGTCATTGTAAAAGCGCTATATAAATAAAGTTGATTGATTGATTGATTGATTGATCTTCCATTAGACAAAATGGTAGTCCCGCCCCCAAACTCACAGCATTGGTTGAGTGTGTGTTGTTGTCTGGTGATCAGGGAGTCAAGGTTTAGCATGTTCGCAGTAACATACAGTGAGCCCCTGCTGGTAGATATAATGTATATACACTAACGTTCAAAAGCTTTGAAAAAATATTTTTGAAAGAGGTCTCTTATCCTCACCAAGACAGTAAAATCAGCAATACTGTGAAATATTATTATAATTTAAAATAACTGTGTTTTTATTTTAATACATGTTATAAGTGAAGTTATTAAACATAATTTCTGGAGTAGTACGCCCATCTAATCTTCCAATTAATAAAACCAGCAGTTTACCTCTTCCCATTTTTAGTTCCTGCCGCATCCCTCCTCCTACCCTGCTCCTCCTTTTGTGCAATTTTGCCTGTTATGGGGGGCAACCGGTGCTCGGATGGAATATCCTCTCCGAGCCCCTCTATAACAGACAGCAAGCCAAATCTGTTTACCACTTTCACTAAGATTATATGGGCACACACACTCGTGAATGCAATTTATTCCTGTGATGGCAAAGCTGAATTATCAGCATCATTACTCCAGTCTTCAGTGTCACATGATCTTTCAGAAATCATTCTAATATGATGATTTGGTGATTATATAAATTTTGAAAACAGTTGTGGTGCTTAATATATTTGTGGAAACTGTAACTCAGAATTCTTTATATAGAAATAGAAAATTCAAAATAATAGCATTTATTTAAAAAATAAATATTTTATAAATGTCATTACTGTCACTTTTGATTCATTTAATGCATCCTTACCTAATACATATATTAATTTATTTTTAAAAATATCTTACTGACCTCTACATTTTAAACAGTAGTGAATATATTATTTATATTATTCCCTTTCTGCCGCCTTTGACCCAATATACTGTTAAACATTGCTTTAATAGCTACAAAATTACACACACCACCTTTAGGTTAAAAAATAAACAGCAAGAATGTATGCATAATAAAAAAAAAGAATCATAATATTGTAATATATATATAAAAAATTAACAAATAAAAGGATGCAGAGATAGTATATATGTATGGAAAAAAAAATACTTCACACCTGAGCAGAAACCCCAAAGAAATTAAAGTTCGGCTGTAACCCCTGACCTTTTCCTCCTCTATGCGCTGCCTCCTTTTCTCCTCCACGGCAGAACGACGGATCATCTCCTTTTGCCGCTGCTCCTCCAGACGCCTCCCTCGCTCCACTACCGAGCGTTCATACTGCTGCTGCGCACGCTGTTCCTTCTCCCAGAGAGCTCGCTCCCGCACAGCTAGAGAAACGGTGGGGGTGGACACGGATAAGTCTATAGATTGCCCTGATATACGGGAAAGGCCAAGCCTCTCCCTACTTGCTGACAATACTGATTCATTTTTGCTAAGCACTTAGTGGCATTACAGAAGTATTCCACTACTCAAGAGCCATCGGATTCAATGATGAATGGAGCAAGAGTCTATTGCCCTAAAATAACCCTCTCCTTTAATTCATCCACCAGAATGTCACAAAATCCATTTAGGAATTAAAAGGAGTTCTAAAGCAGCCAAGATGTTATAGACAATTCCGAAAGGAACATTTAACTTCATGTTTCTTTGTTGACAGTAATATCGGTTTAATAAAAGACTTTCAGCTCACCTTGGCTTCTATCTTTCTCCTCTCTTCTTTCTTTGGCCAGTCGAATTCTGTCCTTTTTCGAGCCTCCATCTTTTGAGTGCAAAAAGAAATGAAATTCACTTAAACAGTGAATACACCTTGTCTATGAAGTCTACGGAATCAGAACCCAAGCCAAGGATGTAACCAAAGATTCAAGCCCCCACCTCAATATCTATGGTGGTTATGGCCCTGTTACAACATTAAAACAGAAGGCTGGCTTTAATTTGTGTATTTGTATGCTGATATATGCAAAGTCAAAATGCTCAAGGGGAACACAAACCCCATTTTTCGTAAAGTGATTTTCCACGATTCACAGCAGAGCCTGTGGCACAGACTGTCAGGGCCCTGTTAGCCTCAGATCTAAAGCACATTTCACACAGCTGAGGAGAAATTCTTTGCTTTATTTTTTAAAGGAAGAACTCGGATGTCGGACAATATGTATTACAAAATCATTATAAGAATCTGAATTTAAATGTAGAACAAAGCATGGCTGAAAATCAATAAACCCAATACCAAACACATTTATTCTGACCTGCCTGTTGGAAAAATAGATATAAATAGCCTATACTGGAGACCAGGGCTGGTTGTCACAAGGGCTGTAGTGCAATTACACAAATGTGTTTTCCACTGCAGTCATTTCGTATGTTCACTCTAAAAATTGCTGGTTTGTTTTAACCCAATGTTGGGTCAAATATGGACTAACCCAGCGATTGGGTTGTCTTAAAACAAACATTTAACCCAACCGCGGGGTTAAAACAACCCAACTGCTGGGTTAGTCCATATTTGACCCAACATTGGGTTAAAACAACCCAGCATTTTTTAGAGTGATTGGTTACAAATTGTCTAAAAGTAGAACGTCTGGGCTGTTTTAAACACATTTATGCAATATATTGATGAAAACATTTGTTGGCTAAAACAATGGTTTGATATTTTTGCAGTTTCATTATTATTGTTTTACTGTTTAAATTTAGATGTAAAGCCTATAATAGGCTGCAAAAGGGCAGGTACCAATTAACCCCATGTATGTCCTGCTATTGGGGCATTATGTCACAAAAAGATCAATGTGCTTTTAATGAACTGAATCTATTCTCCCCTGGGTAATAACAGTGGAAATCGTCAATAGCCAATTTTTGTAGCCAAGACTTTAAGGTATGTGTAGGCACAAACATGTCAACAATGCTGAGAGTGAGAACTATTTAAAGAGTGACAATTCGCCCTGGTTTTCCCTAAGATAAATATATATGCTAAATAAAAGGTATGATCTCTCTCTCCCTATATATATATATATATATATATATATATATATATAGGTTTGCAAAACGTCTGTTTCCCTTCTGTCATAAGGATAACTCACTGTTCACCTGTACAGGTCAGTCTTAGGTTCTCCGTTCTGCTCTCAGCCTCTCACCTCAGCAGCCTGTTTCCATGACAACGACTAAAAACGCCCGCTTTCCCTATAATCTGTTACTGTTCAATCTGTCATATCTGTGTGAGGCTTCTATTTTAAGCATGAAAATATAACATAACGTACCTGTCATGTTTTCCAAAATCGTTGCCATTTCCAGTTTATATTTGGGTGTGCCGTGTATTCCAACGATTAATATCCAGATGACATTCCGAACCAATACAATTAACTATCACTATTTAGTTGAAAAATCAAAACGCGACGGAAAACACAGTTCACCTCAGATTTGATTCATCCGAACCTCATCACGGTCTTCGACTGGATATCGCCAGTGAATGCTAAAGGCAGGCAGAGCCACAAGGGCGCGAGGTTCTAATAAATTATAACACGCTCGACCAATCGACGCGTGCCGAGCGCACGCGCGCGTAAGCAATGCGCCCAGGAGCAACGCATTACGTCATAGTTTACATTGCGCTATATATGGAAAGCTCAGCAGCTGCGCACAAGACAGAAATTTCACATTTATTTCCCCTGGAGAGGTTTAATTTAACTTGCCTATAAATAGATAACGTTACTTCACTGACCACAAAAGCAAATACAGGATGCCATTTAACTAACACCATGGCCATTGTCTTATAATTGACCAGTTATATTGTAAAGGCTGCTCTTTAGAATGCATAGATTATGTCTGGACTACTATATGCATCCAAAATGTGTTCAGTTAGAACACCAACAGCCTAGAATAGCCCTTCAGTTACAGAAGTGTGTGGAATTAGGCTGGTTTGTAGCTTTTTAGCAATAGACTATTTTAACCATAAGCCAAATACGAATTTCTGTAGATTATATGGACTAAATCTGAATGCAGACGCACGTGCACTCAATTCTTTGTTTTGTTTTTTCACAGTGCAACACACGTGATGGTCAAAACACACAGTGACTAATATCACTCAAGCCTATGGCTAGACACACACTTACTATAATTATCCTGCCTATTTTATAGCCACATCTAAGAGAAAATACCTGCAACCATAAAGACAATATTTCATATGGCCATTTTTTATGTTTTATAAATACTGGAGGTAAAAAGAGAATATTTGACATAAAATTAAGTAACTTGATTAATAACTGATAGTTTGAAGGCTTAAAATATACATTTCTAGGATTTTGAATGTTGTTGAATTTTATTTCAAAATCACAGGTTTTCTGATCAAAAGCAGCAGAGGACAAAAAGAAACCATCATAAGCTCAAAACAATACACAAAATATCAAATTATAACCAACATGCTCATTCAAATGGGTCAGTTCTGCAAGAATACAATCAATAAACTCTCATTATTCTTGTATTAATTAGTATATTTGCATACAAAAATACTTGCTTATTCTGTTACTTGCTTTGTGAGCTATTATTTTAGAAAGTAAAAAAAAAAGGTTTCCACTTTCATCTTCAAATATTTCAGTTGCTGATGTTTACTGTAGTTTAGTATTAAGTTGTAACAACTGTGAGAAATACATAGAGCTTCAAGATCGGTTACTTCCATAAATTCAGCAGCCCTGTAAAAGTAGTATCATTTGTAGTAGACAAAAACACAAAAGAAAATTAGGATGGATAAAAACAGAGCTAATCAGAGACAGGCTTTTTGAATAAATGCATTGTCCAACGCATCAATTGTGACCAGTAAATCTTAAGAGACTTCAAAAACATTCAAAAAGACAAGAGGCATTCTAGAGGTATCAGCTTTTTCCTTAAGAGTTTCACTCACCTTTACAAAACGTTTGAACATGTCTATTAGGATACAGACTGCAAGACCAAACATAAAATTGGTTATCTTTTTATTGCGAATCCATAGATTCTGTACTTGTAACTAAATTCCACTTGATGTGAAATCAATATAAATACATTAAAAGATAACAAAATGGATTGAATGTGAAAATGCAGTCATGTGTTTAGTAAGAGAAACCCAAAACTTGGGCCTCCGTGTACATAATGATGAAGGGGCAACTTCAAGGGGGGTGTGAGGATATTGTCGCTTTAGGTTGAGAAACATTCCCTTCCCAGCTTCTTCCTCTCAGATCTGCAGAATGAAAATAGTTTTGTCAAGACAAACGCTAATGAACACAGATTAAAACAGATGTACGAACTACTTGCATTTAGTCTCCATTTCAATTAATCACTCAAAACAAAGTTTTTAATTTAATTTAATTTTAAGACTGCTTCAGTACTTACATCATCTATGTCCTCATCATCATCACCAATATCATCAAACTGAATCTCGTCATCATCACCAGGCCCAAAGGTATCAGTCTCGTTGATTTTGGCTGCAAGGCACCAAAAGAGAGAATTTAATGACATGACATTTAATACTGTGCAGCAAAAAGATCAGCATATCGCAAGCCAAAAACCTCCTTTCATCAAGAACTGTCTAGTAGAGGTTAAGTTTCTCCGAATATACTCACCGTGTTCTGGAAGCTCTCCATAGGCTTTCAGACTCCGAGCTTCATCAGCATTATACTTCAAAATGACATCTGCTTTGTTATCCTGACAAGAGTTTCAGAATTTAGTGTCAGATATTAACTTCATAAAAAAACCATGCATTAAAAGAACTCTTTAAGTGATACTGGAAATTTCTTTCTTTCCATGCAATCAAAAAACATTTTAAACCGTTATATATTTATAATAAATGTTTAAATAAATGTGTATTATTTTATACAGCTATATTATTTATTATATTATTATAATTATAATATATAATTGTTAAATTAAGAAATTTATAACAAACCTGCTGCTGCCAGTTGCATAAACATTATGTTGAAACATTATGCCATTATGTTACAGGGTTAGTTCACGCAAAAATAACAATTTTGTCATTGATTACACATCAATGACATCAATTTCACATTTCTGTCCCAGCTGCGCAACTACCACTTTGACGCTTTAAAAAGTCCATAAAGAGACTGTAAAACTTATCCATATGAATTGAGCAATTAAGACGAAATGTTCAAAAAGACTTGATCGCTTTATATGATGAACAGATTTAATTTAGGCTTTCATTCACATTTAAACATTGATCAGCGAACATAAACAGAAGCTCAACCGAACCTACTCGGCACATGAGAACAAACCTAATTGGTTCTTGTGGAAGCTCAAACGCGCGGTGTTGCACACGAGAATGAACCTCATTGGTTCTCGCACGTCAAACAAACATGCTTGAGCTTGTGTGTGAGCTGATGAATGTTTATATGAATTAAATGCCTAAATTAAACCACTCAATTCATATGGCTTAGTTTTACAGAGGGACAGAAAGGTCTCAAATTTCATCAAAAAGTGATGAATGAAAGTCTTGCTTGCTTGGAACAACATGAGGGTGAGTAATTAATGACAATTTTTATTTTTTTGGTGAACTTACCCTTTAAGACTGAGTCTTAAAGGATTAGTTCACTTCAAAATGAAAATGTCCTGATAATTTACTCACCCCATCTCATCCAATATGTTTTTCTTCAGTCGAAAAGAAATTAAGTTTGAGGAAAACATTCAAGGATTTTCTTCCACATAATGTACTTCAATAGAAACCAACGGTTGAAGGTCCAAATCAATGCAGTTTCAAAGTTGGTTGCCATTGAAGACCATTGTATGGAGAAAAATTCTGGAATGTTTTCCTCTAAAAACTGAATTTCTTTTCGACTAAAGAAAGAAAGACATGAACATTTTGGATGACACTTGGGGTGAGTAAATTATCAGGAAATTTTCATTTTAAAGTGAACCAATCCTTTAAAGGGTTACTTCAGCGATTAGCATTAAGCTTTGTATCAGTAGAAACCCAGGAGTATATTCTAATTATCGTACTTTCCCCCCTCATATGACCCTAAGACGAGAGAATTATGTATTTTATTTCTGGAAAAATTCCTCCGATGGCACAAATATCGTCATCATCGGAGGAGTTTTTGTCCAGAGGCTAAAGACTACAGCCAGCAGTGGGCGCTATTTCCACATGTTTTAAACATTGCACTCACAGCACTCGGCTTGGGCAGCTGCGGAGATTCATGTAAACGGAGCAGTGGAGAGCAAAGTGAGTGTTTCAACTTTTCAAATGAATTCCTATGATAATTAAGCTTCCAAAGACATGATCTGAAAACGCGCCACACTGAACGGGTGCCGTGAATGCGGCCGCAGCCGCGAATCCCGCGATTACCTCAGCTCATGTGATGAATGTAATCTGACTCCTGCTGCGTTTGTGCCGTGACACTCAATCAACTCACTCATATTGAACAGACAGGTTCAGTTTTAATTGTAGCGTCTCTAACTGAACTGATTTTATAAAAATGAACGATGTGGGCAAGTAAACCAGTAAGCCGTGCCTAGAGCAGCCTCGGGCAGTGAAGTGCATTTTGGGAATTGTTGTCTTTCATCCCCATGAGACAAAAATAAATTTTCTAGAAGGCACCAAATTCAAAAATAATTTCATATTTCTGATAATTTCCAGCGTCCGTTTTTATATCAATTTTTGTGTCTAACAAGGAAGGCACAGGTAAATACAATTTTTTTTTAAAGTTAGTTGTTTTAAGTTCACTTAAATTAAAATATGTTTTTTTAAAGCCTAATAAAGGTTGAAATTGGAACCTCTCAGTTATACTGTAATCAATGTAATGTCATTGATGTTTTATAGAGACATCAATGATACTGGCCTTCATTCATAAAAACATGACAATACAACATATACATTTTTTTTAGTCCATTCCCAGCACTTCCTAAAATACAATCATCCGTTGCAGTTTTCCCAGCTGTTTATTCAAGTGCATTTTTTTTGTTTTGTTCATTTATAGAGGATATTAAAATGCTTTCCATCTCAGTGTTAAATAGTCTTTAGAAATAAAAGTTTATTGATCTTTGAGAAGGTGTACCTGCATTATTATGCCATTATCATTATTTTAGATGAAAAATATTATCGTTTATCGCAATAATTTCTTGGCCAATTTATCGTCCAGCAAAATTTGTTATCGTGACAGGCCTAATGAACAGTCTTAAATATTTTTTTGATAACTAAACTGCAAGACTAGTCTTAGTAGTTTATGCAACCATGCACTGATAGTCCATAAAAAAATAAAATAAAATTAATAATAATAATAAATATATATATATATATATATATATATATATATATATATATATAAAGATTTAAAACAAACCTGGTAGTCCCTTAATCCAATGAGTATAATGTCTGACGTGTTAATCCACACCTAAATTTAAGAAAAGGAAAAGACAAAAAACATAAGATCATAAAAGTCAAGACAAATACATCTTTGGATTTCTTGTTGAAAGAACAATATAAATATTGTAAGCACAAGTTCATTCCAGAACATTATTTTATCCTATGCTTAAATTTTCCAGCATAAAAATAAAATCCATACACAACATTAGTTACATCAATTATTTAGTTTAAATCAAACAATACTGACTGATTGGCCTAAACTTTTTATAAAATCGGTCCATAGTCAAGCTTATTCACAAAGTGATGAAAACGCTGAATCCGCATTTAGACTGAAGCTTTAAAGTGCACCTTTTTCCGGAGCTTTCCTCGGATGTGACAAAGCCGTTTGACTCCATCAAAACACATGGCCTCCAATCTCCCGTTTCCCAACATCTTGATGACCTGAGCATATTCTAGAAGACAGAAGATGGGATTTCAAGTGATAAAACTAAAAGCAGATCAAGTAAAGGCAGAATGTCTATAATATGGAACAGCATTACAACATACCTTGTCCATCCTCTTTAAACACCAGCTCTCTTTTTTCAGATTCATTCTCATTCTTACCACGCCGCCGATTTTTTCCTCCTTTACCTGTATACAAAGATATGAAATGAGATCAGATGCAATCACACACCTGGGACAATGTCTTCTCATTGACACACTATACTGCAAAAATGTTGCCAAACGACTGAGCAAAGTACAAACATCGAGCAGAATATCTGACATGGATGATCTTGATCTATTGTTCATGTTATGTACATTTGTTGGGCAACATGAGCATGTAGGAGCCCTTAAGAGAAATACGAGTTTAATATTTAAGTAACAATGTTATTCACAAGTAAAGATCAATGTACGTTTAACTGTAAAGCTACCATTTATCTGTAACTTAACTGCGTAAAACACAAAACGGCCGAGCGCGTCCCTTTCATTGCCTGACAGCATATTTTATTTCGTTTTATGAGCTTAAAGGAAAAAGAACTGATTTAAAACATTAATCTGGCAAAACTTGAAACCACTAATTGACAATAACCTGCTATATGTCGCGCAGAATCTCACGTTACCTTGTTTGCTAAATTAAGGCTAACATCTCTCACAGTTGTCTTAAGAAACCACCTTACCTTTGTTTTTCGGCATATTCTTTAAATCACGTCGACGACTCTAATATAATGTTTCAAAACGTCAGAGAATTATAACCATATGTCAAATATTTTACTTCTCAAACGTGCCGTGGTGGAATGTTACCGTTCAGCGCCGTTAGCAAGAAAATCTGAGAATGACGCATGCGCAGATTGCTTCCTTCATTCAAGAGCGCAAAACTTTATTCACAACTGCAAACCGCTGCAAACTCTTAATTTTTTTTTTATTATATATATAGGACTGGATTCAAAATAATTTATAATTATCTGATATGATATGATATGATATTGTAATATATAATACATATCTAGAATGATTAAGTATTTTTTCAGTCGAATTTTTCAGTCAGCCGAATTAAAAGAGACAAAATATAAGGAATGTTTAAAAAAAAGTAGAGAAAAAAATATATGTATATTCTGTGAAGCTTAAACGATTTATATCCTCCGTGTCTGTTTGATAAATGTGTTCAGTACGTTTTTGAAAGAAAAAAAGTTAAGGTTCAGTCCTCCTATCCGGTAGGGGGCGACGATTTCATCATTAACGTCAGCAACATTTGAAGAAACGGCATTGCGGCTTTGTTTTGAACATCTTTGCCTACACTTTATATTTTAAAACGTCTTAAAGTAGAACTAACTACTATTATTAAGAGACAAAAAGCAATCTAAATGCAAATATCAGCTTGTTTGCATCTAGATTAAAGCCTAAGTCCTGTTAGATCGTATACATTATGGTACATAAATGTGTGGTAGGTGGTTGTCCTAATCGATCGGACACCATTATTCATTACATGTTACCCGAGGATCCGAAGAGACGCAATCTTTGGTTAAAGTTTATTGAAGACAGTAACGCCAATAAGGAAAACGCGATCTCTCCATGCCGGGTGTGTGGGGATCATTTCTCCGAGGAGAACTTCTTCAAAATGGACCTGGGCTACACCACATGCATGATACTAAGCGTGGATGCTGTTCCTACTGTAAATACTGTTAATCGATCATCTGAGAGTGAAAAGGAGAGACGGGTAAGATGCCAGTTCTTTTTTTAAAGTAGTTTTCAATTCATAGGTCATTCACGTTTAATATATAAATAACATTTTAATTATAAATAATTTTATTTAATGCACAATTGCATTTAATCATCTATATATCTATATATACTATAGAAATTAAATGTAAATATATTACACACACATATTTATATATCATAGTTATCATATCATATTTATATACAAAGACCTAACTTTATGTATATTTTGCAAGACCCCCCTTGCACCATTAAACATATTTTATTAGACTGTCCCACTTTCAATGCAAGTAGAAACCATTTTTATGAAGTAAAAGCTCACTTAAGGACTTGTTTAGTAAGATTTTACCAAAAAAGGTTTTTAGAATATTTAATCATATGTTAATGTTAAATATCTTGTGTAATATTAATTGCTGTATTTTTTTCAGTTTGCTTGGTCTTATTTTTATTGTATATATGTAACTTTTGTATTTTTGTAATTCAGTTTTTGCCATTAGGATAGCCACAGATGCTGATATGGCATTAAACAAAACTATACTGATACACAATTACATATTATAACAAGCAAAAATATAACATAAGTTAGAATATATATGTTAGTGTTAATATACAATTTACAAATGAAATATTATATATAATTCATTCAACATGCATATTTTATATTAAAATGTGCAGTATATGTTTTCATTTTGCTTATTATATATAATGACATTTTACATGTATACAATACACATAATTATATATAATTCAACATCCATGTTTTATATAAAAAAATTCTCTATCTCTATACATTTGTAACTTTGTAGCCGTATGCTATTTATATATATATATATATATATAAACAATTAAATTCTCTAACCCTGTATTGGATTCTGTTTTATCTGACAGGAAGCAGAAGATGCAAGTGTGGAAGATGACACATTCAAAATCACAATTTCTGACACCATTTCACTGGCTTGTGTTAAAGAGGAGCCTCTTGAATACGAGCTGAGTGCCAACATGACATCTGGACACGAGCAGAATTCCTCATTGGACGTTAAATATGAGGAGAGTGAGCTGGCCGTTACAGAGGATTGTATTTCGACCGTAAAAAGAAAGTTTATCAGCTGTTTAACTTGTGGCCAGAGGTTCCGTAGTAGACGCAACCTAATGAAGCATCAACGTGCTAATCACGGTAAAAAGAAAACCAAATCTGAAGCTAAAGAAAAGTTTTGTATTTGTTCAACTTGTGGGGAGAGGTTTGATGAAATGAGTCTCCTTTTGCGGCACCGAGCCATACACGCCAAGGAGAATCCCGATAGGAGGTTTGTGTGCCAGCAGTGTGGAAAAGGTTTTGCCCATCATGCTTTTTTGAAAGCTCACCAGAAAGTTCACGAGGATGCGGAGTCGACCATGCCGTTTACCTGCCACTTATGTCCCAGACGTTTCGGCTACAAAGTTGCTCTCGTTGCTCACATGAAGCATCACTCGTCCAAACTTACATGCACCTGCCCCATCTGTGAAAAGACCTTTCAGTTCAGAGGTTCCCTCATTCAGCATCTCAAATCGTCTCACGCTGGAGAAAAACTCTTGTGTAAGACCTGCGATAGGGGTTTTCTAAGAGTCAATGGCTACATCAAACACATGGACAAACACAACGTGATGACCCCGTTCTACTGTGACCTCTGCAAAATTTATCTCTCACAGCGAGGCTACGCGGCACACATGCTCACCCATGAGCAGAAGCCGGAGGAGTCTGTTGAGAAACAACCAAATGCTATTGATGTGAACAATTCAGAAGGAATTGAGCCCGTGACCGTGGGGATGAAAGAGGCACTGATGGAGCCGCTCAGCGAAGATGAGATGGAAGTTGCTGAGAGTTCAATGGATCTGTCAACAGTGGAGGATGAGGAGTCTGGAAAGGTGGATCTGGAAGAGGAACTTCCCCAAGAGAAGGAGAAGAGCGAAGACAGTGCTAGCACACAATGAGCCTATGAGATCTCAGTTTAAACAAGTTTTAAACTAGTACTGTGTAATATATTTTGTTAAATTGATTATAAACCATTTAGTTTACCTGAGACTACAATTTTTTTCTTTCATTAGTTAGGATTATGATTAAATCTAAGGGCAGAAAAGTTACAATGTTAACTAAATATTGTATATTGATGGCAGAATTCTGTATGTTACAGAATGTGACATTATATATATATATATATATATATATATATATATATATATATATATATATATATATATATATATAGAATTATTAGGCAAGTTGTATTTTGAGGATTAATTTTATTATTGAACAACAACCATGTTCTCAATGAACACAAAAAACTCATTAATATCAAAGCTGAATATTTTTGTAGTTTATTAGGAAGTAGTTTTTAGTTTTAGCTATTTTAGGGAGATATCTGTGTGTGCAGGTGACTATTACTGTGCATAATTATTAGGCAACTTAACAAAAAAAAAATTTATACCCATTTCAATTATTTATTTTTACCAGTGAAACCAATATAACATCTCAACATTCACAAATATACATTTCTGACATTCAAAAACCAAACAAAAACAAATCAGTGACCAATATAGCCACCTTTCTTTGCAAGGACACTCAAAAGCCTGCCATCCATGGATTCTGTCAGTGTTTTGATCTGTTCACCATCAACATTGCGTGCAGCAGCAACCACAGCCTCCCAGAAACTGTTCAGAGAGGTGTACTGTTTTCCTCCTTGTAAATCGCACATTTGATGATGGACCACAGGTTCTCAATGGGGTTCAGATCAGGTGAACAAGGAGGCCATATCATTAGATTTTCTTCTTTTATACCCTTTCTTGCCAGCCACGCTGTGGAGTACTTGGACGCGTGTGATGGAGCATTGTCCTGCATGAAAATCATGTTTTTCTTGAAGGATGCAGACTTCTTCCTGTACCACTGCTTGAAGAAGGTGTCTTCCAGAAACTGGCAGTAGGACTGGGAGTTGAGCTTGACTCCATCCTCAACCCGAAAAGGCCCCACAAGCTCATCTTTGATGATACCAGCCCAAACCAGTACTCCACCTCCACCTTGCTGGCGTCTGAGTCGGACTGGAGCTCTCTGCCCTTTACCAATCCAGCCACGGGCCCATCCATCTGGCCCATCAAGACTCACTCTCATTTCATCAGTCCATAAAACCTTAGAAAAATCAGTCTTGAGATATTTCTTGGCCCAGTCTTGACGTTTCAGCTTGTGTGTCTTGTTCAGTGGTGGTCGACTTTCTGCCTTTCTTACCTTGGTCATGTCTCTGAGTATTGCACACCTTGTGCTTTTGGGCACTCCAGTGATGTTGCAGCTCTGAAATATGGCCAAACTGGTGGCAAGTGGCATCTTGGCAGCTGCACGCTTGACTTTTCTCAGTTCATGGGCAGTTATTTTGCGCCTTGGTTTTTCCACACGCTTCTTGCGACCCTGTTGACTATTTTGAATGAAACGCTGGATTGTTCGGTGATCACGCTTCAGAAGCTTGGCTATTTTAAGACTGCTGCATCCCTCTGCAATATATCTCACTATTTTTGACTTTTCTGAGCATGTCAAGTCCTTCTTTTGACCCATTTTGCCAAAGGAAAGGAAGTTGCCTAATAATTATGCACACCTGATATAGGGTGTTGATGTCATTAGACCACACCCCTTCTCATTACAGAGATGCACATCACCTAATATGCTTAATTGGTAGTAGGCTTTCCAGCCTATACAGCTTGGAGTAAGACAACATGCATAACGAGGATGATGTGGTCAAAATACTAATTTGCCTAATAATTCTGCACTCCCTGTATATATAATGTTAGTTACCATATATACTTTTTTTTATCATGTAGAAAATGTAAGTCTCTGTGGTATCAGTATGTTTAGCTGCTATTAATGTTTAGACATTCTAAAAACATTTTATGTGCATATTCACAGACATGTACTTTGTAATATCCATTTCTTAAAATCATGATTAAAATCCATTTTTATTAAAGGCTGGTTATTGCGTTCAAATTTTGAAATAACTTCTTTTGAGGAATTGATGTGAAGGAATGCAGTGGCCAAATCTTCTCAATTTTAGTTAGTTATAGAAATTTTTATCCAGTAAGGATGCATTAAATTGATTAAAAGTGACAGTAAAAACATTTTTAAGGTTACAATAAAATATTTATTTCAAATATATGCTGTTCTTTATATACTCTTCAAAGAATCATGAAAAAAATGAGTTCTGGAAAAATATTAAGTTGCAAAGCTTTCAACATTGATAATTTTTTTTTTTAATTAAAGACCAAATCTGCATTTTAGAAAGATTTCTAAAATATTAAAATTACAATTTTAGAAGATATTCAAATTGAAAACAGTTATTTTAAATTGTAATATTTTACAATATTAATGTTTTTATTATTCTTTTGATCAAATAAATGCAGGCTTGGTGAGCATTAATGACTTGTTTTAAAAATGACTGACTCCAAAATTTTGAATGGTAATGTTAATATATATTTAACTATTTTAGTCTCAGTCATTAAGCATGCAAATGATTAATTCACAGATTTTCAAAATTATAAAGAAATAGTGTTAAATACTGTAACTGTTATAACTGCCAGACATGTAACTTTGCACTTTGTATGCACATTTAGAGGTCAGAGTTCACCAAATCTGAGTTTTTACATGCAGCACTAGACAATTTTTTCCCCACTGCACGTTTGCAAGTATTGCAAGACGAATCCTTTAATGTGGTTTCTATAAAAATGAAAACAGTGCAAAAAACATTCAGTCATATTAAAGTCTTTTTGTAAAAATGGCAAAATTTATTTTCTACATGTACAAAAGAACAGGATAGCAGCTTATATGGACAGCAACATTTCCAGCACTCCTCCAAGTCAAAGACAGGAAAAATACAACTGAGATGAAAAGAAAAATGTACAACATATTTAAACTTGCTCAGGAAAAAAACAAACCTGCATGGAATTAGAAGTGGTTTAAAAAAAATAAAGGGGAAAAAACATCCTCAGTCATGCTTATAAACATGACCACTTCCACAGAGCTACTAGCTAATATAGCAACTTGCCCATGCACATTTATAAAAATATGTCTAGGCTGTATATAGTCACTTAAAAAAGTCACTACATGTATCTCTGAGGATTTCTGTACTTCCCTACATACAAACAAATACACAGGTCAGCAGGTTTTAGGTGAGGCGATACAGTCATATACATTTCCGTCCCAGCTTATTTTTTTTTGTATAATGTATTGCGTTTCACCTGAGTTCTCTATTTGACATTCTGTGCCGTTTACATGTAGGTCTCCACTGCATTTTTGTGCTTTGGACCTTGTTCACATTGTTGTTTTGTAAAAAGAATGATAAGCTAACGGCAGCAGCCGGCATACAAACATTCAGACTCGATTTAAAGTCTTGTATGGGTCGGCTGAGAGGGTTATGTCCTAGTTTGTTGTTAAAAGATGACAGGAGAACAAGGTTTCCTGGGATACACCATAGCTATTACGGTTTGGTGGGACTTGAATATGCTATGTGGTGTTCCTGGTGTAAAATAGAAGGGCAGAACAGGGTACAATTTGAATATTCAGTGTCGACCTGACAGGAACATATCCCATATATGACATCCCCATACAACTGGAGCTTTTCGCAACTGTTTTCACGGTTTGGTGCAGGAATTTGTTTTGTCATCCTTGAAAATCCCCATCCTCCCTGAATACATTAACATCTTAGCTTTTTTTTTAAATGACTGAGATACAGTATGCTTATATTCATTCATAATTTGCTCCTCAGAAATAGTCCACAGATTGCGTTTGGAAGCAGAGGCATGATTGTACAGGGCAAACTCTTTTTATTGGCCCTCGAAGTAACCAATGAAGGAAGATTTTGATTGTCCACCAGAGGTCCTCAGAATCTACACTTGGCTCTAAAGGCCTTGACATAAGCAAGCAAGCCGAGTTCAGGCTGTGCTCAAACCAAGCTAGAGGTCACGGGGTTGGAGTTGGAAGGTATTTGCTCATAAAGCAGTGGAGGTCAGTTTTTTCACTCCTCTGCGCTGAGCAAGAATAGAACAGCCCACGGGCTCCAGCACGGGAGGAACGTTCCTATTCAAGGCAGAGTATGTAGCAGCCATCGCCCCCTACAGGAGAAAAGATTTCACACAAAACTTGCTTAATTAAACCGTCCTTTCAAAAGGTGTCAGGTTGCATGTATGTATGTATGTATGTATGTGTATATATATATATATATATATATATATATAAAATAGATATATTAAAGGCACAATATGTAGTTTTTCGCTGCTAGAGGTCGCCTGTTAGAAAACAAAGGCGTAGCTTGATGACGCTGAGATTTAGCGCTTATTCATGGGAGATGTCGTCTTCACCTCACAGCCGGTAAAAAAAAATGGAAAAAAAATAAAATAAAATAAAATTCGGGAAGGGACTTGGGCTGAAATCATGTTCGAGGCTGAGATTATGAATGTTATGTAGTAATTGAGCACGACACGCGGCTGGAGAGCAGTGAAGCTTTTTAAAATGTATTGTGCTACAGTCACCGCTTACGCAGCTCATACGTATGTGGGGTAATGCAGCGCTGTTGAGCATATTAGATATATTTGAGCCTGTTGAAAATGAAGTACTAACATTACTCTGTGCGTTCGCTCAGCGGCTACTACGAGACACTTGTTGCACACTGCAGTGAGCTAGATTGATATTAGGCATGGGAAAACATGGTACTTGCGGCAAATCAAGAAAATCAAATTTAAACAATGAAACTAACTGCGTTGAGCAATATAGCAATGATTGGTTTTCTGTGGATGAATGTATCCAAACGGTTGCTCACCTGTCTTATAAAACACATAATATATTAAAGCGTCTTTGGGGTTTCCACGGTTTCTAAAAATAAAACCGTAAATCGAGGGTAACACGGGTATGATGTCATTGATAGGCGAAGTTAACATTGCTTATTTCTCTGGATTTAAACCTTCTTGGAAACATCTGTGATAATGTAAGTACACAAGTCAACAAAAATATATAAACACTGTTCTAGTGGGTTTTGGTTATTTTAATCCAAAAATCTTACATATTGTACCTTTAATATAGACCATGGGAACCTTGTGAAGCATTTCACGGGCATAGTAAAATATTTACTGGATCACTTTTAGATATTTAGGTTTATTATTATTATTATTATTAAGTAGTGTGCAGACAGGACCAAACCTTAACCAGATGGGGGGCGTCATGTCTGTTCAGCTGGTATTTGGGGAGCTGGTCTTTGTGAACGATCCAGGGATGTCTCAACACCTGTGCAGCTGTTAGTCTCTGATGAGGGTCTACATGCAACATCTTAGACACCAAGTCCTGTAGAGAACAACAATGAACAGGTGTTTTGAATGATTATTTTTGACTATCAAGTGTATATTCAGATGCTTTTCTCAGGTGGGTACCTTTGCCTCGAGTGAAACTGAGTTCCAGTATCCGCCTGTGAGAGAAAACTTCCCACTGCCGATTCGAGCCAGAATCTCCTCCGGTGTGTCCTCAGGGCCATTAGCAAATGGAGTAAATCTGAGGAAAAGATAGGTGTCAATTGAATAGAAACAAATTTGGAAAACTATAGTGCTAAGTTTACATACTTACCCAGTTAACATTGTGTACAGTAGGACACCTAAACTCCAGATGTCACAGGCAGCATCATAACCCTGTTTCTTCAGCACCTGGGGACCAAAGTGATGTTCTCTGTTCAAGAAACTGACATTTTTTTGATAAAATATTGTGCCACTTGAAAAACATACCTCTGGGGCCACAAAGTTGGCAGTATAACATGGGGTCATCAGCAGTCCATTTTCCGCTCTCAGCTGCTTGGCAAAGCCGAAGTCGCAGATCCTGATGGACTCGGGATTCCCAGATTCATCAACATAAAGGATGTTACTGGGCTTTAGATCCCTGTGAACCACCTGAATAAAATAAAAATAAAAACTTAAATTAGAAACAAGGAACTCACAAACTGCATTTTATTATTATATATAGCCTAATTAACAGGCATGTAAGCAGCTTAAGACAAAAAAGAATGCAGCAATTATTATTGTAAAAAAAAAAAAATAGTATTTTATTAAATTATTAAATCTTACTATTGCAATATACTATTGTACTATAAAAAATAGTATTTAATAATCATCGTAATAATACAATAATATAAGTATTATTAACAGTATTAACAGTCAAATTACAATACTAACATTTAGGGTTGTCTTCATTTTTTTGCATTCATTTAAGTAGCTTTTATTATTTGTTATGAAAACATAACTGGTGTGCATCTTGAGACAAAACAATTTAAAATATGTCAGTGCAAGTTGCTTTCAGTTAAAACAGCTCAAACATGCATTTTAGTCTGGGGCAAGTCTAGTAAAAAAGTTAGCGGGCAACTGGCGAGTAACACCATTTTAATGCCAGTTTTTAACTCTCATTTAGCCCTTTGAACCCTGGCTAACATGCTACGGGTGTCTGGCAGATGGCGCCGTGAGTATTTGCAGAGCTGTCAGAAGCAATCCGTGCATGAAATCAATGTATTAGAAAAAGTAACATTTTGCAGCTTATTTAGTAATCATTTAAAGTTATTGGGTGAACCATCATACAGTAATTCGCCTCCCACCCCACGGAAATCTGTATAAATAGAGTAAAATCAAATCCCTGAATTAAATATTACTAAATAAAACATCACACACACACACACACACACACACACACACACACACACACACACACACACACACACACACACACACACACACACACACACACACACACACACACACACACACACACACACACACACACACACACACACACACACACACACACACAAATCAGTACTCTACTGTCAAACTGTAACGTTACATATTTACACGCTACCCAGTTCAGTTCGTGATTCAAAGTTAAGAAGCTATCATTGAAAATCATTGTCATGACGGACGGTATAGATGTGTTAGCTGTTATTTAGTCGTGCAGTGAAACAGCCAATCAGAGCAGAACTTTCCATTAATATTCACAACCCTTCCAAATAAGGCAAAAACAGAGCATTACATGCTAGGGACAATTTCTAGGCTTGTACATGGACCTGTAAAACTGTATCCTTTAAATAAGCCACATACCCCCTATGTAGATATCAGAGAACAAATTAAAATATTGTTTCAAATCATTCTAGGGCACCTTTAAAAGACACCAAAACGGTATTTATGTTTTGAATTTTGTAATAAAATGGATGTAATTTGGGGCACGGCGGTCTCACAAAGCTTAATTTTCCAAGATCTCAATCTTAGTTTCATTCCCTCCCTAAACATATTGAATTGCGGCACACATTTTAGTTTGTTCTTTACTATTGTTTGAGCTCTAGAGAGGTTACATACCCCTTGAGTGTGCAGGTACTCCGCAGTCTTTGTGATAGTGTACAGCACAGCGCTCGCCTCCCGCTCTGAGAAGAACTTCTGTCTGAGGATCTTATCCAGCAATTCCCCTCCCTTTAGCAGTTCTGTCACCAGATACACTGAGCGGCCATCATCGTACACCTGCAAACAATCATTTATCAAGGCTAATCAGTTTAAATTCACCATCCCTTCTATTTTATTACTACCTTCACTTTTCATTAAATGCTATTGCAATATGATCTGCAATACATAATATGATTAAGGATGTTTATATTGGCAACAAAATAAATGTTGTGTTTGAAGCCAATCACAGAACACCTGAAGCAGATGCATTTCTAATGTATGGAAACATAATGGAAAATATAATAGATGACCTGCTCTGAGTAATTTGCAGGAGAGACGGTAAGAGCAGGAACTCATTACACTATTCCCTCATTCCGGAAATGTCAGAGCAGAATCGGTTTCAGGTAAACACATCAATGCTCTTTGAAAAGAACAAGACATTACCTTAATATAATTGCATTCGGACAATAAGTGTGCCCCCACAGACTGCTGTGTTTCTTCCTTATAGATGAAAATAAAAAGACTGTATCCATGTTTTTAAACACTCACGTCTTTCAAGGTGATTATATTTGGATGTTGTCCATAGCGTAACAGAATTTCCACCTCCTCCGTTGGATCCCGTTTAGCTTTATTGATTATCTAAACATAAAATATATAGAGACATACATCACAAAGTCAAAGAAACTGTATAAAAAAGGGCCAGGCAGTATAAAATTGTCTTGGAAAAGGCCAGAAATGCTTTTAAAAAGAGGCTTAGTAGGAATTTAAATTCTGTCCAATAAGCTAATAATTATTTAATTTATTATGAATTATTTACTACAGAAATTGTAGACAAAATAATTGAATAATTAAAAATAAAACAATAAAACTTAAAACTAATTGTGCATAAGTGCATTTTTGCATTATGATACAATTAAAACAACTGGTTTAAGTTTAGTATTTTATTTTTAATCTAAATGTAAACACAAATACATTTTCCAATACTGACCAGTCTTTTAATTTTTAAAAATGATTTAAATGCATGTTTCTATCAATTTGCCAAGGTGATCTGGGTGGTCTATTTGAGATTTACTGGCTTAATGAAAGTGTTCTGGTTTAATATGACTCTCTCCTCACCTTAACTGCATATTCCATGCCTGTGCTTTTCTGTATGCATCGTCTGCAGATGGAATACGAGCCAACTCCGATATCCTCCTTCACCTCATATGCGTCATTAAACTGAGACACGTTTCTGTGGAGCTGCTACAGAGAGAAAACCACCAGATGTAATGCTGACAAAACATGACTCATAGCTAAACCTTAAACAGCAATTACAGCATATATGAGGAAAGAAGCGTCATTTGGAGTAAAATGTGTTACGCATAAGAGTGTATACCTGAACTATAGCGGTCATACTGTTCTGCAGGGGTTGAGACTCTTCTTCTGAGCTGATGGCCACAAAACTAAAACCTCTGAAGAGTTGATTGGCATTGGCACTAGGGGGTACACCTGGTGAGTCTACACAAAAACACACAGCGGTTTTGATCTAGTCATTAAATACACCATCAAATAATCAGACCGATTTCAAAAGGTCTAGCAGCATTTGATTAAATAGGTTTTATGTATTTGTCTGAGAGGGGATTAAAGACAGACGGCAAACACAGTCTACCTGATCTAGGGTTAGACACAGTTGATAAGCTGATGTACCTTTGGGAGTTTTTGCAGTAAATTCTGGGTCAAAGTAGAATGTGTCATCTGGTCTCCCAGTGGCTGGTTTGAAGGGCGGGTGAATCTCTCTTCTAAATAGTTTCTAAGACAAACAAAGCATAAAAAACATCTAAAATATGTTTTGATAGTGTCACTTCTTCATTGTAAAAGCATTTTCCTGTAAAAACTCACATTCCAGTCAATGGTAACATAAAACGGGTGTCTCTTTATCTCTTCAACTCCATCTGCACCAGCACCTGCAGACAAGCATAATCACGTTCAAATCAAATATGCACAAGTCATCCAGAAATGAACATCTAGTCAGTCTAATACACCACTGATCAAAAGTTTGGGGTTGGTAATGCTTTTGAAAAAAAATATTTTAAGGCCACTTTTATTTGATCAAAACTACAATAAAAACAGCAATATTGTGAAATATTATTATAATTGAAAATAACTGTTTTCACTGTGTAACTGTGTAATATTGTAGCATATTTTAAAATGTCATTTATTCCCGTGATGGCAAAGCTGAATTTTCGATCGATAGTGTATACAATTAGACTTACCTAATCTATTGGAAGGGTTTCGTTTGAAAAGGCTCCTGAGGAGACTCTGAGCTTCTGAACTCAGAAACTGAGGCATTCCCAGCTTCGCCCTACAAAAGGAGAGGGCAAAAGTCAAGCTGGAGGTCAGAGATTCGGCACATAATGAAAGTTCATCCTGATGGATCATTTTACATACACTATGGTAAGTGCTGGCCGTCGAGCAATCAGATTGACATGCTCTCATTCTAACGTTCTGTCCAAATAAGTGTTTTTCTACATAGCTTTTCACTTCCAATTTGCCTGCATGACTAGTGAAATGTACAATCCATGTAATTTACATGGCCAGAAGGTCACTCCCTATCTAAGTGGGCAGTTTTTTTTTTTTTTTTTTAACCAGAATGTGCTGCAATGTGTATCAGACCTTGTGGTGATAAATTCAAATTATGGTCAAAAATCTGTCTACACAATCCTAGAGGTCAGATAACAAAAAGGAGGACAAAGACAAAGTCAGTCACTGTCGTATGCACTGATGTCACTCCCACAGCTAACACTTCATATATTCATATCAGTGGTAATTGTCTGTTCTTATCAGTCTTCTGCAGAAGCCTAAAATGAACACTTTAATTGACAAACCCTCATCTCGCCTTCATTTTGAAGGTCTGCAGTCATTCCACTAAAAACACATTACTACAGTTTATCAAAGCTGTCAAACTGTACAAGGACCTTTGATTGTAATCATCCACCACAGCAGTGCTAATGTGGCATGCATAAGCGTTATTCACCCCTCAGCAGGCTGCTTTATGACGTGACGTGTGTTTTGTGCGGTTCCATGTTTACTGATGGTTAAGTGGTTAGTCTTTAGGCTAAACAGCACTGTCAGCTAAACCAACGGCTTATCCTCATCGCAACAGCACTTAGCATCCAGATGTTAGTCAGACCGATTCCGCTGGCTTTTCCCACTCAGACTGGATGACTGTGTTTAGATTATAGTGTTCCATCGAGAAGGCGGAAGGATGAGGCCGTCACACTCACTTTAGAATCATAGTCATGGTTTCCTTGCGGTCCTTGCCCTGGAAAGGCAGCGTTCCAGTCAGCATTTCAAACTGAGGATGGAGAGCAAAACAAGTTGTTTCTCAGTGATTTTATGGCCGATGTCTGATGGTTGAAGGTTCTAGAACACTATTCCAGATTGTTCCGGCACAGTTTAAGTGTGATTTAATTTATCATTTTATAATAATTGTTATTTAATAATTATATTTTAAAATAATTTAAAATAAAATAAAACTTTTAATGAGGAAACAAATGACTGAGATCACCTTTAATGGGAATGTATATAAAATGCTCAATTGACAAAAATAAAAACAGGAAGTGGCACTCCCTCACCATGAGTACACCGTAAGACCACCAGTCAGCGCTATAAGTGTGTCCTCTTCGGTTCACCACTTCGGGAGCCATATACTCTACCGTCCCGCAGAAAGAATATGCTTTATTTTCATGATCGATCGACTCCTTACTGAGTCCAAAATCTGAAAGACACACACAAACACACTTTCAGTATAGCAACATCAGTGATGTTATTGTTAAAATCTTAAAAATAACCTGAAATAAAACAAAATATAAATATTACATGAAAAATTTAAACCTAAAAAATTAAGAAAAGAAATGCTACCTTAACAACTACCTGAAATAACATACTAAAAAAATGACTAAAACTAAATTAAAGCTAAATTGCAATATTAAAAAAAGATAAAGCATAAACTAAAAAACAGATAATTCTAAATATTTATAACTGCTATTTTAGTATATAAATCATACTAAAATAGCACTGGGCCCAATCTCAGTTATCCCGCAATCCCAAAGTTTGGTTTAGATGGTCATAAACCTCAGAGTGAAGGTTAAAGCATCTGTCTGTCCTCCATCCCATGAGGCTGGAGTTAAACGGTATCAACACAAAGCCCTAAACGCTCAAGGTGGCCCCATGCTGATGCAGCCATTCCAGCAATCTGAAATTACCTACCTGTCAGCTTTATGTGGCCGTCCTCATCCAGGAGAATGCTGAAATTACACAGATTCACAGCATTAAAAAGCCATTTAACAGAGCATGAACACACTCACACAATGGGTCCCCTTACTTTCTATCGCCATTCCCACCATGAGCCATAAGGACATATCTCTATGTTTCACGGCTACAAGACTACAACCATTACTTTTTATTGCTATATTCTCTCCAAACAGAGATTTATGGACAACCTCAAAGACAGCAATGAGGTAGGATTAAAAAATATGAGAACAAGTGAAGGTGTTTTGATTGACAAACAATAAAAAATAAATTAAAAAAAGTACAAAGGGAAGTATGGAAAGAAAAAATATATATACACTACCATTCAAAGGATTGGGGTTTCTGAAAAAAGTATCTTGAGCTCACCAAAGATGCATTTATTTGAACAAAAATACAGTAAAAAGAGTAATATTATGGAATATTATTAATAACTTAATTTTTTTAACATATTTTAATACATTTCAAAATGTAAACCTGCATTTTCAGCATCATTACTGCGGTCTTCAGTGTCACATTACCATTCAGAAATGAAAAATTCTTCGTATTATTATTATATCTCGTATGTCGTACATAGTTATTTTTGTGGAAACCCTGATCATTTTTTTCTCCAGGATTCTTTGATGAATATTTATTTGAAATAAAAATATTTAGTTTTTTACTTTACTGTCGCATTTAATCAACTTAAAGCATCCTTGCTGAATAAGTTTTTTAATTTTAAATTTTTTACATTTCCACAAAAAATTTCCTTCCATATTTTCTTTCCTTTACAAACAAGCACTCTAAAACACAATTAAAGTATAAACAGTGATTAAATAATTACTTTAATTTCCATTAACTCCTTAACCGCCAATGGGGGGAAAGTCCATAATTTGTGAGACGATTCCCCCGCCGCTGATGAAAATGTTTGACCTTCCGTGTTTTCACTGTAATATGGTAGGGGGCGCTATTACGCAAATTCTGAATGAGTACTGAATCTCCTGAACAAAGCACAGGCGAAGAAAAAGCAGAAACAACAAGCAATATCCTCAGGCGGCAACCTCCCTTGAATCCAACATGGAAGTGACTGCAATTCATCGACTGGCTGCTAGACAGGCTCCAAAGGGAGTCAAATCTGTATCTCCTCCATGTTAAAATAACTTTCCAACAGAAAAAAATGTTTACAGCCTGGTCCAAAAGTGCTTTTGGTCTATACAGCTAATTTTGCCCTATATGACAACTGTGAGGGGGGTGCATTTTTGTAAAACTCATCTGTTTTAATTATATTAAGCCTTACATTTCTGCATAATAAGGATGTGGCCATCTGACTGACAGGTGAATTGCCACTATGGTCAAGTTAGGTGGGTGTGGTTTCAGCAACCAGGCACCTCAGCTCCACCGACGTCCCGCCTCTTTGCCTATTTTCAGTTATCCGTGTGCTACCAAGTTGGCGATGGCTGGCTCTGCCCTCTTTAGGCTTAAAAAATGCTCTTCAGAAACCTACGGGTGACGTCACGGACACTACGTCCATATTTTTTTTTACAATCTATGGATATCATATGTTATCACTTTTGCTGTCATACTATGGATGCAGCAGACGCAATAATATTACGCAGCGCCTGAAAATAGTCCCCAGCACGTTCTCTGTGCAAGCAGGTTGTCACGTTGGTAATGTTGACGGAAGTTAGCCTATTTTCAGGCGCTGTGTAATATCATTGCGCTGCTGCGCCCATGGTACGGCAGCAAAGTTCCTTGATTATTACGCAGGAATGAGAGAATAGTTCCTAGCCATATCGGTCCTGAGAATTGCAAATTTTTATTTTCCATCGGTCTTAGTACACGATGTAACTATACACATCACAACATGTAAATAGGAAAATGTTGCCGTTATTTAGTCACTTATTGAGCAGTAGGGTAGATGGACCCCTAGTTACCTCTAGTCTTAGTGCTAAGCTAGGCTAGCGGTGGGTACGTCAGACAGAGTTATGGTATGTATGGACTTATCTAACTCTGGGGGATACAGTGAATAAGCTAAAGTCCCAAAAAGTAGGCGTGTTCCTTTAATGAAACTTGGCCATATTCAAATGTAGATATAAAAAGCATTGAGCTAGAATAAAGCTTTTTTTAAGTTCTGGGTCTGTTCTTTCTTTGACATGTTGCATGTTCAGATATTCATACAGAAAAATATTCTGGGAGCCATGAAACTTTTGTGAAAATGATAAAAAATGCTGGCGGTGGCGGACATGTTTTTTTAAAAATGCTGGCGGGGAAAGAGTTGATTTCCATATTTTTTTGCACTTTTAGAAGTTTGGTTTCTTTGTTTTAAATAATGTAGGGCCAGATTTACTAAACAGGGCTAATTAGCGTGAGAGTGCAATTACATAAATGGAGTTTGACAGTTCTGCTGACGACATGCAAATAAATAAACACAGACGGTGCCGGATCATTTCCATAGTGACCAGCGCAACCTGAAAAAGAAACTCCTAAAAATGCATATAAAATAACTCTGTCCATGCCTTTTCAGTCAATCCTGACAGTAGTTTTTTAACGCCAAAAGAGGGTTCGCGGTGGCGCAAGCTGTTAGTAAATCTGACCCTTAGAATGAAATAATAAATAATTGCAATTTTCATCCATTTGGATGAATTAACCTTCTACTCTAAACTGGATTTATTTGAGAACATTTAGTACTTCTCTGGTTTCAGATCTCTGTAGATGATGCCTAGTCCATGCAGATGATCCAGAGCCAAAGCCAGTTCAGCCAGATAAAACTTCACATCCTCCTCTGTGAACATCACCTGAGGAAAGAGAAGACATGCTTTACATATCAATCAGACAGTCTTGTCGGCAGTCGTGGTGAGAACAAGTTGCAAAAAAGGACTTGGCTATGTGAGACTATGCTTGGGGTAACCCTTCTCTATTTACCTCTTTTGACAGTCGAGTAAAGAGATCGCCTCCTCTTAAAAAGTCCAGAATCAGATAGAGCTTTCCTTCAGTCTGGAATGCTGCAGGAAGTACACAAGAAGAGTGTGAGAAAGAGGGAATGGTTCATGGTTACCATTGATGGGTTGATGACCTGCACTTACCATAGTGTAGCTTAACAATAAAGGGATGATTAACCTCCACCAGGATGTCCCGCTCCATCTTAGTCCTGACCCGATCTCGTACTGAAAACATGCATAAATGACAACACTTTTGTTTACCTCTATTGAGTTCACTAACAACATTTTGTCTCCCCTCTAACAATGTTCCCCCCCGCCCATGAAAACTGGCACAGCAGAATTACGCAGATGGCACCGGATGACTAATTGAATAAAGGAGAGAGAAAAATGCAGCGCAAGAGAGACAAGCGAAGCGGAGAGCTGTAAGGGGAGGAGAGTCATTGTACTCATGTGGATGTAGATGTGTTTATCATCTGGAGTGGCTGTTTTTTGTAACTCTGCACAAACATCGATTTACATTCTTAAACAGCTACAACTTGGAATTAACCAACCAATACACAGGAATAAAAAGATCGTAAATGCTTAGGAGTTTTTCTGGAGTCTCCTAAGTTAATGAGATTTTTGAACAGGCACACCTGCAAGACTTCCTGTCGAGGGCAAAAACAATTAATTCACACTTTTGTCTTTGTTTCAAAGAGTCAAATTTGCCTGCTTATACTTCATATTATTTATAGACGATATAAAACCCATGTCGATATGTGACTATACAGAGAGCACTGGATGTGTTCAATAATAGAACTTACAAAAGTTGAAGTGTATAGAATTTGCCCTTTGTATCAATTTCAAAATGTACCAACAATCTTGTCAATGGATGATTTAATGGATGATACGTAGATGTCCGGAGGCCCTACATTTAAAAAAAATGCTGGATTGTTTTAACCCAAATTTAGTTAATATGGACAAAAAACCCATTGGGTTGGGTTAAAAAATTAATTAAAAATGTAACCCAATGGCTGGGTTTGTTAAAACTACCCAGCATTTTTAGAGAGTGTACAAGTTTGATTAAACCATCAAAATATGAGGAAAATATTTAATATATTTTAAATACGAGGGAAGAACAAAACACTAAATTTAGTCAAGGTATTTATCTGACAAAATTATTTGGCCAAAAAAAATAAAATAAGGTAAAGGTTTACATTTCACTATGCAAAAAAATTGCAGAAAAAGCATACATTGACTAGGGACAAAATATTGTTGTCCTTCTCCGTGCGATACGAGAATCTATACGCTGGCGCCAAATATCGATATCTGAATCAATAAAATAAACCTGCACTTAACCTTTTCACATTTTGTTTCCATAGTTAGACAGATATCGTGATGTATAATTATAGGATTGTCTAGCAATATATCTGCGATTCTCACATTCCCACATTGACTACAACATAATCAGTTATTACTATTTAGTTGGTTCTCTTTTGTTTTTGCATGTGTTATGTTCGCACAATGTGGTATATATAA
Source organism: Gobiocypris rarus (assembly GCA_023029165.1). Classification (NCBI taxonomy): domain Eukaryota; kingdom Metazoa; phylum Chordata; class Actinopteri; order Cypriniformes; family Gobionidae; genus Gobiocypris; species Gobiocypris rarus. The sequence goes on along the minus strand of CM040924.1, from coordinate 12,226,845 downwards.
TTGCGTTATCACAAATAAAAAAACGACTCCAAGCACAACTACACAATATGCAATAGGGTGAAGATGTCAATTTTCCTGGGATTTTCACTTTTGGCTTTAGCATAGGCCCCGATCACCCACGGAAATGGCCGAGCACCCATGGAAAAACGCAAGATAATCTCCATTAATTTCCATTCAGGGAATCAGGAACCTCTCTGATTGGTGGATCTCAGATTGGGTCCCGGCGGATCGTAAATACACACAATTCTACCACCTTTATATTTAGAATTACAACATAACCTGACACAAAAGGTTGCGCTTACTGTTTTTTTGTCCATCAACTCAAAATGATCAGGTGTGTCAGCTAGAGAGCAAAATTTTGTTCTAGATGTCAGCACTGGCCAATGAAAAAAACATTTTGGTTGACTTATTACCTTTTAGCGTGGCTTTTTTCAGCACTTTCATTGCGTATAGCTGCCCTGCATCTGGACCTGTTGTCTTCTTCACCAAAAACACCTGCAACACACAACCAAAATCAAGGCTTCATTAAAACATTAAAAACCGTATCTATTTTACTCATCAGTTCTTTTTGAAAACACTATTAGTTCTACGCTGTACAGTGGCACTGCAACTATAGTGGCGGTGACTTGTTCCATGTGTAACTGAGATTGTCCTTAAAATGTGAATGACTGTTTTTTTTCATCTGTGCATGGCTCAGGCTTTTATCAGTGCTGATAATTTCTCAAAGCACAATGCACACACACACTAAACACCAAAAATATACTTGTATAGGTGGGCGGTATGACCAAAATCTTATATCACTCTGTGTGAGTAATTTTAAATCACAGAAGTGGTATGTACACAAAATAGTCACTTTCCCAAAATGTTTTATTTATTACCTAATCTAATGACTTCATTACTTAAATTTTTTACAGATTGCACCTCATTTGAATTTTTTTCTGTGGTATTTCTGGAACAAAAAGGTAAAATTATTCTTTCATATTTTTGTGAAACATTTTAAAGTACAAGTTAATATTAATTAATAAAATATATGAATTTAGACCAGGCTTAAAATATAACCCTTAACCAGTTATTTTAATATTATTCACGTGCAATACTGAATTTATTAATATTGGGAATAAGCTTTTATTTTTTTATTCTTAGTTTTCATTTTTGAAGTAGAGTTTTTTTGTTATGTGCTTTTTTAAATTTGTATTCATTTCTAATTTTTTTTACATATTACACTTCATTTCTAACTTTCGTTTAAGTTTAGGTTTTTTATCTAACATTTTCATCTATGTTTTATTTAATGTCAGCTTTATTTCATTTACCGAAGATGATTTACAATCATTTTCGTTAAAATAACAACACTGGTCCCTGCTCTCCATGGACAAAAAAGCTAGAAGACCCTTGGTATAAAATGTATAACAGTTTATATATTTCTACCAACCAATACAATGTATATATAATCATACATCACAGCCCAATTTGATTTGACGTACCTTTCCAAAAGATCCCTGTCCAAGCACCTTTCGGAGCTCAAACTGCTGTGGGTCGGCCTTCTCCGAGCCCTCTTTAACATGATGTGTGATGCTGATCTCTTTAACAGACACTTCATCCTGCAGAGAAGATGGCAACAAGACAGAAAGAGAATTACATCAGCGAGAAACATTAAAACTTTGACAATGCTATAGACGGTACAAATAAAAAAAGAAAATAAGACAAGTAAACCGGAAAAAGTTGGTCACCAGCCAGAGAGAAACACTTCTGCTGAATTTACCCGAACCCATTAATAAACCTGGACATGCAGCATGAAAAGAATACACAGCGGGAATTTCTGCGAAGCGGTCGCAAACGCATCACTCTCACCCACGCCACGCACATCACAGCAGTGCCCCACAATGTCCCACGTTTTCCCGGGCCCGACCTGGGGCTCGGCACCCTGCTCCATGCTTGAGGGAGGAGGGGTTGAGCCCCGGCAATCCCCCTGCTGCGAGTGCCTGCTGCTGGGCTTCTGATGCTCAGCGAGAGCAAGACCACACTCAGTTGAAAGCTTCTGTGACGGACAGCTTCCCACACGGTTGCCATGACACCGCCCCCAATCCTCCTGCTTCATCACAGTACCGGTGGGCGTGGAGAAGGGTGACTAAAGACACAACGTTCAAGCTCTTCTTTCCTCACTCGCTTCCTCCCACTCTCTCTCTCTCTCTCTTTACATCTATTTCTCTTTGTCTCCCCCTCTAATCCATCAGCCTTCCATCTCCACATGGTAAGATGATGTCATCCTACGTTGGCGTACCAGCACAGTACCTTTCATGAAAGTGATGAAAGTTTATGGGCACAGACAGTCCTCCATCACTCAATATACTGAGACCCAAACAATAACAAAACCTCCACTATGATGCATTCTGATACAGTAGTAGCTTAGACAACATTCCACTAAAATTTTAAACACACATCACAGCTATATTTGGTGTGTTTGACTGTGCAAAACTCGCCATCAGTGTGCTGTGGGCGGGGCTATGTGGTTGCTAAAGTATGCTAGATGGTTGCTTGAGCCGACCCAAAAGTCTCTATGATATTCTGGTCACTAAATGTCATAAGTCTAGGTTTGCTTATCCATTTTATTATCCACCAGGCAAAAAATCTAGGGCTGCAACTAACGATCATCGATTAGTTGGTCCATTATTTTTTTCGGATTAATCGGATAAAAAGCCCAATCCGTTTTTCTTTTATTGACAAAACACACTATTCCATATCCTGCCCAATGCTCTACTTCAAACAAACGTGTCAGCTGAGTGCTATGAAAAAATATATAGTGAATATATACAAAAATGAACCATGCATGGTTTAACAACGAATAAAACTAAATAATAATAATAATAAATAATAAATAAACAAAACAGGGTTATTGTAGTTATTCCATGGTAACCACAAATTTACTATAGTTTTGCTTCAAATCTATAGTTTAACTAAGGTATTTGTGTGGTTATACAAATGGTAATCAATACGCCAAAAAACATGGTTTTACTAAAATAAAACAATGGTTTATTTTCGTATGGGTATATCTGTGCTATACATTATGAGCAAAAAAGTTACTAAGCAAAAGGACATTTAAATCCCTAAATTAAAATGATATTAAAGAAAAACAAAAACACAAAAAAAACACAAACTCAAGTGTTACCAGATAAGGAGAATGTTCTGCAGGAACACACAGACATTCGCCATGGACAACAGTAACTTGTTACTGTCATTTCTTTATACTTGACTATAAGAAAGGTCTTACATGTATAATCAAATACAAGCTGTTAACCCTTTACAGTTACTACTCTCATAAAATACTTGAATTACATGTTGACTTTTAAACCTAATTTTAGCGTCCAACAGCAGATATTTCAGCTGAATTAATGTTTTTGCGCTCCCTCTCTACTGCGTTCTGTCTATTTGATGCATGTTCAGTGACGTTTGAATGACTGTCAGGATGCGCTTTCATGAAAAATGGAAATTTTGTTATTGTTAACTAAAAACTAAAACTACTAAACATTTTTGGAATTTGAAATATAGCTAAAATAAAATAAAGAATAAATAAATATTAGATGAAAAAACTAAACTTAACCAAGAATTAGAAATGTTGCCTTGTCAACTAACTGGAATAAGTTTGAGTTGAAATACTAAAAATGTATCTAAAGTATATAAAAAATATAACAAAATTGCTAAAACGTTATTAAAAATAAATAAATAAATAAAATATCTATATCTATATATTTATTTATATTTACGTTTGGCAACTCCTGATGACCTATTATTTCCAGCGAGATTCTGAAGTGTGCATTCGATGGACACTTTACAATCCCATAAGGCCACGGGAGAGGATTTGTGAATGGCAATAAAGTGACGCAACTGACGCTGGTAGGTCACATGCCAATAAAACATGCCATAATCATACTATATAGACCGTACTTTATTATTAATGGTCGCAAAGTAAATTCAAATTTAGCACCTACTCAGACAGTACACGATTTTGGATGCACCGTAAGAGTGATATTATAAAGACAACATTATTAAAATATTACCAGGAAAATATTAGTGTTAATTCCCCCCCAAAAAAATGCTTTAGAAAACTTTGCTTCGAACAATAATAGCGCACCTCTTCTTAACAAGCCGCATGATTTAAGGTATTATTTGATGTTTCAAGAAAAAACAGTACAGGAATAGGTTTAGGATATCCCAATTTAGGGTGATAATGCCTTAGCAAGCAACACTAATACCAGATTTAAAAGGTCTCTAAGCCATTTAAAAGTAAGTTTATGTTCAGAATGCCACAATATTTGTATTAAGAATGCTGTATGTATACTTTGCACACTTTGCAAATATTCACCATGAGACACTTGAAACCTCTACTACATTCGTGAAAATGTGCAGTATACACTCGGCACAAGACTCAGTGTGTTTCGTTCTCCTGACAATGCAATGTACCCAACCTTCAATTTGGAGAGTGACAAATGAATCATAGTCAATATCAAATCCTGATCTACATAATGAGTCATTTGGTTGAACTGCCAAATGTCAGGACATTTTCACACAAAATGTGGTCAAAATTAACATTTATTGTTGCACAATACTGCATTCTGTTCTCAATACTGTTTTGGAAAAAAGGCTGAGCAGTATGCAGCATGTTTGTATTCCATTCCAAACACACCCTAAGATTGTTCACAATCCCTTGTGTAAAGCTCACAAGACTTGTGTAAAGTCCATCTCCACGAAGATCCCCAAATTCCCTCTTCCTCCCATCTAAAGCCGATGGAAACCATAAATACCTCAGAGTCCCATAGAGAGCGATGTGGAAGCGAGGCCAGCGAATCCTCCATCCTGTTCCAGCCCAAATCAGTCTGGCATCGTGTCAGCCTGGGATCCCTCAGAGCAGCCAGCATCCTGCCATGAGGTGCCGGATCTCCGTCCAGCCCTGACAGCGTTTCTAACCTTTCTGTCACTTCCTGAAGCCCCGTGGGCAAGTCTATGGTATGAAGGTGTAGCCGTCTTAGTCTAGTCCAGTCTGGCGAGTTTGCCTCTAGCATTTAAGATACGTATTCCCTTGAAACAATGTCTGTTAAGATAAAGCATTAAACCAGTTGCACTCCCCTTCAGATGCCTTGGCTTGGTAAATTCTTGCTGAAAAGCATGGGAAAGGAACTTGGAATCTTCCTTGGAAGCATTCTGAAGTCTACAAAGAATCAATGCAAGCTCCGTTTTCCTGATGTATAAAAGAGGAAAATCTTTGAACCAATCGATGGAGGAAAGGAAAAGCAAGGGGAGGGAGGCAGGGCTGTTCACCTGCACCATGTTAAACACACACAAGCATCCAACCAGCAGCACCTCCCCGCCTCTCTCCTCGGCTCTCGCTGAGCATAATTCACACCTCATCTCAATGTCGCCAAGAATGGAAACTGATACTTCAGAATGAGAATGAGTTGCTAACACTTTAGAGTCCAAATGAAAGTTGATAGAAATACAAAACGAGGTATTTAAAATCAGAGTCTTGTGTACTACAAAGATCGAAGGTATACGAAAAAGGGTTAAAGGCCTGAGGCCTGACTCACACATGCTTTAGAGTGTGTGCAGTGTGTGATTGATTGTGTCTAATTTCTGACGGAGAGCTGCTGTCCAGTGTGTATGTGTGTGGATTGTGGTGGAAGTGTTGTGTGCTTGTGGTGGCAATTATTCAGAGTACAGATGGTGAAATTACAGGATGTGCATGTGCTATGTAATCACTGACTTAAGACTTTGAGCACACAAAATTTCTACAAACATGTGATATGATGTCTTTTTTTATAAACATGAATTCAACACATAACAAATAGTAATACATTCAAAATTTTAAAATATACAATCTACTCGACTTTACTGCAAGAATATGCGTTCTTTTAATTTAGCCAAGAGGTCATGCCGTGACATTTCTTATCTTCTACTGGTCACACGTCTTCATTTGATGCGAATTCGCAGGTCAGAGTTCACCAAACTTGAATATCGGAACGAAGATAAGTGAGAACATTTTAGCTTGTGTTTTCAGTCTGACATGCGTACCAACAAAGACACGTTCTCGTTCTTTTATTAAGCACCATCATATTTAATATACTAGGCATACTAGGTTTGCGGTGCAAAGATGTTCTTTTAAAGGTGTTGCCTTGGGGACAAGCTGTTGTAGGCCTAAAGGTAAAATGTTTCTCAGATTAAAACATTTAAAAATAATACAATATAATTGAAAGTCCCCCTGTAATCAATAATTGTATCCATTAAAACTAGGGCTGGGATAACCGATTATTTTTTAAACGATTAATCTAGCGATTATTTTTCCGATGCATCGATTCATCTAACGATTCATTTTTCCGAACGGTTCGATTTCGATTAAATTTGATTATCGATTATCTCCCCATTAATTGCCTAATAGCAATTTGTACATGTTGATTTACATATCTGAATGAAAAGAAAAAAACATGAATTCCTTAACATTGCAACATTGCTGTTAAAATTCCAAAATAAAAGACTACAGCATAATAATGCATTCTGATGTCTAGCATTCAATACAAAAGGTCACCCAGCCACCCCTTTCTTAGAGCTATTGAAAGAATACAGTAACTATTGTAAACTTGGAAGCTTTAAGCTAATACAGAAAGTGCTTTTACAACAAAAAAGAAATAATGAAAATAAACATTGAAAATGTTACATTAATGTTGAACATAGGCCTACTTGTTGAAAAACAATCTTCATTCACATGCAAATAACAACTTACACTCTGGCACTTTCCTTTCACCTTAAGAATACTGTTTGTGTGTGTGTGTGTGTGTGTGTGTGTGTGTCGGGCTCGTTCAAATTTGTTTATGTAGCCGTGACAATGAAACACGTGCATGCGCGCCTGCATTAAGAGCGCTAGTTTCTCCGTGAACGCTGATGCACTCATCCTGTTGACATTTACAAATGCAAGCACGCATTCCACACAAACAAACGTACATGTGTCATTGGTAAGAGAAAAAAAAGGGATTTTAACTGTTAGTCTGGGACATAAATATCTTCATTCGGTAGGATTTAGTTACTGCTCTGTCTGACACAGGCCAGGGTTTTAAGTCTGACGAATTGACGCGCATATTTTGCGTCTACGTATTTTTTAAATTGTCCGAGCCCTACTTAAAACTTATCTTTGATCACCAAAATGACTTATTTAAATGTTTTTTAATGTCTTAAAATAGCTTGAATATAACTACACCCTGCTTCATTTAGAATACATGGAACTATGAATATGCAAATTAGCTCTGCCTCCACTCACTGACACCTGCTCAGAGATCCACTCAGCCAACTTTACTGTAGTAAACGCTGCACAATGACAAGTGGAAATACTGTTTTAATTCAGTCATATATGTTTGAACTAGAAAATGATTCAGAAGAAGAACTGGAATAGTAATGGTAATGCGTTTAATGTATCACTCTCTACAACATCGGACACAACGGTAATTAATAAGATAAGCCTTTTGATTGTTTATGTTATAAAACAGCTGATAATGTGTTGCTAACGTTACACAAACTATGCTCTCGTTCACCATCTCAGAGTTCTCTGCCTTCTAAAAATTAGTATGCTTAGAAATAGGGCTGTAGCTATCGATTCTTTTAGTAATCGAGTATTCTACCGATTATTCCATCGAGTAATCGGATAATTACTTTTTTCTTTATTAAAGAGCAATTTAAAGTTTCAGCTTCAGTTCAGGCATGACATAAGCCTTTACTGTCTTCTGAAGGCTGTGTGGCTTTTGTAAGAAGCAAAAAATATTGGACAGGAAGGTAACTTGAAACAAGAATAAGAGTAGAGATGGTCATACTAGAGATGCGCGGATCAGCTCCAACGTCACCGAATCCGCTGTTAAAAACAAACCATCCATCCACACCCGATCGTCACACATTCAAATCCTCAGTGTAAGCCGGATGCGATCGTCACATATTAGCTACACTGAAGTAGGTTGCTTTAAAACAAATCTTCTTTGGCGAAATTACATGTTTTAAATAACTTAAACGGGTTGACAACCTCTACATCACACGGAGGAGTAACTGCTGGAACATGAGCAAATGCGAGAGATGAGTTTGTATTTAATTCAGATGAAGTAGCCAACATCGCACATACAGATCTACATTTTGAGCTAATCATATTCATCATTGTAACACAGCTTGTTTTATTAAGTTAGTAGCTATAAATATTGCTCGTATCTCCTCAGCTGCCGCGCGAACTGCCGCAAATGAAACCTAAATGTTCAGTGTCGTATCCTGAAGCTCAACACACAGTTGTCTTCATTTAAAAATAGCGAGACTAAAGTATATTAGTAGTGCTGATGCCAGTCTCTTTCGCATTGCCGTCTTTGATCTCGACAAGAGCTGAAAACAAAAGTTAAAGAGTGTCACATGCATTGCATTTTACCGTGAAATGAGTTCTGACGTGATTTGTTACAAGGAAGTTTGTGACGTAAGGAACAACGGCGATTTCAAACCGTGTTTTTTATTTCACTGCAGTTTTGAAGAGAAAATACTCAGCAATTGTGTTGCCTTATGAATTTGCACATAATTTGTCTTAAAGCTTAGGAAAAACACCACACAGACATAGAAACAACACTAAAAACTTAATTTTCACTACAGGGGGTCTTTAATATATCATCATAAAGTTTGTTTTGAGTGTCTGATACATGGCTTCAGGAGGTACACGTCAGCCTTAGAGCAAAGCGGAAACCCGATCACTGTCAACAGTACAGTACTCACCGTTCTGCTGGGGAATCTTTCTGGCTGTCTCTGAAACAGCCTCCGTAGAGCCTTCAGCCTACATTGCAGCATACGGATCACTGCCTCACCAAAAACAAGTGTCCAGGGCTTAGTGGCCGCCATACCGCTAGTGCCCCGCTTCTGCCTCTGGACTTGAGGAAACCAGTCCAAGTGAGTGAGTATGCCAAAATATGAAAGGAGTTTTAAGGAGTGAGAGCTTGGATGACAATCACTGACTCACAGATGGGGGAAGCCCAGTCCTGAAGGAGGGAGTGTTAAAGCCAAACTGGGAGATTCCCCTCTGTGAACCCACCAATCCCTCCAATACATAGTCTTGGAGATCCCACACACTTTCACAGCTGACCAGTCACACAGACACACATACACACACACGCTCAGCCTTGTTCCAGGATGTTGGGCTACAGCTGAGATTAGCAACACCTGTTGTAAAGTCCAGTGGTGCAATGCAAGAACTGTCCCCTTCAAACTGAGACCACAGGTGTACAGAACACACAGTGAGCTTTCAATTATCTCCGGTTACAAAAGTAATCAATGTTGATATCTATAGACTATTGCGGCCTATGGCCGTTATGAATAAACCAAAATATATAATAATCACTGTGGTGCTTAATTTATAAACAGACCTATATATGCACAGTATATATGCAAGTTTGGTACATTTTGAAAGCAAAACGAAATTGACCAAATACTGTCTGAATAATCAGCCTAACTGATATAAAAAGTCATTTCCCTTTTTACACCATTGCTTAGAGGACATTACCGAGGGACAATACTGGCTTATGGGGGATCTCCAAAGAGGAACATACAATCCACTCAAACTCTATTTTCCACCTCTTCATGCTTGTAGATCCTGTCAGCTGCACGTATGGAATTCTGGGAGTCAGTTTCACTAAAGCCGCTTGCGCAACACAATTAACAACTCAGCTGGCCAGGCTTTGAGGCCCTTGAAGTCGGAAAGACAAACTCTTTGCTCCATAAACAGGACGCATCACTCACCATTTTCCACTCAGATGACAAGCTCATCCAACAGCTCTGAAAAGAGAACATTATCATAGTACGAGCCGAGGAGAGTTTCCTATTACGATGATAGGTCAGGTGCCAAAAAACAGAAGCAGACCGTGGCAAACTCTGGGTTTGGGTTTTGCGTAATCGTGAGCGCAATGGATTATGCAACTCAACGGAGTAGGTTTCTGACCTCAGAGAGCAGCTGCGAGATCTTTGAGGATCCAGTTTCTCTCATTGTACTGATGAATCTCAAGGTCAGTTGTAGTGAATGACCCAAGTGAGTGTTTGACTCTCCATTCAGGAACAGTTTGATCACGAGATAAAAGACATCAGAGGCAGGTGCATCGAGGGAACTCAGAGTAGACAATATATATAAGAGATAAGCACCCAAATAAATCAAAGCATGATAGCATAAAGTTAAATAAAAAAATATGCTTTATGCTGACATATTAAGCTGTGGTGCTCATGTGAATGACGGAAGTTGGAATAAAACTTTCTTTTGCCTTCATTAATTTCTTGTTCTTCCACTACTTCCACAAAAAATGGCAAAAGTAAATAAATAATATAAAAATTCTAAAATAATATTACCATCATATGGATCAATATATACTATTAAAATGAATATAATTATGAAAAAGTATTTCCTTCAAGTGACATCAACAAATTCCTTCAATAACAATATCCAATATCAATCTATATTCTTAAGAAAAATGAAGTGTGTGCATTTTTTAAGAGACAAAAAGATTTCTACATGGAAGAGAGATGGAGACATAATTTATTCATACATTTCCGAGAGGGGTACAGGAAGATCAATAGAGCTAATCAATAATAAGTGAGCTAGTGTCCTCCACGTGGTCCGACTCAAAGCTTTGGCCCACAGCACTGAACTTTCTGTAATATTTCAACTGACAGAAACACTTACGAGCTGATGAACTAATCCAAAAAGATGTGTGAAGATCACTAGGCTAACCCACAAAAATCAGAACATGTATTCTGCGTTTCTGCAGTTTTTAAAGGTCAGAGGTTTGAATAGAGCCATGACAAGTCAAAAACAAAAAACTGATAATCTGTTTCCTGGGTGGTTCGCAAGCCACAATAAAATCGATTGTGTTTAAACTGGGGTTTTTTTGTGCTTTGTGTCCAGCTCAATCTCAACTTCCTGACAATTTCTGTGCCCCTTGTGAACTCGGAATGCCCAGAGAGCAAAGAAAACATAAAAGAGATTTAAAAAAAGAGGACAAAAACACAAAGAAAGCAAGAAATGAAGGCTCTGTCCTCCTAGCCAAAGACAGAGAAATCAAAATGTCAATCTGATTCATCTGATGTTGACAGATGTCAGAAAGAACAGACCAAAACGCAACACCAAACAGACAGTCAACCAGGTTTTGAATGAAACATGTCAAAAACGCATCTGGGTCACATTTCATCCCAAAACTAAAGAGAGCAATTTGCATAAAGTAAATGAAGCTTATCATAAAAATTATGTCACAGTTCAAATCTTAACATTCCTAAAATGACCTTTATTTTCATTAGGCAAAAAGGTAATACATTACAATAATGTTTAATTCATTAACATTAGCTAGTGCATTAACTATCATGAAACAACATTTTCATTTGTAATTTCAACTTTTTGGGGTTATTAAGATTTTTGTGACAGTAAAAGATTGTGTTTCTTAATATTACATTTTTGCCCCAATTTTTTTGAACAATATTGTAATACATTTTCAATGTGTCAAATAAGTTCAAATAAAGACACGAAACGAGCGGTTTGTGTAAGAAAACGAACAGTATTTATATAGTTTTTACCTCTTGTACACCACTATCCAAGGGCGCGCGTGCGTGTTTCCTGTTGTGACATTCGCGCGTTCTGGCTTTAGTTTGTTCGTTTTCTCACACAAACCGCTCGTTTCGTGTCTTAGGCCATCAGTGTGTACTTACGATGGGGGATTGTTTAATTGGGACTTCTCTGAGTATGCTCTTTGAGGTGGTGACCATAGACCTGCATTATGTGAGGCACAGACAAGAACGGTTTGACCTAAAATGATCAAAATTGAAACTACTGGGGAAACAAATACTCCTACATCTCGGATGCCCATGAGGTAAGCTAAAACATATAAAAATGTAATTTCAAAGTGAACTATCCGTTTAAGCAACAGTATACATTGTATACATTGCATTTTAAACAAACATATTAATTAAATTACCTTCAGGTTTTAGGGTGAAATACAAGCCGAATGTGTTCTTGAGAGGTTTCATCTAAGCCATTTACACATTGTGCAACATACAAACACTCAAAACCCTGTCTTAACCACAAACACACATGACCTAGTCTACATAAAGTCATTGACAATGTCCCTATTAATTTTGCTTCTCTGGAGCCTTTTTCTGGGGCCAAGTCCACTAATTGCGAAGTTCAGACAATGCTGAACTCTCAGTCTCCAGGGCACAAAGCCTTTGCTCATTAGAGAGAAACGCAACAAAAGAACACATGCACAACAGCACAGAAAATCCAAAATAGAATTACGAGAAAGCGTGGCCAATGATAAAACAGAGCAAAGCCGAGAGAGATCCCTAACTATTTCACGCCGAAGACTCAAAGCATTCTTCTGAAAAATGAGTGTTTCAGCCCTTTGATGTGGTTCTTCCTGCTCAGAGCGCCAATGAGCAAAGAATCCCCCACAAAAATACAAACTACACTATTGTTCCATCTACACACTACATCCTTAGTTTATCATCGGTTTCCTCCTTTATGCCCACTTCCCTTAACCTAAACGTATAAAACATATCTCTTTTAAAAGTTTTATATCAGACCTGCTTAACCTCTGGAAATCATATGTGAGCTGCATATCTGCACATGCTGCAATATTTACAGAAATACTCACTAATTCTCACTAATATTTCAAACTGCCAATACTGAAGGGCTCCTACCCGCGTGTTTCTCTGCCTGATCCGCAGGGGAAACATTTTCAGCATGGTCCTGTCCGCATGTCAGTCCCTCCACGCTGTGGACGGCTAAACCACCTTATCCAGCGTGGCAGGAGTGGTCACTTAGGCAGTCTGACTGTGCTGCGGTCAAACATGCATACAAAAGACAAGAAAAAGGAAACGCCTGCCCAGGAAGGGCCTACAGCTGCAGGTCAGCACCGAGATTAGAGCATGTCCTGCCCTGGTTTCCTAGGCAACACCTGCACAGGAAGAGGCACATCTGTCCAAAGCGAGCATCAATAATATATCAAGTCTTGAACATGCATGCTCATACATGCAAGAGGGCTGTATATGAGTGTTTATACGCTCACAAACTATATATATGCAAAAAGAGTCTCAGTTTCCTGTCACTTGGTCTGGCGCACATCCTCCACATGATAATGGCAGTCGCTAAATTCAAAGTTTCGAGATCTTAAATACCATATCTCATCCTATTAAAATGATTTCTGAAGGATCATGTGACACTGAAGACATGAGTAATGATGCTGAAAATAAAGCTTTGCCATCACAGGAATAAATTACATTTTAATATGTATTTAAAAAGAGTTATTTTAAATAGTAATGATATTTTACAATATTACTATGCAGCCTTGGTGTGCATAAGAGACTTCTTTTAATAATATTTAAAAAATCGTACCGCTCCCAAAAGTGTAATACATTTTAAACATTTCAAGTTAAAATAATAAATAAAATACCTTTAAATTATACACGTTTTAAATGTGTGTTATGAATTAATATGAATTAACAAAAAAGCAACATCATAGTAATACATTACATTTAAATTAAATATATGAATTTTGATTTTATGGTGAAATATGAGCCTAATTTCCTGTTGCTGGGTCTGGTTCACATCCTCCGCAGTAAAATAATCCTTTGGACCATGGCAGTCGCTAAAATTAATTTGTCTGGGACAAAGGTTTTAAGCGTGGGGCCCTTTTAAACACAAAAGTGCTGTTATAATGTCAAAGAGCATTTAAAATGAGTTAGACATTGAAAGAAATATCTTAAATAGCAGATCTTTTCCAGCTGAGATTCAGTCTACGTCAGATCATCATGGGCTGAACCAGGTCACGTGTCGCCGGATCAAGTTCAAAGTTGGGTGTTATTTTTTCATCTGCTTCACCCGACTTCCTGTGCTGAATGACAGAGCAGGAACCCTCCCATCGGCCCCCTGTTCTTGGAAAGCTCTCAGGAAGTTAAACACCCTGACGAGGGCATTACATCACCTTCAGATCCTGACCTCAGATGTAAAATCCTCCTCTCACACGTGGAACCGTGCCAAGACTGCCTCCCAACACGCCTTCAGATATGGAAAAACATTGTCCCTGTCTCCTTCTTGTCTCAGAGGGAAATGCGACATCAACTGTTTCTCGGCGTTAGAGAATGATAAACAGCACAGAGTGTCTAACTCTGACAAAAGCTGGACACAGAATCACAGGTTTAGTGATCCAAAAGACGAAGGTCCAAAATGCCCAAAATGTTTTTCCACACCTGCCAATAGTGGCTGAATTGAGAAAAATTTACCAGCCATGAATATTTCTTACTTGCAAATAAACATTCTGCAATGTTTTTACAAAAGAAAGTAAAAAAAAAAAAAAATATATATATATATATATATATATATATATATATATATATATATATATATATATATATATATATATATATATATATATATATATATATATATATATATATATATATATATATATATGTATAAAATAATAAATTAACAACTGATTAAAAAAATATTTATTTGATAAATTAATACATATACTTTAATCAGTTGTTAATTTACTACTTTATATATACAGTGAGGAAAATAAGTATTTGAACACCCTGCTATTTTGCAAGTTCTCCCACTTGAAAATCATGGCGGGGTCTGAAATTGTCATCGTAGGTGCATGTCCACTGTGAGAGACATAATCTAAAAAATAAAAAAAAATCCAGAAATCACAATATATGATTTTTTAACTATTTATTTGTATGATACAGCTGCAAATAAGTATTTGAACACCTGTCTATCAGCTAGAATTCTGACCCTCAAAGACCTGTTAGTCTGCCTTTGAAATGCCCACCTCTCCTCCATTTATTATCCTAAATTAGATGCACCTGTTTGAAGTCGTTAGCTGCATAAAGACACTTGTCCACCCCATACAATCAGTAAGAATCCAACTACTAACATGGCCAAGACCAAAGAACTGTCCAAAGACACTAGAGAAAAAAATTGTACACCTCCACAACGCTGGAAAGGGCTACGGGGAAATTGCCAAGCAGCTTGGTTAAAAAAGGTCCAATGTTGGAGCAATCATTAGAAAATGGAAGAAGCTAAACATGACTGTCAATCTCCCTCTGACTGGGGCTCCATGCAAGATCTCACCTCGTGGGGTCTCAATGATCCTAAGAAAGGTGAGAAATCAGCCCAGAACTACACGGGAGGAGCTGCTCAATGACCTGAAAAGAGCTGGGACCACCGTTTCCAAGGTTACTGTTGGTAATACACTAAGACGTCATGGTTTGAAATCATGCATGGCACGGAAGGTTCCCCTGCTTAAACCAGAACATGTCCAGGCCCGTCTTAAGTTTGCCAATGATCATTTGGATGATCCAGAGGAGTCAAGGGAGAAAGTCATGTGGTCAGATGAGACCAAAATAGACTTTTTGGTCATAATTCCACTAAACGTGTTTGAGGAAGAAGATTGATGAGTACCATCCCAAGAACACCATCCCAACTGTGAAGCATGGGGGTGGTAGCATCATGCTTTGGGGGTGTTTTTCTGCACATGGGACTGGGTGACTGCACTGTATTAAGGAGAGGATGACAGGGGCCATGTATTGCGAGATTTTAAGAACAACCTCCTTCCCTCAGTTAGAGCATTGAAGATGGGTCGAGGCTGGGTCTTCAAACATGACAAATGACCCGAAGCACACAGCCAGGTTAACCAAGAAGAGGCTCTGTAAGAAGCATATCAAGGTTCTGGCGTGGCCTAGCCAGTCTCCAGACCTAAACCCAATAGAGAATCTTTGGAGGGAGCTCAAACTCTGTGTTTCTCAGCGACAGGCCAGAAACCTGACTGAAATCCCTCTTGCAGTGTGTGCAAACCTGGTGAAAAACTACAGGAAACATTTGACTTCTGTAATTGCAAAGAAAGGCTACTGTACCAAATATTAACATTGATTTTCTCATGTGTTCAAATACTTATTTGCAGCTGTATCATACAAATAAATATTCAAAAAATCATACATTGTGATTTCTGGATTTTTTTGTGTGATTATATTTCACATAGTGGACATGTACCTACGATGACAATTTCAGAGCCCTCCATGATTTCCAAGTGGGAGAACTTGCAAAATAGCAGGGTGTTCAAATACTTATTTTCCTCACTGTATACACACACACACACACACACACACACACACGTTGTGTTTCCATGTTTTGTGGGGACATTCAATAGGCGTAATGCATTTTATACTGTACAAACCGTATTTTCTATCCCCCTACACTGCCCCTGCCCCTAAACCTACCCATCACAGGAGACATGCTGCATTTTTACATTTTCAAAAAACATCACTTATTGTGATTTATAAGATGTTTTCCTCATGGGGACCAAAAAATGTCCCCACAAGGACAAGGATTTTGGATATTGCCATCTTTGTGGGGACATTTTGTAAACTACATCAATAAACTACATTTTTGTATACATTAAAGTTTTAAACATATATAAATAAAATGATACATTAACAAATATATTATATTAAGAAATTTAGATTTAAGAAAGATTTAATTTGAAATATACATCTTTTGTAACAATGTATTTGTCATTCTTGATCAATTTATTGCATCTTTGATGAATAGAAGAAAAAAGATAAATGAAGACCCCAAACATTTGAACAGTATATTTCATAGCCTTACTTGCCTTTGACATGCCTAATGAACTTCCACATACCATGTCCTTCACATAGCGCAATGCACTTAAACATCCTGACGCAGCACAGACTGCACACTGCAGAAAATAGCAGCATTTTCTCAGCGATTCTCTTCTGCTGCTTCTCAGACGTGTCTGCCTTATCAAAACACTCACTGGAGTCATTCACAATTATTGTCGTTGTGGCACAGGGCCACTGATGTATATGAGAGGGAGGGCGTTTTAACTGCAAAGTGAGTGCTGGTGAAGGAGACATTTGCATTAAAGCCAGCAGAGACAAGATTAATGGATCCCTCTCGGAGCTCTCTCTAGATCTCAAAAACATTTCAACAACCACCCCCTCCAAAATCCCTAGTAAAACAGCTTCTCTTCCCCTGCCTTCAATTTCCTTTCTGGCTGCCCTTTTACTTTCCTTGTTTTTTCACATTCCCCTGTCATGTGTTCATCTTGGCAGTGCAGACCAGGGCTTACTGATAAGAATGGCCCAATGGATCAGAGTCAATGCGAGAGAGTTTTAGACCACTTGACGGAGATATCAATGCCCTATATATTGAAATAGCTTGAACGGAAGTACTAACTTACATTTGTTTGATTATATCCATGTAACTAGATAGCGGAGTTAAAAGATGTTTGCACCATATGCCATTTTTTATTTTATTTTATTTTTAATTTTTTTACATCGGAGCCGTCCAACTATTTAACATTAATATAATATTATAATATGAGAGCATTTATTTTTACCTGATGCATACAGAAATGTTGGTAAAAAACTTTATAATATATTCTATTATATTATGATATTGAACAATTATAAAATGTTTGGGGTAAGTAAGATTTCTGCCTCTGAAAGAAGTCTCAATTACAGTAAAAACATATATTACTATAATGAAATATTTAAAAAAATGATGATGTCAAAGCTGAATTTTCACCATCATTACTCCAGTCTTCAGTGTCACATGATCCTTCAGAATTTTTTCTAATATGCTGATTTACTGTTCAAGAAACATTTTATATTATTATCAATGCTGAAAATGGTGCAGCCTAATAGTTTTGATGAACCGTGAAACTTTTTTTTTTGATGAACAGAAAGCTAAAAAAACAAAACAGGATTTAATATAAATCCTTCCTTTGTAATGTATTAAATGCCTTTAGTGATCAATTGCTTCCTACAGCATTATTTACTTCACAAAAAAAAAAAAATTGTACTGATCTTAAAGTTTTGAATGGTAGTATATATATACACATATATATATATATATATATATATATATATATATATACATATACATATATATATATATATATATATATATATATATATATATATATGTCCTTATATATATATATATGTCCTTATATACATATATATATATATATATATATACATACAGATATACATATATATATACACACATATACATATATATATATACATACACATACATATATACATACATACATACATACATACATACATATATATATAATTTTTTCCCCATCACATAAATATATGTTGCTAAAAATGTATATGGTCATTTATCAAAGGTACAGGAGAAAAAGATTCCTTATTGCCGTTGAGCCCTGTAAACTCGTGCACCCTCATCATCACCTGAGAAACAGAAGACATTTGGGGTCCTGACCGATCCCCCACCCCACTTTTGAGGCTCTGAATCTGCCGTGCTAATGAGAGCCTGTCCTTAAGGAATGGAGATGAATCAACTCTCCCACACTTATTCAGCCTGGAACAAAGAGCAGAGTTTAACACAGATTCCGAGGGTCTCGGATCGCTGCACAGTCACACGCCACATCTCTGACACACACCCACTCTTGCTCTCTCACACATACAGTGTCGTCACACCACTTTTGTGTCCAGGTTATGTGGGACGTTAGAGGAAAGAGCTTCACAAAGAGAGATCCACAGGAAACCTTTAGTGAGAATTTAATGGCATTACCCAGCATAACCTCTGTGTGTGTGTGTGTGTGTGTGTGTGTGTGTGTGTGTGTAATAGACGTGTATGTACGTATATATAATAGACGTATGGATCCACAGACCCAGTGAATAGGCAGAGAGGGCCATCGCTCCCAGCTAGCTCTATTGATCCTCAAGCATTAGAGGACTGTAAGTCACCAGCTGTGACCCATCACGATGCCGCTGTAATGGAGGATGGGGTGGGGAGGGATTGTGACTGAATCATCGCCTGGTCACGCCACCAGCATCATGTGTAAACGGGTCTTAATAGATCTGTCAGTAAACAGGACCATGTTGTTAATCAATTCAAAGGGTATTATGAGTATTTTATACCAATTGCTCCAGGATCATATGACCTATTACTGAAAATGGATGGACTGATTTTGGTGGGAAACAGGAAGGAACACAGTAGTGCAATAAGGTTTACATATCTTAATGTGAATATATACAGTGCACTCAATATACTATCCACGATCTAATTTGTCTTGAAAACAAAAATACATTCTATATTTAGACCAATAGTCAAATAGAATAATTTTTTTAAATGTCTCCTTTAAAAATGGAAAAAACGGAGCTTGTACTTATAGTTTACTAAAAAATGCAACAAACCACATAAAACAATGGTGCTCATATGCACGTCATATAAGCCTGGTCCGAGTAATGTCCTGATCCCATTTCCCCATTTTCCCCCTCGTTTCCTCTTTGCTATCACTGTCAATAAAAGTTTAAAAAAAAAAAAAAAAAAAAAAGAGACCGAGAGAGAGAGAGAGAGAGAGAGAGAGAGAGAGAGAGAGAGAGAGAGAGAGAGAGAGAGAGAGAGAGAGAGATTTTTATTTTCTGAATACTTAATATGTTATGGTCAAGGCGCTGATATCCACTGCTGATACTTCTGAAATATCAGCACTTTTGAAAAAGCCTCCTGTCCAGTCAGATGCAAGAATCAGAACTAACGGTTATAAATAATAGCCTTTACCGCATAGGAAATTCCTTTACCGCAAAAGGCCTAATTTTACATAGAAATAGCAAAAAGTTGTGTTGTTTGTATCATTCATCAAGTGAAATCCAATGTCCAATCACTATGACAAGTAAAATTGTGGTCACATTTATCATTGCTGTGAAATTCTAGTACTTTTAATAAAAATCTGTGCAATTGGCAATTGTGTTTAAGGTCAAAACATTTGCCCACACAGATTTGACATTGGGTTCAAGTTTGTCATGTGAATTTGCCACACTGACCAATAGAATGGTTTGAAAGTGACAAAGCATCCTTATATTTCTGACACTGGACAACAGACTTTTGGATGCAAAATTTTGCCGTTACCACGCCTTAAAAGATAATTTCACCTGAATCATCATTTACTCACCCTTATGTCATTCCAAACCCTTAAGACTTTCATTCATTTTTGGAACACAAATTAAGATATTTTTTATGAAATCTGAGAGATTTCTGTCCCTACACTGAAAGTATGTTCACTCAAAATGTACATAAAGAGAATACGAAATCCAAATACGATTCAAATGGTTTAATCCAAGTCTTCTTAAGAGATGCAATCGCTTTATATAATGAACAGATTTAATTTAAGCTTTTATTCACATAAAAACATTGATCGGTGAACATATATAGAGCACTCAGATTTGATAACCAAAAGCTGAGATCCAACGAGGTTCATTCTCGCGTGTCACGCCAGCACATTTGCGCTTCAGCAATTTTTTGTTCTCATCAAGTAACTACAGTTGAGCTTCTCTTTACTGTATTTGAGAGTTATATGCGTTTACTGATGAATGTTTATGCAAATAAAAGCCAAAATGAGATCTATTCATCAAATAAAGAGATTTGTCTCTTCATAAGTCTTGGATTAAACTGCTCAATTCATATTTACGATCTCTTTTTGAACATTTTGAACCGTGTTTGTATCAGTGTTTCAAAGATGAATGAATGTATGAATGATTTGGTTTTTGTGTGAAGTAACCCTTTACTATCCCACTTCTCTGTAACTGCATGAGTTATCATTCAAGCTTAACTACGAGCAACAGTAATTGTGGCCCTTGCTAATAACTGATTCTACAGCAAATGAAAATGCTCTGAGTCATTTTTAAGCCGAGTTTGTTACTTAACCACAGTCAGGCAAGTTCTGAGAATCAGGTGTTCAACGCCATGCTGGAAAAGTGAGTCAGAGTAGATAAAAGACAACATGATGTCTCGGCACTCTCTCACACAAATGACTGCAGAAAAAGACAGAGATGGAGAGAGAGAGAGAGAGCGGTAAAAAGAGGCAAGAGTGGGTGTCCGTAAAGCGAGAGAAAGTCAGTCCAGATGGCCAGAGAAGATTAAATACCATCTGCCAGAGAGATCTGGAGACATAGCCAAACATTAGCACAAACAAGCGACACACTACACACGCCCGGCTCATACACAGGGATGCTGCTGGACACATACAGTACATCAGTGTCAGCGTCTGATAACAGCACCTGGGAAGACGACTGGTCATAGCTACCTGATGATGGGATAGTTGCAAAGAGTAATATCGTTTTGAATTATGGGAAAATAACTCTGGCCATTTTTGTGGAGTCCTTAAAGAGGACATATTTTTCACAAGATGTAATATAAGTCTCTGGTGTCCCCAGATTGTGTCTAAAGTTTCAGCTCAAAATAGCCCACAGATCATTTATTATAGCTTGTCAAATTTGCCCCTGTTTGAGCGTGAGCAAAAACGTGCCGTTTTTGTGTGTGTCCCTTTAAATGCAAATGAGCTGCTGCTCCATGTCCCCCTTTCCAGCGGCTCCTTTACACAAGCTTCGGATACAACGTCAACAACAAAATTAATCTCACTCAGCCAAAATGTCAGAAATAACCAGTTGTGGAGTTCAGCCTTGCATGTTTGAACTGGAGTCGGACACTGATGGAGAGACTCAAAGATGTTGCAGCTGTTCGACTGCAGCTGGACGTTTCTGAATGGTTAGTGGATACATTTATGTGACGCTAGTTGTTGTGGAGTTATGTTGATTCAACTCATCGACTAGCATGTACCGTCAAGGTTAATCTATAAATTGTTGTATAGGTGCTCGTGTGGGAAGTAAAAAAGTCAATCACCTGCATATACAATGCATAATAAATGTGCGATTATGAATTATGCAGACGGTGAGCGTTTTCAGGATAAAACTAACAAGCTCTAGTCTCCGTGAATACAGTCAGAGACTATGGTAACTTTAGCCATACAGCATTCTAGAAAGCTCATTCAGAAAATATGAACTGCCATCCTTACTTGAAAAAACAACTTTTTCACAAAAAAAAACATTCTTCGGCACATTTCCTTCAAAAAATGAGATTCATCCACCGTGTCTTCAGTGGCTCGGATGCCGAGAGTCTATGAGACTCTTATGTTCATTGGTAAATCCAACAACAGAACATTTGTAATGTTTTTTTGGCGCTGACATTGTAATACTCTAGCTAGCTTTTCACTAGTCTATGCTAAAAGGAGTAGTCTTACATATAGGAGTAGGGGGAAATATGAAACATGTTATAAGAGATTGATAATGATAGATGGGGATTATAAAAAAAAAGTATTGGGTGGATTTTTACCATTATAGGCTGGTTGCTTACACACACTTTGGACACACATTAGTATAAAAGATAATTTTGCATAATATGTCCCCCCCGTTGTCTCCTCTTCTCTAATGGGGTTGCATTAAAATGTGTTGGTCGTTTTTTAACCAGCATTTCTCTAGTAGATTGTCCCTAGCCTGTACCCGGGGGTGGTGTGGTGCAGTGGATAAACACCTTGGCTTGCGACAAAAAAGTCTGAACTATGAAGATTCGTTTCCATGCATATAATCCCAGGTCACTCCAGGGAAATGTACCTGTATTAGGTGTACACGTTGGATTAAAAAGTCCTTTAAAAAAATCTACTACTACTACTATTTTTGTCAATCACTTTGGAAGTCTGTCTGCTCAATGCTTTACATCCAACTTTAAATGAATCACCTTAACATGAGTTATACATATTCACCAGGGGGAGCCATCGAGCAGCTAATTGGAGTGATTCACTGTTTTGCATTTGTGTTTTGGGAATTCATTTAAATATGATCCTGTTTTAAAACTCTCAAATGGCTTCCAGAAAAAGTTAAGTGGCTGATTGCAAACTAAATATAAAGAACACACATTTTCAATCCTTCCTTCCTGTTTTATTAGCCGTTCTGAGAAAGACAGCGGCTTTAAGCCCATTTAACTGAGCACATGACTAATGCATTCACACACTCTCCTACTCATTAACTCTCATTATGCTACTGAAATACTGTTTACCCTCATACACCCCATTAAACACAGGAATCGGAACATGTCCAGGTGAACACACACTACAGCAGTCTACTAAATAGACAAAAAACACAAATACAGCCACAGTCATTTACTGCTGACATTTAAACTTGTGGACAAATGATGGACATATTCGTATGTTCTCTTCTATCGCCCACACAAAGACACAGTGGTAGAGCATTTCAATTTTAAATAAAATCATTACTGTAATGCCCAGTCCCAACCAGACGCAATGTGATGGCGGGACGTGCATTAAAAGGTATCTTTTCCATCCTTTCCTAAATAGCAATGATAGCAATAAGTGTTGAGTGACAGGGAAATCTATTTTAGAAATTGTTTCTATTTCTGCGATATTGCACCTGGAACATCAACCTACAAAATATGACAATGATAATTGTATTAAAAGAATTGAATATCATTTGCATGACCTTTATAGCCATACTGAAAGCGGCAAAGGATAATTCACTTTTGTGAATTCTATGACAAAGATTTTTTTTGTTTCAGTCACCCAGCATTTATTTTTAATAATATTTTTATGAATTTGATTATGTGCCATTTCGTTATGAACGCAGTACGCTTGCAGAGAGACTCCACCCACATGCTCTTCTGATTGGCTGTTTTTTTTATTGATTGTGTCATGTCTGGTGTGGACTAGAGCTGCACGAGTCTGGTTAAATTTAGAATCACTGTTTGTTTTGTTAATAGAGATCACGATTTTCCTACAATTTTGAATTGATGACTAAACAAAATAGCGTAATTTAGCATGTAAAGAGTTTCTGACAAAATGTTAATTGCTGCAGTCTACTTAAAATGTTGAATTAATCTGAATTATTTAAAAGAAACGGTTTGAATGAATGATTCAATTACTCATTAGTACATCACTTGTTTCATTACTGGGCGAATCGCCATTTTTGAATGAATCTTGAATGATTCAATGGCATTCATTTTTTAGCCACTTGTCGCCACCTGGTTGTGTAACGATGAAATTGATACAATCATTATTTGAAGCGCCAAGTTACTTTTAAAAGGTGATTAGCTTTATTTTGAATGCTTCAGTCATCAGTGTTTATATCCGAACTATAAACTTTTATCCCAGTACTTCTTTGATAATATGAATATTTGTAACACAGAACAGACTGTGAAGATGACGGCTTTCTCTGGATCAGTAGCAGCGCCAACGCAGATCTGAAAGTTCCGCTGTGGTTTTGTCAAATGTTTAATAGACATAGACAAATTGTTGTAATTTAGGAATGAGATCGTGTGGGTGTTTGATTTGAAATTGCAACCTTTTATCGGTTAATCGTGCAGCTCTAGTGTGGACAAACAAATCGCTTGTCGCTGGAATCTTCACACATCGTGTCTGGTTAGGACACTATGGAAGCTTGTAACTGCCACTAAATCAAAAATGAAAAAAATTATTAAATTTCTCTCACAATTCAGACTTTTTTTTCTCTCAGATTTGCGAGTTATAAAGTCAGATTTGTGAGATATAGACTTGCAATTCTGAGAAAAAAAGTGCGTGCTTATGTGTGGGGACGTTCAGAGGGAAAAGCAAATACTCTAGAGAATGTTTTTGATGGCCCAGCTTTCTTAGAAAACAAAATCCATAGGTCCATCTGCCCTGCATTTAAAAATCAATACTTCTCCGCACAAGCTAAGGAGAAAGACGGGGGAGTGTTTTAGTGGGAGAGGAGACCTAAAAAGTCTTTGTCATTTCCTGTATGAGGTCAGACTGCATGATGTCATAATGGACTCTTTACATGCGTGTTACGGAAACTCATTAATGGCATCTGAGTGTAGGAAGAATCCTTCCTGAACTAGAACAACCATTATGGCTCAAACAGAAACGCTCCCACAAACAAAAACAATGAGTACTTTGTTTTCTAGGCTGATATCTTTTCAGTAGAGGCACAGGAATTCTGAACCCAATACAATGAGTATGGGACTGTACAGTGCCACTCAATCTGACTGTAAAACGGTGTCCGTGTAACAAGGCGGATTTCCAGCTTCTCCACAATGCATACGGCAATCAAAGGACTAATCGATACAATTGCTGTCTATGGGGAACACATGATCAATAGCTAACATTTATCACTAGCTCCCCTTACAGACACACGTGTGCATGGAGGAACATTTCAGACCACCTTCTTAGAAGAGTCACTTCTCTATGATGCATCCTTGAAAAAAAGCTCCTTGACAAATGTCAAGTGCTACAAAACACCGAACAACTATAAAATAAGGAGAGCAAAGCCCATGAGGGGACTTGTCATGAAAAGATGAGAAGGACAAGGATTAAAAAGGTAGAAAGAGCTTGAGAAATAGACAGCTTGAGGAGACCAAGAAGAGAGAGAGAGACATACGAAGAATGTAGAAGCAGGGGGAGGCATGAAACTCACTTGACATGATAGATTTTCATCTTCTCCCGTCGAGTCCTCCAAGACATGATGGGGATCCGTCTGTCATGTGAGAGAAATGTGAATATGGAAAATCAGTGTCCCACGAACCATAGCGAGTAGAAAACACAATATAATGTGTGAAAGGTCTGAACTGCAACAAACACGCATAGTCAGACCTTTGACTAACAGCCTAACGCTTGGTCCACATTGCTGCTTATTCTAGCCAAGAACTGCCAACTTCAAATTAAAAACAGGAAGAGACCACCTGACCAGCCCAAAACAACCAGTTCTGTTTTTTTATGTGCCAGATAATACCATAATAAACTTCAGGTCTGAATTTCTGTTTGTCCAAAAGTAATAAGCTCTGGGTTACTTAATTTCATAACTCAAAATAAATTTGAAATGAAAATATTGTTTGTGTACCTCAGTAAAAAAAAAAAAAAACTATTTTCATGTTATGTTCAATACCCAATAAACAGACAATATTAAAATGTTATTATTTTGTCTAAATAAATTAAATTAAACACAGACTAAATTCAGTCTTTTTAAATGCTGAATTTAAAAGTGAATTTAGGCTGTTCAGTATGGAAAATGGATATTAATTTTGAGATTTGGCTAATATTATAACAGTGTTATTAAATTATTAGTGTTTTTAAATATTAACTTTAAGTGAGTATAAGATGACTATGAAAGCATTTCCAGAACATAAGAAATAAACCATGTTTTGGTAAATCATACCGGTATTTATGAAACACTAATTCATAATTAAAACTAAAACAAATTTACATAAAAAGTCTAAATTATGGAAAATGTCACTTTTTAAAAAAAAATTCTCATAATTAGGACTAAGTATATAATTTCAACTTCTATGTTATAATTATGACTAACTAAATCATGATTGAAATGGGCTTCATGGCAATACTGATCAAAATATAAAAATAGTTCAAATGAGCATAAACAACAAAATATCTAATATCGTGTCAGATAATAACTGACATGACAAATCACTGACCTGACAAACTTTGTTCATAATTATATTATCAACCAGGTGCCTTTGAAAAATATTTTGTTTATCTGATTGGGGCTTGTGAATTTCACAAGTGCTTTTCTTTTATGAAATATGAATCATCAGACAGTCATCAAACTGATTGTGGGCGGTCTGTAGGCAGTCCGTCTGAAGCTGAGACTACATTGAACATAACAATCACAGTGTGGATCGGTTTCTTAGAGCGATACAAAGCCTTGATTACTACAGCAGACACACACTTGTGCCAATATGAACGTCTGCTCCTCTGCACCAAATGATAGTGGTGGAACGTCTCGTTAGACCGGGCCTACATGCTGTCATTGACTGTTTAGGGTTAATTAGTCAGGATGGCGTCTCAGACGGCCGATCTGTCACTGCGCGAGAGTGAAACTGAAGGATGGCCCGCGATCACCTGCTGGCTGGAAGGGAACATTGTTACCTGCCTCGCTTTTCTCTCTTTCTCTATCACAATACCATCTCGGCAGTTTTACGGCAGCCTTTATTACATTTATTACAGTCGGGTATTGAATTTGTCAGGAAATCAAGAGCAAAGACCTCATTCTGAGAGACAAATAGTCATGGTAAAGTGATGTGGGCTTATGACTATAGTACATAATGTTTAAACTTTGATATGGGTAAAATAACCCTTGGAAACCTTCAGCCACACAAATTCTGCTTCAAAACTGTCTAAAATTCATAAGATTTAAAATGTGTTCACTAATATTGATTTGATACATCTCATTATATTCTGTTCTAGGCCTATGTAGTAATGGGTTTAGACACTGTAGTTTCAATTCATTGATTCAATAGATGCAGTTTATTACATGAATAGATAGAAACACCTGTTAAGGGGAAAACAACCTCATAAAAAAATGCCCATAAAAATCAATTCCGGGGAAAATGTTGCCCCCTAAAAAATGAAAGTTCAAAATAAAAAAATGAATAAAATGTTGTGAAACATGATATTTGGCAGAACAACCTTAGTCAACATTCATTGTCATTCTGCTCAACATCTGTGTTATACATATGTATAAAAAAAAGTCAAACAGGTTTGGAACAACATGAGGGTGAGTAAATGATGTTATAATTTTCATTTTCATGTTTGGATTAGGTAGAATTCCTCTTTAGAATAATCTGGAATGGTCCTAAAAATATATATATTTTTTCAATTCTTAAGCTTTTTTTATCTGCTTCATCTCCTGACTCAACACATGTTAACAGCTAATATATGAATGTATATGGGTGAATGACATGACACATTATTTCCTTTAAAAATGATTGTATAAATTCATGACATGTATCTCTTTATTCTATAAAACCTGTTTACTCATTTTCAGTAGATTTGAATAATACATAATATTTTTTTGTTTTATTATCTTAAACATCAAAAATGTCAGGTGGTGCAACAGTCCGAACAATTGAACAGACAAAAAAAAAAACAATAACTAAAAACTAAATAGTATGGCATCCTTTTAGGTTTGAAACCTTTCATATAAATATCAGTGATTTTAAAGCTTTTGAGATAATTTAAAAAAAAGGCCCGCAATTTGTATAATTCTCAAATGTCAAGCTCTTTTATTATGAATTAAAAATGTAATAACAGTGGTCTTAATATTTTATGTATGTTAAGTACTTTGGCGGGAAGGGCTACTGTGGGGGGAAAAGGAAAGAAAAATGTACAACTGTAAGTGTACAATACCTTCTGTTAATGCTTTGAAAGATTTATAAATATATATATATATATATATATATATATATATATATATATATATATATATATATATATATATATATATATATATGTGTGTGTGTGTAATAACAGTTAACATGATAATGCATCATCCAGAAAAGCTCAACTGATTCTTCTCAATTGAAAAAGGTATTGTATAGATCTTTCGCAAATACTGGTAAAAGCTGCTAAGTAGGTTGGTACACTATCAGCTAGTACAACTATTCGGTTGCACAGCCTGATATAAAAAGAGTCAAAAACGTAATTAAACACTTTGAAATGTTATTTAACAACTGAAACTTGTTTAAACTAATTGCTCAATGACTCAAAAATATACATTAAATCAGTTGTGAAAATATTTTAAAGAAGCTATATATATATATATATATATATATATATATATATATATAAAAATATATATATAAAAAAATATATATATATATATATATATATATATATATATATATAAATATAAATATATATATAAATATATATATAAATATATATATATATATATATATATATATATATATATATATATATATATATATATATATATATATATATATATAACACACAGGTTAAATAAACTGATTAAATTCCTAAATTCCAAGGCAAAGAATCCCACAGATGAACCGAATCATCATCCATCTGTCATCATCACTGCACCGGCATGAATCAGACTTGGATTCATGAGCATTATGTACTCTCATTCATCAAAACTTTAGTCTCCATTAACAAAGCACAATGAACAATGTGAACTCGTAACTTAGTTACTTTGTTAATAGCATACAAGTCAAAAAAATGTAAAAGGCCTTTGGCAAACGGGTCGTTTTAAAAGCATTCAACGTTAACGTTACGCACAGACATAACATAACACGGGTCATACTCGATAACCGCTAATCCTCCAACATCGGATATACAGATAAAGATCTGGAACAGGTTGTACAACAACGGCACAGTGAAACGGCATCAAAAAACAGAAGTGGCGCTTTTTTTTAACATGTCGGTGTTATAAACCTATGCAGTGGACACTCACCTCACTCGCCGCACTGCCGATTGCCATCTTTCGCCAAGGGTCAACTAGTTGTGCCAGGGGCATCTTCACTTTTTGGACGTTGCTTGTTTTATGAATCAGATTCAAAAGAACTATTCTGAGCTACTTTGAAGAGATTATGCCTGTTTGTTTCCACGGTCTTGGCACTGAGAGAGAAAGCTGGGAATCCGTTACGTGCGTAACGTATCCAAAATCGCCGCCACCTTCTCCTCCACTCACTTCTGTCAGTCAGTGCAGCGTTTCCATAGAAATGGAATGACCGTGCCCTGATCTCGCGCCAGTCGCCCTCTCTCTCTTTACGCTTTCCCCTTTGACAGAAAAAAAAAACACGTTCACGCGCTCTATTCACTTCCGCTTCTTCCCGTATGACCCATTGGATTGGCTGGCATGCCTGTCAATCAATGAAAGAGGGCGGGGTTAAATCTGAGCGGCTCATCGTAGACGAACAGGTGAAAGCGCAGTGCATTTCATGCCCCAACCTGTGATCCGAGTAAACACATATTTATATAATAATTATTTATTCAATATCATACTTTTACTGTATGAAAGTGAACATATTAGGGTCACTCAAAAATACGATCTGTAAATATGATAATTATCTTTAC
Organism: Gobiocypris rarus; assembly: GCA_023029165.1. Classification (NCBI taxonomy): domain Eukaryota; kingdom Metazoa; phylum Chordata; class Actinopteri; order Cypriniformes; family Gobionidae; genus Gobiocypris; species Gobiocypris rarus. The sequence goes on along the minus strand of CM040924.1, from coordinate 12,197,044 downwards.
CTATTCAGACTCGAACTATAGAAATATAATGCTTTATTTCCTCTCTACAAGAAAGCCTAAATTAAAATAAGTTTATCATCTGTTTATTAGTTATTTCTATTATTTATTCCATTGGACAATATATCTCTTTTGCTTTCATTAAATCCAGTTATGGACACCATTTTTTAATCCTGCGTAATAAGTGTTGCTCGTCAGTGTGTACTGATTCATCATGAGCCATCATAATCTTTGCCAGACATTGTAATGTACGTAAGAATGTACCCCCAATGAATTGGCATCTACCTTGTGATTTGACACTTTATTCACGTCGTAGGTGGAGAGTGCGACACCTGCTGGTGAGTCTATTATGATCATTCCTCCTGCGTGATTCAGTGACTCAGGACTTTGCATTCTATTGAACGAGCAACCTGAATGAAAAACTGACGCAGATATTTCAAGTCAAATTATTGCATATTTATTAATTCCATTCTTAGTTAAATATATAAATGTATAGGCTACACGGTACGCTCCCCATTACACACATTTTAGTGCTATTTCAAAACAACTGTGCATAAGCTTAGGTTCTAGTTTAAGTTCTGGTACTTATTATAATTAAGCCTTTGAAATACTGTAAAATGACTAATGAATTCAAAATGTAAGAAATTAGAAATTACTATATGGACATAAGATTTGTATAATCTTTTCCAATTTTAATACATTTAATTCAGAGACCATGTATGTGCCCTTTGGTTTTTCTCATTTATAGATAAAGATGATGCCTATTATATGTCATATATATTTCAAATATTGCTCTATATGGACCCTTTTCACATTTCCAGGTTTCTCAGAAGCGGAAGACATCATAGTTGGGTAAACCTCTATAGTGGTGAATAGGAGACGACAGCAAATATAATTTTTGTATTCCCATTTGCTCCGATAGCAAAATAAAAATGTCATGATAGCGTTGCCATGACTTTCCAAGAAAGAAAAATATATATAGAGAGATTGATTACATTGGTTAGAAGAATGTGCCATTTACCGCCAAGGTAATATAGCACAAAGTAAACAAAAAAACAACAACAAAAACCCCCCCTAGATTTCCGATGTTGATAACTGGAAATGCATGAACGCAGTCTGTGAAAAGGGTCCATTGATTCCTGCATTTTGTGCTATGTCTTTCATAATTAATTAACAGTCTGCAAAAGTAATTGCTAAATAACAGCTGTTATGGAATGTAATTATGGCTTTATGGATAAAGGTTTCATCCATCTTTTTGTGCGTACAGGTTTAGGAACAGAGCTCCTGTACTATGAGGGATGAAGTGCTGAATCATCAGTAGGCTCCTTAGCTCATGGATTTCAGCCTCGTCCAGGGGTTGGTGCCTCTGACCTCTAAGGGTGCATCGTTATAGAAGATGTGGTTGCACAAATCCTCCAGCGGGGGTTCTGGATCAGAGGTAGCAAACTGTGCTGCTTCTTCTATCTCCTTACGAATCTCTGCATCAATGTCCTGTTGTGATTCCAACAACATCAGTTAAAAATCAACTCCCTAGTTTCCTAGGTCGTGAACCAGTACATTTGTTACAGTGTGTGTGTGTGAGTGTGTGGCCTTGTTTATATTACATTGTGGGGACCCCATAAGGCTAGTAAAACCAGAGATCACCTACATACCAGCCAGCGGTCCCCACTTTTCAAAAGGCTTATAAATCACACAGGATGAGTTTTTTTGAGAAAGTAAACATGCAGAATGTTTCCTGTGATGGGTAGGTTTAGGGGCAGGGGCAGCATAGGGGATAGAATGTACAGTTTGTACACTATAAAATTACGTCTATGGAGAGTCCCCACAAAGATAGTGAACCAGACGTGTGTGTGTGTGTGTGTGTTTATTCCCCAGTTGCTTCTAAGAGTATGTTTTAGGTATTACTAATTACTTACTTTTATTAGGTTTTGCATTTGGATGTATATTTAGATTCTATTTTATCAAAGACATTATCATTTCCTATAGTTTTTATTTTTGACCATACAGATCAGAAGTTGTTTTTTGTGTGTTCATATAGCAAATGTCACAAAAGTCACCATGTTTGGCACCATTAGATTACATTTTAAAAATTTAAAATGTAAACCAAAGAATTAAGCTCTGTTCATCTCTTGATAAAATAAAGAGTGCACTAGACAAAAAGATGCATCAAGTACCTTGATCTCCTCCACACTAGCCATGTTGCTACTAATCATGCGGTCCTTCAGCATAGAGATGGGGTCACTCTTACTGCGAACTTCCTGGATCTCGTCACGTGTGCGATAACTAAGGGCAGAAAAGCACTGATTGAAGGTACAGTGAATAGTGAGCTCACTGAAATGATGTGCGAACTAACTAAAACTAAGCAAAGATTGTGTTTATTGAGGCTAGCAGATGAGGACAGGGTTTTAAACGAGCTGAGGAAGGATGAGCGCCTGCCACAGGGGGAAAGGTTGAAGGTCAACCTCACCTGACCCCAGGATCACTCATGCTGTGGCCATGGTAACGATATGTCTGGAGCTCCATTAGAATGGGACCCTGGAGAGCACAGGCCAAATATTTGCCCACCAGTCACAAACTAGCCCTGGCTTAAATCTATAAGCCCTACTTAACTTGTTAAGCAAGTCAAATATGTTTACCTTGCCAGATCTGCAATAATCTGCTGCAAACCTGGTTGCCTCTCTCACACCGAGAACATCCATACCATCCACCTGGAGAAAACTAAAATTAGGGCTTGAAAGGGCTTAATTGCTCACATGTGCCTTTTATGTACATCTGTTAAAAAATGCACTGGTGAATATAAAATGTGGGTGAGGCACCTAGAAAAACTAAAAAAGAAAAGAAAAAAGTCACCCTCAGTCCAGGAATGTAGTCTCCTCTTTTGTAATAGTCTGTGCTGGCTGAGGCCCGTTCCACTGATGTCCCCATGCCATATTTATTATTCTCACAGATGAAAATGCAGGGGAGTTTCCACAAAGCTGCCATGTTAAATGATTCAAATATCTGGCCCTGATAAGGGGACACATCATATAAAGCATTATTTTGCAACAGCAGATCGCACACAAACATGTGAGCGCATGCGGCGGAGGTTTCTCTCACCTGATTAGCAGCTCCGTCCCCATACAGAGTGACACAAACCTCGTTCTTACACTGATATTGGCATGCCAGGGCCACACCTGCCCCAAGAGGAACCTTCCAAACAGATTTGGATTAAGAAATGCTTGATGTAGTGTTGTGGTAAACTATAAATCATGCATCTCACCTGGGCACCAACAATACCATTCCCGCCATAGAAATTCTTGGCATACATGTGCATAGAGCCGCCCTTCCTTTGGCAACACCACCCCTTCGACCTGAAATGGATTGTGAACAAGTTCAGAAGATAATGTAGTAAAATTAATAACTGTTCTCTTTTAATGTCTTTGTCATTCACTGAGTTAATGCAGTGAAGGATTCATTAAAGTACAGGGTAAAAGATCGTTCTTGGGATTTTATGAATTGAGACATGAATTGGCAAATGCAGATTGAATTAATTTGGAAAAACTAGTAAAACATTTTGTTTACACAGCCCAGCAAGATTTTGAATTTAAATGCAGCTTTATGGAGGAAGTCCCTACCTGTGAGCTCTGCCATGATCTCTTTCACAGGCACACCTCTGGTGTAGGTGTAACCATGAGCCCTATATGCCGTGATCACATGATCCATGGGACTGATACCAGCCTCAATGCCTACAGCACAGGCTTCCTGAGAGGTAACGAGAAGAAAATTCATTTGACGTTGACTGTGTATGTGAATGTGTGTAAACAGACATCAAGGCATTCAGTTTTGTATTACCTGGCCATCATACAGGTGACAGAAGCCTCGTATGATTTTTTGCTTGTAGAGCTGATCTGCTTTCAGCTCCATGCGTCTCATGGTCTGCATATTGCGGTAGTACCTGAGTCCATCCTCTCTAGTGAGCACCGTCTGCACCGAAGGGCCTTCATCCAAGCGATGAAGGTCACACCTCTAAAAAATGTTCTTGAATGAACAAAGTTTTTTTGTGCATGCTTTAAGCTAATATGACAACTTTACCTTGATGTCAAAGCTGGCCTGAGGTGTGAAGTCTGCAAAAGAACGTGATGATACCACCACTCTGGAGCCCTGGAGAAGAGTGGAGTGTAGTTATAAAACAATGAAAAAGTTTCCATCGTCACACTTTTGTATATTTTGAATACAGAAGGCGGAATCATATGGATATTTTTCTTACACAAACCCATTTATTCACTTTAGAAGCCCTTTATTAACCCACAGGAGCCGTGTGGATTACTTTTATAATGGATGGATGCACTTTTTTGGGCTTCAAATTTTGGGCTGCCATTCACTTCCATTATAAAGTTTGGAACATTATTTTAATAAAACTCTGATTGTATTCGTCTGAAAGATGTCATATACACCTAGGATGGATTGAGAGGGTGAGTAAATCATGGGCTAATTTTCATTTTTGGGTGAACTATCCCTTTAACTTGTGTAACAACCAAAAAGTTTTTTATCTTGCATGAATGATTAAATACAATCCAACTGACTGAAGACAAATACACTTTTGCTATCATTTATAACATTCCTGTGGCACTAGCTAATTCTAGGGTGGTTGAGCTGGTTGTGCTGGATCACATGGAGAAGTTAAGACGTGTAAAGTCCAAATCTTACCTCTGACACGGTCTGGGCAGCCTATAAAACCACCAAAAATTTACAAATCATTAATGGGGCTAACTGCAGTGTATAAACTGTGTACATTACTGAATTAACTATATTATAAAGAAAGTATAAAGATAGACTATATGTCAGAAAAAGACCACAACATGGTTCATAATAAAATCCATGACAAATTTACTATATCAATTCTCGTTTCAATATATTACAGTTGGACTGTACCACAGGCTGTGAATGGCTAAAAACAAACTATTATGATAAGTTAACAAACAATGGAGTGACCAAATCCGGGCAGACTCCATTTTAATAAAATACGATCAGTTCAGTGGCCATTTAATTTACAGTAAACATGAATTTGCATTTACTGTACACCATCTACAAGGTCGATGAGACTATATAGAGATCTAGTTTAGCCTCTTGTGTGTAAATCTCTTAATGCCTCTAGGCTAAACAGAGCTTGAATCTTTCAATGCCTCTGTCTCTTTAACAGCAAACAGATAAGCAAACAGACACTTATGATACCTACATTTATTTTGGCACCGCCCTTGAATGCGTTTGCAATTACTGTCAGCATGTTCTGCATGCTCCAAACCCGTCCCCAGGCTGAGTGAGCGGGAGTGTGTTTCAGGACTGGAGGATCACACCACACTAGTGAGCTGAAGCCAGAAACACTCACACACTAGCTCAGTATGGCAGAGGATTTGACTACATTCTGTTTCAAGAATTAAAGTTCAGCTTAACTTTGCACAGCAACAGAACAACATTATAAAAATAATTAATACAAATGTAAATAATAAATATTAAATTAATATAACAGCTCATTTGTATATTAAGCATATTTATAATAATATGATGGCCACAACAAATCTTGAGTTCCCCAAGGCAAACATTTTTATGTTATCCTTAAAATAAAAGAATAATCAAATAATTATAAATATATATGGAGAGAGATACACGTATAACGGTATGTTGCTTAATTGTTCGATGAGTCAGGACTTTTATTTTGAAGACTTGTAAAGCTCGTCATTTACGGTCATGATATTTTCGTGAAATAGAACATTGCCACACAGCGGTAAAGAGCGGGTATAGCAGAATGTTGTTGATTATTTTCTATTTCTCGGTATCACCCACCTCTGTTTGGTTATGCACTCTATTTTTTTTTTATTCATAGACGTGCTTTCTGTATTATTGTGTAAAATGTTTGTAATGATGTAATGATTAAAATAATGAACAACATTTACAGAGTATAACTGTTCAATTAAAAATGAAAAGGTTTTTATATTGTTATTTTATCCTCTAGTTGTCTTTGCTTTAACATGTGTAGAAAGTATTATTTATATTATTAATAATATAAATAATAATGTATATATGTATATTATATGTGGTCATATATACTGAATAATATATGAAGTAACGTATAAAACGATTTAAAAAAATGTAGGCCCATCTGAAATTTATGAATAATATTAATAATTGAAAATTATAACTATGTCACTTCCAGCAAGTTATAAAACTCTATTTTGACAGAGATGATCTGTTAGCGGAACACATTAAGCATGTATAAGTGTTTCTGAACTGTATACATTTTTTTAATGGTTTATAAAAATTACAAATACAACAGGGGTATATTAGGGGAATAAATAATAAAAATCCATAAAATAATAGATTAAATAAGGTTTACGCTATTTTTTGTACAAGTATCAACACATGTTACTGCTTAACAAATGCTTATTTTCCCCTAAAATATATTTACAAAAAATATATATATATTATTACTTATGATAAGACATGTAGGTAGTGAAATAATCGAATGAAAGATGGGTAATATTTTGTACTGTGTGAGAAAGCAGGCGCACGTCTCCTCTTTTACGTCAGCGGCGGAAGGTCAGTGCTCAAACGGAAGTGAGAGTCAGAGCCCATCCGCCATTGTGGAGCAGAGCAGGGGTAATATTCTCTCCAGACGTTACACAGCGTGTGAATGTTTCAGGATAACTTAAACACACCACACAGCCGCCAAGCTCCTCCAACCGTTTGAGTTTCGCTGTCACTGCCGCCCGAGAGGACCGCTGCCGACCGTTTGAGACCGGGCGAGGAGATCAACGCCTGAGAAATACGCTGTGATTATAGGGCAACCCGGAGAGAGGAAAAATAACGCGAACCCGCAGCGGTGGCAGGAGAGACCGTGGACAGTCATAACAGCGATCAGCTCGGGCTCCCGGAGGATGTCTGCGACAACTGTCGATCAGGTACGCGAAACGGACGCGCTTCCATCTATAAAACTATATAAACATGATGGTGCACGTACAGGTAACTGTTAGTGGCTGTGTCTCAAACCATAGCTAGTTGCCTACCTAGACAGCATTTTTGGGTTTCATTGGCGCGCTGGAACGAATGAACGTTGCAAAACAAACTAACGCTAAGGAAGGTAAAGGTAACTTACTTAATTTGTTTGTAAAACACAGCCAAAAGTCGCTTCTCCACAACTGAGAGTCCTGGATGTTTGATAGCTGTTTCTGTTAGGCCGAATTATTGTGTCCATGTTCTGTTCCTGATAAACTGGTGTTCATACTCATAGTGTTTTTTTCTCTCTCTTTGTCACTGTCCGCACACATTGAACCCAAAAAGAGACCTAAAGGACAAGGAAACAAAGGTATGTGATGCAAAGATTCGTTTTCTTCAGGCATGTCCACTTTTTAAAGGAACCCCAAAATAAACCTGTCACAAAGTTGTACATCTTTGTTTTTTTTCTTTTCTATGAAACGATTATTATCCACAGACTGACATCCACAGCCAAAATTCACTTTATATTACATATTATGTCATGAAAGTGAATGTGATTAAGCCAAAGAAAGTAAAATGAACATGGATGGTGAACTGTTCCTTTAAGGGTGTTTGGTTTACTGATGCGTTTCTCACTGTCTCACTTGTGTGGATTTATAAATAGTCACTCCTTCTGTGAATCATATTTTATGTCGTAGACTTAAGTAGTCTTAATGCTAATCTAGCTCTCTTTGTGACTTCAAAGTCCTGACAAGCAATTAACTGTATTTAATATTTAGAGTTTTTTTTCCGTTTGTTCTTGCTTATAATAATTTACCATGTTAAATTTACTTGTGCAAAATTGCAGTCTCATTGTTTCATATCAACATCATGACACACTGTCAATTTTTTTATATAATTTTGTTTAGTGCAAAACGGTTCGATGCATCAGAAGGATGCTGTAAATGATGATGACTTTGACAATTATCTGAGCAGTCAGACAAATCAGGTGAGTTTCTGTCCTTATGCTGTCATATTAGTTGCCTGTACTCTGAAAATATTATTACTGTTTTTCCCCCCTTCCATTTCAGATTTACATTACATTAAACTACTGTTTATCTTTGTACAAATGTCTGAAAAATCTGTAACAAATCCCTGACTTTTGATATTTTGTTATTTTTTGATACCTATAATTTATGTTATGCACTACCTTTCAAATGTTTGGGGGTGGGGAGATTTAAAAAAAAAAGGATTCTGAAAGAAATCTCTTGTACTCACAAAGGCTGCATTTATTTGAACAAAAATACAGTAAACATTTAATATTGTGAAAATATAATTACAATTTAAAAGCAACTGTTCTCTATTTTAATATATATTAAAAATATAATTGATTCCTGTCATGGCAAAGCTGAATTTACAACATCATTACTCCAGTCTTCAGTGTCACATGATCCTTTAGAAATCATTCTAGATAATATGCTGATTTATCTATTTTGAAATCAGTTCTGCTACTAAATTTTTTTGTGGAAACTGATATTTTTTTCAGGATTCTTTGATTTTAATAGACATTTCAAAAGAACAGCATTTATTTGAAATATAAATCTTTTGTAACATTACAAATGTTTTTTTTCTGTCACTTTTAAACTGTTTAATGTGCCCTTGCTGAATAAAGCAACTTTTGAATGTTAGTGTGTTTATCACACTTTTTCACCTATTATGTTTTTGTCACATCTTTATTTAGCCATTGGTTCGTTACATAATCATTACTGACTTATCTTTAATTACACCCTACAGAGTAATAGCTACCCACCAATGTCTGATCCCTACATGCCCAGCTATTATGCTCCCTCTATTGGATTCCCTTACTCCTTGGGAGAGGCTGCTTGGTCCACCGCAGGAGACCCGCCTATGCCATACCTGACCACATATGGACAGATGAGCAATGGTGAGCATCACTTCATTCCCGACGGAGTCTTCAGCCAGCCTGGTGCTTTAGGCAACACACCCCCTTTTCTCAGCCAACATGGATTTAACTTCTTTCCTGGAAATGCAGACTTTTCCACCTGGGGCACCAGTGGTTCTCAGGGACAGTCTACACAGAGCTCAGCGTACAGCAGTAGTTATGGATATCCCCCGAGCTCGTTGGGCCGGGCCATTGCTGATGGACAGGCCGGATTCGGCAGTGACACGCAACTTAGTAAAGTTCCAGGGCTCAGTAGTATTGATCAGGGAATGGCCGGGCTCAAGCTTGGCTCTGACATGTCGTCCGTAACGAAAACAGTCGGGTCACCTTTAGGAGGGACGCCAGGTATGAGTAGCATGACTGCCAACAGCATGCCGCCTGTCAGCTGCTCCGCACCAAAACCCACATCGTGGGCAGCCATCGCAAGAAAACCCGCAAAACCACAGCCCAAGCTGAAGCCAAAGCCCAATATGGGTTTGGGAAGCGGCCCCACGATCCCTCCACCACCGATAAAGCATAACATGAACATTGGTACCTGGGAGGACAAAGGCTCCATCACCAAACCCCCTCTTGCGCAACAGATGCTGCCCCCTCAGCCGTTGGTGCAGCAGCAACTCCTTGCCCAACCTCAACCCATGCTGCAGAGTCCTATGCCTCCTCAACCCCAACACCAGCAGCTCCAGCTACAATCTCCTCAGCACCCTCAGCAGCTGCCTCCTGGTCCTCCCCACCCTCACCATCACCATCACTCGCAACCAGGTCCTCCTCAGCCTTTGCACCCATCTCAGGTGCAGAATCCCCCACCCCAAAATCGCTGGGTAGCCCCTCGGAACCGAGGAACCACGTTTAACCAGAACAGCGGCATGGAGAACTTTGGCCTTGGGACAGGAGTCCCCATGAGCTCGTCACCTTCTTCTGGCGAGGTTCACCCTGTGCTGGAGAAGCTCAAGGCCCTCAACAATTACAACCCCAAAGACTTTGACTGGAGCTTGAAAAACGGACGGGTCTTCATCATCAAGAGCTACTCTGAGGACGACATCCACCGCTCCATCAAGTACTCCATCTGGTGCAGCACCGAGCACGGAAACAAGCGCCTGGACGGCGCCTACCGTTCGCTCGGTGCCAAAGGTCCACTGTACCTGCTCTTTAGTGTCAACGGCAGCGGACACTTCTGCGGTGTGGCTGAGATGAAGTCGACCGTGGACTATAATGCCTATGCCGCGTCTGGTCCCAGGATAAGTGGAAGGGCAAGTTTGAGGTAAAATGGATCTTTGTTAAGGACGTGCCCAATAACCAACTGAGACACATTCGCTTAGAAAACAATGACAACAAGCCTGTCACCAACTCCAGGGACACTCAGGAAGTGCCCCTAGAGAAAGCAAAGCAAGTGCTTAAAATTATTGCAACTTTCAAGCATACCACCTCAATCTTTGATGATTTTGCACATTACGAAAAACGGCAGGAGGAAGAGGAAGCAATGCGAAGGGTAAGCGCAGCTTTCTGCCACTCTTCACAATAGCAGAAAGCAAGCACTGCACCTTTAGATCTCGTAAACTTTGTTTTAGTGCTGTCAGCATGTCCATCTATTTCCAAAGGTAGGTTTTTTAATAGAAACTCATTTCTAAGCCAGATTAGTCTTAAGTCTTTCTGTTTCTCTTTCTGCTGCCTATTTCTGAAAAACAAGACAAAAAACGGTGCAGTCATAATTAGAAATCATGTCTGCGCTGGTAAATCAGTACATCATTACTGGAGGTTATGTAATATGTTGTTTGTGTTTTATTGCTCAACATGGCTTGCTTATAACCCATTTCCCCTATATTTCAATTAACCAAACTGCTAAAGTCTCAGCATAGGTATTGTGAAATAAATGATGTTAAAAACAACAACTAAGAAGTCTCTGCCCATCTATTGACAAAAAGGCTGGTGTCGAGCGGTGACGCCAATCAGTGTCTCTGCTCAAACAGCAGGCAGATGTCCCATTAATAGATTGGACTTACATCATTTCCTGCCTAACCAACACAAATAATTGATGTCTGTGCCCATTACCTTGGCACCAGCTGCATTTTATCCGTGTGTGTGAGTTATGAACGGCATGTAGATCAGATTTCACATGATTTTGGGGGTTTATCAGATCAGACTCTTTAGGATGAATGTCTTGCATTTGAACAAATGGAGTCATTTAATATTTTGTCCTAATAGAGTTATTGGAACATGTTTGGCACTAGGGTTAACACCTACACTTAACTCATTGGCATGACTTTGTGCTAGTGTGATCATGTACTCACTTCAAAGTATTGGGAGTGACTCCCAAATTTATGGTTGACATGGGAATAACCATAGCAATATTTTGCCATCATATGCCTGCAAAGAAAAAACATGAATACCAGCAGTCTAACTTTTTTAGTTTTAGGTTTTATGACCAAAGCAAAGAAATGTTTTGAACTGTCCAGCAATTGGTAATAAACTCCCGCTGAGCAGAGTTCTGTGATTTATGCATGTTAAGCTGCTGCTTTTACTCCTATGATTAACCAAATAGTGAATTGACGGAATTTAGAAGCTACATGAATATGGCCTGTATGCAGCATTGCAACTCTTTTGGCCTTATTACATCAGGATGTCATTTGTATTCAGCTGATTGAGTATTTGTCACTTAATATACAATATATTGTGTTATATAAGCCACAACAGGATTATTAGTCAAGAATATAAATGGAAAAATGGCAATCAAAATGGCTTAATCAAGGTGTCTTGTTGGTTGGACTAATTTAGCTTCTTATCAAAACCGCAGATTAATTTTTTTCTCCGAACCTCATTTTCTATCTATTTCAATATCTTACCAATCAAGTTTAGATTGCCAAAGCCATAATAAAATCAACTATTTAAATTAAAAAGGTCTCCAAGGCCTGTGGTTTAAATTGTGAAATCTAATGAAGTGATTTGAATCTGTGGCATAAGGCAGGGTATCTAGAAATTAAATAAATAAAACATATATATAATAAGCTGCTGTGTGATTTTATTAATTTTTATCATCAGAAATATCATTTATTTAAGAATGATGAGCAAAATACATAACTATTGTCATCCTGCGTAATATGACATTTTGAAAGATGATCCACTCACCAACTGTTAATTGTGTTTGTAAAAGCGCTGTCTATAATGTTATCAGTAGCTCCAGTTAAGAATAGTAAAGCCTTGAAGTGGTACATGGCTTTATGTTGTACTAACAAGCCTAGCTGTATTCATACATGACCCCTAATTTAACTAACATTCCCTGACATTCATTCATGTTCACTGGCAAAGCAGTGTTTTTTTAAGTTTTAAATTATTTGTGCCCTTTGCCTATTTTTGCCCAGTAAGCCTCACCTCTTTATGCTAGCTATACATTTAACTGGTTTATGCATTGAAATACAGTTAAATGTTAAAGTCCCTGTAAAGGCAATTCTGAGATTTGTTTCTAAACACATTAGAAATGTTAGAAATGTATTGTTGAAACACATTACAAAGACTGTGAACTATGTAGTACTGAATTCAGAAGTTAGACCGTTAAGAAGTTTTTCACCATTGCTGTGTTCCGGATTTTTTGGGCGGGGTTAAAACGGTGGCTCGATGACGCACTGGAGCCGCTTGGCATGTGGCCCCTCCCCCATAACTAGAGTACATTCGCAATTTCGCATCAGTTCACCCGCTAGATTGAGTTACTGTCAGTACCGTTAGTTACTATAGCCTACAACTTACAAAACAAAAAGACGATCTCAAGAAGAGGTGGATTCATTTTGTGAACAGCTACCTTGATGGAGTGCTGACGATTACCACCAACACCTGCCTCTGCAGTGTCTTTACACCGGATAGTTTTACAAACTTTCATTGGCAACAACTGGGATTCACTGATAATCCGCTGCAGAACATGGCCGAACAGACTATCTCCCGCCCCGACCTTCATCCTCCCGTCCCGCCGAAATCTGGTGCCGTCTTGACTTGTGAGCTGTACTTGAGTGTTGTTGTTGTCTTATGTGTTTACGGCCACTTTCCCGCGAGTGGGTGTGGTTTCGGCGTCGATCAACGGACACGCCCCCAGCGTTTTTTTTCAAGATTTCGATAAGATATTTTATGTACTTAGCGGATTTTTTTATGATTCAAATTTGGCTAGTTGGTTATTAACACATTTATCTGTGGTGTGAGAAACTCAGAACACATGTTTAATTTAGCCTTTACAGGGACTTTAAGTTGTTTCTTAGTCCTCGCACTTTGTAACAAATCCTTCCATCGCGGGTAAAAGTGTCCATAAATAAATATATATGTCCATAAATAGTAATTTAAGTACGTTCTTCAAATTCTTTCAACTTAAAATAACTCACAATTTCATACATAACCCTTTTAATTCTTTCATTGGGTGTCTTTGCTGACCTCTTGTGGAAAAAAGAACATATTTCATGACTCGAGCTGTTCTGCTGGGTCCTAAAGTCAGTTACTCTTCAGTATGCATTCAGATACACATGTAGACATTATACAATTTTGTAGTTACATTTTTTTGTTTGAATTTTGAGTATTTTAAGGTTTTTCTATGTGTACTGAAGCATTCCATTAATTCCTATGGGTGTCAAATTGACCCGTGATTTGGGACACCAAACTCCTCGAATCCAGTCAATTTCAATGTCTTGGACCCCTCAGATAAACTCTCGATTTTATTTTGATTTGGGTCAAAATGACCTGAGGAAAGGATATGGGTTAAACTGTCACCTATGATGTGGTTTCAACATATTTCAAAAGCAAGTTTTCAGTTACTTGATGACATTGTAGAAATACCCTGTTCACGTGCATGTTTGTCACCCATGATTAATTTATTCTTCAATCAAATGTCCAAAAGGGGTTACTAAGGAAACTGAGTAATATTCAGATGTTCATTTAGCAGCCAGGTTACAACTTCGATGTAGAATCAAATGGCTTATATGACTGAGGTCTTTATGACCTGTGAACATTTACTCACTTCTTTAAAAATGAAGGCAGGAGTGTTTCTTTTGAGTATCAATTTCTCATAAATTGCTTATAGTTGCAGAAAGAAAGTTGCAGAACAGAAAAGAGTGTTAATATTTGAAAATGACACCCAAAAGAAACACTCTTCCCTTCATTGCGCCGCCCCCAAAATAATGAACACGCTAACGACTAACAGCTGGCGCATCAGACAGCTTGCGCAATTATGGATGGGTCAGCTGTGATTCAGCAACAACATATCTTGTTTCTGTGAAACATAGGAAAAAACAATGTTAAGGCCCTGATATACTTCAAGTGAAATCAAAGAACTAACTGATGTGGTGTAATTTAAAAAAAAAAATCAGGCCGAAACAAAGCTTGTTTTGTGTTCGATTTGGGAGTCGAAACAGCTTGCCAAAGCATACTTTCTGGAGAAAATCGCTCTGGGTGGTAAAATCCTTCAAACCACCATTGGTTTATGGCGATTTCGTAATAGGTAGGTGTTTGCTGAATGCTTTCTTTGACAGAAATCTTCTATATTTACATTGTTCATTTCTTCTATTCAGTCCATCGTGGTCAGACGCGAGTAAAAACATGGAACACACTAGAGAGTTATAATTCTAATTGGAAAAGACACAGATGCTGTTTTTATCATGTTTAATAATGTAAAGCTGCTTACTTTTAAAGGTGCAGTGTGATTTTAGCGGCATCTAGTGGCGAGGTTGTGAATTGCACCCCCCTCCCTTTTGGAGCTCATAGAGAAGCTACGGGCCGACACAGGACAAAAACGTTGTCGTTGGAGAGAGCAGAGAGTAGCTAATGTGCTGTAGAGAAGTTTGTCCACTTAGGGCTACTGTAGAAATATGATGGCGCAAAATGGCGATTTCACTGTAAGGGGTGTATGGAGATAGAAATGGCTCATTATGTAAGGTCTTTACACTACACTGAAAAAATTATGTATATTATATTTAATTTTTGTCAATAGATCCTCTTAAATACTACACACTGAACCTTTAAACAATCCGTTGAGTAAAGTGCTATATAAATAAACGTGACGTGACTACTGGATTGCCGAATTGCAGAGCTTGTGCACTAGGATCAGATGCTTTCTTAGCTGCTGCTTTCGCACAGCTGTCATTTTAGTTGTTAATTTTGTTATTGAGAGGAAAGCACACAGCGGACATTACCATATTCTTCTAAATGCCACTCTCAGCAGTGTGGGTGATGTCGGGATGTATACTGCTGGTCACGTATTTCTTCTTTTTACCCCAAGTGAAAAACTTTGCTGTGAGTACATCAGGGCCTTTTAATTTCGGTATATAATTTTAGGGTATAATTTTTTTTTTTATATAATTTTTTTGGGTATAATTTTATAATATAATATTCAACAATTTTCGGCAGCCAAAATTTGGGTTCATCCCTACTTTTTACAATTCTATTCCTCTATTCCTCTGACCTTTTCCTCTTTGGTAATATCTCAGCCATCTATTTACACAGCAAGGATTATGTACAAAAACATTATTTTTTGCAGCACACACAAAAACAAAAACAAACAGCTAGCAAACACTCACAAAATTGTTTGTTTGGGTGTTACATTTCCAACAGCGTTTCAACCGCTTACTGCACCTTTAAGGGTGAAAAGTTTTACTCTCTGCATGTCAGAGAGATGTAATCTGCCTCACACTGTTTGGAAACCACCGGCTGTGTCAGCAGTCCTGAAATTCTACCGTAGACTCATTTTACTGTTGCATGCATCCATATAGCAAGCTTTTTTGGACGTTGCAGCTTTAGTAAACTTACATTTTAGCTTAGAAATTTTCTCAAAATTGCTCACTCTGTGATCCACAACATGCATGCTTTTTGAATTTAATCAAATCTTTGTCAGATTTCAAAATTAATATCCATTTTCATACTTTGCATTATAATGTTGTGATGCCTTAATTAATTGTTAGCATATGATTAATATAATTACTTTGGACAAAATATTATAGAATTTTAAATATCCATCAATTTAAATGAAAATAATTCTCAACTGATTTGGCCAGAATTTTAATATCAGTTTAATAAGGTTATTATATTGAATTGTCTCATCTCAAGAAGCACAAGCCAAATCACAACAACCAGAGAAGATTCTTGAATATTCTATTGATTTCCTGAGCAAGTGACATACCCCAAGTAAAAACACTTCTGATTCATCATCCGAGTTTACACAAACTAGCTTAGTAAAAGACAAAGATCTTCTTAATGGCTTCATGTTCCATTTAATCATCTAATTTGTCTCTTTTCTCTCTTTGTCTTTCTTTACAGGAGCGAAATAGAAATAAACAGTAGGTTTACAGAGATCTCCTTGGTAGAACATCAACACTAATGATGTAGAACCTTAAATATTGTGTAACCTCAGAGGAAGAATGATGTACGAACACCTAAACAAGACAGTGGACTTTTCTGAGTCAACTTCTGACGGAGCTGCCCTTAACGCTCAAGTCTCGCACGAAACGGAAAGAAAATCACTCACGTAAACTGTATCTTAAAGCACTTTCTTCTAAAAGCTTCTACCAGTACCCTTAACTATCATTGGACATCTGTTTGGTATTAACTGACTAACCAGTGTAGCTGGTCCTGAGGATTTCAAATGTATTTGTAGGCTCATTGTTTAGTGTTTTTTTTTTGTTTTGTTTTTGTTAATCATTCAAATTTTAGCGCTCTATACATTTGAGCACACTCAGAGGAGACGATAATTATGTATCCAAGGAAAGAAAAGTCTTTACTTGAATTTCCGTGAAGCTGTAAGAAACGTAATTGAGGCGCAGAAGCTTGCGTCCCACATGACTGAAACCCAAGTCAGAATAATCACGTCCGATATTGTAGACTCATTCCACAGTAGCCCTTTCACCTTAGTGTATCCGCATCTATTTCTGTGTACCAAAAGATCATTTTGCAACTTGGTGCAGAACGACACCAGCCAGTGCACATTTTTTGTTGTATTTTTGTTTATTTTTCTTGCAATCTTGTAATTCAAAAGTGCATTTGTCTTAGGAGAAACCTGCTCAAAAATGCCATAAGTTCCTCTGAAGTCCATCATCCTCAGACGTAACCAGGCCTGGTGTTCAGGAGAGCCTCTTTAATGCTTTTTTGGACTGATCAGGATTCTGATCTGCTGCTAATCAGGATTTAGTCCGAATTGCCGAAGTTCAGCGAGAATGTGACAGTTTTCTCCTATAGGTGACTCGCTAGCTAAAATAAACAATATACATGTTTAGCGATGCCACGCTTTGAGTTTTTCATTTCAGAATGTGCCGTTTACTCCTTTTAATTTACGGGCGCAAGATATTGTTCAAATTCGTATTGCATGAGAACTTTTGGTTTTGCTGTTTGCAAGTATATACTGAGCATTATTCAGAGGCCATGCAAATGAAACAATATATTTAGGTCTTGAGTATATTGATTGATTGAATGATAAAGAAATATTGTTGCTATGGCCTGATGTTACAGTCCGAATGTTTCCCCACTGGGGTCCAGAAGTGCAGGCTGCCGGCGTCTTGAGATCACTCCCACCGTAAGACACGATCTTCTCAAAACATCTGTGAGTAATGCAAAGTAATTACAGTCTCTGCTATTTCCTGTTTGTTCACTGGAAGCTGCCTTCTCCACAGGCCACTTTAGGCTGATCTTGCTTCAGGGTGATGTGGGTAAGAAGAACTGGACCCTGCGATGGGACAGGCATCACATCTGGGTTCACGTTCTACAGTTGCGGGACGATGACACTGCTGCAAAAAGAGACGCCTTCCGCCCCCTTCCTCTGTGTGCTTTGGTTTATGGCCATGTTTGTATAGGTTACTGTAAATCAATGCTTCTTAATGATGCTGATGCTAACAGGTATGATGTGATTGATTAATCTGATTTGAAAAATAAATATAGATTTATGGAAACATTCTGAAAATTGTCTTGACTGCAGCAGGTTTGTTTTTATGTATCGCATGGCAGCATATCAGATAAAACTAAACCCGAGTTATAACTCATTTCAATTGAGGGAACTGATTGCCTCCATTCATTTAGGTTAAGAAACCAACAGTAATAAGTATTGGGAATTTATTTCACTTGAGTTCACTAAGTTTATTTCCTAATATGATACTAAACTCCACTCAAACACATAAAAAACATAAACCTCAACATAAGCTCTATACTTGCTAGCTAGCTGTCTAGCATGCTAGTTAGCGCACGTGCTACATCAAAACAAGCTATCACCTCGTCAGAAAGAGCAATTACTAGTCCACTTCTAAACAAAGTAATATGTATTTTACATACTCAACCACACAGGCTCTACTCTTAAGCACAATGGTAATAACGCAGGCATAACACAAACCCTTTTAAATCCAAACATAATATTAAACACTAACCGATCTCTACCAACATTCATATACTGCAAAACACACAAAATATACAATTTCAGCATACTCTCTTTACGGAGTATGAAGCAAAGCATGCTGGGAACTATACGAAATGATTCAGTCTGCGCTTTTTTCCCTATTAAGTGCAGAGAACTTTCAGTAATATTCAAGTGAAATACATGTGACTTGATTGCAACTTTTCGTGCAATCATTTTAATTCACACAAGTCTGAATGCAACATTTTCACATGGATTCGTTTGAGATGACATTTAAACATTTGCAACGGGTTGATTATGCCTATATTTTACCCGGAGTTGTAGTGTTTAATGGACCATCCATTAGGTGGCGCTATTGCTCAATACATTCTAGTGGCTGAGGCGCTATTGTGCTATAAAATACTAGTAGCCAAGTAGGCCTATTTTCCTAATCAATATGAAATATATATTGAGATGAGCAGATATAACATGTCTACGCCAGTGTCAGGAATTAAAACCCTGAACCCCACCTCCGATTTTTTTTAAATAATTATATATATATATTATATATATATATATATATATATATATATATATATATATATATATATATATATATTATATATATATATATATATATACATAGGCCTACAGGTCCTTCTAAAAAATTATCATATTGTGATAAAAGTTCTTTTTTTATTTATTATTTTCCATAATGTAATGATAAAAATTAAACTTTCATATATTTTAGATTCATTGCACACCAACTGAAATATTTCAGGTCTTTTATTGTTTTAATACTAATGATTTTGGCATACAGCTCATGAAAACCCAAAATTCCTATCTCAAAAAATTAGCATATCATGAAAAGGTTCTCTAAACGAGCTATTAACATAATCATCTTAATCAACTCATTAACTCTAAACACCTGAAAAAGATTCCTGAAGCTTTTAAAACTCCCAGCCTGGTTCATTACTCAAAACCGCAATCATGGGTAAGACTGCCGACCTGACTGCTGTCCAGAAGGCCATCATTGACACCCTCAAGCGAGAGGGTAAGACACAGAAAGACATTTCTGAACGAATAGGCTGTTCCCAGAGTGCTGTATCAAGGCACCTCAGTGGGAAGTCTGTGGGAAGGAAAAAGTGTGGCAAAAAACGCTGCACAACGAGAAGAGGTGACCGGACCCTGAGGAAGATTGTGGAGTAGGACTGATTCCAGACCTTGGGGACCTGCGGAAGCAGTGGACTGAGTCTGGAGTAGAAACATCCAGAGCCACCGACACAGGCGTGTGCAGGAACTGGGCTACAGGTGCCGCATTCCCCAGGTCAAGCCACTTTTGAACCAGAAACAGCGGCAGAAGCGCCTGACCTGGGCTACAGAGAAGCAGCACTGGACTGTCGCTCAAATTTTGCATGTCATTCGGAAATCAAGGTGCCAGAGTCTGGAGGAAGACTGGGGAGAAGGAAATGCCAAAATGCCTGAAGTCCAGTGTCAAGTACCCACAGTCAGTGATGGTCTGGGGTGCCATGTCAGCTGCTGGTGTTGGTCCACTGTGTTTTATCAAGGGCAGGGTCAATGCAGCTAGCTATCAGGAGATTTTGGAGCACTTCATGCTTTTATCTGCTGAAAAGCTTTATGGAGATGAAGATTCCCGACCAAGTATTGAGTGCATAACTGAACATAATTATTTGAAGGTTGACTTGTTTTGTATTAAAAATACTTTTCTTTTATTGGTCGGATGAAATATGCACATTTTTTGAGATAGGAATTTTGGGTTTTCATGAGCTGTATGCCAAAATCATCAGTATTAAAACAATAAAAGACCTGAAATATTTCTAATTTTTTATCATCACATTATGGAAAATAATGAACTTTTATCACAATATGCTAATTTTTTGAGAAGGACCTGTATATATATAGGCCTACATATATACACACAGTATATATATATATATATATATATATATATATATATATATATATATATATATATATATATATATATATATATATATATATATATATATATATATATATATATATATATACACTCACCTAAAGGATTATTAGGAACACTAATACTGTGTTTGATCCCCTTTCGCCTTCAGAACTGCCTTAATTCTACGTGGCATTGATTCAACAAGGTGCTGAAAGCATTCTTTAGAAATGTTGGCCCATATTGATAGGATAGCATCTTGCAGTTGATGGAGATTTGTGGGATGCACATCCAGGGCACGTCTGCTCCACCACATCCCAAAGATGCTCTATTGGGTTGAGATCTGGTGACTGTGGGGGCTATTTTAGTACAGTGAAGTCATTGTCATGTTCAAGAAACCAATTTGAAATGATTCAAGCTTTGTGACATGGTGCATTATCCTGAAGTAGCCATCAGAGGATGGTTACATGGTGGTCAAAAAGGGATGGACATGGTCAGAAACAATGCTCAGGTAGGCCGTGGCATTTAAACGATGCCCAATTGGCACTAAGGGGCCTAAAGTGTGAAAACATCCCCCACACCATTACACCACCAACACCAGCCTGCACAGTGGTAACACAAGCATGATGGATCCATGTTCTCATTTTGTTTACCCCAAATTCTGACTCTACCATCTGAATGTCTCAACAGAAATCGAGACTCATCAGACCAGGCAACATTTTTCCAGTCTTCAACTGTCCAATTTTGGTGAGCTTGTGTAAATTGTAGCCTCTTTTTCCTATTTGTAATGGAGATGAGTGGTACCCGGTGGGGTCTTCTGCTGTTGTAGCCCATCCGCCTCAAGGTTGTGCATGTTGTGGCTTCACAAATGCTTTGCTGCATACCTCGGTTGTAACGAGTGGTTATTTCAGTCAAAGTTGCTCTTCTATCAGCTTGAATCAGTCGGCCCATTCTCCTCTGACCTCTAGCATCAACAAGGCATTTTCACCCCACAGGACTGCCGTATACTGGATGTTTTCCTTTTCACACCATTCTTTGTAAACCCTAGAAATGGTTGTGCGTGAAAATCCCAGTAACTGAGCAGATTGTGAAATACTCAGACCGGCCCGTCTGGCACCAACAACTATGCCACGCTCAAAATAGATTAAATCAACTTTCTTTCCCATTCTGACATTCAGTTTGGAGTTCAGGAGATTAGACCAGGACCACACCCCTAAATGCATTGAAGCAACTGCCATGTGATTGGTTGATAAGATATTTGCATTAATGAGAAATTGAACAGGTGTTCCTAATAATCCTTTAGGTGAATATATATATATTGTGGAATATACAGCTCTTTAATTTTTTGGATAACAAAATGAATGATGGCTATTTCATTCATCAATTAACACCTCCCAGTTTGAACATGTTATTTAGATACTATTTATTTAACAACATGTGCTTTTAAAGCCACACATGATCCACTAGATTAACTTATTACAAGAATTTGCGAGGGTGAATAACATATCTCCTCTTGGTTCTTCTTTTCTCCATGCAGTGAAAAGAAAATTACATTAAAAAGGATTCTGTTCCACTACCTGTAAAAGAGTCTAGACAAGACAAGAGATGTTCTTGCTGATTCGGGAAGGGAGAGAGTGTGTGGCTACATGAACACGGTGACAAGGCCTTATGTCATTTAGGTGAAACGACAGAGCTTGTCTCTCGCCCAGAGCCCCTTCATCTTTAATCAGGCAATTACAACATGAACATAGCACTTGTTGTCCAATCTGCACCTTGGGTAAAGTCAATTAATGGTGGCTTGCCAAGAGAATCCCTTTGCGTGACATGGGAAATTTTTCTTTGTGTGGGGCTGCAGTATAAAAAGTAGTAATTACTAAGATGGAGGCTTTGAATTAAGACCTTACCATGTTCTCCGCATATGTAGCAGTACACCCATCTGGCTTGAACTGCTAAACACTTTCTTTTACTTTTTTTTTTTTTTTTTAGGTGAGTTTGTACAACACAGTGCTATTAATAACCTTTGCTTCTCTCCCTCTAATTGCCAGTTTGGCTCACAGGCATGAAAAGAACAAAGACTGAATATGCAAATGAAGGTTTTTATTTCAGCCTTTTGTGCTGGCTTGGGTTTTCCAGGCCCTTGTTTTTGAGAAGTCGGATCAGATCACAGCAGGCCTCTAGAACTAAACATACATCTCAGATTAATCACAGCAAATCAATAGACCTGCAGAACTGTGCTATGTACGTATAAAGTACTTGTTTTTAAAACATGTACATGCATCTCTAGAACATTTTGTATCATAATACGGGCATTTTCATGAGTGCATCTTCTTGAGCTTTGCAAAATTGCCAGTGAACTTTCAAAGAGTGCCGTATGTGTGACAGTGAAACAATGAGTGGTACTGCAACATACTTCACTACAGCACTGTTTTACATATTTATGAAGTGTTTAATTGTCTCATGCATCCTAAAGGGTAAAGCTGCAGTCAAGACTTTAGTATTTTATCATGATGGACAAACTGAGTGCGTGATTTTATCAGAAGAAGCTGATTCATTCTGATACAGTTTGAATGGTGTTCTGTTATTCTACAGATGTTCCTTTCGAAGGCTCGGCATAGCCAATTAGGAAGAGATGAGAGCCACAGCCAAAGGCCTTTGATTCTGCTGTCTTTGAAGCAACTGTCGTATCTAACTGCAGAGAAATGGCTGAGAGCAAGGTTACGCTGGAGCTTTATAAGGATGGGTGCCTGTTGAAAAATTATTTTACTTATCCCCCTGATATGGCTTTGTAATAAATGCTTAATAATAATAAAGTAATAAATATTTCTTATTATCAGTTTAAAAAAATCTGTCTCAGTTTTGCTTAGAATATTTTTGTGGACACATTTTTTTCAGGATTCTTTGATGAACAGAAATATTTTTTAAAAATGTATTATTTTGTGACATTATAAATATTTAAATGTTAATTTTGATCAATGTAATACATCATTGCTGAATAAAAGTATTAATTTGGGTAACACTTTTACGGTGTCCTGCCATAACATTAAATAATGCATAATTACAAGCAACTAAACCAAACCCTAACCCAAATTATGTTGCTTATTAATATTATAAATGTATAATTACACTGGCACCTTGAAATAAAGTAACCAAAAATTATACTGACCCCAAACTTACACTGACCCCAGTTATTGTAATAACTAAAATAATATTTATATAGGAACAGGACTGTAAAATAAAATGCTACCAAAAAGCCAACTCAGAAGGCAAGGCTTCCTGAAATTTAGAAAGAAATATAATCTTCCTCACGAAACAGACACTTGGAGGGTCTTGAACCTTCTTTCCTCTGACTTCCCCTCTAAGACCTAATGGAGATTAAAGGCCATTAAAGGCTCTTTGCTGCATGTGCAGTTTCTATTGATCCCATCGACTCAGCTTGTTTTAGCCAATGATCCGATTACAACTGTTGTCACCCCTCCTCTGGCCCTCTTCCTTCTGTCCCCTGCTAAAGTTCTCTGTTGTGCCATAGAACCATATGCTGACATGTGCATTTCCTAAAGCTCCATACCTGGACTGAGGCAAGCCAAGTAGGCCGGACTGCATCTCTGCCAAACTAGATTACGACAGGTCTGGGTTACAAAACAGACAGCCTTAATTGCTGAGGATGTGAGAATGGCCCAGACAAAGTGAAGTTCGACAGGACTGCTGGATCGAAAGATGCCCGAGGGGCATTGCTTTTAAATCGTTGCAGTTATTAATATTGACATAACTTCTTATTAATCTGTTTGGGTTTTAATTTACCTAGTGTCCCACGGGTATCAGAGTTCTCTCTGATTCTCTGTCTCTTACTCAATCCGAATAATGACAATAAATCCATTATAGCCAAAAATACATATGCACGGTTTCAAGACCAGAACAGGTATATTCTCACAGTAATAACTTACTGTATATGCAATACAATAAATCATTCTTATAACAAGCATGTTATAGTGTTGAGCAAACCTTCAGATACAAAAAGTCACAATATAAAGAATATTTTACACTAATTAAAGGGACAATATCTTTTATAACTACAAAATAACTACCCAATTATATAATTTATAATTTGATCAGAACTGTATTTTACTCATTTAAAAACAATAGGGTTTTGAATGAATGACAGTGACACAACAAAAATTCCCTAATATAGCCTACATATTTGAGTCAAAAACAAGTACTCAAATTGAGTCTCAAATTGGTGAATCATTTTTGTGAATCTGTTCAATTAAATTGCTTGTAAAAAATAAAAAATAAATTCACTATAGAATGATTTGTTTACATTCATAACTAAATTTGAGAGAGAACACATTCAGGATGAACCGATTCACTGGAATGAATCAGACATTATTAACTAAATATGGGAGAGAACACCATTCAGGATGAACCGATTCACTGGAATGAATCAGACATTCATAACTAAATATGAGAGAGAACACATTCAGGATGAACCGATTCACTGGAATGAATCAGACATTCATAACTAAATATGAGAGAGAACACATTCAGGATGAACCGATTCACTGGAATGAATCAGACATTCTTAACTAAATATGAGAGAGAACACATTCAGGATGAACCAATTCACTGGAATGAATCAGACATTCTTAACTAGATATGAGAGAGAACATCATTCAAGATGAACCGATTCACTGGAATGAATCAGACATTTTTAGCTAGATATGAAAGAGAGGGCCGTTTAGGATGAAGCGATTTCACTGGAACTAATTCTTAACTAAAAATGAGAGCGAGCACCATTCAGGACAAACCGATTCACTGGAACGAACAACATTCAGGATAAACTGATTCACTGGAATGAATCGGACATTCTTAACTAAATGAGAGAGAGGACTGTTAATGAATCAGACATTCTAAGACATATATGAAAGAGAAGACCGTTCAGCTTGTACCGATTCTCTAAATCAGATATTCAAAACTCTATATAAGAAAGAAGACTGTTTAGAATAAAGTGTAGCAAAAATAGAATGGCATAAGTTACATGCTAAAGTGTGAGTGTACCTATGAGCAATGTTTGTCTTAGCAGCCAATTACCACTAAAATACTGCACTGCACATGTTCTTAATCATAATAGTTAACGTAACCTAACGTGTTTCCTATCCAGTCATCAGGGGTAGAATTACAGACTTCTCTCTGTCTGGACCTGAAGGTAGGATCTCGTTCTAGCAGTCTCTACAGTGCTCATATAAGCCTTTCTGAGGAAAAGCGTGACAGAACTGGGTCTTATTCCACAGAGTGAATGGTGCTGGTGATTACCGCACTCTGTCTCTTCAATCCTTTTGATTTTTATTCTCTAATCTGTCACATAACACATGATTGACAGATCCAGGACAAACAAACAATGTGCCAAATAAACCCAAAAGATTGAGAAAAAAAACATCATAAAGTTCTCAGAACTTAAGTTCAGCAGAATTTCTTTTAAGTTCCACGATCCTCAGCAATGGCAGGAAAGAGAATTTACCACAGAGGGTCACTTCCACTATAGGATTTCATTTATGCTTAGAAAATTAGTGAAGTTTAAAAATATGATATGATTGGGAATCGCAAACTATTTAGCGCTTCCGACTCAGATTCCTCTCAACTATTTCAGAGACATTAAAAATAATGATACATCTCATAATGTGCATCTTTAACATTGTCATATGAACAACCTCAGTAACTCACAGTTAGTTAATAATTCAGCAATCATGTCATATGTTTTCTATCAGCTGTTTATAACCAAGAACTAGGGTGCCAGATTTGCAATTATTTCCAATGAGGTATGTCCAAGTAAATGGCTTTGCGAACAAGAAAAAATGAAGGGCGGGACTTGATTTTGTCCATCGGGAACTGATTGGAACGTTGGATGGTTGTGGCAAAGACTTTTGCTGTGCTCAAAATCACCTCCTTTACTCATGAACTATTCCCTATATTACTCCACTAATATAGTCCACTTGAAGGAGAATGAAAGCGATTGAGTTAATTCGGACACTGGGTGCGCCGAAAGGGCTGAGGTTTGTTCTTGCTCTTTAGCAATCATTTGAAACTTAGCAAACTGGCAGCTCCAGTATTAATGAAAAAATATATCTTGAAGTCCATGAAAACTAGCATGTATTAACTGCAATTTGACAATCTAATAATCAACAATTTTTTATACCTAAATGATATTACGCTGTAGCCTATAGTAGACACATTGGATCAGTGGTTTGGAAAAGCTGTGGGCACCATCTTCAGGTCAGATGCGGGACTCTCATAGTGCATTATGGGTACTCTCTAGCCGTTGAGTGTACATCAGTTGTAAACTCGTTATTGGAGTGCATTATGGGATTGAATGAGTGCCTTCAATAACGCGGACACAGCTTTTATACAGAAAGATGGTGTACTAATGGGAGAGAGTGCAGCGCGCGATATGTCCTGCCTTCTAAAGAAAAGAGCCAATCACTGTTTGGTAAACTGAGGCTGCCATTAGAAGCTCCGGTTCCTATAGAAACAGTCAGTGTTCTGAGAAGCGTGCTTAGGACTGCGCATTAGCTTGGTTCAGCCTGAAAAATGCAGTTTTTTGTCACGATTCAAGCATTTAGAAACCAAATTTATGATACAGTTGTTGTCAGATTCCATTGGTGATTTCATATATAAAATTTGATCGTAAGCTTGGCGAACAGTTTTGGAGAATTTGATGTTTGGCCATTTAAAGAGATAGGAGCTGCACTTGCATGCCCGAAAGGCGTTTTAAAGAAGGCAGCAGAGTGAAATGACTTTGGTTGTGGTTTGCTATTGCTGTGATGTCATGTGAGTAACAGGTTGATCCCGCCTTCACGCCAGTAAATGTCATCAGAGAAGAAATGTTACTGCAAGAGCAAGAGGAATTTATTTTTATTAAAAGATGTGCAGATAAATAATTTATAATAAATACTGCAATATTCCATGAAAAATAAGAATGGTCAATTTTTGGTTCATGCTGACTTTAAGTAATTTAAGCAGGCCTATATTTACTAAAATATTCAGTCACTTGGGACAGTGTATGTAGGCCTGCAAATTAGTTTAATCGCTACAATTGATCTCTAACTAAGGTTGTATCTTGCACAAATGAATGTTATCTGTCATATGTATGGATAAAGAGCTAATCAGTATGTGAATGTGTTCGGTGGGCAGATGGTCACAAAGACAAAGAAAGTCATAACAGGTGAAGGAAAGAGGCAGTTCCGTCCTGAATACTAACACGAGTGTAGCAGTCACAGCCTGAAGCGTTATATAACCATCTTTTCCAATTTGCGGAGCATGTGCTAATCTCAGGAGTTCTTTAGCACTGGATTTCACTTTCTCTAGTCAAAAACAAGCTAGTACACAGAGGGGTGTGGTTGTTCCTTGTGTTTTATTTTGTATCGGATGAACTCTGTGGCACGGAGGCACTCAGCACTGCAATTACATCACAGAGGAGGGCACCCAGCACAGCACTCATAAATATTCATGCCAGATCTGGAGGTAGAATGGACACCTTTGATTCGCCGGGATCTGAGCCTCCCGATGCATGACGGGCGGCAGCAGACACAGAGTGCATATAATGGCTTTCTGCTTCAGGACGGGACCCGTGTTTATCCTCCGATCGGGAGGGATCAAAGAGCTACACACACACACCGCTAGCAGGCAGAAAGTGATGCAAGTGATGATGGTGATGAGGAGGTGGAGGGTTGTATGAAAAGAGAGAGAGAGAGAGAGAGAGAGTGTGTGTGTGTGTGTGTGTGTGTGGGTCGGTGGGGTGGTGGGGGGGTTACTGGTAGGTAATGAGCAAAGTAAATGCAAGATGTGTAACTTGAGTATGTATTTAATGATGATGCTGCATGGTTTTATGAGCATGCCTGCTGCTAAATTAAACTAAATTAAATTATTGGTTACTCTCTTAAAAATAAAGGTTCAAAAGGGAGGTTTGCAACAATGAAACAGAAGGACCATTTTGGGCTCCCCAAAGAACCATTCAGTGAACAGTTCTTAAACATTATTATACTTTTTTTTTTTTAGCTTAAAGGCACAATATGTACGATTTTTGGATTAAAATATCCAAAAAAACACACTAGAACAGTGTTATATATTTTGTTCACTTGTGTACTTACATTACCCCAAATGTTTCCAAGAATGTTCAAATCCAGAGAAATAAGCAATTTTAACCCAGACACGGACAATATTAACCCAGACACGTCACCTATCAATGACATCATACCCGTGTTACTCTCGATTTTCCGGTTTATTTTATAGAAACCATGGAAACACCAAAGATCCTTTAATATATTATGTGTTTTATTAGACAGGTGAGCAACTGTTTGGACAGAAAACTAATCAGTTATGTTTTCAATGTTGTATTCGTTTTCTCGAATTACCATGTTTTACCATGCCTATACTGATCTAGCTTACTGCAGTGTGCAACACGTGTCTCATAGTAGCCGGCGAGCGAACGCACAGAGCAGCATTATAACATAATTTTTCAACACACTCAAATGTATCTAATATGGTAAAACAGCGCTGCGTTACCCCACATACACATGAGTGGAAACAGTCATCTGTGGCATAATAAAAGCTCCACTGCTCTCGAGCCGCGGATCACGCTTGTCTCTTATTAGCAATCGCTCCAGCGGCCTCGTTCCGCTCCAACGGCTTGCAATCCCACCCTGCTACATTCTACAGTAACGTTAATAAATCTTTAATACATTAGCTAATCCATTAATATGATTTCTGATGAAGTCCAGTCGGATTATTTTCCATCAGATGTAGAGGTGAAGACAACAACTCCCATGATTCCGCGAAAGCGTGATCAAGCTACACTTTTGTTTTGAATAAGCGACCTCTAGGAGCGAAAATTACATATTGTGCCTTTAATTTAAAGAACATTTTAATAATCAAAAAAAAAAAAACTTTTGAGCAATGAAAAGGGTACTACATGGAACCAATTCTCAATAAAGAACCCTTATTTTTGAGACTGTATCACCAATAAAGGCCTTTTTAATTCACTAGCTTTGGGGGAATCATTCTCAACTTGGAAAATGAATGTGTTTCTATTATCGTTCTCATTATTTTAACTTAAACACTGACAAATCAGAATTGGTCAATTTGCTTCCATGGTGCGCAGAATTTGCAATTCAAATGAATATTGACAGATAAGTAGCAGTTTATTCCTCCCTCTGCAGTTGTGGTGTAAATGCTGGATCTTGACCAACAGAGGTCCTCCTAGCTTTGAAGCCGGTTTCTGAGGATTGTTTCTTCTCTTGAATAAGCACTCAAGGCCAGCTGTGATGCACCGGCTCGATCACTAGAGATTTATCCTCGATTTCAAGGCAACACTATTGTCTGGTATAGCACTGCGACTGGTATATCCTCCTTACTAGAGAATTTAAAAATAAAAATCCGGTATTTTATTCCAGTAAAGCACATTCTAGTTCAGTAAATCAACTCAACTAAATTGAATGGAACCAGAGTGTCATTTTATCTAGGCATTGAAATCACAACACATTTCAGTGATCAAATTGCATAGTGTGTGTGAGCAGATGAAGGGACGCAGCAGCATCACATAGTGTGTGTGTTTCATTAGTGATTCGTCTTGTTCTAATTACTGTAAAATGAACAAGACTCCATCTGGCTCCAATAACACTTAATAGCAAATGTTTAATCTAATCAAAATATGCAGTGTGAGAGAGGGACATGTTTTAACAGACTGCTCGATTCATGTTTTCACACAAGACTTGATGTACTTCATGTCCACATCTGCTTTTTGGCTCATTAATAAGGGTAATTTTATTTTTCATGGAAGGACCCTTTGAGATAAAGCTTATAAAAAAATTGCAAAATTAAATAAAAATCTTTTGAGATAATAAGACTAGAACAGTATGAGGATGAAAGAAATTGGGGGAAAGAATCATATTATTATTAGTGCTGTCAATTGATTAAGAAACAAACAAAATAAATCACAACATTTTTTCTGTAATTAATCGCGATTAATCACACCTTAAAGTTTTTAATATAATTTTAGATTGTAATAATTCCACATTTAATCTCCAAATTAATGTAAAAACAACATAAAGACAGTATATTTTAAATATTTGGTCTAACAGGTAAATAAACAGAAATTGATAAAATTATTAAACACTTCACAGTCTTCACTGCATAAATTATAAATGAAATATAGATGAATCTTTATTAAAGCATCAACATTTTAGTCAAGAGCACTGAGGGATTTTCTCTTTGTCTTTTGTTCTTTAATTTATATTAAAGACATTCATCACAGCAGAGGGTTTATTAGGCTGCTGTCACTTTAAGAGCTGAAGCACATGATGTGATCAGGATCTAACACGCATCCGACGTCTTCACAACAACTCTTTGCGTTAATATAAAACTTTTTAACTGTAGTGCAGCCAAAGAATGAGAAAAAACGGACATTGCATTAATTGTGTTAAATATTTTTAACGAATTAAACTGAAAAAAAATCACATGCGTTAACGCACAAATTTTGGTATATATATTATATATACTTTACGACTTTGCTTCTCACATTTATCTCCTGAAAATGACCCCAGTAGTCTCACATGCTTCTATCTCAACAATATCTCACTCTGTGCTCACATTTGTCATGATGATCATTTGCAGTCAGAGATTTCAATATGAACTCGAACATTTCTCATCAAATTCTGTGCCGTGGCATTTTACTGTATCAGCAATTCTCTCATTTGTGTCTATTTTTATTAAATTTCAGGAGAAATATCTGAGACAAAGTTAATATTTCACTGAAGCATAACTGATAGCTTCATTAACTCTCCAAAGCTATAAAAGAGCAACCTCTGAGCAATAAACCTGTCCTCTAGGAATACATTCTTCACTAATGCCCAATATTTAATTCTCTTCTATTGCCCAAAGCCATTCAGAAGATTTTAGATCACCAATGTGGGAATACAACTATTAATATCCAAGGAGCTACCCTCATATTTACATACACACTCTCTCAGCTTGTTGTGGAAGTATTATACGCTTAGTCCTGATTTATAGTCACGGCAAGAGAGTAAGAGGGTGAGTGTTTACAGAAGCCGTATCGATCCAGCGACAGGAAGATTCTGCACGGCTGTGGTTTCACAGCTTCCTGTGTGCTGCCCACTGGAACATAGATCACGCTCTGTGGACTGAGATTCTGCCTGGTCCATTGATCCCAGCCTCATATTCAATTCATGTTAAGTATTAAAACCACCCTTCTTAAATTACCAACACAGTTCATGCTCTTTATAAAGAGAGCTTGATTCGGAAGGCAAAAGGCCTTGTTTTAAATAAAACTAAAAAGGACAAATATCACAAACATATGAGAGCTTTTCTGAATGGATAAAATAGTGATGTGTTTACATCTGTGTGATATTTTAGGAGAGTATATAAATTTGTGAGTTTATGCAGTACAATAATTCAACCCAATATGAAGATTCTATCATCATTTACTCACCCTCATGGCTTTTCAAATCTGTATGACTTTCTTCTGTGGAATATAAAATGATAAGATTCAATAATGAAAAAAAAACACCCTAAAAGCCTTCTGAAAGCAAAGCTTTGTGTAAAAGCCACTCAAATGTCTTTATTTACAAAAATGCTTGCTTGACATTCACCATTCACTTTCCTGGGAAAAGACGTGTGGATATGAAACATGATAACAGTATTTTTTATTTTTGAGTGTTCCTACGGACAAAAACATCCTATTTTATAACCAGTGATCATGTTTCACATGCTTAAATATTTAAAAATGAGCATAAAGGAAGTCAGAAAGTACTTCAACCAGTAATTGCAGCTGTTATCAGCTCATAGTCATTAACCATCAATCAAGAGAAATAAAATCATTGACCAAATCTCCTCTGGACCATATAATACACACATACATACATAAGCTCTTATACATGAACACACAAAAACACACACACTACCATTTACATATTGTCAGCAGCCATCTGCTGTAAATTATGGGCAATTAACTCAGGCTTTGTCTCTCCTCTCACTGTTTGGTTGACATGTATGGACGTTTTCAGAGAATATATGCGGGTGAGATAACAAGCGAGATGGAATGATGGAGAGACAGAGAGACATGGGAGAGAAAATGATGGAGAGACAACGGGGTCCAAAAAGGAGGCCACATTGAAAATCTGACATTCAATAAACAGAAAGTTTTAGGATTTCGAGAAGTTGTAAACAAAGAAATATTATGACATAAAATGAAATTAATAAGATACAGTCTGCTGTGTGTGACTACATACAGTACTTATAGTTTATATTTATATAGCTAGAAATTATCACAAATGTGAGTTGAATCAGACAAACCTTCCTTTGTGAATCTATTCATTAGTAAATAAATAGTTTCTTTTTTTCATATTCTAAAATGGTATACTTTTCCCCTCCTGTTTTATGAATACTGTGAATTCGGACATACTACTCTTTCACACACTGTTTTTCTATAGGGAAGTATACATATACGGATGCAGCCACAGTGTTTTTGAACCAATTAAAGGTGAACTATGTAAAATCACTAGGCCAGTGTTACATATTTTATTCAGTTGAGTTCTTACAATATCCCAAATGTTTCCAACTATTTGTAAATCGTGAGAAAATTGCTATTTTAACCAAGAAACTGGGACGTGTGAGGAAGTCGCCTGTCAATTGAGTCATATCTGCGTTACATTCGGTTTCCGTTTTTATTTTGCAGAAACGCTTTACTCTTACTGCAGTGTGAACAAGTGTCATAGAAGCGCCGAGCGAACGTCATAACTTACTTTTTAACACACTCAGATATATCTAATATGATAAACAGAGCTGCGTTACCTCATACTCATGAGCGGAAAAGCGGAAGTGGCGCCGGCGACTATGCCATAATAGAGTCCCGCTCTTCAATCTCTCCTGCGGCCTTGCTCAGCTCCCACAACACTCGGTCCTGCTCTGTTTCATACTACAGTAACGTTAATAACTGCATCCATGAACATGATTTCTGCCCGAATCCTAACCTGATTCTTTTCCACCGGCTGTGAGGTGAAGACCACATGTCCCAAGATTCTGCGCTCAAACGTGGCGTCATCAAATTACGTCTTTGTTTTGAACAGACGACCTCTAGTGGACGGAAGAAGTTGCATAGTGCACCTTTAAATGACTCACTCTTAAAAAAGGTTGCTTATTTAATTCCTGAATGAATCAGTGTGTGTTAATGAATCGGTTGGTTGAACAATACAATGACTCACTCATTTGTTTCGTTTCTGTATCAAGTAGTGTTTTGAACAAAAAAGTTGAGTGATGGTTAAATTACTCACTCGTAAGATGGTCACTTGTTTCGTTCCTGAATGAATCAGTGTTTTGAACAAACGGTTGAGCAAATGATTTGTTCACTCACTTGAGGGAGTCACTGAAAGATCTTCAACACTAATGCTGTATGATTAGCTTCTTTCTTTCACAGTGGGATACAGGTAGAGTAAGAGAGAGCGAGAGAGAGATGGTGCGAATGACAGACTAGACTCTATATTTTCCTAAGCATGCTGGAGGTGTTTCCTGCAAGTTTTATGTGGTAATTATACAGTGTAGATGTCTCACCCTGAGGCAAAGGTGAGAGGAACTCACCAGATTAACCATCTTCATAGAGCTGCCCTCTCTCATTCACCTCACACAGCCTGTTTGCTGTCTAATAACACTCTCTGTGACATGGGTTGGCGAGAGGAGATCTGCCATATAAAAGGAGGTCATGTCTACAGAAAGGCTGATAGAGGAAATTACCTGCCCAGATATGCTGAAGAATCATAGATGGCCCATTAATTTTTTAACAGTGGGACACAGCTCCAAAAAGACTGTGAATATGCCATGTGTAAACCAAGACAATTTAACCAAGTAGCATATGTTTCTTGATCAACATGGATACTTGTTTAAAAAATGAAATCTAAAGAAATTATATATCAGGCATAACATTATGACAATGTCATAATATTGTGTTTGTGTCCTTTTTGCTGCCAAAACAGCCCTGACCCTTTAAGGCATTGACTCCACTAGATCCCAGAAGGTATGCTGTCTGGCACCAAGATGTTAACAGCAGATCTTTTAAGTCCTGCAAGTTGCAGGTGGGGCCTCCATGGATCGGACTTATTTGTTCAGCACATCTCACAGATGCTCGATTGGATTGAGATCTGGGGAATTTGGATCTTTGTCCTCAAACCATTCCTGAACCATTTTTGCTTTGTGGCAAGGTGCATTACCCTGCTGAAAGAGGCCACAGCCACCAAGTAATAACATTTTCATGAAAGGGTGTACATGGTCTGCAACAATGTAGGTGGCACGTGTCAAAGTCATATCCACATGGATGGCAGGACCCAAGGTTTCCCAGCAGAACATTACCCAAAGCATCACACTGCCTCTGCTGGCTTGCTTTCTTCCTATAGTGCATCCTGGTGCCATGTGTTCCCCAGGTAAGAGACGCACACTCAACCGGCCATCTACGTGATGCAAAAGAAAGCGTGATTCATCAGACCAGACCACCTTCTTCCATTACTCTGTGGTCCAGTTCTGATGTTCACGTGCCCACTGTTGTCGCTTTCGGCAGTGGACAGGGGTCAGCATGGGCACCCTGACTGATCAGTGGCTATGCAGCCCCATACGCAACAAACTGCGATGCACTGTGTATTCTGACACCTTTCTATCAGAGCCAGCATTAACTTCTTGAGCAATCTGAGCTACAGTAGCTCGTCGGTTTGATCGGACCTCACCATTGTTCCTTCCTTGGACCACTTTTGATAGATACTGACCACTGCAGACCGGAAACACCCCACAAGAGCTGCAGTTTTGGAGATGCTCTGACACCGTCGTCTAGCCATCACGATTTGTCCCTTGTCAAACTCGCTCAAATCCTTATGCTTGCCCGTTTTTCCTGCTTCTGACACATCAACTTTGAGGATAAAATGTTCACTTGCTGCCTAATATATCCCATCCACTAACAGGTGTCGTGATGAAAAGTCAATCAGTGTTATTCACTTCACCTGTCAGTGGTTATAATGTTATGCCTGATAAGTATATATATAATGAATGTAATCCAGAGGTACTACATGTGTCAGGTATACTTTTCCCCTCCTGTTTAATGAATACTGTGAATTCGGACATACTACTCTTTCACACACTGTTTTTCTACTACAGGAGGTATACATATACGGATGCAGCCACAGTGTTTTTGAACCAATTCAATAACTATTGAATTTAATAATTTAATTTTAACTAATTTAATAAATATTACATTCCTGAATGAATCAGCGTGTTAACAAATCGGTTGGTTGAACAATAAAATGACTCATTTGTTTCGTTTCCTGTATCAAGTAATGTTTTGAACAAAAAAGTTGAGTGATGGTTAAATTACTCACTCGTAAGATGGTCACTTATTTCGTTCCTGAATGAATCAGTGTTGAATCATTGAATCGTTCCTGAATTAATGAACATAGTGTCGGTCCATATCTGGCCCACATATTTGCCATATTGTCAAATTTGAGCTATGTTTGTATAGAAGTTGCATATTTGAGGTGTAAATAACCAAATTCTCGCCTTAAAACTACAGTCCGTGACTCAACAGTAGTATTTGTAAAATGATGGTGGTTTGCTATCTGCCTTGACACTTGCTGTGAGAAATGCAAAAAGCAGAGTGATAGAAACGGTGAAACGGTTCCAGTACTGGAGGGAAATATCATATATGATATGATATATGATCTATGATAATATTTTATTTTAAAATAAAATATGATCATATAACACCAATTTTATCATCTCTACACTGGTTACCTATTAAGTTCCGTATCAATTACAAAGTATTGCTACTGACCTATAAAGCCCTAAATGGTTTAGCTCCAGTGTATTTAACTGATCTTCTATCGCCCTACAATCCATCGCGCTCTTTAAGATCACTAAACTCGAGGCTTCTGGTCGTTCCTAGGATATCTAAGTCCACTAAAGGAGGGAGGGCATTTTCACATTTAGCTCCTAAACTCTGGAATAGTCTTCCTGATATTGTTCGAGGTTCAGACTGTCCCAGTTTAAAACTAGATTAAAGACGCATCTCTTTAGCCAAGCATTCACATTATAATTACCTTTTATACTACAGTTAAATCGGATCAAAAGCATTAATATTCTGAACAGCAGCTATGCTAATTATTTCCCATCTGCTTTTCTGTTATTATCTTGGGACACTAGTCCCGAGGTAAATAGTTGGTCAGCTCCAGTTTGTATCCAGCCTCTCATGGAGACTTCAGATGCCCCAACACCTGTGATGAGACGACTCAACGCCTGTGAAGAGACGACTCAACGCCAGCGCTGTTATAGCGGCCTAAAATAATACATGATTGATTAATTTTTTCTAACATTTTTCAATGTACATTTATAAAATGCACTTTCTGTAAAGCTGCTTTGAAACAATGTGTATTGTGAAAAGCGCTAAATATATTTGAATTGAATTGAATTGAAAATATCGCGTGGCTGGAAAATGCTTTTGAGAATCAGAATGAACTGTTGTATAAATATTAGTGCTGTCAAACGATTAATAGCATCCAAAATAAAAGCTTGTGTACTGTGTATAATTATTATGTAAACACACACGAATGTATATATTTAAGAAAAATGTGTTATATTAATATATAAAATAAATTATATAAATATATATACAGTACATACAAATATTTCTTAAATATAGGTATGTGTGTGTATTCAAATATACATAATTATACACAGTACACACACATATATTATGTAAACACAGACTTTTATTTTGGATGTGATTAATCGCGATCAATTGTTGACAGCTCCAATAAATATATCATTAAAATATCTTCAGCATGAATAATTGTATATGGCAATGTTAATGTATTTGGTCTTGGCGGACTAGATCTGTGACACTGCTGCTGCAGAGCAAGTATGGACTTGCTACTGCTAATAGATACACAAACTCGCTAGCAAGTAAGAGATGCTGCTGCTGCATGAATAGACATACATAAATCCCATAGAAAATCTAGGCAGGTGGAGCTGGGGGAGGTGGAGGGTTTCAGAGGAACTCTGATAGCACGCTGCAGGACTAGCTTAGAGCTATCAATGAACCAGATTATTTAAATGTTGAACAAGCAATCTCATTGGCTGCAGGATCAGCCGAGGCCAATTAGCTTGTGCAACACTGCAGGTTATCTTGTGTGAGTGTGTGTAATAGGTTGCGGGTTAGCAGGCAGCATGAATGTGTGCCACAGTCTTAGCTCCCGCTGTGAGGGCCACACAGTAAGAAACAAACACTGTAATACGACAGCACAAAATAAACAAACAGCATTTTTGTGGTAATGGCTGTGATTAAGAGATAAGCGAAGTAAGAGGGAGATAAAGGCCACCCCCAGCGCTGACCTTCAGAAATGGCACAGCTCTTTCAGTCAGTTGCCGTTCACACACTCCCAGCATGTAGAGTCAGGATTAGAGGCAAGAGAGCGCTGCCCTCATTCTGTCTGCGACTTGCGGTTTATGCAGAAACAAACATCAAAAATCTCGATGCATGTTTGGTCAGAATTTTATCACAAATTGACTTTTAAATATTTATAATTTTTCAACTACGTGCTGGTGCCTGATTTTAATTTGATTTAGAAAATAAATATGTTTGTATACTGGAAATGTAATTATCACAGCCCTAATTTTGTTATTATCTAAATTTCTACTGTAACAATCTGAACAATATTTCCAGTGAACGTTCACTTTTCTTAAGTGAATATACTGTACTGCTACTTACACTGTAAAAACACCCAACCATCAACTTCCTTTAAAACAACAATCGTTTTCTTTTTTTGTCAAGCTAAAATAACAATCTTCTATTTTAATATATTTTCAAATTTAATTTATTCCAGTGATCAAAACTGAATTTTCAGCATCATTACTCTTCTTCAGTTTTCTTCAGTGTCACATGATCCTTCAGAAATCATTCTAATATGCTGATTTTCTACTCAGCATAAGAAATAAAATGTCTTATTATTATCAATGATGAAAGCAGTTTTTGCTATAAAATTGTTCTGGAAACCATGAATCATTTCAGGATCCTTTGATAAATATACAGTTCAAAAGAACAGCATTTTGATCAATTTAATGCATCCTTGCTGAATAAAATAATTGTATTTTTCTTTAAAAAAATTATTGTATCAATTCTAGAGGGATAAATCAATTTGCACTTAAAATTACGAAAATAATACCGCTGCAAACAGCCATTCATGTTGACTTCAAACATGCACATCATGAGGTCAAAAATATAGCATATGCTATTTGAAACAAAATAACTTTTTCCCAAAATACTTTTAAACATATTAGGTATGCACTGCATTCCAGTCATTCCAACACAGCCAATGTATTGAGTCCGAAGTGTTATAAATCTCCCTCTATAAGCCTTGGTTGTGAATTTTTGAAGCAGCCATTGCTCCTGTGATTATACTCAAATCAATATGCTTCCCATGCCAGCGCTATTGATCCGCCCAGTCATGTGTGCTCACCACATCTGGAGGAAGCAGGCTGGATTTGTTTCAGCATTGCAGCAGATATCAGAGTTGCACAAAGGATTCCCCTCCCTCTGCCAGTGGACAGATTACAGCAGGACTCAGAAACGCCCATGTGTGTCAGTAACAAATTCCACCTGCCATCGATTTGTGATAGCAGTGCTAACAAGTCATGTTGCAATCATGTGAGATGTGGTGATGGTATGTGTCGAAATTAATATGTAATGTCAGGAGCCTGGCGGCTTGATTGACATCTCAAGATACGTGGATATGAATGCAAGAGGTGGGTTGCTCTTTCAGGAGAACAAATCCTGGAGAGAGAGAGAGAAAAATAAAAATGGATCGATTCATTAGCCAAGAGTCAGAGTTCCTGAGAGACAGCAATCTCAAGTGAGTTCTATTGATTTTCTTTTTCAATTATGTAGTGAAAGGTAAATCACAGTCAGTTTCAAATGAGCAGTATAAACACAAACCGAAAGAGTGTGTGAACCTAAAATTACACTAGCAACTACCAGACAGCTATATAACACTCTTTGCAGGCCTGCTATCGATTCACTTGTGTGCATTTGTGTGAATCATATGTGTCTAAATATTGGACTGAGGGGTCTGTCTATGTGTTTGCTTTCAAAAGGATGCTTAAAAACTAGGACTATAAAATGAATGTGTATGATTAATTATACAAGGCTTATCATTTTACTTTAATTTAAGTCTATTCTTTTAAGTTTACAGGCTTCACCATGGAGAAATCCGCATAACACGTCTAAAAACTAGCCTTAAAGGCAAAGTTCACCCAAATATTTTAAATGATCATGTACACCTAGGATGGCTTGAGGGTGAGTAAATCATGGGCTAATTTTCATTTTTGGGTGAACTTTCTCTTTAAATTACCAAACAATATTTTTCTTCAAAAGAATTTTATAAGATCTTACTAATGCATTCATTTTGTGTGACTTGTGCATGGTAATAATGGAAAATAGCCTGCCACAAATATCACTGAAGCAGCAGCATTGTTGTGGCAACATTAGAGTGAAAAAAATTGCTCTAAAATGAAGCACTTCATTATGAATTAAACTGCTTTTAATGCTTTTAATGCCAGCGTTCTAATGGGTTCATTTGTGTGTCAGAATGTGTGGGTGGATTCAATAAACAGGTACAGAAAAATGAAAGGAAAATAGGCTGAGTGTTTGCGAAATGCTAATAAGAATTAAATGAGGACTTCTAGTAATTTTGATAATGATAATAGGTAACACTCAGCCTTTCATTTTCCCCTTTATGACTCAAACAAACAAAGCATTTGATTAGAAGAACCAGTGATTGTTGTTAGTTTGAATTCAAATTGTGTTTATTTGGGGACTGGGATGATTTTTGGGGTCAGAATTTGGAGATTTGCTGGATGCATGTCCTTCTGGTACCAGGTGATGGCGCTGTTTTCTCTAACCTGACTAGACTAGGATTTCCCACACACTGATTCAGTACAGGAAGGAACAAACACACACATACACTTATTGCACCACACACGCACACACACACACACATTTGTTTTCGTGAAATGTGGGGACATTCCATAGGCGTAATGCATTTTATACTGTACAAACCGTATTTTCTATCCCCCTACACTGCCCCTGCCCCTAAACCTACCCATCACAGGAGACTGCGCAGTTTACTTTCTGTGAAAAAAATGTATAAGATTATTAAAAGATTTATAAGAATTTTGAAAAGCGAGGACATGGGGAACGTCCTCATATTTCACCCTCTTTTTGTAATACCTATGTCATCATTATACACATTTATGTCCTGATATTTCACAAAAACATGCACACATATTTCACACATACACTTATTGCACCACACACACACACACACACACACACACACACACACACACACACACACACACACACACACACACACACACACACACACACACACACACACACACGTGTGTTTTTGTGAAATGTGAGGACATTCCATAGGCGTAATGCATTTTATACTGTACAAACCGTATTTTCTATCCCCCTACACTGCCCCTGCCCCTAAACCTACCCATCACAGGAGACTGCGCAGTTTACTTTCTGTGAAAAAAACTCATCCTGTGTGATTTATAAGCATTTTGAAAAGTGAGGACATGGGGAACGCGTCCTCATATTTCACCCTCTTTTGTAATACCTATGTCATACCCATGTCATTATACACATTTGTGTCCTGATATTTCACAAAAACATGCCCACACACACACACACACACACACACACACACACACACACACACACACACACACACACACACACACACACACACACACACACACACACACACACACACACACACACACACACACACACACACACATGTTGTGTTTCCATGTTTTATGGGGACATTCCATAGGCGTAATGCATTTTATACTGTACAAACCGTATTTTCTATCCCCCTACACTGCCCCTGCCCCTAAACCTACCCATCACAGGAGACATGCTGCATTTTACTTTTTCAAAAACATCACTTAGTGTGATTTATAAGATGTTTTCCTCATGGGGACCAAAAAAATGTCCCCACAAGGACAAAACTTTGGATATTGCCATCTTTGTGGGGACATTTTGTCCCCATACCGTAGGGATTACCAGTCCACACACACACACACACACACACACACACACACACACACACACACACACACACACACACATTTTATGTATAGTAAAATTTACTGCAGACTACTCCCAATTAAAAATTTTTTAGCACACTATTGCAGTTCAAAAATCATCAATATGTTCCACCCCGATGTGATTCAGACTGTCATTCTCGCCCTCATTTTTTCCCAAAAGACAGAAGCCTAGCCTTCCGCGTGAGGACGCCACGCTCAGTTAATTCCTGCAACCGACACTGTAGCCTTCATGCTGGATGGATCCCGCAGAGGCCTTGGCCCCAACGATCCACAGGAGCCCTGTGCCGAATCCAGTGACAGCGCGGCGCGTGCCTCATTTCCAAGGTCACTAGGAGGACAGTGCAGAATGGGCGACATACGACCAATGTTTCCCTGACTCAAGATAGAAATGGATGAAAAGAAGGTGGAGAAGAGAGAGCAAGTGAGAGAGGAAAATGCTTTGCAAACATGCAGCCAGAAAGGAAAGCGCACTACTGGGGAAGCCCAGAAATAGATGGGCTAATGTTTCAGTGCAGTGGCCTGACCCCTGCATCTCGAGTGAAATTCATGAAAGCAGAAAGAGGAGAATATCAGTGCCTCTGCTTCTGTCTCACATCAATACACTCATGTCTGGGGAGGAGGAAAGGGGAGACAGGCTTTCTAATATGCACCTAGATAGTATATGGTACAGTATGATGAATAAACATTCATAAAAATGATATCTGGAATATGCCTCTAAATCATATGTGAGGAGAGTGTGGCTGCGTTTTTTCAAATGCAAACAAGAATATTATACAGTATGTGCATCTGTGGATTTCAGCACCTGCTGGTGGACAGCTCCCTCCCCCTTACTAGGGTTATTATCGGCACATCACACACACACACACGCACACACGCACACACGCACACACACACGCACACACACACACACACAATTGGTTAATATGCTGAAAATGGCAAGTGTGTGTGTGTGTGTTCGCTTGTTGCTTTGATGGATAACAATGTGTATTTCTCCCAGGTTCGGACATCTGTCCAGACAGCTGCTGTAGCTCTTCTACTGTACTCCATTATCAAAGTGTAATAGTGTTTGTTAAATCTCTCTCAGTCTATTTTTCAAAGCCAACATATTTAAAGACTGCATCAACCTTTAAAGGACGATAAAATGCCGGAGTCTTAATACATGGCTCTCTGTCTGAAATACTTGATTTTGGTCAGTTGCGGGATTTAACGCTCTAATATTTAGCAAAGGCAAAGGCAAAGCTGCATATAGGTTCGCTCATTTGGGTAACTGAAACCTGCACTACATTTATGTCTCTTGCCTTATATCATTCCTCAGACTCGCTTTCTTGTTTCATACAAGTGCAACTGGCGATATTTGGTGTTTTATTTATCGATTGCACACTTACAAATAAAGATCTTGTCTTGTTGCTAGACAATGGACTCTTAATTGGCTATTTTTTCAAGATAATATAAAGGTAAAACATTCACTACAAGGCTTAAGAGATATAACCAACCAGTTATTACTATATGTAGGTATCTTCGCTTTATCAAAGTGACTTTTACCCATCATACAGATCAAGTTTAAAGAATTAACCAACTTATCACATTTTCTATGTTATGGAAAAGAACCATCATGACAGAAATGTATACATTGTAAGAATTTAAAAAAGATACAATTTGAGACCAGAAATGTATCAAGCAACTGTAAGAGTTAAAAAAGCTGACTACGCATTTGTTTGTAAGGAAGTTTGGTCATTATTTACTAATTTCTGTATCCTAGGCCTATATGTATTAAGTAATAAAAACTCAATGCATCTCCGTATCGCTTTTACATTTGAAATCCCTCAGTTCTTGACATTTCGGAAAAGCCAAGCCAATGTTGATTCTTGTTTTATTACGAGCATTGTCGCGTTCTCTTTTTGTTGAACTCTCCTCTGTTAAGTGTTTTTTTTAAAGGTGTTGTAACAACTAACTTATCCCACACCTACTACACCATATACAGGTGTCAAAATAGCCGGAGCAACTTTTCTCTATTCATGGATATTGTGAGACAGGTGAGTGACTGATGAGGTATTGACTCATTATTTTAACATTGTTAATTTTGAACAAAAAACTTTAGTGTACCTTTAACCAAAACGTCAAAAGCTGCTGGAATTCCATGATAGGCTACACGAGAACAACCCCTGGATAAGAAACAGGCTCCTTTTATGAGTGCATGATCCTGAATGGATGTTATCTAATCCGTTTAGAGCTATCTAGGTGTCTCTCTGAAATTAAGTGATCTCATGCTGCAGTAAAGATATATCCAGGCATAAAAGATGGTTATCCTGGTTTATGACTGGCATCTTCCTTGGTGGGCCTTTGGAGACCATGCACTTCTACAAATAACACACATATAATGTATGATGTAAATAATAAAACAAGCTCTAAATAAATAAATACAGTAATAACTTCTGGAAAAAAGAGTCAGACAGAAACTTTTAACCTTTGCTAATGTCATTAATTCTTGCTAAGCCAAGTCAAACAAAAGCAATTCATCCTTAATGAGAATCTCCACACACACTTGAAACTTTCTCTGCTGGATAAAACTTATTTTAACAAGAACACAGGCAGAATGAAGATGCAGCAAAAATGAAACCAATGCAATAAGAAAATGCAGAAAATGTTTAGCTGTGTGTTTTCATTTTTTAGGTCCATATATATAAATATATCCCCAATTACGCACAGAAACTGCACACTTTTGGTACTTAATGATTGGTAATATCTAAACTAAAATCAAGCAAGATGTTGTTTTCTATAAAAGCATAGAAAGCAATACATCTTCTCCAGCTGAGCAGTTAATTGGCACCAAACAGTTCTTCCAGTGTTCTTGTTTGTAAATGCAAAAATGTCCTTTCCTGAGTTGGTAATTCAATAGATAGATAGGACAAGTACAATCTAAAGTAATGCCATCTGAGGACATTTATGCAAAGATGTGTCCATGG
The DNA here is from genome assembly GCA_023029165.1 of Gobiocypris rarus. Lineage (NCBI taxonomy): Eukaryota > Metazoa > Chordata > Actinopteri > Cypriniformes > Gobionidae > Gobiocypris > Gobiocypris rarus. The sequence continues at coordinate 12,152,690 of CM040924.1, read as the reverse complement.
TAATAAAAGAGGTCAGCTTTGTTCATCCAACAGTATAAGCCAATATTCAAATGCTGCCCGTATACATTCAAATGCTCTCTTCACCCTGAAACAGTGAAATGCCCTTGAAGGACACACTTTAAAGTCAGCGCTCTAATCCAGCCTTTTTACAACACCATTGTAACATTCTCTTGTACATCAAAACATAATAATTAAAATCTGCCGGAAGGTAAAACTTAATGAATCAAAAATAAAGGACAAGTAGGTTTCCATAGAAACATGTATAATTATGATAATTAGGCAGCCATGAATGTTGAATTCATCTGAATTAGGTAAATATGCAGACAAAGGCAGATAAAGAAGAACAATCCTCTTTGACGTTTTCAGTGTACACTTGAAGCTTCACCTGTTTATGGAATCTATCTGATAGACACAAGCTCTTCTGCTTTCAGCCATTGTAAGAACAAAGGACCCTAGAATTATCATAGCCTACTCTAATTTTTCTCTCATGAATATTCATGACACAATGTCATTATACTGCCATAAATCTTTTTTTTTGTCTCAGTAAAAGTCTACAGTTCTGACCTCTCCAAATCACCAGCGCTCCCAATCATGAGTAATACATTATTCAGGACCTACACTGATTGTCTAAACAACATCATCTAAGCAACAAAAAAAAAAGGCCATTTAATGAAAAAGTTTTCTGTATCAACATGACATGAATGAGTACATAGCACATCTTGTATATATATATATATATTAGTCAAACACATCACGTAGTATGATTTATAAGCTGTTTTCCTCATGGGGAACAATAAAATGCCCCTACAAGGACAAGATTTTTGGGACATTTTGTCCCCATAACATTGGGATTACAAGGACTACACACATATACACCCACCCACACACGTTTGTTTTTGTGAAATGTGGGGATGTTCCATAGGCATAATGGTTTTTATACAGTACAAACCATATTTTCTATCCCCCTACACTGCCCCTATACCCCTACCCATCACAGGAAACATTCTGCATTTTTACTTTCTCAAAAAAACTAATTCTGTATGATTTATAAGCCTTTTGAAAAGTGGGGACATGGGTCATCTCCTCATAAGTCACCCTCTCCTTGTAATACCTATGCCATACCCATGTCATTATACACATTTGTGTCCTGATATTTCAGACACAGATAACAGAATACATAAAATAATATATAAATCTTTGTCCATTTGTCCAGAAAAGTTCCCACAATGTTAATTCTTTCTTTACCTCCAAGACTACCACATGAAAATGATGTAAAGTGGTTCATAAGTAACAATAAAAATACAGATTGGAGTAAAAAGAAAGGTGTCTCTACAATAAGTATTTCTGTTCTTGTATAAAAGGCGCACTGCGTTTTTCTTCTATGGTTATTTCTGGCACTGATCAACGGTTATTTTAAGCCATTACTCTGAAGTACTGATCAATACTCTATTCACATATAATGTGAAAAGACACACTCAAAAGGACCAATTTCACCAGCCAATGGGGAAAACGAAATGGTTTTGTGACTATTGGAAAATTGACTAGCACAATTGACAGCCACCAGGCGATTTTAAATTCAGGAGGGCTTGAAAAAACAAGATAATCCATTAACATTAATGGCAACAGATTCAAATACAAATACAAGGATATAATGAAATTGCAAATCATCATTTCATGTTCTTATGAGAACCAGCTTTTCCTATTGTGCAAAGTGTCATTATCAGGCTAATATTCCACTCCAGCTTCTTTAAGGAGTATATGTAGATATCTGTGGTTAATTGAAAGCTATTATCATAATGCACCACACCTTGTGTTATTCATATTCAAATGGTCTCATTTGAACTGAGTACAACGTGCACCCCCCTGAGTGATTGCAAATTGAGGCAGGAACAGGGGATCACTGCTTTAAATTACAGCTGTGATGACACAGGGGTCCATCTCACATAGACTAGAAGTTCCCATTGTTCGATTTGCAAATGAATGTGTTGAGTATTTAAGATTTAAATTTAGATAAGGAGACTGATCGTTTTAGTCAAAACAAATAGGTACTGCATTTGTGGAGTTTACCAGAGAACATCTGACATAGTGGAAGAAAATCAGAAAATAAAAACGGGTTTCACATCATGAAATGAAATTTATCTTCAATTCGCAACCAAATTGGCAGATGGGTCATCACTCTAATGACCACGTGGCTTTTTTGACTATAGGTTTTAAACTCAAGTGGAGGGTCCTAGAAGATATACCTCAGTTCTCCAGGCTAATTTCTTCATGAGATGTTTCTTCTTTTTAACTTTTGAGGCACTCCACCACATCTCCAAGTGAATCCACCTGTCCCCCAAGTGTTGCTGAAATCCAAACTTTGAATAATTATGATATCTTAACGTACGGGCCTTCATGGGACAGATTTTTGGAAAGAAGAAAAATAAAACATCAAAAGAGCACAGCCTCAAGTTGATGTTCTATAAATGCAAGTCTGTTGAATTATGTTATTATTTTATTTTTTTGCCAGTCTCTTAACCTCCAATTTATTTGTAAACATTATAACATTATACTTATGGTTATAACATTTAGCACTGCAATATTATTAATCAGTATTTTTTGTCAAGTAAAATATTTTAATCTTCAGCGTATTAATAATCTTTCAGAGAACATTAGCAATTTCCAATTAGCAATTTATTATCTTGCTTTAAGCATAAATCTGACAATTTATAATTCACAAACAATTTGGCAATGCAATGTAAGAAACATAAAAACTTAGTTCAGGATAAATTATCCAAAAACTAATTTGAATATTTTAAACTATTTAAAAGTTCAGACATTTTTACTGAAAATTGAGACAAACATGCTATAAAGTAAATGATTTGTGCAGTGTTTTCTCTTATAAATGTAAATAACAGAGTAAATAAAATAAATAGAATCTAAAAACTGTATATAAATATTATATATCAGATAAAATAAGCCAAACTAATGCATGTACTTTAGTCACTCTCTTAATCATTAATGTTCATACTGAGCTCCTTGTCCACACGCATCAAAAGATTGATAGTGACAACAGCTGAATATGTAGAAGAAGCTGTTTTGTGTCTGCAAAGGCAGAGCGAAGGATCTTGTCTTTGCTTGGAAGAGAGCGAGCAGCAAAGCACAGAGAACTTCAAACAGTAAACGTGAGAACATCAAATGTCAAGGGATTATGGCTCTGCAAAACCAAGAGCCTAACAGAGAGAGAGAGAGAGAGAGAGAGAGAGAGAGAGAGAGAGAGAGAGAGAGAGAGAGAGAGAGAGAGAGAGAGAGAGAGAGAGAGAGAGAGAGAGAGAGAGAGAGAGACGAGCAGAACAACGGAGGAAATATCAGCCTCCACATGATACCAAATCATTGACTGAAATTTAGGTGCTTCTTTGTACTGCTTCTTGGGATTTTCCTCATTCATTTCAAACCCAAATTCCCTCAAATGTAAAAGAAAAGCGATAAACGTCAAATATTTCAATAAAAGAGGTCTGCATGTTAAAATCAATGATGGCATACATTTCTTAAAATTTATATTAAAATGATCTATATAGCCTATCTAAGGGATAGCTATGGCTTCCGCTTTGACCTGGTTTATGGTTGCCTGTGGTTATTTTAATCAAGCTGCTGTTACACGGCTCTCTTCCGCCCTCTCCAGATGTGAGTCCAGGATGGAGGGATACTAAATTTGTCCAGTTGATCTCTGACTGGCCCACTATATCTTGCCAGAGGGTATCTGTTCTGCCCAGAGATATCACAACTTCACTCCACAAACACAGAAGAAAAGCACACACACTCCCAAAAACTCACAAACAGGCTAGGCTAGTTAGCAGAAGTCATTGTGGGTGTTTGTGGTCTGATCTGGACCGATTTTTGTATAAAACGTTTTAGGTTAAAGACGGAGTGATTAGACACAACAGTGCTAGTTTAAATCTGAACTGAATCCCCACTGTGATCCACGTGATAAACTGTGTTTACTGAGGAGTAATGTTGTGTCTATTTTCTGACATATAAGCTCTTTTTCAAAACCTAGTGATCCTCTCTGTCTACATAGACAGCTGCCTCCTCCTAACGTCAATAAGTGACCAATTTGGAATAGTTTAAGGTTAGCATGTCGCTAAGCTAACAGTGATACTCTAATAAACCCAAACTAGCATTTTCAGACTTCCATGGGAGTACAAAATATAGGCTAGTGTTTACTGTACCTAAATTTTTTTTTTTTTTTAATCTATGATGTTAATTATTGTGAAAATGCATCTACACATGAATGCATCTGTTTCTTTCACCTTGTCTGCCATCTTGTTTTGTTTTTTCTTCCCAAAGAGGCTGTTCTAGGATTTTCCCTCGCTGGGAAGTATGCTGCCTTGTAATATTTCTAAAATGAGGTATCAAAATTGAGATGCTTTCACTTTCTATTCATAGAATTCTGAAAAAAAAAATCAGTTTCCACAAAAATATTAAGCAGCACACCTATTTGCAACCTTGATAATAATAAGATATGCTTCTTTAGCACCAAATCAGCATATTAGAATGATTTCTGAAGGATCATGTGACACTGAAGACTGGAGTAATAATACTGAAAATGTAGCTTTGCCAAGACAGGAATTAATTACATTTGAAAATATAACAGTGATTTTATTTCATAACATCACTGTTTTACTGTACTTTTGATCAAATAAATGCAGCCTTGGTGAGTGTAAGAGGTTTTGAACGGTAGTGTACAATTTGTAAAATTGTCCCCTCACAGTCAATATTTTTTAGGCGTCGCATGCATTAGATTTGCTGCATTGCCGTCCATGCATCTCGCCTCCGCTCTTTCTCTCTCTTCACCAAGCTCATCTCCCTCCATTACAAATTCTCAGCATTGTGCGGGAAAATGGCCGCCCTGCCTTTGCTGATGTCATATGGAATTAAAGCGACGGGGGGTCAGTGCTGAACGCCGGAGCTCTGGGCTCCGTAATGCAGATTAAGATTAAATCCGCGTGGGCGCGGGCGCTGGCAGGCCGGCTCTTCGTTATTAATAGTGTGTTTTAATCAGGCACTGTCCCAGGGCTCTGGATCCTGCAGGACCTCCGGCATCTGTCGGCTCCATAGAGATGTGCAGTGGAAATGAGAACACCGTCCTGAGAGAGAAAAAGAAACGACTGCGGCCCGACACCCTGCACTATATCTAATCACTATATCTAGCACTCCTAAAGTACACCGTTTACTTTGTTTTGTTTTGTTTGGTATATATAATTGTTATTTGAATTTAAACGCATCGGTTATGGTGTATCAGAGCTTGGTGGAAGTATCACAGCTCTCTCGCTCTCTCTCTCAATCTGTGACAGGCTGGAGAAGGAGGTGAATGAATTATTAAACTGACTATGAAGTGTTGGGACATTTTCACATTCGCTGTAATGCATGTTGTCCCATTGAGCCCTAGAGATAAACAGTCACCCGGGCTGGCTTGACAAAAATCGACTGTGACTTCCACCTCCCCAGTCAAAACCGGTTTTAGCCTGATTGCAGACACTGCTGCAGCTGGCAATTTCTAGAATAATCTGCAGCTAAGGCTCAGCCCCACCCCCACCAATCCAGAGGCCCCACCCCACCACCCCTTCTGCATCCTTTACACCCCCACACCTCCCCTCTTTCTCTTTTGGCATCAATATTATAGACCAGAGCATGCCTCTTTCTGCTGAATCAAAGCTCTTCTGACCACTGCTGACAGAACATGCAAATGAATGGTGACACAGGGGGAGAGAGCGCACTCCTCACAGAATTTTTGCATGGATTTTGCAATTTCGAAAAGATTTCATATATTCCTCTAAAATTTTGATGCGGACAGGAGAAGCAGCCTCACGCATTACATAAAAAACAATAATTATTTTAATAGGACTGCAGTTTCTGAATCTTATAACAGCTTACTTTCTTGTTAAATATTCCATTTAGGTTTATGGAAGTTAAAATAATTTTGCACCAACCAACACACATGTGCATTGTATATCTGTCATTTACAGTTCACATAAAAATAAAAAATAATAAATGAATGGAAATAAATAAATAAATGATACACAGACAGACAGAACATGGAAAACTCAAACAGCAGCATTTCAGTCAGTCATATGGATGTATATATGTATGTATGTATGTATATATGTATGTATGTATGTATATATATATATATACACACACACAACAATAGATATGGATCGTACACAGTCAAACTCATCTAGCATCAGAATGGGCAAACTCATGCATCACTTTCCTTTGGTTTCTATGCATTATTTTGTAGGCTTAGCTATTAGCACTGCAATGGATCAATATTCAGTGCTGATAAAATCCTGACCTCTTTAATAGATCCCGTGTGTCAGTCCCATCCGACCATGTGTGTGAGGATGGCCAACACATGAGCTGGGACTGGGAGTGATGAGGAAACCTTCATTACACTTAATATTATAGCCATGCCATTCTTGTTATCTTATGGCTTTGTGTTTTGTTTATTTCCTTTCAGGGTTAGTGGATTGTAAGAATTCAATTTCAAGGAACAATAGACTTTCGGGAGATGCTGTTTATGCCTCTGTAAAAAAAAGTAAAATAGTTATTTTGCAGTAAATAAAAAAGAAAGGCTATTGCCGGTGTGCATGGATGAATTTGACACATACATTACGCAGTTTACATTTCGACTCACATTATAACAGATGCAATTTTCGTTTAGCACAAAGAGAAAGATAGCAGAAGAAAAACTAACAATACGCTTTCTAATTAAATGGAACCTCTTTAGGGAAATGAGGGAACGTAGTGTTAACAACCTTATGTCTGCGCTAATCACCGTGGGTTATGCATGCGACTAATTATGAACTTGTTATAAGGGCCTCTGCTCATGCCACACGAGAGGGAGCATAACGAGAAGATTTCGAATCCAACTGATGTCTTCATATTGTTTTAATTCCACTATTTATCAAACCGAGGTGCTTGTTGTGGATTAAACAGCTTTGTTTGTCATCAGCGCTCTGTGAGGAAAGTCATATCACGCGAATGAATGTGTAATGCGCAAACTAATGCATCAAGCTTAGTGTGGGCCCTGCTGCAAAGTCATGGTTGTGATGGGGAAAGAGTCAAAGAAGATCCTTGAAGGAGACATTAAAGCTAATGCAGCTTTCCAGGTTACAATTATGCAAAAAAATCTAATGCAAATTTTATAGTTTACAGATTAGTATATCTGCATTGCAGCAATGACACAAAATCCCTAACGAAGTGACAAATCCCAGACTGGAACATAGTGTCTGGTATGCGTTGAATCCACATATCCAGATGTGGCCTGGATCTGGGCTGACACTATGTTGCTGTCTGGGATATTATACATGCTATGCTGCAAAAATAGAAGATGTAAAAAGACGGTTGTAAAGCTGCATCTTTCATACATTAGCATCTTGGAGGTTCTCTGTTGTTAAAGGGAAAAGTGCCAAATCCTTTCCTCACATATATTATCTTAAAAGGCTGAAAGGTAGATTTATCATTACACTGAGGTGATCATATCATTACGAGTCAGACTCAATAAGATGAAAATGTAATAATACCTAGCAGCAAGCAGCATGGTGTAGTTACGCTGCATGAGAGATGGTGTGAATGTGTTTGCGTGTGTGTGTGTGTGGACTGGTAATCCCTGGGGACAAAATGTCCCCACAAAGATGGCAATATCCAAAATCCTTGTCCTTGTGGGGAAATTTTTTGGTCCCCATGAGGAAAACAGGTCATAAATCACACTAAGTGATGTTTTTTGAAAATGTAAAAATGCAGCATGTCTCCTGTGATGGGTAGGTTTAGGGGCAGGGGCAGTGTAGGGGGATAGAAAATACGGTTTGTACAGTATAAAATGCATTACGCCTATGGAATGTCCCCATAAAACATGGAAACACAACATGTGTGTGTGTGTGTGTGTGTGTGTGTGTGTGTGTGTGTGTGTGTAAAAGCCAAAAAGAGAGTAAAAAATAGTGAGTTGTTCAAATATGACTCTTTACTTTTTCTCTTGCACATGGTTTTTATTGTGAATGGATCATGTAAACCAACAGATAAAGCCATTTAAACATTTATTTAGCAAACTATCATTAGTTTAGGCTTCATTCTGGAATGTAACACTTTTCAAGATGGATAACATCACATCCTGCCATTCACTTTGCTTGTTGAATTATTCCATTTCAGAGTGAAACATGTCACATTACGGAAGTAAAATAAAGATGAATTTTGTATTAGATATAGAAGAACCAGAATGAATGTAGAGGAGAAAAAGGAGAACAAATGCACATACAGTAGAAACAGTGGACATTTTCTTAATAGTAAAATGATGAGCAAAAATATTAATTATAGGGGGAAAGGACTTTATTTAAACATTGATAGCATGATGACTAAAATTCGGTTGGCATATTATCATTGGACTTTTTTGTCAGTTTTACTAAACCAATGTTGATTAAGTATTATTTTACTTCTTTTCATTAAAGGTTGTGCAATTATGGGAATTCTGTTCATTTGCAGATAGCAGAGAGGAATGAAAATTGCCTGATTTGTATTCAAAATGAAAAAGTGTTGAAAAGCGTTGCCCTATTGACTCATTTTCATTCTCTCCATTCATACTCCACTTTGTTCTTATATTTCTTAGATCTTATCCTATCTACTTAAGCTTTCATGTTTCTAATTATTGATGTCGTCTTTATTTAAGGGAGCTTTATTCCAATGTTCAAATCTTTTCTTATAGCTTTGCTGAACTGTACAGGAACATGCCCAAGGGGTTCACTCAAAAAATGTCTGCAGAGAGCACACACACACACACACACACACACACACACACACACACACACACACACACACACACACACACACACACACACACACACACACACACACACACACACACACACACACACACACACACACACACACACACACACACACGTTGGGTTTTCATGTTTTATGGGGACATTCCATAGGCGTAATGCATTTTATACTGTACAAACCGTATTTTCTATCCCCCTACACTGCCCCTGCCCCTAAACCTACCCATCACAGGAGACATGCTGCATTTTTACATTTTCAAAAAACATCACTTAATGTGATTTATGACCTGTTTTCCTCATGGGGACCAAAAAATGTCCCCATGAGGACATGGATTTCGGATATTGCCATCTTTGTGGGGACATTTTGTCCCCATACCGAAAGGATTACAAGGACACACACACACAACATTTCAACTGTTTTTGTGTATATAATGAAACTCAGTGGGGTCCAAACGAACAATGGATCCAGTGACTTCCATTATATTGAATAAATAAATAAACAAATAAAGACTTTTGAAATATATTTTATCTTTTAAGACATTGACGTGCTAACATACATTTACACTGGCAGTAACCGCTATATCGGTGCACTAAACTGAACTAGACTAATTACAAATTGTTTCTGGCCCACACACACACACACAAATCATCTCAATCCCACAATCTGCATGAATGATGCATGATGGGAGTCTGTGGGTTGTGGCCTTTGGCTTTAATTAAGGTTGCACTGTTGGCCTAATGCACACGTGCCAGACACGTTCCCTCCACTCAATCGGGCGAAATCTCACAACTCTGAGGCTTAAGATGTTAGTGGCCTGTGGGTGTCAAAGCTAATGCCCGTGATGTTTACAAATTGGCTGGAGAATTAATGGAGACTCGGTTAGTCAATTGGTTCTTTGTAGGGTCTGCTGGAAGCAGGACAGGCGTGTTTGGTTTACTTTTAGGCACTTGTCCCAGTAATTGGCGACAGCCTGACAGGACCATTCTTGCAGTGTGGAGCCGAGTATAATACTGGGGTCTGCCTTTCTGCCATTCAATGGGGTTGCAGTAGTGGATGCCATGACTCAAAGAGCAAATTCACTCAGAGTCACAGCACACAGTTGGCTTGTACACACTAATTTTGACAGCCTTATAATACATTTATGAGAATATAATGATACCTATTCATAAAATATAATATTTATTTGCATGATATATATTACACACACACACACACACATGTATGTGTGTGTGTGTGTCTAGGCCTATGTATGTGTTATGTAGAGAGGCTGGTTGAGAAACCGAAACGACAAACTCTTTACCAAACATATAATCAACATGTACACAGTATCTCTAAATCAACTCTATTAGTAAGCTGCACACATAGCTGAATATCACATCCCACAGGAAGAAGGCAGAAAGATCGCACACCAAGAAAGATTGGCCCATTTCAGATTTCACGGTTGGCCTCACAGTCACAGGACACATTTCATGTTCAAAGCCTAAGTGAGTCACACCTTATCAAAATTACATTTGAATGGTTGCGTTACCTTGATACATGCTTTACACGTGAATACTCAAATATCAATTATTTAAAAACGTACATTTTGGAGGTATATTGTAGAAGAAAAACTTTTTTACAATCTAAAGAAACATGTACAAGGGATCTAAAATGGCTCTCCATATCTGCTGTCTGTAATTATTTCCTGTCTCAATAGCCTGCCTTAGATCACCGAACCAACTTCACTGCCAAGGTCTCCATCCTTCAGTTTCCAATCACCATGCTGTATGTGCGAGGGTGAAAGATCATGTCCTTAGTTAGACGTGTATGTGCAGGCATGTCTTTCTGCTATATAAAGGACGAAACCTTCAACGGAAAAATCCCGAAGCAGACAAGACAATCTGTCTATAGGACATATGCTACATAACAGCAGCTATTGTGCACTAAGGTGCATAGATGGATTGCAGCTAATCTGATTGAGTGCTGGCACATGCAAAAACAACACCTGCTGCTCCACAGCGGATGCATGCATGGCTCTGAATTCAAATGCTTGGGCCTAATGCAATTAAATCCCCAGCATGCAATAAGCTAAAATTGCATTATGGCATTCCTTACATTTAATCTAAAGAGCATGAAATGAAATGAGTCAACTCCAAGGAAATAATGAGACCAGGCTCGTTTTAAAACAGGCTGTATTGGAATCCAATCAAGGTAAGTGTGGCAGCAGCTGACACGGACGAACCGAACCAGGGCCTGATCAATCTGTTCTTCACCACGCAGTCCTACTGTATTGTGCAGTGGAGTATCTGAAGAGGATGTAATTAATGAAAGACATCGGTCTGTGTCATTAAAATCTGGTTAGATGATGTTCATCTTTGCCTTGTTAGATATTTACGCTCTACTGGAAAAGGGAAATGAATGAGAGGCAGCACGAGAAATGAACCACTGCAGTTACTTCTCTGAAGCCTTTGATAAATAATTTACAATCTTACTGCTCATGCCATGGCCCTCAGACCCTTTGCAAAACCACACCAGCTGATTTCTCTCACTCTCTCTCTCTCTCTCTCTCTCTCTCTCTCTCTCTCTCTCTCTCTCTCTCTCTCTCTCTCTCTCACACACACACACACACACACACACACACGACCATTTGGAAACCACTATGTTTATCGAAAAATCATTTTATTCAAACTATAAATCATCAATGTTATGGTCTGAAAGCATTTGAGCTTATTAAATAGCACCATTATTTATAAAAGCATTTGCAACTCCTAAAGCTCTGCATAATACATGCAAAAGAAATTGAATAGTCTTTAATAAGACTATACAATTGTAAAACTATCATGATCATACCACGTATTACTCCTAAAATTACTCCATATTTTAACGATCTGGGCGCATGGCCTGAAGCTCATAGAGCGCATAACGTGCAATAAACCAATCAGAGTCTCATCTCCCATTCCCTTTAAAAGCCAGTTGCGCTTGCATCATCACGGCGAATTTGCTATTTACATGACAGAATTTGCGAGCGGAAAGATTAAACGCTTCTCCAGAAAGGAATCCTTTTATTTTAGTATTTATTTTATAATATTTAATATGCTGCCCTGTGTGTGTAATAAGTACAGTGTACACACGCTGTGCACCTGCCTATAAGAACGTGCCCTTTAAATAACACAAAAAATACTGCGCTGTTGACTTTAGACCAGGTTTTTGTTGGTCAATGGCGCAATTATTTTCAGTTGCCTCAAAATAACAATGTGCATGAACTCACCTCGTTTTCAGACCAACAGGCATATGGGCGAACAGATGGGGACGAGTGCATTCGCTATTTAAACAACGTGGCGCTGGACATTAAAATTATAACTGCGTTTGGCTGAAACCAAGCGTCAACCTCCCCCAGTTTCTCTTGAAGCCAATGCGGAAGTGATTAAAACTGCAATTCACCGACTAGCCGCTAGGGACATACTCCAAAAGGGAGCAGAATCTCATTGAGCCCTGTGTTAAAATGCCCAACTTTACAGCAGAAAAAAAACATGTTTGCAGAAAATTGTTGTTTTGGCCTATAGCTAATTTTGCCCTTCATGACAACTGTAAGGGAGGTGAATTTTTTTAATAACTCGTTCGTTTACATTATTTAAAGCCTTAAAATTCTGCATAATTAAGGGCGTGGCCACATTGAGTGACAGGTGGATAGCCGTTTGTCTGCCATCTGTTAGTCAACACGTCACCTCAGCTCCAGCCACGCCTCGCCTTTTTGCCCATTGTCAGCTATCCGGGAGTGACGAGTCATAATGCTGCCTTCACGTGCTATGGGAATTATTGTAAATAGAAATACCAGTTTCCTAGTTAAAAATTGGACATGAACGCCTTCTCAAGGCAACATTTTAATGCGATGAGATATTAATCATGACTTATATAGTACATTTCTCTTAAGTCTCTTATGCTTGCCAAGTCTGCCTTTACTTCATAAATAAATAAATACAAGAATGTGTTAAAAACAGGAATATTGTGAAATATTTTGGTTCTAAATAAATATTTATTTTTATTATCAATGTTGATAACATTGTGTTGTTTAATATTTTGGAGGAAATATTTTTCAGGATTCTTGAATAGAAAGAACAAAAGAACAATATTTATTTGAAATATACTTTTTTGTAACAACGTAAAATAATTTACTGTTACTTTTGATCAATCTTACTTTTGCTTGATGAATATGATTAAAATTGCAGTATGTACATAAATAAGGCCTATTTATTGTTGCTACTGTTTGCATTTCTGATGCATGTCATCTTCATACTGCTGGAAAAACTGTTTGACAGTATACAATATTAGAATCTGTGAATATATTGCAATCATGATGACTCCTTTCCCATGTCCTCATTATGGATTATTATCCAGGGCTCTGTGACTTCCAAGAGAAGTAGAATAACTAAAATAATTTAAATAAGTTTTATTAAAATCATCAAACCATTTAGATGCTATAAACAACAAACTAAACCAAAATGAATACAGTTTAATCTGCCCCATTAACAACTGTTGTTTTATTAAAGAAAATACAGTTTAAAAAAACTTAATAATATAATTAATGACAGGTATATTAACAGATTAAAAGGATTTTGTAACAAAATAAATCAAATGAAAAATGCAATAAAATAAAATAAATTATATATAAATAAAAGTATAAATACTTTTAATTTTGTTTCTACTTTAAAAACAGTTTAAAACCGATAGCAGCTTTGTCATAAATACAACAGCTGTACTAGAAGAAATGTTTTCTACATGGGGAACTTTTGTGGGGAATATTGTCTTGGACAATGGGGACCCTTGGAGTCTGCTCCACTGCTCTATATTATTACATATATAGAGACAGCATACATTATGAGTGCGTGTTATGATTGTGCCTGTCAGTGTGACATTTAGTTGCATAGAAAATAGGCAGGTGGGCGGCAGGTCATGACTCCTGTTTTAGGAAGAGAAGTTCAGCACATGAGTCCCATTTTTCTCCACATGGACCACATGCAAAACAAAATGCATGTAAAATCTCAGCAGTGCACTATGTAAAATATATTCTCATAATCACTCTCTAATGACACTGACTTATGTTCTTAGCGTAGCTGATTTGTTTCCTGCTTTTTAAAAGCAGATTATTTCCATGGTTGAGATTTAGGATAAGCCATGCACAAAACAGAAGTACTGCACTTCATCTTGGGACTGCAGCCAAGATTAATCTGATTAAAACACTGTCTCTCTCTCTCTCTCTCTCTCTCTCTCTCTCTCTCTCTCTCTCTCTCTCTCTCTCTCTCTCTAACATGCCACACAGTGCAGTGTTTTCACAGTCGTACATGGTGCCCAGTCCAGGCTACAAGTCAGAGGAAAATAAAGAGATGTTTGGACTAGATTAATACTAGGAGTGATTAATAGTTAGGTACTGCTACTTTAAAAGAATGTGTTTTCCTTTAGCTGGGATACTGAGACTGAGATGAGTTTGAGCTGACCAAGATAAGTATATGTACATGAACATTATGACTGGTGAAGTGAATAACACTGATATTATCTCTTCGGCACCTGTTAGTGGGTGGGATATATTAGGCAACAAATGAACATTTTGTTCTCAAAGCTGAAGTGTTAGAAGCAGGAAAATGGGCAAGTGTAAGGATTTGAGCGAGTTTGACAAGGGACAAATTGTGATGGCTAGACGACTGGGTCAGAGCATCACCAAAACTGCAGCTCTTGCGGGGTGTTCCTGGTCTGCAGTGGTCAGTATCTATCAAAAGTGGTCCAAGAAAGGAACAGTGGTGAACCGGCCAAGGCTCATTGATGGCTGGCTGTGATCTGACGAGGAAACAGATAAGCCACTGTAGCTCAAATTGCTCAAGAAGTTAATACTGGTTCTGACAGAAAGGTGTCAGAATACACAGTGCAACGCGGTTTGTTGCGTATGGGGCTGCATAGCCGCTGATCAGTCAGGGTGCCCATGCTAACCCCTGTCCATCACCGAAAGCGCCAACCACGGGCACATGAATATCAGAACTGAACCACGGAGCAATGGAAGAAGGTGGTCTGGTCTGATGAATCACGCTTTCTTTTATATCACTTGGATGGCCGGGTGGGTGTGCGTCACTTACCCGGGGAACACATGGCACCAGGATGCACTATGGGAAGAAGGCAAGCTGGTGGAGGCAGTGTGATGCTTTGTGCAAAGTTTTGCTGGGAAACCTTGGGATCCATGTGGATGTTACTTGGACACGTATCACCTACCTAAGAATTGTTGGAGTCCATGTACACCCTTTCATGAAAACGGAATTCCCTGGTGGCTGTGGCCTC
Source organism: Gobiocypris rarus (assembly GCA_023029165.1). Taxonomy (NCBI): domain Eukaryota; kingdom Metazoa; phylum Chordata; class Actinopteri; order Cypriniformes; family Gobionidae; genus Gobiocypris; species Gobiocypris rarus. The sequence goes on along the minus strand of CM040924.1, from coordinate 12,137,573 downwards.
TTTTAGCAGGATAATGCACCCTGCCACAAAGCAAAAATGGAATGGTTTGAGAAGCACAAAAACAAGTTTGAGGTGTTGACTTTGCCTCCAAATTCCCCAGATCTCAAACCAATCGAACATCTGTGAGATGTGCTGAACAAACAAGCCCGATCAATGGAGTCCCCAGGGACCTTAAAGGATCTGCTGCTAACATCTTGGTGCCAGATACCACAGCACACCTTCAGGGGTCTAGTGGAGTCCATACCTCAACGGGTCAGGGCTGTTTTGGCAGCAAAAGGTAGACCAACACAATATTAGGTCATTATGTTATGCCTGATTGGTGTATGGAAACAACAACAAAAATTTAATTCAATACATATACATTATTTCCTATGGAAATCAAGTTTGATGCACAAGAAGGAAGCCAACTAAGATTGATGACTGAATCTGGTGATTTCTGGTAACCATTTTTTTATTCCTACAATCCCGGATTGTAAGTCAGAGTCAGAAACAAACCCATCAAGCCTCCTCACCGGGGTGACCTGGATCCATCAGTATGAGTTAGGTGCACAATGCTCTTACGGAGGGTCTCTAAATTCACTTGCTCAGTGTTCCTGTCTCATGAAACCTTCTTTGAAAAGGGTCTGCCATGGTTGTACAAAATATATCATTCTCTTTCATCCTCGGGGCACTATATCGAGCAAAAAAGAAAGAAAGAAAAAATCCTAATGAAAAATACAATCCCTCTTGCATTGAAAAGTCAAATAAAAAGTGTTGAATAAGAAAGCATGTTGGCCAGGGCTGGGCCGGGCAGAACTCGTCCTGAGTTCCGCGTGCACTCATGCTGCAAATTCCATCAGTGGTTTGGTTATTGATTTGAAGCCTCTGAGACACAGGACATAATACGGAGAGAAATGGGAAATGCATACAACTCTTTGGCTAGCAAATAGCTAGAGACCAAGTACAACCAAAAAATTATACTAAATTAAATAAAAATAAAAGTTTATTATAATAATTTATTTTTATGCTATGTAAGATTTTTTTTTAAATATCAAAAGTGACAGTGAAGACATTGATCATGTTGAAAAAGATTTCTATTTTCAAATGCTGTTCTTTTGGATTTTCTATTTATCAAAGAATTGTGGTTTCCACAGAAATATAAATTAGAATAGTAAATAATAAAATTATGATAATACTATGTTTCTTGAGTAGCAAATCAGCATATACACAATTTTTTTGTTGTTGTAAAATTTTTACCTTTAGTGTACACTACTCTTCAAAAGACATCTTTGTACCTTATCTAACCTTAAAAGCTTCATAGTAGTACCTTAAGGTACATATTGCTCCTTTAAGGTACTAATATGCACTTTTTAGGGTTAAAAAAATGTATATGTCCTGAGATGAGGGTTAGTTCTCCCAAACATGAAAATTATCCCATAGTTTACTCACCCTCAAGCCATATTAAAAAATAACCCAAGCTTTATAATGGGAGTGAATTATAATTTGGATTTTGAAGCCCAAAAAAGTGTCCATCCATCTTTAAAATAATCCATACGGCTCCAGGGTGTTAATAAAGGCCTTCTGAAGCAAAGCGATGCATTTTTGAAAGAAAAATATCCATGTTTATATCTTTATAAACTATAATCACTGGTTTCCGGTAACGGCTGCACGCAAGTCTAGCTCCGTCGGAAGAGTGACCTCTGACCCGACGCATGAGGGATTGATGAACGTGGAAGCGCAGAGGATAGAGCAAAACCAAACACCGGTCACGAATCAGAAGTCTAAAACGAGAATTTTTAAAGAGAAAGAAGAACTTGAGTTTGTTGACCAGCCCTATTTGTTTGAACCGCGAGAGGCGTCTATTCTCTCCTAAGCCTACGATACCCCTACATCCTATGTCATACGTTGGGTCAGAGGTCACTCTTCCGCCAGAAATCGACTTGCATACGGCTGTTACCGGAAACCAGTGATTATAGTTTATAAAGTTATAAATATGGATATTTTCTTACAAAACGCAATGCTTCATTTCATCTCACTTCATTTTTTATTAACCCCCTGAAGCCACATGGATTACTTTTACAATGGATGGATGCACTTTTTTGAGTTTCAAGATCTGGGTTTTGGGTTTCAAAATGTACCATTCATTCTTATTATAATGCTTGGATTAGCCAGGATATTTTTAATAAGTGTGTTTGGCTGGAAGAAGAAATTCATATACACCTGATGTCTTGGGGGTGATTATATTATAGGATCGTGTTCATTTTTGAGTGAACTAACCCTTTAAGGGTACTGTGACAAGCTGTTGTACTTCTAAATGATTTCTGAAGGGTCATGTGACACCGAAGGCTGAAGTAATGCCTGCTGAAAATCAGCTTTGCATTACAAGAAATATTACATTTAAAAATATATTAAAATAGAAAAACTTATTTTAAATTGCAATATTTCAATTTTTGTCCCATTTTTTAAAACAAATACAAGCCTTTTTTCCTGACCACAAAGTTGATCATAAAATCATAAAATGAATTTTTTTTTTTTACATATATTTAATAGAAATATAAGTTAGCTGAACAACATACATAGACTAAACTACTAATAGCTAATAAAAAACAGTTTTATTGTAACTTACAACTTACTGTTACTGTTTTGAGAATAGCTGTGCTAATGTCGCACTACTGGAAATGTCGTTTGAAATTGTCAACCAATTGGTCAATTTCAGAAGATATCAGAGGGAAATCCACAACAAACTGCCTATCAGGCAAAAGCAGCTTATAGAGAATGTGAGGAAAAGTGGCTGGTGACAGGCTTGAGTGAACAAAGAGCTCTCCTGATATTATGGGATGGCAGCCAGGCATTCACAGCTAACAATAGATGCTCACAGATTCAAACCTCCGAGGCCTGTGTTTTGTTGAGTCCATCTCTCTATTAATGGTAAGCATTACCGTCAATCCAGAACTGTTTGGTTACTTTAGCCACAGAGAAACATGAAGGTCCTTTATATCTGACATCACTGTTAGCTTCAGGCTACATGTATTTCTCCAAAAAGGGGTTTGAAAGCAAAGAGCAAAGTGTACACTTTCTCAGCCAGCATCTGGAAATAATATCACTGAAAGACACAATGAAAAAATATAAAGAGTAGAACCTCACAATACGCCTCCAACCTTTTATGCTTTTGACAATTTACGACAAAAAGACGAGAACTTTATGGATGATATTGTGTTCAGTTTGCAAAGGGGAAGATAATTAAAAGCCTCAATGTGTTTGTTTAATGTGGGGTTTACAAACTCTCCCAAGTCAGCAAAGCTCTTCAGAGAGTCAAGTTAACTTCAAGTTAAATCACTCTAAGACGGCTTTTTAACAATTAAGTATTTGAGTCTTTGCATGACACAGTGGTATAAGATGAAAAAAGGTCAATCATATGTCTTTTGAAAGACATGAAGAAGAGTAAATAATGACATAATTGTATTTTCTTTGGGTGAACTGACTCTTTAAATGGACCGCTTTTACAGACAGGGCTTGGATTAAGCCAGGATTAGGCCTTAGTTCAATTAGGACAGTTAAGTAGCTTTTATAAATGTCTTAAAAAACATTACTGATGGGCATCTTGAGACAAAACAATAGCACTTACATATTTTAAGATATCTCAGAGCAAGTTGCTTTTGTTTAAACCAGCTCAAACATGCATTTTAGTCTGGACTATAGGCTTAAGCCTTCTGTGTGAAACTGAGGGATGATGGTTTATTTATTTATTTGCTTAGTCCATAGAACATCAGTGAATTGGGACCATTGTGCATTAAAAATGATTTAAACTTTGTTATATATAAAATTAATATAACAGAATATATCTAATTATAGGAATCAAGAGGGTGAATGGACAATCATTACTGGAAATTATGCCAAAATGAGCTTTTTCCAGTTTTAAAAGGAGCATGTAATTAAATGAGAGGGCATGGAATCGGATCTATGATGGTTGCTGACCTGGGTCACAGAGTACAGGCTCCAGCTGGTCAATCTGCCATTGTATTGACTTATCCTAAATCTATTCTATTGTAAGGTCATGTGTCTGTTCTCCTAGAGGTCCCATTAAAATGCATGGCCTTCGGTTCAAGCTTTGATTATTAGATAACCCACTCATTTGGGCACGTATGCAAAGCTACAGTTTGCCTATACGAGACAATGATGCTTTGTCATCATGGATGATGGTGTAGAGATTTAGATATTAATTATGCTACCTAAACAGTTTAACGTGCAATGATTACTGAATACAATGGTAAATAAGGGCATTTCAACTAGACACATTTTATTGAATTTTTATGGCTTTTTTTATTGTTGTTATTGGAAGGTTTTTAAACAGTAGACTTAAAAACTGTCTTTTAAGCATAACAAATATATTTTACCCTCATCTCAATAAAATATAACTATTACATTGATTTAAACAAAGAGTGACATTTGTTTACAGTGTCAGAAGAAAAGCTAGAGATATGAGACATGATGCATGAAAAAAAATGTTTATGCATCATTTAAAATGTTTTATTTTATTTATCTTTTTTTCATAATATGACAAAATTACAGCTTTGTCAAAGTATGCAAAATGTGTGAAAATATTATTAATTGTTTGTCGGATACATAAAATGCTATGAAATTAGCCTCGGTAAAACAAAGGGAATTTTATTCCAAAAATGTCTAAAATGTAATTTCCCCCACATAATGCTCACAATACTCCTTTTTAGGTGTAAAGAAAATGGCATTTGTTGGTTTAGAAAAGTAAGACAAAAATCACAGAATTCTCCTGTCATGCTTATACAGTATATCCACTGTTGGATATTGTTAACAGACAAATAACACTGTAAAAAATATTGTTGGTTTAACTGAAAAAGTAAGTAATCTGATTGCCTTAAAATTTTGAGTTAATTGAAATCGAAAAATGTGAGTTAATTCAATGAAGGAGATTGGTTTAATCAACAGAAACTCAAAATATGATGTTATCTGAACCACATGAATTATCTAAGTTGATTTGATAGAAGAAAAAAAATGTGATATATGAAATATGAAAATATTTTTTTACAGTGTAGTTAGTGTGAAAAATCCACATATACACACTGTAAACCCGAATAAGTTGACAAAACTAAAAAAAAATGTAGGCATCAGTTGCCTCAATTTTTTTAAGTTAAGACATGTACAGTATAAGTAAGCATTGTTTTTTTTAAATTTTGTAATCATACATTTTAATTGCTCCGAACTTAGAATATTTGAGTAATTCATACATATAACTTATTAAAACATATCATGCAGTCTCAAACTTTTAGTAGTGGAAACTTAACTAGCTTTAACTAATTCAATAAATGCCACCTTGCTAATTGATTACACAATGCTTTGGTAGCATTAACATAACACTTGCTAAATGAGGACAGCATATAAAACATTTAACATATATCTGTACTCAAAGCTAATGCTCCGCTTGTCACCATGATGGTAACCCTACATAACAGAAACTCTTCTAAACTAGCATAACAAACCATTAAACACGACTAAAGCTTCTATTTACTGTTTATCTTGCACAAAAATAAGCATAATATAAAACTTAATTTTGGCATTCCTTTTGAGTGTCATTGAAAGCATGCTGAGAAATAGAAATCCCAGGCCAGTTTCAGTTAAATTTAACTTTGTCTAAATTAAAAGAAACAAGTTCATAAAACTCAAACCAATGCAACTATTCAGATTACTTAAAATGTGTCAGTTTTGGGAACTCAAAAGAAAAGGAAAGTTCTAAATACTGAATGAACTAATTTGTTTAATTTGAGTTGGCTCTACTCAAACCAATTAATTATTTTGAGTGTTAGGGTTCACAGTGCACATATGCTCACATAAAATACATGCAGTTAAACCGCATACATACATCACATGCATGAGTATAGGTGTGTGCATTTGTGTGTGTGACAGAGAGAGAAAAGGCAGTGATGCTTGGTAATTGAAGAACAGGCCTGTCATTGCTGACCTGCAGGAGGCCAGGGATGAAATGTATTCCAGTCTCTCAGCTTTGTGTTGGCATTGACAGGCTGCTGAGCTGCAGGTCTGACAGGCCTGACTGAAAAACAGTCCATCCTGATCGTTACCCTCTCCCCTCAGCATCACCGTTCTCACCTGCTCCCTGTCTGCAAAGCAACACACTTATCTGTGTACAAACACTCACATATTCAACCATTCACAATGTCAAAGGTGCTCTATCATTGGTCATTATAACAATGTCATGGATCACCTTCATAAATCGGTGTCATAAATAAGTAAATTCTTCTTATTTCACACACATGTCCTAAATCATGGCATGACCTCCATTTTGATCCAGCAATGTCGCTGATGTATTAAATTGTGTGTTCATTATTTTATTCAATTTCAGCTCCGTATTATGTCATCTTCCATTTTGGCTAGTTTTATGACTAGCGCTGTAGGATGGGAGTAATAAGGCATTGGACGTGTACAATCTGAAAATATTTTAATATTCATTCTGGCAGCTCTCCGGTATAATCTTGCGTGTGTGTGTATGTGTGTGTGTGTGTGTGTGTGTGTGTGTGTGCATGTGAGCTAAAACATCCAGCACTAGAGCCCATTACCTCTCTCTCCTGCAACCAACCAGAATAATGCTGAGAGAAAATAATATACTTAAAGCCTGCGGCTTGTGCACTCTGTGTCATCCTGATGATTTGTTCTGATTTGAATATCTAATCTGGGTTGAGCAGATTATGGAGCATTAAATTCTTCTGAATGGGCCTAGTTTAATACCACTTTTATAGGAATGGGACGGCCAGATTACAGCTATAAATGCAGCGAACATCTAAAGTGAAACTGAACAACTCTTACTTTCAGATCAGACATGCACACAATCAAAATTTAATAAAAAAACACATGTTGGCAAAACAAGTGAAAACAAATTAATTGGGCACTGTTTGTTTAGCTACTAGACATAAATGGCATTTATTTGCAAATTGTTATTTAAAATGGATTTTAAAAAAAAAGGCTTGTTCATGATTAAATAAACTAGTTTTCATTCATTTATTAAAAATGCAGTGCTGCTTTTTTTAGCAGAATATTTATTGAATATTATTCACTTTCAGAATATTAATAAATAACGTTGAAATATATATTTGTTTGTTGTTGGTTGATCTGTGCTTTGAGTCTTTATAAGAGCAAATGTTGTCTCAAAATGGATGCAATAGTGTGCTTGTAAAGTAAATTGTCATTCATTACATTTCTAATTTGATATGCTCTTAGAAAAAAAAAGGTTCAATGGGGTTCTATATAGAAAACTCAAATTTAAAGAACCCTTTATGCCAAAAAGGTTCTATATAAGGAGAAATGTTGTTTAATACTTGTGACAAAATATGTTTACAACCTCTTAAATTCATGAAATGTAATTAAAGTATAAAATAATTAAAAATCCACACTGAACCCCACACTGTAAAAAATATATATATATTTTGGATTTACTTAAAAAAAAGTAAGTAAACCAGCCTTAAAATTGAGTTAATTGAAATAAAAAAAATGTAGTTAATACAATGAAGGAGATTTAATCAACAGAAACTCTAAATATTATGTTATCTGAACCAAATTAATGATCTAAATTGATATGATAGAATAAATCATTTTGTGATATATATGAAATATGAAAATATTTGTATAAAGAGCCTGACATAACCCTTTAAGAAACCTTTTTTATTAGAATGTACATGGCAGATCAATAATCCCATCATTTTACAAAACATTGTACAAAATCCACAAACTCATACATGTTCACACCGGTAAATAAATATGACAGCAGTAAAGAAACTGGCCAAAAGAGCCGAGAGGCTTATATCGAGATGGAAATTGGAGTCTCACGGCACATGAAGTCCCTGGAGCAAAACCTGTCCAAATTAAGAGCTGTGGGAACAGTCCTACACACAGACAGTCAATGTTCAATCTCATTTATGCTGCGCCTACAGGCGAGAGCTACCTCTGCTCTACATTAACCTCTGAGTCCGTCTGAGAGGGACTTATTAAAAGAAACACTGCTGGAAATGTAATCCAAGATGCAAAAAAATAGGAAAAAGACTGATAATGCAGGAGATAATGCAGCTCGCAGCAATGAGAGTTACACAACCACTGATGAATGTGGTAGACATACATTATTAAAGCTTATATATATGTTAATATATATGGAATACAATATACAGTGGCAAGAAAAAACTCTTGCAGAATGTGTGAAAATGTGAATACTTTTAACAAAATAAGAGGGATCATACAAAATCCATGTTATTTTTTATTTAGGACTGTCCTGAATAAGATATTTTACTTAAATATGTGTACATATAGTCCACAAGACTAGTCAAAATAGCTGAATTTCAAAAGTTCATGAACCCTTTATTCTTAATACCGTGCCGTTCCCTGGATGATCCACGGCTGCAGTCTGTTTTATGACGGTTGTTCTTGAGTCCCTTGTTTGTCCTGAGCAGTTAAACTGCTTTAGAAAAATCCTTCAGGTCCTGCAGATTCCTCAGGTTTCCAGCATCTTTTGCATATTTCAAATAGGCTGAAACATTCACTGATGCGCCAGAAGGAGTCGGGGGGTGAAATTGTTTTGATTGTGAAGATCAAGGTAAATTCAGTATTCAGTCTGCATATTTTTAATAGCATCCTTTTTGAAAATATTTCAAAAGAACTATGTCCTAACATTAAATTAATAATTTTATTCAATGTACTTATTGTGTTTACACTTATACACTGCTCAAAAAAATGAAAGGAAAACTTTTTAATCAGAGAATAGCATCAAGTCAGTTAAAATCCCGGGATTTTGATCTGGTCAGTTAAGTAGCAGAGGGGGTTGTTAATCAGTTTCAGCTGCTTTGGTGTTAATGAAGCTAACAACAGGTGCACTAAATGGGCAACAATGAGACGACCCCCAAAACAGGAATGGTTTTACTGGTGGAGGCCACTGACATTTTTTTCCCAACTCATCTTTTCTAGGCTAGGGTCAGTGACACTACATGAGACGATACCTGGACCCTACAGAGGTTGCACAGGCAGTCCAACTCCTCCAGGATTGCACATCAATATGTGCCATTGTTAGAAGGTTTGCTGTGTCTCCCAGCACAGTCTCAAGAGCATGGAGGAGATTCCAGGAGACGGACAGTTGCTCTAGGAGAGCTGGACATGGACATAGAAGGTCCATCAGCAGGACCGGTATCTGGTCCTTTGTGCAAGGAGGAACAGGATGAGTAATGCCAGAGCCCTACAAAATGACCTCCAGCAGGCCACTGGTGTGAATTTCTCTGACCAAACACCAAGGAAACACCAAGTCCTTGGACACATTGTCAGACCCTATGCTGGTGCAGTGGGTCCTGGGTTCCTCCTGGTGAACAACAATGCACGGCCTCATGTGGCCAGAGTATGCAAGCAGTTCCTGGAGGATGAAGGAATTGATAACATTGAATGGCCACCACACTCACCTGACCTAAATCCAAAAGAACACCCCTATAGGACATTGTCCATATGACGGCGCTAGGTTGCACCTCAGACTGTCCAGGAGCTCAGTGATGCCCTGGTCCAGATCCAGGAGGAAATACCTCAGGACACCATCCGTTGTCTCATTAGGAGCGTGCATACAAGCATGTGGGGGCCATACAAACTACTGAGTACCATTTTGAGCTGCTGCAATGAAATTTCAGCAAAATGGACTAGCTTGCTGTATATTTTTTTCACTTTGATTTTCTTTGTCTTTGAATTCAGTCCTCTGTAGGTTGATCATTTTCATTCCCATCAAACGACGTGGCATCCTTTCGCTCATAACACATTACCTAGTCCATATTAGTATAGATATCAGATCCCCATTGAGATCTGATGTGTTTTCAAAGTGTTCCTTTAATTTTTTTTGAGCAGTGTATTTTAAAATACCTGCATGTAATTACATAATTACACCTCGAATTATACTGTTGACCCTAGCCTTACATCTTAACCCATCCATAGAACTAACCGTACTATCAAATCTTCCCTAATATTACCCGTATCCCACCTCAATAGAAAAATTGAGGTAAGCACATAATAGTTAAAGATACCTATAAAATTGGACCAGATTTTTAAAACAATTTTAGTCAGTGCACACATAAATAGCATGTATTGAATGGGCTATATAAGCTTACACATATTTCCTAAAATCACCTGATCAAAAAATGCACTTGTTTCATATCATAACAGCTTTTCCTAGAACTGTCTCTTTCATTACCCAGGTCTGAACATCCTGAAGGCCTTTTGTCAAAGCGTGCATCTTGAGCTCTGTCATGTATAATCATTTATACCCTATCTGAGCTGTTTCTCAGATCCTGCAACACAGAGGCTTACTCTGAAAACCAACCAATCACGGTCCAGTCATCTGATTCATGCTCCTCCCACACTCCCACACCCCGATGACTGCTCTGGTGCCATACACGTGCATATGTACATGCGCAACTGCGTTTCCACACAAAATGAAATAACACACATACACTTGTATGCAAAAGCATGTGCAAGTTGCACCATTATCGCGCATGAACCAAAACGGATCCGTTTCCGCATGAGAAATAATCCCAGATTATGGCCTTTGAGATTAAGACATGCTGATGCACAGGTTTTGATTGACCTCTCGCACTAGCTCCCTATTAGGGATGTCAGCGGCAATGCATTGATAAATAACCTGTTTACAGATCAGATTGGATGTAAATAAAATAGAGATAGGTATAAATGCATGTGTAATTAATCAGGTTGGAAGAGGAAATAAAGTTTCTCTTTCCTTCAATTCCAGTGAGGTATAGAAGCAGAGAAGCCGAAACTGTCTATTCACCTGCAATGACAAATGACTCCACAGACACCCGTCAGAACAGGAAGTGTTAACATTGACAAAACACACACTGTTTTTTATCTCGAACACAACCCACCAAAGCCCACAGGCTATCTGGGTCATCCTGCACTGAGCGTTTGCCTAAGCACAGAATTAGATCATTCGTAGTTTAAAGTTTTGTCTTCGTCTACATTTTCAATGGCACTTCATATAGAACTACTGGTGACCTTTTGGGTCAGAGTGTTTGAGACAGTAACTGATTAGACTGCATTGATAAATGCCTGAATGTTTAGTATGTATGAATCCTCGGTGCATGAATGTACTTGCACACACACACACACACGTTGAGAACAACACACAAACTATTAAAACCAAAATGACGTTCATTATTATAATTCATATATCACATGGTGACGTGTCAATTAGGGCTACAAAGTCAACATGCGTGCCGAGCCGGCAGAATAATTAAATTGGAATATTAATGACTGAAATGTCCGTGTGGGCCTACAGCCTGTGATCAATCTATAGCTAATGAGTCATTCATCTTGGTCCAGTCAGTACCCCACCCTCACTCCGAGGGCAGCCTGAGCTCGAGGTCGCTGATGAACTCTGCGCAAATCAACATCTAAACAAAAGCAATTTGTCCTCAATAACATTTCTGCATTGTAGGTGAGAGGTGCTGTAACCAGTGTGAATGAAATGTTTGCAGAGCAGGACGTGAGGTGGAGGGGCTAAATCATTGCTTTTTAACATTAAAGCAAAGTGATATCTTTTTATGTCACCTAACAAAATTGAACATGCTTTCTCTAGGATGTTTTAGATAATTGTCCTTCAAATGTCCATCATGATTCTAAACAATGGGCTTCATGTCAACTATCATTCAAATCAAGGCGGACTATAATACCAGGAGAAAGCATCATGCAATGTGACCAATTACTCTGGACACGCAAGAGAATGACACCATGAAAACCAATCACTGATGGCACCATAAGAATCTGCACAGTCCCAAGACCTTCACTATCCTGAGCTGTGACCTCAAGCTAAATAAATAAATAAATAGTAGCAAATTATTATTATTATTTATTATCAACAAAAAATACTATTACATTTTATAATAATAATTCATTATTATTATTATTATTATTATTATTAGTACTAGTATTGCAATAATTAAATAATTAATAATTAGCTAGTGAATATTAGTGAATTATAATCAGTGACATCAAGCAAAATAAATAAATAAATAGTAGCTCGTGAATATTATTATTTATTATCAAACTAAATAAATATTATTACTTTTAATAATAATAATAATAATAATTCATTATTATTATTATTATATTATTATTTTATAATTGCAATAATTAAATAATTCATAATTAGCTAGTGAATATTAGTAAATTATAATCAATGGCGTCAAGCAAAATAAATAAATAAATAAATAAATAAATAAATAAATAAATAAATAAATAAATAAATAAATAAATAAATAGTAGCTCGTGAATTATTATTATTATTTATTATCAAACAAAAATAAATACTATTAATTTTAATAATAAAAATAATAATTTATTATTATTAAATTGCAATAATTAAATTCACAATTAGCTAGTGAATATAAGGGAATTATAATCAGTGACGTCAAGCAAAATAAATAAATAAAATAAATAAAGGGCTAGGAGGTAATCAATTATTATTTATTATTATCAAACAAAAAAATACTACTACTACTACTAATAATAATGATAATAATTATAAATTTTTCATTTATAATTTTATTATTTTATAATTGAAATAATTAAATAATTAGCTAGTGAATATTAGTGAATTATTATTGGTGACCTCAAGCAAAATAAATAAATAAATAAATTATTATTATTATCATCAAATAATAATAATAATAATGATGATGATAGTAATAATAATTTTCAATTGTAATAATTTCGTAGCTAGTGAATTAGTATAATTTATTTAACAACAACAATAATAAAAGATTTATATTAATTTGTAATTGTAATAATTAAGGATAGTAACTGGTGATTTATTACTATTTATTTTTAAACAAATAAAAGGTGGGATACCTTTTTCAGTGGGGCCAATGGGGAAAAAAGTGTTTTGGGAGGTCCAGAAGGTGGAGTTACAACATCTACCAGCAGGGGCTAATGGTGTTATGTTAACCAGCCAAGACCTGAACCCTTGATTCAGGTCCTCACCTTTCCATCAGTTTGTGGTATCATGCCTGCTGGTGTAACATACTCTCTGTCTTGAGAAGTCTTATGGAAGGGTTTGCGAATGGAAAGGACAGTTGGGCTGACTATAGTTTGCACAGTTTGGGGCAGTCCCAGTTTGAAGCCTATTGGCTATTCTGAGGCTTCTAAGTCTTGACCTGGCACTAGCAGGTCTGCTGCATCCTATCAGTGCAATCACAGTTGATTCTGTCCAGCTAAGTAATAGGATTTAGTGATTTAGCACTTAAAGAGCTAGCTGGGTTCCTTCTGTGAAATAAGTAATCTAAGTTTAAACCATTTACCCACAAGCAAAGTTGACGTGATGTCCTTGTAAAGTTGTTAAGAAAGAGGTACAGACACACTGACTCAAGACCCACTGAAGTGAGCTATCGGCGCTTATTCTGTCATTTACTCGCACAAACTGTGGACAGACAAGTTGGCAAACAGGGGCTTGAGCACGCCTTTGTTTGAATATGCATTAGCTCCCAAAGGGCAAACAAATTAATGAATATTCACACTCAATCTATAGCCCAAGGCTTCATATACATTATTCATGCATGGTGCACGAAACGCAGGCGCATCATCTTTGTCATGGCTAATAATAATTTCAATTTTTTTTAAATAAACAATCTTGAACTTTGAGCATTTTGTACATTTATTTCACAGTTACAGAGAGTTGCATTGCAGCATACAGAGTCATCCAAAAAAGAAACTACTATTTACATGATACAGAGCTGTGTGGGTTGCTAGGTATGGGGAAAAATCTAAATGAATGACTTCACTTGTATATTTTTTCAGAGATTCTCCAGTGAGATCAAGAAGTGGAAATAAACAAATTGATAAAAGGAGCCACTCTGAATCATGGCTGACATCTCATGTCCCTCAGGCTTAAAGGAATCATTCACCCAAAATGAAAACTCTTTCATCATTTACTGGCTTTCTTTCTTCTGTGGAACACAAAAGAAGTTTTGAAGAACATCTTGAGCAGTGTTTTCCATGCAATTACATTAAATGGATGTTGAAGCTTGAAAGAGGATGCAAAAAAAACAAAAAAACAACAACACCATAAATGAATCATATACCATTAAAGCAGGCTATATGACTTGGATTCAAGCCGTTATTCACAGATAATCTACCTTAAGAACTGAATCAGTCTAATTTGTGAATGAATCATAGACAGAATTGTGAACTGAATCAATCGATTCACTGAAAAAAAACTCAAACACTTTACCTTCCGTTGATGTCTTTTCAGGGTCATTCAGAGAGTCAGACACTAACTTACACCAAAGAATACCCGTTAGGGCCTCAAATAATGTAAGCTCTCAATTGATTCATTGAATAATTTGTTGACACCAGTCTGCACAAAGCTATCTTAAAGGGATAGGTCACCCATAAATTAAAATTACCCCATGATTTACTCACCCCCCAGCCATCCTAGGTGTATATGACATTCTTCTTTCAGATGAACACAATCTGAGTTATATTAAACAATGTCCTGGTTCTTCCAAGCTTTATAATGGCAGTGAATGGCAGCCCCCCCAAAAAAAGAAAGTGCATCCATCCATTATAAAAGTAATCCACACGGCTCCAGAGGGTTAATAAAGGCCTCCTGAAGCGAATCAATGGGTTTTGTAAGAAAAATATCCACATTTAACACGTTATAAAGTAAGATATCTAGCTTTCTGCAGACAGCCTTCCATACTTACGAAGAAAGTGTAGCACCTCTCCCAGTTCAAAATGCTTACGCTACGTCCGACATCATCGCCATGGCTGTAGCATTTTTTTCGTAAGTTGCGGAAGGAGGTCCGCCGGAAGCTATATATTTAACTTTATAACGTGTTAAATATGGGTATATTTCCCGGAGCCATGTGGATTACTTTTATAATGGATGGATACACTTTTTGGGGCTTCAAATTTTGGGCTGCAATTCACTGCCATTATAAAGCTTGGAAGAGCTAGGACTCTGAAAGAAGAACGTCATTTACACCTATATGGCTTGAGAGTGAGTAAATTACGGATCATTTTCATTTTTGGTTGAACTATCCCTTTAATTCTGAAAGTCATATAGGCTACTTTTATGATGATTTTGCATCCTTTTTGAAGCTTGAAAGCTTTGAATAGCTCTCCGTTTATTGTAATTGCAAAGAAAAGGAGCATGAAAAGAAGAAAGAAATGCATGTTTGGAACAACATGAACTATAAGACTGTGTTTCACAACAACTGACTTCCGTTCAATCTAGTATCTTTCCTTCAAGAGACTGAGACAAATGCTTATTAGCGGGTGAAAAACCAAAGACCGTCACCCTATTATGGAAGGAGGCACTGTTTTTCCACCATTAGAGAACTTAGGCCAACGAGAGGACATTCCCAGTTAAAAGGTTTCCTCTCTGGAGGGGAGACAGTTGAGGTGACAGTTTAAAAGCTTTTCCCCTCCCATGAAAACGCGCTACCTTCTTCCACACAATTGCACGGGCTAGTCAAATTGCATTAGTGATGCACTTGGTCTTTATATTGTGACACAATAGGCCTTAAATGTGTTGTGAGTCTATTTCGAAAGCTCTTTGCCAACACCAACAAAGATTATAGCGTTGGGACATTTTCTGTCACAACACAATCAAATGCGTCATCATCAGGGAGATCGATACAGACCGATTAACTGGAATCGCAGTTGAAGTGAATTGGAGCTACCAGTGTAATGATCCTTAAATATAGAAATGCTGCATCGCTCTATCCTCCAACTGAAAGTAAACAAATAACCATAAATGAAGCCATTGGAGGGTGTCGTACGAGCATGTTAATATGGATGGAAATTGAACAACTTTGATATGTTGTACCTTGACAAGAGGAGCCGTTACCTTCACCTGGGCTTTGGAGGTCAGGCGAACAGGACGACTAGTCGTGCCTAACTCTTAAGGGAAGAAAGATTAGATGAGGGGTGCATTTATTATATTGTTAAAACTTCTAAAAGAGCTTCATCTTCAATGACCCATTAGAATGAATAAAACTGTATGCATTTGCAAAATGTTAGTTCTTGCAGCAGTCTTGGACCAGATATGAATATGCAATAAGTCTTTATTGCCATGCATAATTGGGGGATATTAGCATTTGTTTATTTGCATCCATGAAAGCTGATTTAATTATTCACAACTCCAAATCTATTGAGGTTAATTTTGCAGTTTAAATCATTTTTTTTATTACATTCAGACATGATCCAGATTTGCTGCAGAAATGGGAAATATACATTACTGTTGAGTCAGTTTTTGAAAGAAATGTTTTATGCTGACCAATTACAGCTGCATTTGTTTGATCAAAAAAATATTATAATTTAAAATAACGCTTTCCTATTTAAATGTATATATTGCGAAATGTAATTTATTCCTGTGATGGCAAAGCTGAGTTTTTAGCATCATTACTCCAGTCTTCAGTATCACATGATCTTTCAGAAATCATTCTAATATGCTGATTTGGTGCTCAAATTATTATTATTTTTAAATGATCAAATGTTTAAAAAAAGTTGTTTAATATTTTTGAGGAAACATGATACTTTTTCCCACAGGATTCTTTAATGAAACATTTTTATTTCTTTTTGAACATAAGTGTATGACCTCTATGGAGAAAATGAGATAATATTTGAGTGGAATATGTCAACCTGTTTATAACTAAAATCAATGTCCTACAAAATCAATGTTTTTTCCTTCTTTTCAGAATTAAGACTTAAATAACAGCTGCTAATTAAGGGTCATAGGGTTGGGAGATGGAATACTCTATTTTCCCCATTTATGTATTTTCAGGGTCATTCTGAGAGTCAAACACTAATTTGGAAACCAAAAGATACCAAAGAAAATTGCTTTTAGAAACATTCAAAAATAAATCAGTCATTATCAAATAATGTAAGCTCTCAGAATCCTGTGTTTTCAGTAAGGAAACCGGATAAGAGTGGAAGGTGAGCGGGACAAACACACTTCAAACTGCTTTTTCTGTACAGGCTTCAGGGTAACAGTGTAACATTTAGCTTTCTATTAATTCTAACTACAAATGACTTCTTTAACACACTAACCTGTCATCAGTACATTTACAGGATGCTTTTTGTATTGTGGATGAAAAGTGACTGTAATAACAAAAGCATTTTTTCTTGCATTTAAATATTTAAGAGGTTGCTCTCTAAATAAAGTAATTCACGATGTTGACATATAACCTGAATATAACCTGGATAACATCTTTCCCACACAGTTGAATTGTGAAGATGGAGAGGTGCGCTATGGAGAACAGGGGACTCTCCACTCTCTCTCTCACACACACATTCTTGAATATGTGGTTTATGGGGACTCCCCATAGACATAATGTTTTTTATACAAACCATATATATTATATCCCCCTACACTGCCCCTAACCTTTCTGCAACACTAAAACTTTCTGCATTTTTACATAAAAAAAAAAAAAAAAACACTGTTTAATATGTTTTTAAGCCATTTGGTTTACGAGGATATAGGAAGTGTCCTCATACAGTGTAATATCCATGCCATTATACACATTTGTGTCCTTATAAACCATATATACCTGTACACAAACAAGTTGTGTTTTCATGTTTTATGCGGACTTTCCATAGACATAATGATCTTTACAGACTGTATATTCTATGCCCCTACACTACCAAAAAACCTAAACTTAGCCATCATAGAAAACTTACATTTTCAAAAAACATAATTTAGTCTGATTTATAAGCTGTTATCCTCATTTGGACCAAAACATATCCCCACATGGAAAAGGATTTCGGATATTGCCATTGAGAACATTTTGTCCTCATAATGTAGGGTTTACCTATAGACACACACACACATTGGGTTTCCATGTTTTATTTAGATTTTCTATACACATATAATGACGACTGGCATGGAGCACACAGGCCAACATTTGTGTGTGTGTGTGTGTGTGTGTTAAATATATTTAATATACTGTACGGCATAAATGAACAATATTCCAAACATTTTTTCTTCGCTAAGATCTGATTTATAAAATAACAATGCCCTCTTCAGATAAATCTAATGTTTGTAAAATATTTCACACACTCTATACAGAAAATAGTCCCATTACTCCATTATCATTCCCATAAAGTTTGTATAATGGTAAACATGTCATATTCCTCACATATTACATCAAGTGTGATATAAACAAATGGCACAAACATCGCTCTCTCTCGCTCTCTCTCTCTCTCTCTCTCGCTCTCATTCTCCCTGACTATAACAAA
This sequence comes from Gobiocypris rarus, assembly GCA_023029165.1. Lineage (NCBI taxonomy): Eukaryota > Metazoa > Chordata > Actinopteri > Cypriniformes > Gobionidae > Gobiocypris > Gobiocypris rarus. Next base: position 12,119,282 of record CM040924.1, on the reverse strand, counting down.
CGCTTGCCTTAATCGTTAAATCGGACAAGCTCTAAAAATAAAACTAATTGTCAAAAGCCTTGGCTGGAGAATGTTCTCATTTGCATGACTGCAGAAGGGAGCGTTTGGGTGGGTGGAAGGGGGTCTCTGCCTGCTGTAGGGCTGAAGAAGTGACTGCACTGCTGGGGAAACCTTCAGATTGACCCATAAATCATTCATGCTTTTCCTTCTGTATCAACACAAAGAATTCACTCTTCCACCGTTTTAGATAGAGCAGAGCTCGACCAAACAGCACAAGGAACACAGTCACAAAAAAATGCCTCATTTGAGAAAAAAATGTAAAGAAATCATAATAATAATAAAGAATAAATCTTTGTATTATTATTATTATATTTTTAATAATATATGCCACAGACAGATCATGCTACAACTATTCAATTTGACATTTATTTTAATAATGATTAAGCCATTTAACTGGTCAGTGATCTATTATAAAATAATGAATTTGGTGCTGTGGAGTACAGCGCGATTGAAGCTTTCTGTTCTCAAGAGATGGGTGTTATTGTTGAGTGATGCAGTGCTGATCTCAGTGTAGCTTTAGACCCAACGCAGCATTAATAAATAGGTCATAGAGCTTTTTTACCCTCTGAATTTTTCAGGCTCGGCTTGGCAAATTGAACATAATTAAAGCCCAAGGCAAAGGTTGCACTTTCCTTGAAATAACAGGCAGCATAGAGAAGGACGGACAGATAGGAAAGATGCTTCGAGGATCTGTGCAGCTAGGCAAGGCAGTGCCTTTTAAGGACAAAAGAGGATAAGAAGAAAACAGGCAGCCATTACACCAAAGATGACAGCTATAAAGCGTTCTCCTTCACTACGATTGTGTATTTTAATATGGTGTATATTTTTTAAACAATTTTTTTAAATGCACAAATAATGTAATTGAAAAGTGCATGCACTGGCTTTGGAGATTTCTTTCCACCGCGTCTGTGTGTATGTACCTTTAACAGGAAGGGCATGGGGGGATGTGTGTGTCAGAAGACATTAGTGTCAGTATCCTTTTTGAGGACAGTACCTGGGCCAGCCTGGGTCACGCCAGCATCACGCCTGCTTTTAGCCAATAAAGATGCAAGCAGATTATACTCAAGCAGGATAAAAGCTTCCTCATTTGCACCAATGAACCAGCTCCACTAATCAGCTGAGAGGAAGAAAGAAGACTTTTCTTCTGCACCTGGTCATGCTTAACCTGGACTTGGACCTGGATGATGTAAGACAACGAAAAGAAACAAGAGCTTAATGAAGGGTTTGCAATCAAAAAGCATGTGTTTGGTAATAAAGGGTGCACACATATTCACATGATATAGTTAACACAAAATGAGTTGCTTAAGACAACATTGAAAAAATGCTGAATAATGTTCAGCCAATTTTATTTTAGTTTTGCCAACGGAATTCAATAACGTCACCAGTCTGAATTATGTTGAATGTAAGAGATATTTTTAAGGGATTAAAATAAAATGGGATTATTATTTACTCTCTAACATTTCTACGCAAACCTGACTAAATGCAAACAGAGGTGAAATGTAAGTGAATGGTGTGCACGTCTATTCAGAAGGGATTTCAATTATTTTCAATGAATAAAGACTGTTTACACAACGCTAAAAATGTCTTGATAAGACTTACAGCACTCGATTTACACACTGTCGATACTTTTATGGTGTTTTTGGTAACACCTTATTTTACAGTGTCCTTGTTTCATATGTTAACAACAGTAAATTATGCAGACTCTAAAAAATGCTTGGTAAAAAACAACCCAATGTTGGGTCAAATATGGACTTGGGTTGAAGTTGGGTTGTTTTAACCCAGCAATTGGATTGTCTTAAGCAAACATTTAACCCAACCGCAGGGTTAAAACAACCCAACTGCTAGGTTAGTCCATATTTGACCCAACATTGGGTTAAAACAACCCAGCATTTTTTACAGTGCATAATCACATGCAACTAACCCTCAATCAAACCACAATCCTACCCTAACCCTATAGTAAGTATTAATTAATATTACTTAGTACGCAAATATAGAATTACACTGTAACAATGACACCTTGAAATAAAGTGTAACCAGGGTTTTTTGTTGTTGTTGTTGTCCTTTTTGTTCCTGGTCCCCATTCAGTTTCATTGTATGGAAGCAGCTCAGGTATTCTGCTAAAATTCTCATTTTGTGTTCCATAGAAGAAAGTAAGTTAAACAGGTTTGGAATTTAAAAAATATATATATATTTTTTTGGAGAGCTATCCCTTTAAGGAACATTTAAGGTGTTTAGGAGAATATAATGAGAAGGACACTGAACGATTTGCCTTCTATTTGGCAGCCCCAGCTGGGTTAAATGCCTCTTCCACATCCTCAGAAAATTAATGGCAGAAAATCTCAACCTGAAGGCTTTGATCCGCCATAGGGCGCCTGGGCCCTGATTAATATGCAACATTATTAACTGTCTGTGAGAGCCAGTGTGCACACAAACACACACACACACACACGCTCATGAAAGCATGCAGGCGTACATGCATGAGCACTGCGTGCATACCAATACAAAGCAATTTTTAAACAATATTCTTCACCTTAAATGTATTAGTTAATTAGATTTCTTCTATTTCAAATCACTAGGCGATATTTTCCTGCATATAAACACACAGTCAAGAAGAGATTAATTAAACCTTCAGTGCTGTTTAGGATGAACTGGTGAACGCCTTTTGCCAAACAGAGATATTATTTGACTTTCATTTTCTATTGTGTGTCGCTGTGTATGGAACAAAAAGGAGAGGAATGAGAAAGTGAGCACAAAAAATGAAAAATTGGAGTGAAACCGATGGAAAAATTGAATAAGAGGAAATAGAAGGAGTGACAAGGGCAGAGAAAGGCAAAGAAAGAAAGACGCCATCGTCTTCCACCCCTCCTCCTCTCCGTGTCTCTAGCTCACATGATGTATGTGTGCAGGGGTCATAGCGGCACGAAATAATCACTGTGTGTTTAAGTGCATAGGTATGTGTGAGTGAGGGAAGGAAAATAATATATCTGTGTATGTATATATATATATATTCCACAATACTGTGGCATATTAATTACAGTGTAAAAAATGTTTTTTTTTAGAAATTGTAAATAAAACGTAATTGTAAAAAGTACGTATACAAGAAAATATGAGTTTTTCTCCATATATATATATATATATATATATATATACTGCGCAAATCGTCTTCAAATGCAAATCATTTTAATTGGATACCTTCATCTGTAATTAAAATGATTTGCATATAGGCACGAGTAGCAAGGTCTGTTTTTTGTTTCGTTTTTTATCATAATGCACTCAACATAAACACTGCCTCCAAATGCATCTCTAATATGTTTGTAATAAATCTGTATTAAAATATAGGCTATAAATTCTGCGAGGTAGAGAAATGACAGTTGCTGTTTTTTCCAGATAACCACCATGATTAGAAGAGATAAACGAGCCAATCCTGCATAAATTATCTGGCGATATTATGTGGGTGAGCAGCGTTTCAGCTTCAGTTATCTAGGTCATCCCACGACGGCTTTGTGAGTTTTCATACAGCGCGGCTATGTTTAGGTAAACCGCACACACGCAGAATCTTGCTTAACCATAAAATAAATCAGCAGAGATCAAAGATGAGCTGCTTATTTGTAACATACCGACAGCATAATTGCATCAAATGAACATATAGCACAATCAAAAACAGATTTAGAGATTTGGACGCAGTGGCAGGGAGGTCGGCCCCTGGGGTTCAGGCCCACAGCGCCACTCCTGATGATATTGCTTGGTTCTGTGCCTGCTGAGTGTGACCTCTGTCTGCTGTCACAATGTCATACGCTATCTGCCCTATACTGCCTGCTATTGCGCTCCTTCTCACCATCTCTCTTTTTCTCCCTCTGTCCTTCCCTTGGCAGCGGATGCACCACACGCATGCCAAGACTAGGGGCAGGCGCCATGATGGACAGATGGAAAGGGTGCGTTCAACAAGTGTAAAGTGCAGAGGAAGTTAGCTGGAGCAGCGCTGCAGAGAGAGAGAGAGAGAGAGAGCTGGAGGTGGAAGAGTGTGTACCTGTACCTGCAGATGGCTGGCAGGCCCAAAGGGCCCTACTGTCATTATGCTCTCTCGGCAGGGAAGAAAAACAGTTTTATCCAGAGCCCTGAAACTCAGGCAGCTGCTCTCTGTGCCATGGGAATCTAGCCAACCTCGCCACAGACCCAAAGCTATCCTGTGCCGAGGAGGACAGTAATGCAAAATTAACATCCAATGTGGTTTAAACTGATCAAGACACAATTCTGTTTAGAAACTTGTAAAACTACAACAATCAGCTACACAGCAGAAATAATAAATAAAGAAATGAAAGTAAAAAAGTATACAAAGTATATCTCCTTTTACAGTAAAAAAAAAAAAAAAAAAAAAAAAAAATATATATATATATATATATATATATATATGCTTAGTTATAGCAGTGTTGTTTAGATATTTTATTGGAAAACTAAATTAAACAAGATTTTTTTAAAGCGTCTGTCTTACTTTCCAGTAAAAACATTGATTCATTTAAAGCTAAATTAAGGGGAAAAAACTGATTTGTTTACAGAGAATAGTTCTCGAATAAACAGGTATTTTGTCTTGTTCCATTGGCATATTTTTCACTTGTTTTAAGCACAAGCCTCACTAAATGAATTACTTTATTTTGCAGGCTGTATTCGAGTTGCTGTCGAAACTATATCATGGCGGTTATTGCTGTGGTTAGCTAAGGACACCAATCATGAACCCAAACAAAACGTCAATACAAACATTGTAAAAAAAAATAAGATCATCACCTCCTGAATCACTTTTATTGTCGTGCATACAGCACTGACGAATTGCTGCAGACAAAGACATGCCAATATTTCTCTGTATACCTGTAAACCAACACAGATGATGACTTAAGCTGCTGTACACTTTTATTTCCGATAAAAATTAACAAATGTGACTCAGAAATGTATTATGAATGGAGTGTTATTTGAAGCAGGTGGCAAACTAGGTTGATATACTCTGTCTCTGATTAAACACACGCAGCTGAGAGGCAGCATTATTTTCCACATCGCTTTTGACTTACTCAGAGAGGAAGAAAACTGGCTAACACACTACTAAAACTGACCGCTTCGACTTAAATCAAATCTCAAAGCATACAAAAGTCCATTACAGGAAATTAGAAAGAGTGAACATCTAGGAGGTGGCATCATTCACTTTTATCGAGTCAGAGCACTTGCCTTTGGTGCATTGTGTACCTGTCAATGAACTGCAATTCAGAGAAGGCTGCTGTCCTGACAAATTGCTGCGTGTTAACGCACTCTCTCCCTCAGTCCGCCAGAGCCCAGGGGCATGCTGGGATGCATGGACAGACTCGATCTTGCCCTTGGGAACAATGCAAAGAAAATGTCACTGGCCTGGTTGGAGTTTTAATGCATTGGAGAGCCTGTATAGATGTAATCGAATATAATTCAGATCTATGTCAGAGCTGCAGGGGGCTTTTATGGGCTGATTAAATTTAGAATTTGCATTCATTTTTTTACATTAGAAAGAGAAAAGAGCAGCAATTTCAATTCCACCCCCTCCAAAAATCTATTTCCCGCATGCCGACAAAGTAAAGGCAATCAGACATTATCTTGCGCCCAAACGGTTCACAGGCAAAATAAACACAGATAGAGGAAGCTTCAGCATGCTGTCAGCACTTTATTTCAGGTAGAAGAAGAAAAAAGCAGGGGAAATGAGAGAAAAGAACAAAGCCCGTACGCTACACAATCATCCATGTGTGAAGTACGCAAGCACACCTCTCTAATTCACCATTCAGTCTGGCAGCATGGGCAGCGCCAGTGATTTCTCTGAGCCACCGGTCGGGCTTCCTTGTTATCTGCAGTTTGAATGCAAACAAAGCCGGCAAGCACCGCCACCCCTCCTCTATTCCCCCAGGCTTTCCTCGGCAGATAAATGGGGACGGGCACATCCTTAGGCCTAGATCACGTCCACAGACCTCACCCTGACAAATCCTTCACGGGGAGCCGGACACGCAACCTCCATATGCACCTCGAAAGATAATTTGTGCGGCGAGTGAATCAATAATGCAACAGTAAATTCATTTAAACACACATTACTGATCCCGTTTAATTAATGGCGCCTCAACTGCAATTTGTCAGTGTCGCACACAGTCATCCCTTTGATATTTATACCAATATTCATTTTTTTCTCTGCAGGGCGACCCTGACTAATGCAAATCCTTAGCATGAGCTCCCACATCCCAGAATTAGATAGCGCAGCCTGAAAAAGACAGCATGTTTCTGTGTAGCCAAAACAGTGGAAAATAATTTACAATGTAAATCACATTAAGAATCACAGAGGAAGAGAAAAAGTGGTAAACGGTGAATATCTAATTAAGGCAAACCGATCAAATACTTCAGAGATTATAAAAACGCTTTAAACATCATAACACTGCAGAGAGCTCTTTATGTATCTATATCCTTAAAGGGATAGTTCACCCAAAAATCTAATTTCTGATATATTAAGTAAGCCCATTTCAACCACATTTCAACCAGTCATAAGTCGCACGGTATTTGTGGCAATAGCCAACAATACATTGGGTCAAAATTATTGATTTATCTTTTATGGCAAAAATCATTAGGATATTAAGAAAAGATCATGTTCCATGAAGATATTTTGTAAATGTCCTACCGTAAATATATCAAAAATGTATTATTAGTAGTAATATGCATTGCTATGGATTAATTTGGACAACTTTAAATTTTCAACTATTTTCTCAATATTTAGTTCCAAATATTCTAGTCATATCCTGACAAAACATACATCAGTGGAAAGCTTATTTATTCATCTTTCAGATGATGTATAAAACTCAATTTCAAAAAATGAGTGTTTCATGACTGGTTTTGTGGTCCAGGGTCACATATGGAAAAAAAATCAGCCTTTGGTAAATCATAATTATGAGATAGAAAGACTAAATTATGGCATACTAAAGTCATGACATTTGACCTTGATTTGTGTAAACTTTATCTCATAATTACTACCTAGTTTGTCATCAATTTGACTTTTATTATCTCATATTATGGTTTAGCATGTCATAATTGTGACATGGCAAACTTGTAATATTTATCTCATAATATTTACTTTTTGACATAATTTTGACTCTTTATCTCATAATTATGACCTTTTATCTTACAATTGTGATCTCAAACCGATGCATAGTTCATTGTACAGGAGAATATAGTTGTCAAAATATTGCGTTCTACAGTAGAAAGTGGGTTATACAGAAAGATATGAGGGTGAGTAAATGATGACAGAATTTTGGGTGAACTATCCCTTTAAATACTCAAAATATGGAATCAGGCTGCAGAAGGATAGTTCAAATAATGTGAAAAACTGAAACCACAGGCTTTGATAAAAGCATATTGCTAAGAGCAGAGAAAACTGAGCCAAATCCTCTTCAAATTTTAGGTTTATTTCAAACGTCCATTTTGGCTAACTACTGCCGGTTTGTTCTTCTCAGAATGGAGAATGTGCCAACAATGATCACAATAGCGGAACTTTCTGTTTAACTATGCTCAAAAAGTACTACTTAATATGTCAATCATTGTTGGTAATCCTGGGAAGATGATATGTTGTGTCAAGAGTTATTTTAGGAAAGCAGAAATGTGACACTAAGAAAAACACCCGAAGCTGAAGCTACTCTCACATGTGCTGTTCCATCAATTCCGTGGCTACAAAGCTTGCAAGAGGGTTCGAACAGCCTTAAGTATGCTATCATGGCATCTCTTGTGTGGGGCTTTTTATTTGCCGTCGTCAGGTTAATGAGCCCACCAGCCCACTTGATGTCGAGAGGCCTGTCACAAAGACGCGTCTCATTAGAGGCTGTCTGGCACTGTGCGCAGAGACAAAAAGCACATTCACCCACTCTGAATACCGTCATGCTCCCCATTGCTGCCAGCCTGTAGCGTTGCACCCATGGCATCCATCCCGCACGCACACGTCCTGGCTCTCAGCCAGTACCACCTCAGCCCTCTTCTGCATGAGAGAGTGCCTGGCGGGGCATGGCCGAGCAGTGGCTGCACGGGAACGTTGCGGGCACACGGCAGAGCTGGCACAGGGCCAGCGGCTGCAGCCCAGCCCAGTTCGCTGCGGCGACAGCTTAAGCTGCACGTGCATTAACTCCCCCTTCAGTGCCAGAGAGAGAGGGTTCGCTATTGTGTTCTCAAACACACACCCGGCAGAACTTGGGGTGTGTGTGTGTGTGTGAGGGAAGGAATCAAGTGACTATAATCAGTCAGTTACTCAGGTCTGAGAGCCATTATCTCCTGAGAGGGGATCAATAGTGAAAGATAGGAAAGTTGGCCTATCCACTGTACGGCTGAGGCGTTATCAGCCTGCAAGCAGGTGCGCCCCTTCACCAAGCCCCCACAGAGGCATGCTGGGAAAATAGTGGATATTCTGAAGCTGGTCTGACAGGTCCTGTGGCTGAGTCTTTAAATGAAAAAGTGTTTATTTTCTGGAGAAAAACAAAAAACAAAATGTAGCTAACATAATTTGTCACAATAAATCTACATATCGTTCAAAAGTTTGGGGCCAGCATGAAAGAAATGAATATTTTTATTCAGCAAGGACGCATTCAATTGATCAAAAGTGACAGTAAAGACATTTAGAATGCTACAAAAAATGTCCTAGAAATAAATGTAAAATTTGAAACAAAACAAATGTTTTCAACTGATTATAAGAAATGTTTCCTGAGCAGCAAATCTGCATATTAGAATGATTTCTGAAGGATCATGTGACACTGAAGACTGGAGTAATGATACTGAAAATTCAGCTTTGCCATCACAGGAATAAAATCAGTTTCAAACATAGTCATCTAATTTAAATTGTAATAATATTTCACAATATTACAGTTTTTACTGTATTTTTTATACTGTAATTTTTAACTATATTTTCAAAAACAATAAAAAATCGTATTGATCCCAAAACTTTTGAACGGACATACATACTATATATAAAGTCAAACCCAAAAATATGCAGACACCAGATATAACGGGGTTTTTTTACTAGTGGGTGCAGGACACTATAGTTCATTTTTGTAAGTGAGGATAGCAAAATAGAATAAACTGTGACATATTATACCTAAACATTCCTCATACACTGGACTACCAGTAAAATTGCTAAAAATTTGAGACCAAAATGATTCAGACACAGTTTTTTCTTGATTTGCTAATGTGACCTCACAGACTGAACAAAATGAAGCATTGCTTGGTCATTGGTTGACCCTAAATTGGTATTATCTAATTGTGTACTTAAATTGAACAGCTGACAGCTGATACCTTTCTATCAAAGTTATCTGACATTATCAAGATGAATTTGATCTGACACAATTTAACTCTGAGTTCTTGTCATAATTTTATTTCCATTTTCTAAACTATAGTAAATAAACTGTGATATTGTGAGAAAATGTTGAAGGTGTCTAAATACATTTTGGTTTGACTGTACACACACACACACACACACACACACACACACACACACACACACACACACACACACACACACACACACACACACACACACACACACACACACACACACACACACACACACACACACACACACACACACACACACACACACACACACACACATGTTGTGTTTCCATGTTTTATGGGGACATTCCATAGGCGTAATGCATTTTATACTGTACAAACCGTATTTTCTATCCCCCTACACTGCCCCTGCCCCTAAACCTACCCATCACAGGAGACATGCTGCATTTTTACATTTTCAAAAACATCACTTAGTGTGATTTATGACCTGTTTTCCTCATGGGGACCAAAAAATGTCCCCACAAGGACAAGGATTTTGGATATTGCCATCTTTGTGGGGACATTTCCCCATAACGTAGGGATTACCAGTCCACACACACACACACACACACACACACACACACACACACACACACACACACACACACACACACACACACACACACACACACAAACACAAACACTCACTTTTATATACGCATGGTAGTTATTTTAGTCACGTTATTTTCTATGCACAATAAATGCTACAATTTGAAACTAATTTGAAATTGATGGCTCTTTTATGATTGTGGACTAATGATTATATTACACACCATCAAGTCGTAAAATCCATCAAGTCGTTTCATCAAAACACAGAACAGCTTTAGAGACAAAACCTACTAAAAATACAGGCAAGCCATACTTAAGAACTGCACACAAGAGAATATACTTCACACATCTCATAGTATCTTTCACAATATGGGCCTGAAAGGGCTTCTGCATTAGTGCATCTCACTCGCTTTCTCAGTTTCTAGAACGTGGGCCGAAACAGCTGAGCTGACTGCAGTGATGTCACTTGCACTGATGGAATGCTTTGTTCCTCAGCGTGTGCGCATGCCACCTGGGTCTGAGCAAGAGCCTGCGAGATGCACGCAGTGTGAGTGTGTGTCTGAGTGTGCTGCAAGATGGCTGATGCTCCATTCAATTACACCAGCCACCGAAGGCTTATGCAATGAATCCGAACACTGTAAAAAAATACAGGAACGTCTTATTGCATATCTAGTGTTAGTCACAGTGGATGTTTAATTCTTTTAAATCAGATTTAAAAAAAATTGCTTTAAAATGTTTATGTATTTGAAATTACAATCTGATTTAAAAGCGCTTGCATTCCAACCTTCAGCGAGTTGGCTTGTGCATCGTTGACTGTCACTGTTGGTAAATGCAGTAGGAGCAGCAGTAAAGGTAGCTGAAGCATTAATGGGGAATTATACTCATATATTTTTAGTAAGCCTTTGGGCACTTCCAGTGTCCCTAAAAGAACATGGTTGCTAGGCAACCATTATTGTTGCCATGGAGATTCACGTGTTGGCAGCTGCTGCAATCAGCATTAACTCAAGGCACATATTCTCATTCCAGCAGTCAGGCGATAGAAGGCAACTAGGACAGCAAGTCACTAGGATAGTAATCGCATAGAAACATATGTTCGCCCATCATTTGCTGCATTAATATCTTCATAAATGGCCAAAATGATCACCGCAGTTAGGTGCAAATAATGGCTGGTAGAATCAGGTATTCACTTTAAAGTCTGATGGCCCCATAACAAAGTGGTTTATGGTTTACACCCATTTTTGCCAATAAAGACACCCTATGTTTAATGAAAATAGTGAAATGTTGCATATGATGAGAAAAAAAGTGACAAACGTGCTAAAAATGCGCTTCATGTAGTAACATCTAAATCAATCAGTTCTATTGAAGTCGAAAATATTATTAAAAAGGACGAATTCAACCAAACATTAATTTAACCAACAAAACTGATTTTATTTATTCTAGATTAGGTAGAAAAAGAAAGCATCCGCTCATAGTAATGTCTCTTTGAATTTTTAAAACGTAAGAATTAAAAACAACGCATCAATCAGATTTCAATTAACAACAGACCTGGTTCTCAATTAAATTCCTTGCTTTTACAGAATGTATGCAAATTTCTTAACAACCACATACAGCATAAATCTATCATCAATTCATTTGAATTTAGCTTAAGCCTTTAGATCCTTTAGCAGACCCACCAAAGCACATGAAGATTCAGTAGCGCGTGTGGGTGGATGTGCAAAGCGAAGCCTGAGCAGCAATTGAAATTTCCAGCCCCTTTGGTTCTATCTGTCTATTTGTTTATGCTGACAAATTGACTATTTCCAGCGGAACTGCATTAGCCAGTTGTACAGCATTTCAGAATCTGTGGGGGTTAAGTGATATTTTCAAAAGATTAAATTGTTTGTTGCAAAGATATATGCAAACCTATTGGAACAATTGTGGCATTTGATGAACTGAACACACACACACACACACACACACGTTTGTTTTGCTATCTAAGTGAGGACATTCCATAGGTTTCCATAGGAGGACATTCCATAATGGTTTTTATACTAACTGTACATTCTATCCCCCTACACTGCCCCTGCCCCAACATTCTGCATTTTTACATTTTTAATAAAACATTGTTTAGTATGTTTTTAAAGCTATTTTAAATATGAAATGTCCTCATATTTCATGTTTACGCTGTGAATACCAGTAATACCCGCACACACACACACACACACACACACACACACACACACACACACACACACACACACACACACACACACACACACACACACACACACACACACACACACACACACACACACACACACACACACACACACACACACACACACACACACACACACACACACACACACAAACACACACACACACACGCACAGAAATGCATTCTAATAAAACAGCAGATTATGAGATATTCCCATGCTGTTTTTTATCTTTGATAATATGTATTTATCTGGATATTTACCCTTGATGTAGTTCAATGCTTAAAGGGGTAGCTCACCCAAAAATTCTGTCATCATTCAGACTATTTCTTCTGTGGAACGCAAAAGATGATGCTTGAAGATCTTGTGAAGATATTCCAGGTGATTCCAGACACCACAGACTTTCTAAGTATGGACAAAAAGCAAAGAGACGATGATGACAATTTTCATTTTTGGGGCAACCTATCCCTTTAAGAAGATCTATAACAAATAACTATTCCATATTGTTACGTAAATATTACAGCATCATACAGTAATATAATGTTTAGCGAACTATGTTTAGAATAGTATGCAAATGTTTTAGTATATGCAAAGTTTCTGTGCTATGAACCAGCTGCATATTTTTTTTAACTTTTTAACTTATTACAAAATCTGGTATTTTATTTTCAAGACGAATACTGGATGCCAGTCTCCATCAAAGAGTGATAAAAAGGGCAAAATTTATAATGCAATATATATATATATATAGTAATGCTGGGCAATCGATTAATCGCATCCAAATAAACAATCCACAATAAAGGTTTGTGTTTACATATATGTGCGTGTACTGTGTAAAATTATATATATATATATATATAGTTCCACCTACTAACAATAAATGTAGGCAGTATGCAGTTTATATAATGCACAGGATCAATAAATAATAAACTATCCTAATCCAAACATGGCCTTATTCTAAAGAGCAGAGCCTGCATTAGAAATAATTTACAAACTGTCTCAAAAACTAAAATTTCTCCTACTCGAGCCCTTGAATATAAACAATGGGTAATTTTTGCCAGGTGAGTTAAATGTGGACACGTGACCAACGGGTCACACAAGTCAGAGCCCCACTGTACAATTTCTTCTCCTTTAATTGTCAGTCAAAAAAAAAAAAAGAAGCTGCCAGGGATATAAAAGTAGTGAGGCTCCTGAGAACAGACCGTAATGGCCTTCATTCTCCGTTCTTTCTTTCTGACATTTAACAGCTCAGTGTGAGAGTGGCTGGTAGATCAGATGCCTCAACATGCATGTTTGACCTCAAGAGATGTAGAACAGGAGAGGCCCGAACACAGTCGTGAGCTCTCTCTCGACCCGCCAGGAAAACAACAAAGGTGCTAGATGCTCAAACCTGACAATGGTTCATGCATATGAATAGTACACGCACATATGCTTAGCATACGAGTGAGCATACGAGTGAGCATACAGTGCGAATGAAGATCATTTGATATAAAATACAGAGCTTAATCAATGAACACAGATTCAGCCATGATATAAGTGCACAGTATTAAATACTTAAAGGGAAAAAACACTCCAAAGGCCCGTAGTGCATCCTGATTATTTCGTAAGACCTGGCTCTCCAGATACACAGAAATCCTCAAGCAACACTCATCGGGAGTTTTAACAGCTTATTAACAACTAAATTAGGTCACAGTGGGAAAGAAGGGAAAACCTTAGTCAGGTTCTTTTACATGGATGAGGACTGGATCTGTTATACAGACAGTGAAAAAATAGGAAGACCCCCTCCCAATCCAGCTGAGAGCATAATGTGGAGGGCGAGGAGCAGAAATCTAAACAGGGACTTCATAAACATCACTCCATCACTGATCCGCTGCAGTCTGCTCAGCACAGAGACACAAACGCTGAGGTCTGATACTAAAATCCATGGTGGACGAACAGCTCTGATACATAAACATTGCTGCTAACTGCATTCCTCTTAATGATTCAATGAGGATTTAGATACAATATGCATATGACAAACAATTAAACCAAATGTTGCATTAAATTGATTATAATACTACAGCAGTAACTAATACAGACATGATTAATTTCTACACATTAATTTAGATGAAAGTAGATATTTGATTGACTGTATAGTATGTAAACAGCACTATCTGTATATTTGAAAATGCAAAATGCAATTATAAGAGAAGGTCAGACCTCCTCAAAAGTATGAATTTACATGCTCAAAAACTCCAGCACACAAAATCAATTACCTAGTATCACAACAGGATAGTTTATCCGAAGAACCTTTAAAGATAATCCCGCAGAGTGGTGTAAAGGGAACTCGCTTTAAATAGCCTAAATTATTATTGTTTTTTTTTCTAATCGCACAGAATATGACGATAGCTCAGTCGGTAGCTGAGCCATGATGCTGATGATCTAACCACAACGCATTTGATTTGTGACGAAAGCACAGTTTCCAGTCGCAGTCTTGAAATTGATTGTTATGCAATTTGTTTCTCACGTTTAAGAATAAAGCATGTATAAAATAATTTAAATAAGAGCATGGTCGTCTCGTGGTTTCAAATTGTGCTATTTGCAGTTTGGAAAACTTAGAAAAATTAACGTCCCTGATAATATAGCCTAAAGAAAATTAAGCACAAACTGCGTTGCATAATCTTTCGAACAATTATTACTAAATAACAATTACGTGCTAAAGTATAGCACTGTTGGAAACGTTGTGACATGCGTGCTCGTGTAAACTCATAAACAGACTCAATACAAATAGGGCACTTACATTTCACTTAGCTGCAACATAAGTTCACTTAAACGTTATTTTGATTACTCCGTATTTCGTTAAAATAGCCTGATATAGGCTAGTTCTTACGTCCAGTTGACAATTAAATTACATTATTTTTAATTAAAGTGGTAAATATCCTCACAATCATCCCTGGTTTCCAGTCATATTAACAAAAAAATTGTTTATGGTCTGTGCATTGTGCAACACAATCCATCACTTTAAAATGACGCGACAACAAAAACACAGGCTAGATTAGTATGAGATGAAAAACTAGCATAAACAATAACAAAAACATCTATTTTAAGAATGATTTGAGGCTGTGGAGGAAGTCAGGCTTAATTCATATTGTTATAGTTTCCTTTTGTATTTTTATTTTGTAACCTTACACGATAGCACTGACTATGAAAAAAACCTGCAGCACAACATCGTGTGTTCACGGTTTAAAAACACATAGAAATAATATACGCCTACTACCATATAAGTTAATACAAAGTCAACTGCACATTGAATGTAAACATCTAAAAAATTCGGTCTTACTTGAGAGCGAATATGTAAGGTCCTTTCATCCGGGAAAAGATACTCATTGACTCCGCTGATTTCTAATATATAGGCTAGCTACCCCTAATTCATTTCTATACAACATCAGAAGTCCTTCTGGCCCTTAGCACTGGTAGGTAGGCTACAACTTTACCCCACATTTTCATGAGAAACAGGGCCCTCTGTCCAGCCTCGTTTAATAAATGTTTATCTGTTTGGAAGTGAAGAACAATAGGTGATGCCCTGTGACCCCGCGGAGCCTCGACCTCGCGCAGGGTCATTGTGGTGAGGAGGCTTTGGGGCCTGAGACCCAATGCACTGACCCGGAGCTTCGCCATTCATGCCGCCTCACTGCGGTTGCCTGCAGCTCCTATTGTTTCAGTAGGAACAATGGCGTTTTCCCAGGGAAAATAATCTCTTTAAAATTCCCTTTAAAGTTGCAGCAGTAGCACGATTTGATTGACTGCTCTTGGGGGGGACGACGCAAAGGCAAATGTATTACTTATTAATCGAATAATAAATATGTCTTAGTTTTATTTATTCCATTTGATCAAGTTGTTAAATACTTGCCAGCTTGTTCTCCATCGCAGACAAAACGTTATGATCACAAAACAGGAAGTGTGATAAAAATGCATCAAGACACTCTAGTCTAGCTCCTCCTAAAAAAAAAACAACTAAAAAAAACCCGCTACATTACATTAAACCTTAACCTACTGCATAAAGAGAAAAACACCGCCTGAAAAGATTTGTGTGTTATTCTCATTTTGCCTGGTTTATATTTCTGAGTTGTTCCTGTTTGAATCCTTGCGTGTCGATGCTAAAAGTAAAAGAAATACAACACTGACGTGGTAGACAACGGTAGGCTACTTCGATTAATTATTAATGCAGCATCGCGTCTCACTGACTTTCCTTGAAGAACCATATTTTTAGTGCAAAAGGAGCTTCAGAGAAAATTAGAGAAATAAACCACATATCTTAAACAAAGGTTTGGTCTTAAAAAAAATTATTTTGTTTTCTGTGTGCAATAATGACAACTGCACGTGCAGAAATGATATAATTATTATTTGGGTATATAGGTTACTGCAGGAGTATAGTGCACTATAGCCTGGATCTCCTGATTGGCTGTGAATTTAACCTTCTTAGTAGCCTATAAAAATAATGAAACAAATGAGCCTGCTTTTCAAGTTATCTGGTTGCTCAACTGATTCCAGTGCGGTGGAATAAAACGTCAATGATTCATTTGAAGCAACAAAATGTTCTCTAACAAATACAACGAGACTGAGCAGTGATTCTTCAATGTAACGTGGACCACTGGGGCGTCGTAATGGATTGAACGTGACAAATTGCGTTCAAAACACTAACGCAACAATTCGACAACGTGCACAAGTAATCTAAAATGAGATTATGGCTCAGGCAACACATCTGACTGAGTTTTATGTAATGCACTGATGAATGTAATATCAGTAGAGATGTATAGCCTACATTAGACACCACGGGTCGGCACTTCAACGGTACAAAAGCTTGATGTTTTTGTTGAGAGGTCTATTCTTGCAATTTCAAATTTGCAACTGTGTGTGTGTTTGCGTGCGAGAGGCAGAGCGAGCGAGAGAGAGAGAGAGAGAGAGAGAGAGAGAGAGAGAGAGAGAGAGAGAGAGAGAGAGAGAGAGAGAGAGAGAGAGAGAGAGAGATTTAACTCATTATAATGCATAGCGACCTGCCTTCTTTTGAAAAAAAGAGAAAAACGCAGCCATGCTTTGCAGGGGCTCCAGCCCCTGA
Organism: Gobiocypris rarus; assembly: GCA_023029165.1. Classification (NCBI taxonomy): domain Eukaryota; kingdom Metazoa; phylum Chordata; class Actinopteri; order Cypriniformes; family Gobionidae; genus Gobiocypris; species Gobiocypris rarus. Next base: position 12,102,035 of record CM040924.1, on the reverse strand, counting down.
CTCACTGCAAGATAGGGCAAGACGCTTAGCGGTGGCATCCAACTACACATCGACAGAAACCCGGGAATACAATTAAGTTTCTTTAAATCGCGAAAAGCGCATTATAATGCGAAAACAGCCTCGTGAAAAAATGAATGGATATGAATGCAAGGAAAACCAACGACCTCCTGCTGAGGCTGTGGATCGAGCGAGCGAGCGAGCGCGTAAGTGTGGAATATTATGGGATACATATGTGGGATTACGAATACAAAATAATGCAACACATGCAAAAAGAAAACGCTAAAATGGAAACGTGTTTGACATTAGATAACATGTAGCTAATTGTTGGCGTTCGGCATCATCAGAATAGAACGGCGAAGCTTTTTCCACCGTTGCACTTGCTATTGTTTTTACAGAGCAATGAAGAGAAACGCATGCGAAATACAACCACGCGAATGCTTCTAACTGTCGTTTATCAATCGTTTGTGGCAAACGCGAGCTGTTTTCATGCAAAACGCACGAGGACACGTTACGTGTTGGTTTCGCTTTGTTTGTACCCGCTTGATTCCCACAGACAATAGATTAATGTACGCCGGGTCAACTAGGTCATATTTTACTGCTCATTATGAGAGTACAAACACTGATAAATCAGAAGCGCGTGGGCTTAAGACCAGGAACAAGAAACACGCTCGAATTATAATGCAATGCACAGACATTTTTGGTCAAAAATGGCGTTTCCCTTTGTTTCTCGATTCCATTCATACGACCATCATATGCAAAAATCTGCTTAACACTGTGAGCTACTAATGACTGAAATATAACTGCGTGGCATAGAACATAAAAACACTAAACTGAACACAAAAACTACTTGACTAAATATGTTTAGACGGCTGACGGCTCTTGGTATGGATGGCGATGGCGTGTTTGAATTGTCAATGTTTTTGATTATTCAAACTGAATATTGAATCTGTGTTTTTTTTTGGTCCTATTCCCAACAACATACGCCACAGACATAGACTATCCTCGCAAATAAAAAAACAGCATGCAGTAGAAGGTTTTTGAGAGGTGTACTGACACTGATGTAAACAGAAGGAGTGATAGAATGCGGATAACTGCGCACGCAAACTCGACTTTGAGATTATTTTCAGGCTGTTTGCTGTACCAGGTCAGAGAAATTCTCTGTAAGCTTGTGACACTCGTTAATGGCTCGTTTAATGTATGCATATGCAAGAAAGATTGGACATGGTGCAGCAAACTGTGCCTTCTGAGTAAGTAAAGCATTTCAAGCTAAACTAAAGGTAATTAAAAACGTCTTATATCAATCTACATAAACGGATACTGCGTTCTGAAATCTGTATGGGGAATACTGCACTGAAAATGCTGATGATGGCAAACTTAAAAATTTCAATAGCTAATTCTCTTTCCTCTTAGTTCTATAGGCCTATTACGCTGATCGATTGACATTGATGACAGGCGTCTTGTAAGCCGAGGAAGGCAACTAAAGGAGGAGTAATTATTAAAGGGAAACAAAAAGCGAGGTTATGTCAGAGCAAACGTGCGCTCCTTTTACTCTCAAGGACATAAGGAGACGGTCAGGACGTTGGTCGCAAACATCTGTTTGCCCAGTGACGTCACCACCCCATGCAATCCTCTTCTGCTAAAAGCAGATGCCTTATTTGTTTGGCTGGAGAGCCATTAATCCTTAAGTCAGTCGGCATGGGGAAAAGAGAGACTGGACAGAGAGAGACCGGTACCGTTTAACAGCACGGACATTGGGAATATTCAGCCCATCTTCAGTCCCAGAAGGAGCTGTGGGAAGTACGTTGATTTTGTTGCTTGTTCCTTGCGAATGGAATACAGTTATGCGTCTTTTTCGAACGCATTTGGATCTTTTCTCGAACATGCGTATTAGCTTAACGCGACGTTTGCCTGGAATATATCTGAATACTTTTTGACGCATTCGAGGGTTGAGTATTTTGTTTCACATTTAACTGGAAGCCTATCATGTGTCTAATATGTATTTTTGTGTTTTCTTCTTGTAGGTGTTTGAGTACGTACGGAGGTGTTCGAAGCCCCTGAAGCTTTTTTTTTTTTGACAGAGCAGAGGTCCTTTCAAGCTGATCAAATGGTCAACTCCCCCCTCCCCCTGTCCCTCTTTGTCCCAGACTGGCTGTCATTTTGATACCAGCTACAAAAAATAATGAAGGCCTTATCCCTTTGCTGTCAACATTTCATGGCCATATTTCATCATACGGTGGTTAAGTAATCCTTTTGAGCATTCGCTTCGCTTTTATCAGATCTGTGCCTGTGCTGTGTTTAAACAAACGGAATGGTTTCAATAGCACAGGACATCAGTGAGATGCGGGTTTGAAAACAATTCTTTTAATAGGGAATACGCCGCAATAGCCTGCTACTCGAGTCATACACGCCAGGACACTAAAACCAGAGGGATTGACTGGATAAACGCAGGATTGCATGGTAATATAGCTGCTTTGCGATGGTTACAATGACGGAGAGGGTTTGTGGCATATTTTAGACAGGCTATGCGTGATTTGAGACTCTGGCTCTCCGTGTTCACAGCGGACCTTGATTTAATGTCTTACAATTAAGGCACGCGGTGAATGCCAAGAGCGGAGCCTTCCGCCAGCAGCAGGCCAAAAATACTGCAAGATTGAGAAATTCTATCTGACCTTTGCATTTGATTAAATTGCATTTTTTTCTCTCCAAATAAAGCTAGTTTTGATAGTTCTGGTCTGTGTGTTGTGGATATTGTGCTAAACAATTGCTAAAGTATGTGTGTACTGCAATCTGTACGATGCACGCTGCGGTCTTGAAGGTGAGGCGCTGTCCACTACGCGTGGTGCTGAATTTCTCTTTGCAGAAAAACTGCATCACGGGTAACAGAAAAAGTGCACAACCAACAACTAACTATATGCACACGTGCAAGCGAGACAGCTGGTATTTTAAAACAAATAATAAAACAGCTTTAATTCTATCGTTAATTTGTAAAAGATATCACGATATTGTTGTTTTGTGAATCTGAAATTATATAAACTAAACATGTTTTCACCCAACTGGTCACGTTGTTTAGTATTTTACACCACAAATAGCCTTTTCTTGAGACCCTGAGATAAATATTTTACCAACCTTCTCTCGAGAAGAATAGACTGACATTAACGGCGACATGTCCACAAACGTATCTCAGTTGAAAGAAAACATGGGAATGGAAAATTGGGAATGCTTAGAGTTGATTTTCACCTATAGTAATCTTCAATCCAATTTAATGATCCCTAAGGAGATGTCGACCCCTAACGGCTAAAACCGTGTGTTTAATGAAGACGAGAGAAGAGAAATAGCTACTTAAAGAGACAGTTCAACCAACAATAATGTACTCATCTTCGTGTCATTCCAGACTTGCATTACATTCTTTCTTTTGCAAAACACAAAAGAAGATATTTCGGAGAACGCTGGTAACCAACAAATAATGACATTTTTAAGACAAGCATACAAATCTACTCAAATGATGTAACTACTAAACACGAGGACCTGAAATTAAACCAAGAAGAAAAATTTAGCGACAAGATACATTTAATATGTTGGATACAGTGAATTACAATGAGGAACATTTAAAAAATATATATTATTATTTCACTCTAATGCTAAAACTATGTAAGACAATTGCTTTATACATTAATAAAACATATCAGCGCTGATGGGTAAAAACCTTGCATCTCCTCTATCTTTTTTTCCTTTCATAGCCTACATCATTGCTATTTTTACCCTTTCTGTCTGTGGGTTTTGCAAATATTTATCCAATGAAAGGCATTAAAAAGAGCCTGTGACTAAACCTCGTCATCAAACTGTCAGTCAAACCTTGTAACTCCACCCCTCCTCAATCTTGAATGAAGTGCCACACGCAGTTTGGACCGTCTCTGCTTGTTTGCAATGCAAAGGTAAATTAAGAACTGGTTTGAATAAATACAACGTATTCTATACTCAAGAAACACCATACACATAAAGGCTATAATGTTTTATGTATTTGAGAAGCGGGGTGTCTTAGTCTAGCATTTGCCGTCGAGCCTGTACAGTCTTAAATGGCCTGTGCGTAGCACATCAACTTTAATAATCTGATATTTTGGCCAAATGACAGGGAAAAATAAAGAAAAAAATAACAAGAAAAATGAAACAAGTCGTACTAAATGAGCAAGGCATCATAATTCTGCTGCCCCAGCAGAGTTACATAACACACGGTGAGAGAACATTTCAAGATGTTGGCGGAATGATGTTTATATATTTATATGGACAACGCATACCATGGCCCTTTGCTACACAAACTTAAGCGTAATAAATCCCTAAGAACGTGGCTTAGGATATCTGGTAAAGCATATTTCTATATGCCAAAAAATTCATCATACGCTACATCATTTAATTAAATTAGCTTAGATGCTCAATGCAATCACATAAACTCTGCCATCATTATCCAGATCACGCGCGCGGCGCGAGCCTTGACAGATCAGCAGCACGCGCGGCCACAATGCGCGAGGCGAGCTACTCTCGTATCAGAAGTATGCAGTAATTGGTATGAAGTGACCACTTTGAACGATAAAATTGCTACTCACTAAAAACATAACATGTCTCGGTTCATTGTGTTGCTATGCGACCAGTGTTTGTTAAAAGAACGAAAAGATCGGAACATGGTGCAAGAGGACAGTTAAAATTGCATGTATAGAGCAACTCCGCCACCTGCAGGAGCAGCAGGATTTAACCGCTTATTTAAACGATTACTTGCATGTAAACAACACATTAATTCGTGGAGTCAAGCATCTATGCCGTTGCTAAGTGATGAATAATAGGCTAATACTTATTAAACGACACATAGGCCGAGGGTGAGTGAGAGGAAACAAACAGCGGATCATAATTCAGAAAAAGAGACTGAACGAAATACTAGCAGTATGGTTTGTGAATATTGTCACTATATTATTTATGGTAAGTGATGGTTTAAAAGAGTGGTAGGCATACACTAAATCGTTGTCACATGTTTAATAAGTGGCGTCCGTGCATAATTTTTGGAAATAGGCCTATATGTTGGCCATACACAGATCAGGTATAACATTATGACCACCTTCCTAATATTGTGTTGGTCCCCCTTTTGCTGCCAAAACAGCCCTGACCTGTTGAGTCATGGGCTCCACTAGACCCCTGAAGGTGTGCTGTGGTATTTGGCACCAAGATGTTAGTAGCAGATCCTTTAAGTCCTGTGAGTTGCGAGGTGGGACTCCATGGATCAGACTTGTCGTTCAGCACATCCCACAGATGCTTGATTGGATTGAGATCTGGGGAATTTGGAGGCCAAATCAACACCTCAAACTCGTTGTTGTGCTCCTCAAACCATTCCTGAACCATTTTTGCTTTGTGGCAGGGTGCATTATCATGCTGAAATGGCCGTCTTTTTAATGGCCATTATCATGGTGAAAAATACCGTTTCCATGAAAGGGAGGGTGTACATGGTCTGCAACAATGCTTAGGTAGTAGGTGGTACGTTTCAAAGTAACATCCACATGGATGGAAGGACCCACGGTTTGCCAGCAGAACATTGCCCAAAGCATCACACTGCCTCCACCGGCTTGCCTTCTTCCCATAGTGCATCCTGGTGCCATGTGTTCCCCGGGTAAGTGACGCACACGCACTGGCCATCCACGTATATGTAAAAGAAAACGTGATTCATTAGACCAGGCCACTTCCATTGCTCCGTGGTCCAGTTCTGATGCTCACATGCCCACTGTTGCCGCTTTTGCAGGTGGACAGTGCTCAGCATGGGCACCCTGACTGTTCTGCAGGTATGCAGCCCCATACGCAGCAAACTGCGATGCACTGTGTATTCTGACACAATTCTATCAGAACTGTAGCATTAACTTCTTGAGCAATTTGAGCTACAGTACCTCGTCTGTTTGATCGGACCTCACGGGCCAGCTTTCTTTCCCCATGTGCATCAATGAGCCTTAGCTGCCCATGACTCTGTCACCGGTTCACCAGTATTCCTTCCTTTTGGACCACTTTTGATAGATACTGACCACTGCAGAGCAGGAACACCCCACAAGAGCTGCAGTTTTGGAAATGCTCTGACTGTCATCTAGCCATCAAATCCTTACGCTTTCACATTTTTCCTGCTTCTAACACATCAACTTTGAGGACAAAATGTTCACTTGCTGCCTAATATATCCGATCCACTAACAGGTGCCGTGATGAAGAGATGATCAGTGTTATTCCCTTCACCTGTCAGTGGTCATAATGTTATGCCAGTGTAACCCGACCTCTTCCGGGACTCGCATCCGGGTCTGCCAGCATGAGAGTCGGACGCTCTTAACAAGGAGGCTAAAGGCTGCAACCTCTAGCGTCAGTCGCTAGAGCGTCTCTTGAGGACAGAGGAGTGAGGTTTACTTGCACAGTGACTACCGTTACACCAGATCAGTGTGTTTCTATAAAGAAAACCAATTTTTTAATTAAAAAAATTGTTTACGTTTGGCAGTCCTAAATACAGAGTTTAGAAAGAGATGAAAAATACTTCCGGTTCATCCATCGCACTGGAAACTGTTTATTGCTCAGCTGTATTGCAGCAACAGTACCACATGTGGACAGCGCCAACCAACAACTAACCATATGCACATGTGCAAGTGTGTGTGTTTGAGTGGCAAAAGACAGCTGATGTTTTTAAAATAATAAAACATAGTATTAATTTTATCATTAATTTGCAACAACTAGATATCCTAATATTGTTTTGTAAATCTGAAATGTGAAATGATATGTTTAAAAGAAAAAAAAGTAGGCTAATGTTTGTTATAAATGTTACGTTTTGATGAGTTTGAATGTTTAATAATGTGTGCAGTCTGAGACTATGTGGCACAGGACAGTATTGCAAAACCATTTACCACAGCCTGAGCATGTGTGTCACGGTTCATGGATTCCCTGTCTCACTCTTGGGTGCGTGTTGCATGTTGGTTGGGGCGGAGCCTGGGATTGGCTCATCACGCACCTGTGGCTGGTCGTCAGTGCCAGCTGCAACTCATCACCTTCACCCTATTTAGTCTCTCTGTTTCTCCCTTGTCTTTGTCAGAGCGTTGTTGGATGTTTCCCTGTGTGTGTCTTCCCGTCGGTTGCAGTCCTGTCTCCTGGTGTTTGTGGATCCCTTTCCGGATTTCCCTCGCCGATCTCCCGAGTCTCTGCTGCCCACAGCCTTCCCGTGCTGCCAAGGGAAATCTCTCACGGCTCCGTCTCATCCGGGTTTCTCGAGTTTGTCTTCCAGTGACTTTTGTGTCAATAAAGACAGAGTACTTGCACTTGAATCCTGCCTCTGTGATTCGTGACAGAACGCTCTGACCAACCATGGATTCAGCAAGTGCTTCCGATATCAACGCCTTCCTGACCAGCAGCAATGCTAGAATGAACCAGCAGGAGGCGAACTTAACTGCCACAGGACAGGCAGTTCAGACCTTGGTGGCACGGGTGTCCGAGCTGACCCAACAGATGCAACAACTCGCCAGTCCCGCTGTGCCCAACCCACCGCCGAGTCCTCCCACACCATCCACACCGCGGCAACTAGAACCACGCCTACCCACACCAGAGTGTTATGCCGGTGAGAGTAATTACTGTAGAGCTTTTCTGACAAAGTGTTCCCTGTTTTTCACTCTACAACCTCAGACTTTCAACACAGAGAGATCCAAGGTGGCGTTTGTCCTCACCCTTCTCTCCGGACGAGCGGCATTGTGGGGGACGGCGGTGTGGGAGAATCAACATCCTTGCTGTTCCTCGTTCCAGATGCTATCGGCAGAGATGAAGAGGGTGTTTGACCGGGCGGTGGCAGGTAGAGAGGCGGCACGTCAACTCGCTGACCTTCGTCAAGGTAACCGCTCGGTCTCGGACTATTCCATCGAGTTCCGCACCCTGGCCGCCGAGTGCAAATGGAACGAGGAGGCACAGTGGGACATGTTCCTGCATGGGCTAGCTGACCGCATCCAGAAAGAGATCTTCACGATCGAGCTACCAGAAAGGATTGACGGTCTCATCGAACTCGCGCTGAGGGTGGACGCTCGTCTGAGTCGGCTGAGATCCAGGATGGAACTACAGCACGGGAGTGTCGAATGCCCTCAGGCCAGCGCTGCGGATGCGGTCAGCTACACTTTCGATCCGGAGCCCATGCAGGTGGGTCGAGCTCGGCTCTCCCGGGAGGAGAGCGACGGAGATCCCGTGGTCTTTGCCTATACTGCGCGGGTTGGACACCTGCTAGACTCCTGCCCGGTAAAAGACCACGCCCGCGGTAAAGAGAAGGCTACTGTCGGGCGGGATCTCCATGGAAAAGACCTCATCCTCCACTCTCCTTCCGGTGAGACTGCTGTGGGCAGCCCAGGATTTCTCCGGGCAAGCGCTCCTCGACTCGGGAGCGGAAGGTAACTTTCTTGACTCTGCCCTGGCACTCAAGCTCGGCATACCCACCATTGCACTCAAGAACACCATTTCTGTCAACGCACTCAATGGACAAGTACTCCTGACATTTCCTTCACCACTAAACCACTCACACTCATCACTTCAGGCAACCACACTGAACTCATTTCCTTTTCATCCTGGACTCCCTTTGGCTCCCGTTGTCCTCGGTCACCCTTGGCTGGAGTTACACAATCCAAGGGTTGACTGGGGACACAATTCTGTGTCTGCGTGGAGTAATAAGTGTTATGAGTCTTGTCTTGTGTCTGCTTGTTCGTCTGTGCCTCGTTCTGTTTTTCAGAGTGAGGCAGTGAATCTGTCTAACGTGCCTCTGGAGTACCTCGACCTGAAGGAAGTGTTCAGTAAGTCCCGCGCTGCTTCTCTTCCTCCGCATCGTCCCTATGACTGTGCTATAGATTTACTCCCAGGTAAGTCTCCGCCTAAGGGCAAGCTTTACTCTCTTTCTATTCCAGAGAGGAGGCCATGGAGAAATATATTTCTGATTCTCTAGCCTCCAAATTCATCCGCCCTTCCTCTTCTCCAGCGGGGGCGGGGTTCTTCTTTGTGGGGAAGAAGGATGGTTCTCTGCGACCTTGTATAGATTACCGAGGGCTGAATAACATCACGGTAAAGAATACCTATCCTTTACCGTTGATGTCTTCAGCTTTTGAGAGGTTGCAGGGAGCATCTATCTTCACGAAGTTGGACTTACGTAACGCTTATCATTTGGTTCGCATTAGGGAGGGGGATGAATGGAAAACTGCATTTAACACCCCCAGGGGGCATTTTGAATATTTGGTGATGCCATTCGGGCTTTCCAACTCCCCAGCGGTTTTCCAGGCACTCGTCAATGATGTGTTGAGAGACATGGTTGACCAATTCATATATGTCTACCTGGATGACATTTTGATTTTTTCTTCGTCTCTCCAGGAACATGTTCAACACGTCAGACGAGTGCTTCAGAGGTTGCTAGAGAATGGGCTTTTTGTCAAGGCGGAGAAATGCGCGTTTCATGCACAGTCTGTTCCTTTTTTAGGGTACATCGTGTCATCGGAGGGAATGCGCATGGATCCTGACAAAGTTAAGGCGGTGATGGATTGGCCAAGCCCAGATTCCCGTAAGGCCCTACAGAGGTTTCTGGGGTTTGCCAATTTCTATCGGCGATTTATTCGCAATTTCAGCCAGCTAGCCGCACCTCTGACTGCCTTGACCTCTCCCAGAACGACGTTCAGGTGGTCCGATACAGCTGAGGCTGTATTCGCCAAACTGAAAAGTCGCTTCGTTTCGGCTCCCATCCTAGTTGCCCCTGATCCCACACGTCAGTTCGTGGTAGAGGTCGACGCGTCAGAGGTGGGGGTAGGAGCAGTTCTTTCACAGCGCTCTTCCTCAGATGACAAGATGCACCCGTGCGCGTTTTTGTCTCATCGTCTTTCACCTGCCGAACGTAATTATGACATTGGTAACAGAGAGTTGTTGGCCGTCAAGTTAGCGTTGGAGGAGTGGCGTCACTTGAGGGGTCGGGGGTACCTTTTATTGTATGGACGGATCATAAGAACCTTGAATATATTAGATCTGCCAAAAGACTCAACTCCAGGCAGGCTCGGTGGGCACTTTTTTTCGGACGTTTTGACTTTGTTCTATCGTACGCCCGGTCCAAGAACATCAAACCCGACTCTTTATCTCGTATTTTTGATGCTTCCGAACGCCCGGTTACTCCCGAGTGTATTTTGCCAGAGAAAATAGTTATCTCCACACTCACATGGGAGATCGAATCGAAGGTCAAAGTGGCCTTAGAAGAGGTAACGCGCCTCCGGCGGCCCACCGAGTCGTTTGTTCGTGCCGGAGGAGTTAAGATCCGAGGTCCTCCAATGGGGTCATTGTTCCAACATTGCGTGTCATCCAGGAGTAAACCGCACTAGTAGTTTAATAAAGCAACGATTCTGGTGGCCACTAATGGCTCACGACATTCGCAGTTTTGTTTTGGCTTGCTCGGTTTGTGCGGTTGGTAAGACATCTAACCAACCTCCTCATGGGCTACTTCAACCGTTGTCTGTTCCTTCGAGACCTTGGTCCCACATAGCGCTAGATTTTATTACCGCCCTCCCGCCTCCCGCCTCTAATGGCATGACGGTCGTTTTGACCGTGGTGGACCGATTCTCGAAGGCAGCACATTTCATTCCCTTGCCCAAATTACCATCAGCCAAGGAGATAGCGGTATCTGTCGTAGATCACGTCTTTCGGTTACATGGCCTCCCGATGGACGTGGTCTCCGACAGAGGTTCCCAATTCGTGTCCAAATTCTGGCAGGAGTTTTGTAAGTTACTAGGAGCAACGGTTAGTCTGTCTTCGGGTTATCATCCCCAAAGCAACGGTCAGACCGAGAGAGCCAACCAGGATCTGGAAAGGGTGTTGCGATGTTTGGTCTCCAAGAATCCTTCATCCTGGAGCCAACAACTTTCTATGGTTGAGTACGCTCATAACTCGTTACCAGTGTCATCCACGGGCCTTTCGCCATTTGAGTGTAGTCTAGGTTACCAGCCACCCATTTTTCCTAGTCTGGATTCCGAGGTTGCGGTCCCCTCTGTTCACGCGTTTATCCAGAGGTGTCATCGCACATGGACCAGAGCCCGTGAGACTCTGCTCCAGGTGGGAGCGCGCACCATGGCTAAAGCCGATCGCCACCGGTCTAAGCCTCCCGTTACGTCGTGGGTCAAAAAGTGTGGCTTTCTACCAAGAACATTCCGCTCCGCTCCGTATCTAATAAACTTGCTCCCAAATTCATCGGCCCGTTTACTGTCACCAAGATCATTAGTCCGGTGACAGTTCGCCTCAAACTTCCTCCGGCGTACAGGAGAATTCATCCCGCCTTTCATGTATCCAAAATTAAGCCTGTTTTTCGGTCCCACCTTAATCCGCCAGTCCCGGTTCCCCACCGCGACTCGTAGATGGGGAACCAACGTATTCGGTTAATCGCATTCTGGATTCTAGACGGAGGGGACGCGGTTTCCAGTACTTGGTGGACTGGGAAGGTTACGGTCCGGAGGAGAGAAGTTGGGTTCCTGCTAGAGACATTCTGGATCACTCCCTTATTGATGATTACAATCAACAGGTAAGGTCGGCTGGGAGCGTCAAGGACGCTCCTAGGGGAGGGGTACTGTCACGGTTCATGGATTCCCTGTCTCACTCTTGGGTGCGTGTTGCATGTTGGTTGGGGCGGAGCCTGGGATTGGCTCATCACGCACCTGTGGCTGGTCGTCAGTGCCAGCTGCAACTCATCACCTTCACCCTATTTAGTCTCTCTGTTTCTCCCTTGTCTTTGTCAGAGCGTTGTTGGATGTTTCCCTGTGTGTGTCTTCCCGTCGGTTGCAGTCCTGTCTCCCTGGTGTTTGTGGATCCCTTTCCGGATTTCCCTCGCCGATCTCCCGAGTCTCTGCTGCCCACAGCCTTCCCGTGCTGCCAAGGGAAATCTCTCACGGCTCCGTCTCATCCGGGTTTCGTCGAGTTTGTCTTCCAGTGACTTTTGTGTCAATAAAGACAGAGTTACTTGCACTTGAATCCTGCCTCTGTGATTCGTGACAATGTGCAGTTTAAATGGTTTAAAAAAAAAAGTTGCTGCCCTCATTTTTTAAGTAAAATCAACTTGTATGTTTACGTCATTTCAACTTCAATTACATTAAACTGACTTGAAAAATTAGTTGAATCTTATAAAACTTTGCTTGGTATAAAAATAGCTTAACTTATTTCAATGAGTTAAAGCATTGTAAAAATATGTTGTCATAACTTATTGTCAATATGTTCCTTGTTTTTACAATGCTTTAGTAAATATGTCTAGATTATACATTTTCACTTGACAAAATTATTGCACTGCAGTAACAGGTTACAACACTGTAAAAAATGATATGATCAATAAGTTATTGATCATATTTTTTACAGTGTTGTAACCTGTTAATGCAGTGTAATAATAAACTGTTTTGTTAAGTGAAAAAGTATAATCTAGACATATAATTTAACCAAAATGTAATTTGTAACTTTATTTAGAAAACAGAGCAGAAAAATACGCATTTGTACATATAAAATTGGTCTTCTATCTCACAAAGTTTATAGGAAGAGCTGAACATTATACTGAGATATTACATAATAATAAAAAAGACCTACTATTGAAGTGATACCGCCTGGAAAATAAATGGTGAGCGCAAAATTCATTATGACCACGTGGGGGAGACTCGCGCTCACAAATGTGTCCTCTTTCTTTTTTATAAGCATTGTCCCAAAAGTTCGCACACTTCCATTGTCTGCCACTGTGACGTACAGTAGCCTATAATACAAAAAGGCCAAGTGGAGATAAACTTTAAGTACCCTATACGAGTATACCCCCAAATGCAGAATTATCCAAACATTGCTGCTCGTGTTTAAATCATGCTGCAGATGTGAATTTCTAAGACTTTTTTTCATATAATCCAAGGAGTTTATTTAACAGTGAATTCTCAAAATGAAGATAGGTAATCTCAATACTCTGAAAAATAATTCAAGAGTGAATACACTGTTTGGATCACGTGGTTTGCTATAGGATCAGTGTTGAATGACATGAGCTGAAAGGAACAGGTGAGCTTTGAAACATCAAGTCTCATATTTGAGTTGTCGACGAGTAAAACCCATAAACCACTCACTCTCAGAAGTAACACGAATTTGAAAACAAAACACGTCACGAGACAAAAAACACATTTTATTTTCAACTTCACAGTTTACATGTCCCATGAAAATGTTAATAAAAAATAAAAATAAAAACATTTACCTCAAGGTCATTGGTCTTCTCTTCAATTGTTACTTTTAGATAAAATAGTGATGTTACCAGGACAATATATCTAAATATGTGCCCCCTTTTTAATATTTGCCATAGAAATTAGGCCCACACACTCACTGTCCCTCCCCAGCCTATGAAAAAGTCTGCAGCATCCACCAGGAAACAAAAAAACATTAACATTAGAACATAAAAGCTGAAGCTCAAGCAGGATAGAATACAGTTGTTCGTTGGGTGTACCCAGATGGGAATAAGAATGAACGAGTAGTGGTGCTTTTGTAAAGCTGTGAGAACCCGTTTGTTACCGTTTTAATCCCATTAATTAAAACGTTAACCTGATTGGGTAGCGCGCGCTCAATCCCGATAGGCGAATCTTCTTCATATTAATAGCCCGACTTGAGATAATGATGTAAAAGACTCCCCCTTCTGCTGCTGATGCTGATCGCTGCCGAGATCTACAAAGTGTGTCTCAACACGATAAACGCAGTGTAGAGCACTTTAGGAGGAGCTACTGCCTCTACACCTCACTTGACAAGTGGAGCAGCCATCAACATCAACTCCACTTCATAGAGTAGAAACTTAAGGAGAGGACAGTGGCTGAGTGAAGCCCCACCATCGCATCCGACTTTTCTGGAGACTATGGACAGGAGAATAAACTTGGGTGGAGACATTTTTCACAAAACTCTCAGCGCAGTGTCGAGCAAAAAGATGGACTCGTTTCGACCGGCTGCGGGTATTGATCTGGGTTCCCGGGACAGCCAGTCGCCAATCAGCTGTTTTGACCAGACCGACCCAGATCCGGTGCAGCCCGGGGGGCGAGCGGGCACGCTGGGTCTGCCGACCGGATCTTTGTGTGTGAAGTACGGTGAGAGCGCAAACAGGACCTCGGCTGCAGAGAGCAGCGGCGGTGAGCAGAGCCAGGACGATGACAGTGACGACCGATGCGAGATGATGCTCATGACGGACGGGAGAACGACGGTGCCCGGTGCAAAGTCAGAGGGAGGTAAGAAAAACAAAGAGCAGAAAATACTGAGACTAAACATCAACGCCCGGGAGAGACGGAGAATGCACGATCTGAACGATGCGCTCGATGAGCTGCGCGCGGTCATCCCTTACGCGCACAGTCCGTCTGTACGGAAACTCTCCAAAATTGCCACCTTGCTCTTAGCCAAAAATTACATCCTCATGCAGGCACAGGCGTTGGAGGAGATGAGACGGCTGGTTGCGTATCTCAACCAAGGCCAGGCTATCTCTGCAGCCTCGCTGCCCGCGACCACAGCTCTCACTGCACCGGGTTTGGGCACATACGAGCATCCGGCTGGTTACCCGTTCCCCGCAGGAGTTGCAGCATCCTCCTGTCCTGACAAATGTGCCCTTTTCAACAATGTCACCTCCAGCCTCTGTAAGCAATGCACTGACAAGCCTTAAACTCTGCAGCGGTACTGACTCTGGTAGAAGCACACGCGCAACTTTTGACTCTGAAAAAAAAGAGAGACTGATCTTTTCCAGCAGTTTTACAATGAGCTCATAGAAGAATGCTAAAAACTTTTTACAACTTCATTCCAAGAAAAACTGATTGTGTACATACAGTATAGCCTATACTTTAAGTGCTGTGAGAGTGGGATAAAAACCAAACAAAGTCTATGTCTGTTGATGAAGAATGAACAGTTAATTAACGTGGACCCTTCAGAATGACCTGACAACATGCAACCATGTTTTACCTTGTTTATGATGCCAAACTTTTCAAGGTTTTTAACTCTAACTTGCAATAATACGTATTCTTGCTTCTTTGAATTTATGTTATGTAAATGTTTGCTTTCAAGCGCATCCGTGGAGGGAGCAGCGTATTGGACTTTATTCCAAAGTAGCCTACGTGTTATTTCGAAAGCATAGTTGAGATTGTTCATTTCAAAATTGTAATATAATATATTGTTAGTTTGGTGGAATCTTAAAAAGTTGTTTTGCTTTTTTCATTTCTCTAAATGGATGAAATCAAGTGGGTCTGCATGCATGGTCTGATTATGCATTGTCATCATTGCTGTAAATCTCGTCGATTTGGCTTTTTACAAACACACATGCAGTTTGACTAGGGACGTGGTGGTTTCAACTTGTTGTCAGGTCGAGGCTGGAAGCAATGTAGATATATTAGTTTCAATATGACCACAGAGGGCCATTTGTATGTGTTGATGTATTGGAAAGCTTTATTAAAATATTTTGATCCAACACATTATGCCTGGTTGTATGTTGTGATGCCTCTGGTAGTGAAGTGATTCATGGCTTCTGTTGGCTCGAGAGATTACGATCAATAAAAATAAAAATATACATATATTTTACGGATGAGACGTAATTTGTAAAATGACAAACTTCGGCACATTGATACATTAAACGAATTAGAAGCAAGGTATTTAATATTTCTCTTTTATTAAATTAGCAGTGGTTTGTGGAACATGAGTGTTTTTAATTTTCTGCTCGTTTATATACCTAGAAACGGACGAAGCCCTGGGAAAAAAGACCAGACATGGACAGCAATGCCCTACGGCCAAAGGAGAATGTCTGTTAGTATTATAGGATAAAGCTTAGTCACCCCGATCATGATTATTAAAAAAAATCCGTGACGTTGTCTAATAATGTTAATTTGAAAACAACAGTGTATCAAAACTGTCGACTGCAATACCTATATTCCTTTTAATTAAGCACATCGTTAAGGCAATTAAACCTCCTGGATGTGATTAAGGAACATAATTACGACACTGTTCACTGCCGTAATTGGGTGTCTTTAATCACAGGAAACAGTCATGAGCATCATTGTCAGTGTCATTAGTTTGCATTGTTCGAGCTCGGGTGTCCATCACATCGAAAGAATTAGATAGAGAAGATGCCCTTTCACACGATGAACAGCAATTCCGTTTTCACTTAAAAACTGTACTTCTAGAACAAACACCACGTGTCTTTTAGTTTAAGATTTCCCTAAATTGAAAAAGAAATGTCGAAGTTTCAAGAATGCTGAAGGCAGATATAAAACAGCTAAATTATGCCGTTTCCAACGTAGTTATACAAACAGTATCGAACTACAAATAAAATAAAAAAATCACTCAAATTAACTATTTAGAAATGTATTAATTACTGAAACAAACAACATTTGTTATAATAAAATCAGAAAAGGTTAAAAACCTTATTAAAACAGCCCTACAATTAATTAAATAGTATGAATCAATCACTAACACAATAATAACATTAATAAACGGAGAACGCGACATGTCTAACCTCAGCATTGTTAACACGAAACACAGTGAATTCCATACTTTCCCTTAAAAACAAATGAGTTGATGCAGCGCCTGCACCTAAAATAAAAACAATTCGTTTATTTCACGACCTCAAATGTATATAGACCTGTGTAAGATAAACGCTTACTTTTAAACATTACAGATAACTTCGATTTCTTTATCGAAAATAGGCTTTAATTTGTCTTGTCAAGTCGCTGGACATATTTGAGAGAGCTCTGTGGAGGGAGATGAAACATCCAGTCTTCAATCCAATCAACAAAAAGTGAGACTTTTTGGGTGTCGCGGACAGAACTGTTTCTTGTGAACACTTCTAACAATTACAAAACGTTTTCACGCGGCCCATGCGGCTCGTTCAGCACCACGGACAGCACCAACACTAGTTGTAAAACATGACGCTCAGTATTATTGCATCACACGCTTCTCTACGTCACCGGAAATACCTTTTCAGATAATGGGGATAATTAGCTGAAGTAAAATGTACTCTAGTACAACACGAGAGAGGATTGTTAGGGCCATTTTTTCTTTTAAACCAGTTTTATATGGGACGACCTGGCAACCGTGCCCAGCCACCGTTTAATGAGACAAAATCATGCATAATTTAAAAAGCCAAGCCCTTACTAATTTTACACATTAGCCAATTACAATAATCACATGAAATTGGATTCGCGGTAGTGGAAGCGTTTTTCTTCACTGACTTGCACAATAAAACTTATAAAAAAGGGCTAATAGCATTCAATGACTGTAGATTTGAAATACTATAAAACAATCTAAAACAAAAAAAGTTCTCCAATCCAAAAACAAAAGCATATTACTTAACCACAAAACAGGAGGGGGGTTCTGAAACATCTTAACTCTCTCCAATGTTTCAACTCTGTAAATTAGCAATTTGGAAAGCACTAGTATTATGGTATTACTCTGTCCTCTCTAATTCTCTGCACAGCACAGATGTGGAGACACATGCAGGAGTCGTTAATCAGGGCCAGCAGTAATCAGCCATCACAAAGCCTTGCCTGGATAAATACTGTCAGCAATTACTGTGTGGAGTCAACTACTTTCAGGACCCCATTTACATGTTTTCCATCATTCTCGCCCATGTTCGCTTTCCCAGTGCAACTTTTTATTCGCCATTAGAACTCCACATACCTTAACAGGCAGCATCAGCATGAGACAATAACGAGAGCGCATTAATTATAGATTGCACTGGGATGCATTATTTACTACAGCGATAAGCTTACGACAAAGGGCTTTACTCAAAAAACTAGGATGGGATCCATCAAAAGAAGTCTCTTAAGAGGTATATAGGCAGTGCTATCACACAGATCCTTGATCCACTGGATTGAGCTTGTACTGCTCAAACTCACATAAACTCAAAACCAATGAGGCAACTAAGAGATAACCACTTTCCCAGTGAGACAGAATCAAAGCAGTGTTTGTATTCATGAACCTAATAACGCTTAACCTGTCTTTACAATGTCTGCATTGTAGCTTCAGAGGTCATGAATAAAAGTGAAAGATAAAAAGGCGGCTTTTCATAAACCATAAAATATCCAATTTGCCATATCAAGAGCTACCAGGGCACCTATTTGTAATATAGATGTGATGTTTGCAGGGGGTGATAAACAAGGATATTCAAAGTATACATAAGAGTACCCTGTTGGATCGTCCTCTTCATATCAGCACCAGGCTCAAAGCCTATAGGAATTGAATCATCTTTCTGTTCCTGTACGATGCAAGAAAAAGAAGAAATATGCTGTACATGCGACAGTATGTCACATGCTGTAATTATGTTGTTAAAACACAGGAACAGAGCGCGAAATAGCGCTAAGGTTAATTGCTCTTCACATGAAATATGTATTGCTAGAAGTCATTTTGGTCATAAGGTCCACTGACATTATTCATTTGCAGGTTAAAAGGTTGAAAGTTCTATAGACAAGTTATAAAAACTCTATCAAAGCATTTATAGTACACAGTAAACCCGAATAAGTTGATAAAACTAAAAAAATTTGAGGTAACATCAAAAAGGTTAAGTTAGCAGAAGTTGCAGATTTGTATTTTGTACTCATACATTTTAATTTCTCTTAACTTGAAATATTTGAGTAAGCTAATTCAAATAAATCATACAATTAACTTAAAATGTTCATGTTATCTCAACTTAAATATTTTTAGTAGAGGAAACTTGGCTAGCTTTAACTAGCTAATTCAGTAACTATTAATGCTAGCTTGCTAATTGGTAACACAATGCTTTGATAACATTAGCATAGCATAACACTTGCTGAATGAGTACGGCAACAACAAATATTTAACATCTATTCTCAAATAAGCTCATGCTCCACTCATCACCATGATGGTAACCCTAAAAATAAAAAAATTAAAACATAACAGAAACTCCTCTAAACTATCATAAAAACATTAAACACTAATAAATCTTGCACTTAACATTAATATTGTGCAAAAATAATAATAATAACATTTTAGCATTTACTCTCCCTTTTGAGTGTCATGGCAAAGCATGCTGGGAAATAGAAATTTCAGCCCAGTTTCAGTTAAATTTAAGTTTGTCTAAATTAAAAGAAACAATTTCATAAAACTCAAAACAGTGACACAATTCAGATTACTTTTAATGTGTCTTTTTTTGTGAACTCAAAAGAAAAACAAAGTTCTATAATCATAAAAGTTAATTTGATTGAAGTAATTTGTTTGATTTGAGTTGGCTCTACTCATACCAGTTAATTATTTTGAGCATTAGGGTTTACAGATATTTGGCAACTTATCGCGTGAAAATAACTGGAGAAATGTTGAGCCTAAAATTACACATATACTGTAAAAAAGATATATATCACAAAATGTTTTCCTCTATCAAATCAACTTAGATAATTCATGTGGTTCAGATAACATAATATTTTGAGTTTCTGTTGATTAAACCAGTTTCCTACATTGTATTAACTCAAACCAGGTTACTTTGTATAAAGCAAGGTTACTTTTTTATGTTAAGCCAGCAATAATTACCGGGTAGAAGTTTAGTATACGTTTTTTATCCTTTTGAAAGAAGTCTCTTTTGCTCACCATTCTGCATTTAGTATTTGATCAAAAATACATTAAAACAGTAACATTGCAAAATTGTATTACAATTTAATTAATAATTGCAGTCCTTACTCCATGCAGTCTTCATGTCACATGATCCATCAGAAATTATTTTAATATATATATTTGGCGAACAATTATTATTGGTGCTCAGTTAATATTAATGGTTCTTATTATTATCAATGTTGAAAACAGTTGTGGTGCTTAGTCTTTTTCAATATTGTTAATGAGCAGCAAATCAACATATTAGAATGATTTCTGAAGGATCATGTGACACTGAAGACAGGAGTAATGATGCTGGCAAATAGCTTTGCCATCACAATAATAAATTACATTTTAATATATATTGAACTCCTGTTTAATAAGTTATGCATTCATGTATTTGGTCTTAGACTTCAATCTCTTGATCTTTATGTATGTTTATGCTGTAATTATGCCAGATGTGTCAGGGAAAGTATTGAAAATCTTTTAAGAATCCTGGTCTAGATCTGTCACTGCTGATTACGAGCTATTCTTTAAAACAGGAATTACTGAATTACATTTGTTGAGTATTGTCTATTGTCTGGATGAATGAGATTAATGGACAGTTTTAAGATCCTAATCCCCTTCTAACACTGTCCTTTTCTTTAAATAAGGATGTTCTTGGAGTTATTTTTGGATTACAGCTTTGCTCAAACAGGGTTCTAATTCGCAGTGCTGCTAGTGAAAGATTAGTATTGGCCAAGAGGTCAAAGGTAACAGAGCAGCTGCACCGATAACTACGGTCTTGTTAGGCTTTGAGGGAAAATGTTTCAATTTGTAACATACCCCGAGTGTTTGGTTCAGCCCAATTAGAGACAGTTTGGAGGTTATGACACAGAAAATGTGTCATTTTGTTTTCAATATACCTAATTAAATGCAGTGAGGATATAAGCAGTACATATCTGCAAAGTTAAAAAAAGTACAAATACTTTGGCATCTGAGTTTCATTACATGAAACTGTTGTCACATAATCACCATATGTGTCCGGAACAGAAAAAACTGACAAAGTGTGATCACAGTCTGATTCTTGCCATGTCAAATGACTCATTTATAAAATGATTCATTTTTACCACTGTAAATGGCACATGAATATTAATGTGTATATTCAAAGGTACACTGAGGTGGTTATGAGCTAAATAGTGCAGCACCTGTTCAGGACGATCATCGAACGGATACGGTTGTGCTCAACACTTGTGACCATTTGAAATACAAACTTGTGATAGTCCTTAATTGTGGCTGTGGGGGAAGGCCTAAAGTGCCAGCGGGACAACATCATTACCAGGGGAGTCAGTCAGAGAAACATCCACAGCCCTGCTCTCTCGCTCCATGAGGCAGTTCTGCCCAAGTGAGGCAGGCCAAGCATCCACCATCAGCCATATGAGGCACAGAGCGGACATATGGAGTTAAAGCAAGCCCCCTGCTGATTGTGGCGCAGGATTAATGTAGACATTCATGTTCTACATTACGCATGCCGTTTATGTAAAGCTTTTTTGTTCCTAATGAAAAGGGAATTAATTGTTCTGCAGCCTATAAAACAAGGTTTCACTTTTGATAAGTGAGGACTGTTTCTGTCAGAGATCTGTCATTTGAATTGATCAACCTTAATTATTTAAGATAATGAAAGAAATTTGGTGAAGAAATAAACCCTTATGCTCTGTTTGAAAGATTGAAAACTTGACCTATTATTTGTAAATTGTTTTTAATGTTACTGTAACCTAATCAAAACCAATTTGACAGATATTACTAATGTTCTAACACTCTGTATCTTCACAAACCAGGCATGTTTTTCTCATAAATGTGACGTTTCAATTACAGTAACACTACTAGAATAAAAATAAAAAATAAAACGATTATTTCAACAACTTGAAACTGTCTGTTTATATATTTGATATTTTAGTTCTGCAATAATTTAAATAATTTAAAGAGCAACTAACCCAAAACTATAATTGTACACACATATATATATATATATGTATGTGTGTGTGTGTGTGTGTGTGTGTGTGTGTGTGTGTGTGTGTGTGTGTGTGTGTGTGATTTATGAGGACATTTCTATAACTAGATGGGTATCACACTGGTATTATAACATAAACATGGTTTATGAGGACATTGCATATGTCCTCATAATTCAAATAGCTTTAAAACACACTAAACAATGTTTTATTAAAATGTAAAATGCAGAATGTTTCCTGTGATGGGTAGGTTTAGGGGCAGGGGCAGTGTAGGGGGATAGAATTTACAGTTTGTACAGTATAAAAACCATTATGCCTATGGAGAGTCCCCGTAAGCCACATAGATCAACGTGTGTGTGTGTGTGTGTGTGTGTGTGTGTGTGTGTGTGTGTGTGTCTGATGAGTGAATGTGTGAACACTGTCTTACTGTGTGTGTGTGTGTTTTAAAATGCTTCTTGAGTAGTTGCCGACCATAACATGAAAGTTACATTTCTATTACTTGAAGATTCATTCAAACTCTGAATCAACTCGACTCTTTTAAATTCTTTTATCAAATAAGACTTAATCAAATCATATAAACAATTATTTAACATACAGTAAATAAGTGTTGAAAAACAAACCTGTTAATCCAGATGTCAACTGATCAATCTGCCAATTAAGATATTAATCTGTTGCAAGATAACATGAATGAATGCTACAACAGGAACTATCAAGAAGGTGTGCGGGACACAATGAATGAGCAGCTGGGGATTCATTTTAGTGTAACACTCATGGACATTACGCGTCTCATCATCTCACAGCCTCATTATCAGACATGTGACTGAAATTCTCATCAGTGCGTTAGTAAAGGAAAATCCTCTAATGAACTACACTGTGTATTCGAATCCACGCCACATGGATCAAACACCAGGTGACCACGCAAGCTACTCTACACACACGTGCGGAATAACTACAAGCCCAGTGTCCTTGGCTTCCTAGTGGCCTTCACCTTGCACTCCAGACACAGTGAATTTTATGGCTAATTTCCGGCAATTTCTCCAGGCAGTTTCAGTGGAAATTCCTGCAGGAATAATGTGCATAATTTGCATGAATCATTCTGATAGAATGCATATCAGCATGTAGACCCTCCCCCGTCTGGCAACACGGCACTTAGTTTGTAATCAAAGCTGACTTCCCTCCACCAGCGCTCACTGAATCCGAAGGTCTGACCACAAAAGCCGTAGCCTCATCTGCTTAATAATCTGTAGCAGCCACCAATAAATCCACAAAAGACATGTAATGGAATATGATGTAGATGGATAACCCTGATAGGGCCGATACGATAAACGATGGCCGATACAATACTATACGAAACTTATTTATATTTTGGAGCCAATAATCCTAAAAAAAATCTGTGCTTAAAATGAATCATGCATCAAGCATTATTTGGATAATTTTC
This sequence comes from Gobiocypris rarus, assembly GCA_023029165.1. Lineage (NCBI taxonomy): Eukaryota > Metazoa > Chordata > Actinopteri > Cypriniformes > Gobionidae > Gobiocypris > Gobiocypris rarus. Next base: position 12,079,010 of record CM040924.1, on the reverse strand, counting down.
TCATTTTAAAACAGGTGCAGCTGCAGAACAACTGTCAGCCTACTATGCAGGATAACTATCATTAACTAAAACGATAACAAAAAAATCGTTAACTGAAAGAATATATTCACTTCTCACATTTTTTTTTTATTTAACGTGATGTACTGAAACTGAAATAAAAATGAATAAAACATTTGAAATATTAGTAGCTACAATAAATAACAGAAACACAAAACAAAGTAACTAAAACTTTAACTAAAATTACAATCAAGTCAGATAATATAAAAATAACTCATTAGGAAATATTAGTACTTTAATACAGCTTTCAAAAAAAATTAGTTTTATATAACTTCCACAATCAAAGAAATAATAAAACAGGTTAACATGAGTAAACATGATTTCTATGAATTAATCAAAAATGTGTTTAGTTTAATTATATTATAATATAATAATATACATTTTATTTAATAAAATATATTAATATTTAATTTAAATGTTATTTAATTTATCTAATCTATGTAGCCCTATTTAACATATATTTTAGCAACACTGCCAAGATTTACAATTTTTTTTTTTTAAGTCATCAATATGCAAATACATTATGTATCCCTAAATGTACATGAGGTTTACGTGCCACCCTGTCAGTGCAGAAAAAGAAGACATTCAGCATCAGCATTTGTGTGCTCTACGGCAATTGCTTAGCCTTTTGCCTCTTCATACATTTGTCAAAGGAGAAGGGATCGTGGTTAGTTTACCGGCGACTGTCATGATCCAATGCGACGTCCTGTAAGCCGAGGACCGTTCTCCTGGACTGTCTTTCTTACTATAATCAACAGAGGTTAGATGTGCATTATGGATAAAGATGTGAAAAAATAATGAAACCTTTTTTTTTCATATATGAAAGAGTCAGTAATGACAGAGACAGCCATCAGAGGACAGCAAAACAATAAGCTTTGTTTGGTGGCGCGATGAATTGGCACAACACATGTGCCCTTCCAGATCCAGTGCCGTAATGAAGGTGACAATTGGACAGTCGTCTGCTAGGTGGATCTTAATCATAATAATCTAGGCCAGGGAGCACAGAGCTTCGTAACAAAGCTCCAAATGACATGTCAGCACAGACCACCTCCTCTCCAGGGGTGGGGTGGAAGTCGCTCAGTTAACACAGGTTTTCGGAAAGCCAGATGATAATTAGTAAATGATGGCAGTCACATTAGCCAAAGTGGATTAATTCATTTTGAATGGCTTGCTTCCTAAACGTAGCAGTTTTGTAATGACAACGCATCTCATGTGTACAGAAATGGTTGCTTTTTTAGTAGCTGCATTACCAGTATGAACAAACTAAAGCGTATGCATGAGGACGAGAGCAACTACGGAGGTCTTCCGCTAAGCACCAGGAGATGGAGTGAATGGCCCAGCGCAGTGAAGCAGCATCTGTTTCTGTGCATGTGCTGAGCAAACAAGGCAATTTAGGGCATGTCAAGGGATCAGCCCATAAACACAGTCCCTCCCCTCCCTCATGAGCGCACGATTTATTCAGTCAAACACCAATAAATCCATAAAAGACATATAATGGAATGTGATGTAGATAGATGCATTGATACGGAGGATAATTATTGAATTTTGAAGCTGTAAATCAATACAAAAGTCTATCCCCCAGTTTCACAGATAAGGCTTAAGCCTAGTCCTAGACTACAAAGCATGTTTGAGCTGTTTTAACTTAACGTAACTTGCACCGGCATATCTTAAAATATGTCAGTGCTATTATTTTGTCTCAAGATGCACACGAGTAATGTTTTTTTCTAAGGCATATTTATAAAAGCTACTTGAATGTCCTAATTGAACTAAAGCCTAATCCTGGCTTAATCTAAACCCTCTCTGTGAAACCAGGCCTAGATCTTCTAGCTTCTTAGCTTCATATGACATCAAGCATCATGTGCAGTGATGATTCTAATTTTAATACAGTTGCAACTGCAGGACACAGTCTTTCTTTCGTCACATTAGCTACTATGCAGGGTTATTAACTAAAACTAAAACCATTACAATTTGTAGTAGACAGTCACTGAGCGCCACACAGCAGCTGCTGTCCTCAGAAGTTCCTTCTGAACCAAAACATTGAGCTTATGCTGCGTTCATGCCATGTCATAACCATAATTACAAGATGGCAACCCGTGACGTTCTACCCAGAGCTGTTAACGCCCTCAGACTCGGATTTATGCGTTTCTGTGTTAACACGATCAACACTGAAATTAACCTGCAGCAGTCAGGTATTACAACTATATCTCTGTAATGTTTACTTTCATTATTATTGTAATGCTATGTGCTTTGAGACATGAGGTAATCTAACAGTGTCTCGTCTCATGACTCTTTGCAGACGATGCTGCGTTGCGTTCATGTGTTTTGAAGGAGGACTGGCTTTGGTGAGCGTTCTGAAGGAAGGGTGGGATCTTATGCTTTTAAAGCTAGCTTGCTATTGTTAGCCTATCTGAATTGCCTAACCTACCTTTAAAGTAGGGTAGGCAATAGATATCAAGCAGAGATATCATGCAACATATGAAATCCCCTATTCACACCAGTTGTGGGCTTTCTTGTGTTGCGTGATATCTCTGCGCCCAAGTAGCAGTGCTTCACCTGTGCTTCTTCATAATATAGTCCCAAGTTAATATCTGCCTCGGAAATCGCCTAGTCTTAATCTGCATCGCTATTTGTACTGAATACGCAGGCCACAAGAAGTAATTAGGTGGGTTTTTTTTTTCTTGGATCACTTTTACTCGGGACATGCTAGCTGGCAACATAGGATTCCATTCATTATGCTAAGCTAAGCTAGTGGCGACCCTGCCAAACTAAAACAATGCATGCACTGAGACAAAAATGCATTTGCCCACATATCTAATGTAGGAAAGAAGTTGAATAAGCCCTATTTTAAAAAAACGATGGAGTGTTCCTTTAACTACATTAGTTAAGTTAACACAAAGTAACAATGAACAATACTACCATTTATGTATCTTAGATTGTGTTAATTTCTACATGTGCTAATACATTTTGTATTAATGCAAAATTGCTATGTTATCAATAGTTAATGCACCATGGCCTATCATGAACCAACAATGAATGAACTGTAAAAATGCATCTAATACATGTTAACAAATGTGACCATATTGTAAAGTGTTACCATAAAAATGAACAACACTTCACAAGTCACTGAAGCGATATGACACTTAATCTGGCTGTGTGAACAGCGTCTTAAAACTATTGACATTCACATACGAACAATTATTCCGCTGGGAAAGGAATGATGTATGCTGGCTGGTATTCTAGATGTCTGTGTGCTTCCTGATTAACAACATGTTATGATAACGCTGGAAGGCATCAGTTTATTTAGTGTGTTTTTGATTACTTTGTGGTCCTAGTGGTGGTCATGTTGTACTGGTCTATCTAAAGAAAAAATGACCATTTATCAAGGTTCTCAGTGGGAACTAAATACACAATCTGCCAGGGATCTTGCTGTCTGGGGAATTAGCATTGCCCAACACTGATGCCTTTTTCTGTATCAGGCCAGATGTCCCAACATTCACATGATCACTAGCATGAAGCATTCATCGACATTATTAAAAAAAGGTTCCATTTCATAGTGATGCAGTAGAAGAAGCATTTTTGGTTCCCCTATTAAGAACATTTCAGTTCTTTAAACCTTAATTTAAAGAACATTTTAATAATCTAAACATTTTCCACTACAAATAACATTTTATGCAATGGAAAGATTCCATGGATGTTAACGGTTCTTAATGGAACCATATGCCAATAAAGAACCTTTATTTTTAAGATTGTAGGCTGAGCTGTTATGGTTTATTTGCAAAATTCAGCATTAGACCTAATATCAAAACAGATCTCTTTGTCATAATGTGCACGTGAGCAGTTCCCTTGTGCTCACAGAGGACTAAATGTGCTGTAATGAGTCTGGGAGCATGGCCCGGCAACTTAACATTAACACACAGCCAAACTGACACCCTATCAGAAGACCCGTCAGTCCCCGTTATATATGGCACAGCGCAGCATAGACCACAGCCTGATCTTTAGTTTGTGTCATGGGGATGCATCACCAAAAGGGACGCATATTTCAAATACTGGTCATTTATGCACAGTAAAATCTGAAAATGTACACAACAGAAATCATACAATTTATGACACGGTTACAGAATTGATATTTGCAGGCATGCAAGCAAAACTTCAGCTGAGATTGATGCATTTTGACTGTATGCCTTCAGGGCAGAGCCAGCGTCACAGTTTTCATGTAGAACAATACATGATAACATGACAAAACTTGTCTGATACTCCTGTAAGTTTAATTCATTTACCTTCTTTAACCTTGCTGTTATCTTAGTGGATGATTTATGGACGGTTTAAAACCACAATAGCTTAGATATGTATCCCATGCAGGGGGTTCATAGAAAGATTTTGTTTTGTAAAATATATAAAAAATGAGTGAAAAGAGTGAATAATAACAACAATTTAATTTAAAATGTCGATATATAATGTTATATAGCATATATGATTAGGTCAATGATAAAGTTATATCAGTAATGATAAATAATAAAATGAAGTTCACAGTTCTCTGATGTTGGGTAATGGTCACATGACATGCAGGTAAACAAATAAAATATTTCATCTTTGTTACATTTTACATTTTTATGATTTAATTAATAGCTTTTCATTAAACTCACTCTGATGTCGTTTAAAGCACTTCATGTTGTTAATAAAGAATGAAATTTTTTTTTCACTTTGTATTTTTATATCAGTATGGTAAAAGATTGCCCTATTCAAATCAATGTGATTATGAGTTGGGTGAAAAGTAATATAAAAGTATTCAAAAAGTAATGGATTACGTTACAATTGTCATGTCATTTAGAATCAGTAACCTACTACAATTTGCAAGGAATCTATCTTAAAATCATTGTAATTCATTTTAATTCAACCATCTTCAAATTCATATTCTACTGCATTCTGTTTGCTATCTCAATTCAAATTCAGGAACTGAATTGGACTTTAAAAGGCAATGTCAATTCAATTCTGAGTGGTGCACAACCCTGATAATCCTGAGTTAATATTAACACATTTGATAAAGGGATAATTGAGCCAAACAAGTTGGCAAACTCTATTCTTTAGTATTTTTTTGAAGATAGGAAATAAGACAGGTCGAATGGATCATGTAATCTAAGACACCCATTCGTATTACGCAATCAACATCGATGAAAGAAGAAAGAAAAGAGGAAATCGGAAATGAACACCTGTTATTAGACTGATTGGATGTGAGGTGTAGCTAATTAAAAAATGTGCAGGTGTCCACCCAGACAAGGATCAGTCAATGCTAATGAGGACCAATAGGTTTGTGTGCTGTAATTTGCAGCTTAATGAGTCTGGTTTCAATGTAAAGTTTGGCAGAGCGGAGGCTCCAGAAACGGAGGACAGTAATCATAGCTATCACTGTAATCTTTTTCATTATGCCAATTAAGAGTCATGTTTTACAACCTCAGCAAAAATCCAGAGCTACCACAAAGTGGAGTGAAATTCAATTATCCTAAAGGCTTTTTTTTGCACAATAAAAACATTTTATTATTAGTCAATTAACAGGAATAGTTAATGCTTCAAGGTCACCCACCCTTGTCCTGTCTTATGAGCAGTCTCCTGTGGAGCAACCAGAGCTGTATATTTTAATGGATGAGCTCTCTGTCTGCTCGCCCCATGTTAATGTTTATTACTGAAGAGGTTTAGCTCACCATCCAGTCGTTCGGCTGTGATTTGCTCCGAGGCATAGTGCAATGAATCAAAGCTTATCTGAACACTTAAGCTTGTCAATAGAGTGACATGAGCATTTTGTGAAGAGGACTTCTGTCGGATTAGGGCTTTTCACACTTGAAATAGTTAACCCTGGTCCCTGGAACATTCTAAACCCCGGGTAAACGAAATCCTGGGTTATCTTACTTCACGTTACACGTTTAACAATCAATCCTGGGTATTCATAAACAGACATTTCACACGATATATTTCTTAACCCTGGGTTTACGTTCTTATGTGTATATTTCCAGTATCAGTGTCATTGGACAAACGCAGCACGTGGCCCGTTTGCACATCCTTGTATTGTTGAATGTACGATCAAGTTTATACTGAATGGACTTTTCGGACTATAAAGGTAAGAATAAAATGATATCTTCCTTATCACCACCATTCCTATTGGCAGGGAAAAAAGCCGTTTTAAACCTTCTTCTAAATTTCAAGTGTGTAATGTTCCTTTACCCAGGGTTGAAAGCGGGGTTTACAATGATAACAAACCAGGGTTAAAGGGATAGTTCACCCAAAAATTACATATCCTATAATTTACTCACCCTCAAGCCATCCTGGGTGTATATATGACATTCTTCTTTCAGAAGAAAAGTACTCCACATGGCTCCGGGGGGTTTATAAAGGCCTTCTGAAGTGAATCAATGGTGGGCAGTTGAAAATGCTTACGCTACGTCTGACGTCATCGTCGCGACAGTTACGCTTTTTCTGTAAGTTGAATACAGAAGGCTGTCGGGCGGAAGCTAGGTACAGGCTAGGTGGATTACTTTTATAATGGATGGATGCACTTTTTTGAGCTTCAAATTTTGGGCTGCCATTCACTGCCATTATAAAGCTTGGAAGAGCCAGGACATTTTTGAATATAACTCAGATTGTGTTCATCTGAAAGAAGAATGTCATATACACCTAGGATGGCTTGAGGGTGAGTAAATCATGGGCTAATTTTAATTTTTGGGTGACCTATCCCTTTAAGCAAAGAGTGAAAAGCACTATTGAAGCATTATCCCAGTTGAACCACAACACTATATATGGCGCATCCCAGGAATTGAAATAAATATAAAAAAACATACATGTGAGGTGTAAGATGACAAGCTAAGAAAATAAAGTAGACCTGAAGATGCTTGTCTTTAATATTAATTACAATTAAATATTATGCGTATCATACTGCATTTCAAGCCAAAAGATCTATAAAAAATAATAGTAAGAGGAATACAAAAGAGACATGACTAAACGTGTAAAGCAAAATGAGAGGTGTCATCATTTATTCACAGGGTGATAGTTATTAGCAAATTAGTCCTCCTGTCAGATACACCTCATTCATTTACACAGGATGTTTATCATTATAATTAAGATGTAATTTATCATCAGTAATGAGCCAGATTAAAAATAAAGCATGCTGAATGCTCAACATGAGTGCTCTCTAATGCTGGTTTTAAATGATGTTTCAACCTCCTATTATCTGAATATATAATACAAGTTGCAAATCTCAATCAGCGTGTTTGCATGCATTAACCCAAAAACCATTCAGCTATTTAAGGAGTGTAGTCTGGCATGATGAGGGTAAATAAAATATAACAATTCATTGAGAAACTAATGACTGTGTCTGAAGGCATGCATGTTTTAGATTAAATAAATAACTCTGCCGATATGATATTTGCATATGGAATTTATGCCTTACTTTTATTTCCCGGATAGACATCAGAACCTTGTCGCAAGACTTGAATTTGAATTGAGAATTAGTATAAAGTACTAAATAAGTAAATAAATACATACTCATTTATTAATATACTAATTAACTTTTTTGCTTAAATTTACAACCGTACATTTTTACATTGTCTGAGTAAAATAAATGATTGACAATATACTATAAATGAGTATAAAACAAATAAACTCTTATTTAAATGTATAATAATTAACTTTTTTGCTTATTTACCCATTTACAAATTTACTCGCGTAAATATATTACTTATATAAGTGAACAATGTAAATATGTAAATGATGTAAATATACAGAGCTAAAAAAGCAACCATATACAGTACTTTACAAAACACCACTGCAACATTTTCTTCTCATAAAATAATCCGTTTATGATGAGATTTATCGATTGTACCTTGTTGTCAAACAAGGTAATTAGCAAAAATACTACAAGGATAACATAAATGATTTCTAAATAATAACGGTAGTAGTATTTGTTCATTGTCGAGAGGTTGGCTGATAAATAGAATGGCTCATGACCTCTACAAACACATCCAGTGAATTTGCATTTTCTCCCTGATCTTAACCTGAAGAAGGGCAGCACGTGGCATATTTCACCAGGCCTGTCATCCACCCTCACGCCCCTTTCAAATTGCTCAAGAACTTAATTCTATCTTTCCATGGTCAAGCTGTGATACTGACAAAATTAGCATAGCTAAGGTTTGGATGCATTCCCAGGTTAGCGGTTGTTGTTTTTCCCACCACTCATCTGGCCTCGTCTTGGATATGAGAATGCAACCTCTCCTTGAGTGTCTTCAATAAAAAAGGAGTGTTTATGTAACGTGGAGCTTGTTAAGGAGATTTTCCGAGCTTGCTGACAGTGATGTGCACTGGGAGTGTGTGGGGATGACGGTTGGGCGGGAACGGGAACGCTGTACCACCACACAAAACCAATTAGAGAACTATTTTCTCAGACAGGTCAGGGCTTCGCATCCTGGCGGACGGGCGCTAGGTTTAATGTCTTGATTAAGCTGACATATATGTCCCTTACACCATCTTAGAATGACAATCATTGAGGTTTCAGCAATCAGCCGAATCCCTCACCCTCTTCGAGCCCATGTTGAGTTACGCACGACATCCGAATGCATTTTCCAAGTGAACTGGTTTGAAAAGGGGTAATTGGTAGATAATGGCAGTAGGAGATGACAGGGTATTTGTCAAACACTCGTGAAAATGCAGAAAGGAGACTTTGGATTCTGCGTATGCATGTTTCTAAGAGGTCAAGTCTTCAAGTGCGCCTGGGAAGCTCCTACTTTCAAGTTGGGTGTTCGTAGTTACGACATGCCACGCATTTTGGAAAAAACTATACGGAAGTAGCCTAAACAAAACATGGATGACCTGCCAAAAATACTGTCCTGAATAAGATATTTTACATAAACGATGTTTACATATAGTCAACAAGACTAAATGTATAAAAACGACCCTGTTCAAAGATTTACAAACCCTTTATTCTTAATACTGTGTCGTTCCCTGGATGATCCACGGCTGTTTTTTTGTTTTGTGATGTTCTTGAGTCCCTTGTTTGTCCTGAGAAGTTAAACTGTCCAATATTCTTCAGAAGAATCCTTCAGGTCCTGCAATTTCTGCAGTTTTCCAGCATCTTTTGCATATTTGAACCCTCTCCGTCAGTGACTGTATGATCCATCTTTTCACACTGAGGACAATTAAGCGACTCTAACACAAAAACACAACTATTAAAAAAAGGTTCAAACATTCACTGATGCTCCAGAAGGAAACGCGATGCATTAAGAGCCGAGGGGTGTTCACACTTGCAGTTTTTAAAGAGTGAAGCCAAGTAACACTAATGTGGCCTTTAAGTGAAATATCGTACATGAATGACCAAGCAAAGTTGTATTTAAATGTGTGAAACTTAGACAACATCACAGACTACATTGTGTGCAACCATGAAAAAATATAAAAGTAACAATAATTAGCTCTAAAGTATAACTTTATGAAAATGTCTCTTTATTAAGATTACTGTGATTATTATGAGGACTCACCCAAAAATGGCTCCATAATGCCAGAAAGGAAACAAGACCCACCCAATCTCACATTTGCAAAACATCAGTTTGGTCGATTAATCAAGGCAGCATCGATGTATCCTTCTTAATGATGATATCCAATAATCTTGTGTGTGCGAGTTGGCATTTAGGGGAATTTCATATTTTTTCCCACCTATGATTCAATTTCTACCAAGAAATAAACATTGTAGACATAAAATATTCACTTTTTATCTCTAAAGCTCACTTGAATTTGTGAAAACGGTGACGTCATGCGCATACGATCTTTTTGACAACATTGTTGTCTTTACGCGAAAGAATGCAAAAGGAAACACTTTTCCATTTTTAGTACATCGTTACCGTGTAAACATACCCTAGGACACTTGCTAACAATTAGCAAACAAAGCACAGGCAAGTGCAATCAAGGCCTGGGACTTTCAAAATAAAAGACATTTCATAATAAAATTGATTGATTTCATAATAAAAGCCTGACATTGTCAAAATGAAACCTGAAAAAAGTCAACTCTAAAACATTACCATATTAAAGGTCTGTTTTCTAAAATTGTTTAGAGCCTTGTAATGTTTTTGTTAGCGAAACAACTTTTCATACAAGCTGAACAGTTATCACATGCACACGAGAAAACAATTTCCCTTATATGTTCACAACCTCTGAATGTGTTTGTGAAAGGAACGCAGAGCAAATATCCTGTGACAGCACCTCATGGTCGCTGAGGTTGAAGACACATTCAAGGTGTGATGTGTGTGTGCATAAATACCATAAAAGGAACAGCACAAACTATATGTGGCGTGGTATAAATTGCGCGTCTCAAGCCACCGGAGAAAACAGAAACACAGAGACAGTAAAGAGCGCAGCAGATTTAAGGTCTATTAAATGAAATAAGCTGCGGGCAGACGGGACTGAAACAAATCCGTGCAAACAAGGCAGAGCTGGTCTCCCAGCTGTGAAGGTGACTGAGGAAGCCGTCTGCAGAACAAGCCCTCTTGATTAATCACATGATATTTACAGGCTCAGACATAATCAGAGATCAGAGGATCACAAGTCTATATCTCATGCTGCCCAGGAATTTACACACCGCTGTTAACCTCTTAAGACACACTAAAACACACAACGATTTCTGTACGGTTGCTTTCTCACACAGACACACACAGTTAATAAAATCACCATTTGGATTGAAACTACAGCTTTATTAAAAATATTATTTTATTTTATTATTTTGGGTTATATGAAGGTCATATTGAAACTGTATTTGAAACTGACAATTTCTGTGTAAAATAGATTATAATTTTTAAAAAAAGTCCCACAGTTGTTGTCATTTCTACCACTCTAAACAATTTTGCAGTAAAAAAAAAAAAAAAGATGGTGTACTTGTTTACCAAGGCCATAGTGAATGAGACACGTGGAAAATGAAATAAATAAATAAACATCACTTTAAAAAAGTCTTTAAAGCTTAAAATCACTTTAAAAAAACATTTATATCACGTGAGCAGAATATTTTTTGGGCGTCATTTTTCCAATCAATCTTCCAGTTAATTTTGTCATTCTGTATACATTAAAAGTTCGCTGGGAAATTAGGCTTAGCAAGACAAAAAAGTTAGCCGTATGATTTATATTACGATGGTTTATATGCCTCATTCATTTGTCGTCATTTCCATCACCGAATGCTATCAATATAAAACATAATTTGAGTTGTAATTTTTCATGACTTTCAGAAAAAAAAAACATTATACTAGGGAGAATGGGAGCCCCTAAAGGGACATGGCGGAGGAAAAAAATATGTGATGAGAGGAAAAATTATATGTCACTGATTTTGTGTTCCTCTGAGGAACGGTATGTTCGCTTGCAAAGTTCGTCGGAAAGGCAACACATTTGTGAGCGAAATATATATTTTTTCCAACACCATGTCCCTTTAGGGGCTCCATTAAAATGTGTTTTAAGAGACTATCTGAAATAATAACCTATAAATTCTAAATATTACAATTATAACATATAGCTGCAAGCAGCGATGACGGGCCCAAGCCCAGGAGCCTTTCATGCATGTACGTGTTTGTATGTATCCAAAATTTTAGATTCAATTTAATGGGGGTGCCGTAGAGCCTCCGTGTCATGCCCATGTACCTGCTTTGGCCCGGATCTAATGGCCGTGGATTTCAACCCGTGCGCAAATTTTCAAGAGTTTTTGAGCATGTTAAGCGCCCCAAAAGCCTCAAAAAAATAAAATAATAATAATGCGATGATGAGCCAAGAAGAAGAATCCTTATCCCTTTCAGGGCTTGGACCCTAAAAACATTTCATTTTAAGATAATTATTTTCTCACCCATTATGCAGGTAACATTTTAAACAAACCCCCGATTTGTGCTCAGTGAAGTGTCACCTGAGAGCATGTCAACTGAGTGGAAGAGGTGTGTGGCATTAGATGTGGTGCTTGAGCACCGAGGGAGTCAAACAGTCACACGGCTGCCCTGCGTCCGCCTGTGGAAAATGTCACTCCCCAGGGGTCTGTCCACACAGAGACAAGCAAGTTAGACTCCTTTCCCAGACACTGCCGACATGCAATAACTCGCCAAAACACAGACAGGCTCAGGCAGACACACATATTCAGAGGTTTGCTCTTTGGTTACAGATGCAAGAGGATGAAAATATCATATTTATTCTGATTTCCATCCAAAATGTAACTTTTCAATGTCTTTGCTAAATGTCACACACTTCAAAATTTCAATCACAGCACGGCTGAGGTTTTCCGAAAAAGCCCATCTAGAGATGATCACCTCGCCTCTCTGTGATTTCTATCCTAACGATGGAGATGCTTTGGCAAATTGTTAGTCTATTAGCTGTGAACATTTCTGTCATTTGCTCTGTGTGCAAGATACTTCCTCACAGTGACGAGTCCCATTAGAGGCAAAGAGGCAGAGTAATTTATGTGTCATCTCTCTTTAGCCCGAGCTCACTGATGATTGCGGAGACTCTAGCCATCCCAGTAAAATTTAATCACATTTGCTTTTGTCAATGGCGCCCCTCAACCCGCTGCCAAGAATTCACAACACCATTGTTTTCTTCTGTAACTTCCCTTCTTTGCAAAGCAAATGTGATTTCAGGGAGTGTGTCGATTCTTACATCACCCTTCTGGCTCTGACATTTTTGACAGTCTTTTAGTGATTTGGAGGCAAAGTTGACTCGCCGCGTTGGCAAAAGGCCACTGACTCTTAATGTAGCCTTGCACATAGACTTGTGCTTCTCGACCTTTTTGACTCGAAGGCCCCCTTTTGCAAAGAATTGCAAAGAATCAGCAAGTAACACATTGAGTTAAATGTGAAATTTTAAAGTAGAAAGACTGAAATAGTATTTTCTTGTAAAATGTATAATCCTCAAAAAATATTATTAATAGCAATTATAAAAAACAATATATTTAAATTGTATTGTTCAGTTGTATTGTTCACTACATGGAAGAGTACCATTGAGAGGTTTGTATTTTGGCATGCAAAATGATCAAGCAAACGTCAGCTTCACTAAAAGGCCCTGTTATGAGGAAAGCAATAAAACTTTAATCATTCTGAAACATTAACCAGATGTACAAACCTTCATACTGGCAAATGTATTTGCAGATTTGGTCATGTTGCCTTGATATAAATAACACATCTGGAATATAATGTAAATCTGCTCAATTATACTAGCATAGACTTAGCATTAAAATGTATAAGGCTGAACACTTCATTATTTTTCACTATTTTAACTCATTATTGTTTTGTTGTTTGCTTATGCTTTTTTAATTCATGCACTTAATTCTGTCGTCATTTACTCACTCTCATGTTGTTTCAAGCCTGTATGACTTAAAACACAAGATATTAGTTTTTTTTTTGTTGATGTGTTGAAAATGAAAGTCAATGTGATCTAATGCTCTTTTAATACCCGTTAATTGCCATTATATGGACAAAAACAGTTCTTCAAAATATCTTTTGTGTTCCATAAAATAAAATAAAAATTGAAATTTTTTTTATAAATGAAGGCGAGTAAATGAGTTTTGGGATTCTTAAAAAGCTTTGGATTATATAAAGTTCTTTCTGTGAAGAATTTATGGCTACATTTTATTAAACGTGTTGGCATTTATCTGTTTTCGTCAGTGTTTTTATGAAATAAAACCCAGCAGATTTACTGTAAAATATTCACAGATCCCACAACACGGCCTCCTCAAACATGTTGCTACATAGAGAAATGATTGGTTAACAAATCATTTCCTGGTAAAACCATGTTCTGAGGAGATTCTGTCAAGTTCTTTGCCTTTTTACAAATTTCATCTCTGTGCCCTGCAAAGTAAATGCTTTAAAACCCTTTGACATAAAAGGGGCTGTTCAGGGATCCCAGCCATTTGAATAATGAATTTGCAATATGTTGAGAACAGCTGTCTACTCGCTAGAAATGCAGTGTTCTTCAAGACTGACACATCAAGAGACGACAGCCTTAGACATAACTACAGTTTTTTCAAATAATCCAATGTGTTTATGTTCAGGGGGATTTCCATGCATTTGTGACGTGCTACAATCAATCTATGCTCTTGTTGCATTGAAAAATCCTGTAGAACAGCAATAATCCATGTCTTTTCAGGCCTGTGTTTTCTGTGCCTTAAGGCCTCATATTTAATTCAGGACTTGTGTATTTCTTTATGATTGCAACATCTGCTTGATCCCTGAGCCAGCTCCCTCTGTCACTCAACCTGTGTTCAATAATTTCTGTCATGACCCTTCTGAGGCCTTGATGCTTCCAGCTTACCACAAACGGAAACTTTGCTTTGTGACAAACAAACATCATGTGACTGGTGTTTTGGTGATGTATAAAGGATAAGAAGAGATATCCAGACAAAAAAGGCTTCAAGAAGACTTGGATTAAAATGTTCTCTGGTATGCAACTGTACAATATACAAAGCTTTATTTAAATATATTTAATGCATAAGCAAGTAAAGCATATATGGGATACTTTTTACTCAAGTAACTATTTCTCAGGCTGGGCTTCAAATTCTGAACAGATGCTTACCTTAAAGCCTTGGCAACGAAGAAGGAAAACATTTTTTTATTTTCATGACAACATGCCTCACTAGCGGGGCAAGTTGTCACACTTGGGAATCTGCTGATTGAGAAGAATATATTTTCTGAAATATGGCATACAATCTTAATACTAAATATGACGTACACATTTTTTTTTAAAGAGCTAAACAAATAATTAACGCAAAATAAAGAAAATGCTAAAATATCCAATCATTGGTTAGTTAGAAATTTTCATTTATGCATTTTATAAAATGTCAACTTGCAAATTGAATGAAAAATTGCCAAATTTAAGAACTACACTCTTTAAATTTATGGTTCTTTGGCGGGGTGTATGGTTTAATGAAGAACCGTTAATATCCGAAGAACCCTTCCATTGCACAAAAGGTTATAGTGTTGTTACGACCTCTCATAAATACCAACTCAAAGAGTAGAGAGGTTACGCAACATAACAAGAACGCGCAAGCAGTGAAATCAATCAAACCGATTTATTCACTCACTCACGACAGACATGAAAATAAGAACGAATATAACAGCAAAGTAAAGAATTTAACAAAATGGACAACATCTAACAAAAGAAAAAAACTAACAACAAAAGTTAACTAAAGATAAAAGACACTTGTTTTGCTGGCTAGCCCACAAGATCTGAAGTCACTCCTCCTTTCTCCTCCTCGTTGGCGTCTTTATCAGTCAGCTTCGTCAATCAATCTCAAATCACGACCAGGTGCATCCACCCTAACCCGGAGTAGAACGACACCAAGCAAGACAAGGGAGGGACCAAACAAAGAAGGCAAGGACACAGACCAACCCACCGATCGTAACAGTGTAGAAAGGTTATTTAGACTAAAAAATGGTTAGAAAAAAATTGTTCTTTAAATAACCTTTCACAAAACGGTTCTTCAGGGAACCAAAAATGGTTCTTCTATGGGATTGCCGTGAAAACCCCTTTTTGGTTCTTCTTGGCAGCTTTATTTTTAAGAGTGTATGTGCCTTAACATACACCCGGCGCGATGCAACGCCAGTGTTTTTTGCTAGTTTCAGCCCGACGCAGTTATCATTTTCATATCCAGCTCCACGTTGTTTAAATCGCAAATGCACTCCTGCCCATCTGTTCGCCCATGGGCCTTCTGGTCTGAAAACGAGCCCGGTGTGTTCAGGCACATTGTTGGCGCAACTATTTTGAGGCAACTGAAAACGATGCAGTATTTTTGTGTTATTTAAAGGGCACATTAGTAATATGCGCCTATAGGCGGGTGCACAACATGCATACACTCTGCTTATTACACACACAGGGACGCGCAGCAGCACCAGACATGTTTAAACATTAAAATAAAAGGATTCCTCTCTGGAGAAGTGTTCAGTCTTTCCACTCGCAAATTGTAAATAGCAAATCCCAATACACACCCATGACTCATTAAGAGACTAGGTACACCCTTTTGGACCATGCTCCTGACACGCTGACCATTTTTTCCGTCGTTAAAACAGCAAAAGTGGATTCAGACACGCCCTAAGTACACCTGCACCTTCCCCAACTAGCCCCAGTCTCCCTTACATGATAACATGAATAGTAAATATATGAACATCTTCGTTAAAAAAGGAGCCTTGATGAACAAACATTAAACAAATGACGCTAAAATGGGGACAATTTGTGAGCAGACGCATTTACTTCACGCAGATGTGTTGACACCATGGAGGTGACTGAATCGGTTCCTGGCCGCAGTCTGGGAGTGTATGGGGCCAGTGTCTATAAACAGATGCTGCCCAGTGACAGTCCTTAAAGGACGAGGCAGAGGGGCCAGATGTTGGGCTGACCCCAGGACCAAGGGACCTGCTGACAAGCCAGTGACGTGGATGAGATTTGGCAGCAGGCAGTGATCCAGTGGCACCCAAAGCAGAAGGTGGAGAATTTCCACATTTCCCCTCCTCTTTCCCCTTCAAACATGGCAATAGCATGACTGCTGGTCAGTGGCACTGATGCTTGTCAAAGATGTGGAATTCAGCACAAAACCCTGCCAGAATTCATCACGTCAAAGCGTAGTTAGCCGAATGAACAAGAACAACTCCAGGCTCTGCCACTTTGCATTGTGCTCAAATCCAACAGCTGTTTCTTGAGCGATTGCAGATGCAAAATAATGATAATAATGGCTACTTACAGTTCACTCCATGAAGTAAACAAAGCTAGGACCACACCCAGGATGCAAGTGCTTCTCTTAGAAGCTGTACAATTGGATTGCTGGACAAAACATAGAATTCAGTAACAGGCCTACTTACTTTGAAATGGAAACTCTCTCAAGGCTACATAAAACCATCAATGTGTGGTCTACATATATACTGTATATACTACTCTTCAAAAGTGACTTAATTGTTACAAAAACCATCAATTTTAAATGAACGTTGTTCTTTCTATTCAACAAAGAATCCTGAAAAAAATAAAAATAAATAATGTTTTCCACAAAAATGTTAGGCAGCACAATGTTTTCTCATTGATAATCATAAATGTTTCTTGAGCACCAAATCAGCATATTGGAATGATTTCTGAAGGATCATGTGACACTGAAGACTGGAGTAATGATGCTGAAAATTCAGCTATGCATCACAGGAATAACATTTTAAAATATATTAAAATAGAAAACATTCTATTTTAAATTTCAATAATATTTCACATTACTGAATTTTTGATCAAACGAATGCAATAAATGCCTTGGTGAGCATAAAACACTTAATGTAAAAAAGAATATATATATATATATATATATATATATATATAGAAAATTTGGCCAAAACAAAATGTTGTATATTTGGGGAAAAATGCAATGAAAATACATGAAAACTATCCAGAAAAACAATGTCTATAAATACTCCTTCTTAAAAAAGATATGGAGAGAGATTAGATCAGTGAGACGTTTCTCCCCAACTATACACAAGCATGTCTTCTCCTATCGCTTCATCTCATTAAGTGTTCCAAATCAGCATTTGTCCCCTTTTTAATTTGGCATGTAAAATCTCTGGCATTTTGACTGTGTGCATCTTGGCTCTTAGCGCTCCAGTCAAAACTGTCTTTGTGAGGGAACTGAAGCCTGTGGCGGTTTCCGTGGTGATGGATGAATTTAGAGACGTGTGTGTGTGTGAGTCTGTGTATGTTTGTGGCGAGGCTGGCCTGGAGTGGTGCGTGGTGACAAGATTCCCTCTCTAGCTGTGAAGTGCGGCGTGGGCTCAGTTCTGCGCCCTGGACCGGCATCAGCGGCGGCAGCAGCAGCCCTGCAGGTCATATGCCAACAGATCTGAAGCCCATCACACACTCTCCACCTCTATCAATACCATGAACACACACTCTCACTGACACCCCACTGAACAACCTCAGTTAAACATGCCACTAAAAAAGAGGCAAACCAAAATGAATGGCATACAGAACAGATAAAGCATTCTTTAAATGTACACACAATTTTTTTGTTAATTAAAAAAATAAAACTATATATATAGTTTATTTATGTATTGCAGTTGTCTTGACGTACTGACACCTAGTGGTTTGAATGCAAGTTTTTCGATTTTCCCAAAATATTTCAGATCAGATAGAATTTCAACCTTATATATATATATATATATATATATATATATATATATATATATATATATATATATATATAATATAATATATATATATATATATATATATATATATATATATATAGTGCTGTCAAACGATTAATCTAATCCAAAATAAAAGTTTGTTTATATGATATGTGTGTACTGTGTATAATTATGTATGTATGTATGTATGTATGTATGTATGTATATACAGTCCCTGACAAAAGTCGTGTCGCTTATCTATTTTGTAGAAACACCTGCTATTAACCTGACTTTTAATTCATCAATTGGTGTTAGAAATAGCTCATATGAAAAGCTAAAACCCTCCCAAATGACATTTAATGCACTGAAATAAATTAGCTTCACTGAAAAAAGATTTATCATTTAATCAAGACAGAAAGGTCAAATTTTGGCAAGACAAAAGTTTTGTCGCCAACACAGAAATTGAAAATTTTTACTGCAAATACAAAAATATGTCAGAAAATTAAGTAGTGGTGCTGTGAGATCCAAATTTAATATCTTGTATAACTTCCATGAGCTTGAAGGACTGCATCCATGCGGTTTGGCAAGGACTCATACAATTTATTGATGAAGTCATCAGGAATAGCAAAGAAAGCAGTCTTGCATGCCTCCCAGAGTTCATCAATATTCTTTGGTTTCGTCTTCCATGCTTCCTCTTTCATCCTACCCCACATATGCTCAATGATGTTCATGTCTGGTGACTGGGCTGGCCAATCCTGGAGCATCTTGATCTTCTTCGCCTTGAGGAACTTTGATGTGGAGATGGAAGAATGCGATGGAGCACCATCCTGCTGCAGAATTTGGCCACTTTTATGGTTGGGAATATAAGAGGTAGCTAAGATTTCTTGGTATTTTAGACTATTGAAGTTGCCTTCCACCCTGCAGATCTCTCGCACACCCCCATACTGGATGTAACCCCAGATCATGATTTTCCCCCACCAAACTTCACTTTTTTCTGGGTGAATCTCGGATCCATGCCGGCTCCAGTGGGTCTCCTGCAATATTTGCTGCTACTGTGGTGTAATTCAACAGAAGATTCATCTAAAAATCCTTCTGCAACTTTTCCAGCGTCCATCCTTTTAGCAGGCTGTGGGCTTTGGCAAATGCCACACGGTTTTTCAATTGTCTTTTGTTTAGTGCTGGCTTCTGGGCACTGATTCGACCATGGAGGCCATTTCGAGACAGAATCCGACAAACTGTTCTGGTTGACACAGGGACTTCAGGTGACCAGGTCTCGTGGAGCTCTGCTGCAGTGGAAAATGGGCTGGCCTTGGATTTTGGAGCCAACAAACGGTCCTCTCGAACAGTTGTCTTGCAGGGTCTGCCTGACCTGGGTTTGTCATAAACGTCTCCAGTCTCTTCAAATCTTTTTTTTATCCTCTGTACTTGACGCTGAGACACTTTGAAGGTGTCTGCCACATCAGCAGTGGATCTGGTCTTCAGCCTCTTGATAATCAAAACTTTAGTCTCAGGGTGAATCTTAGGCATGTTTGCAGAGGTCTAGTTGCAGTTGATGTGAAGGTCTAGTGTACTGGGGTTCTTTTTATACACACCTGAGATCTAATTGATCCATTCTTAGTCACAGGTGAAGCTCATATGACAAGGCAACAACACTTATGTCTCTGCAAAAATTCAAAGCTGTTGGGATTAAAATGAGCCATTTCTTGTAAAAAAATCTTGATAAGAAATATATTTCAGTGGCACTTCAGTTCAATTTGTACACAAGCGACAAGACCTTTGTCAGGGACTGTATATAAACACACACACATGCATGTATATATTTAATAAAAATGTGTTATATTTATATATAACATTTTTATGTATAATTTAAATATATATACAGTATATGCATGCAAATATTTCTTAAATATATACATAAATATACATAAGAATTATACATACACATATATTATGTTAACTCAAACTTTTATTTTGGATTAATCATTTGACAGCCCTAATATATGTGTGTGTGTATATATATGTATATGTGTGTATATGTATATTTAGTACATAAGGCTACTGATATGACTTCATCTCATCTTTATTTGAATGTGTATGTATGGTCGCAAACCATATTTTAATGTGTTATTTACTAAATGTATCTTAAAAATGGTTACAAAGCCTATCTGTGTTTTTGTTTAATCATATACTATGGTTTTATAAGGTCAGGTGACCAAGACATAGTGTATTAGAGCTGTGCCGCAACCAGCTCACAACAGGCCGTTCGTAGGTGTCTCATCTACACAGAACTGTGAAAATGTGCCTCAAGGCTACTGAAAAAAATGAAAGGTTATATTCAGAAAATATTTCACAACAACCTTAAAAGCAATAAAGGTCAAGTAGAGGATATAAAAAATAGACAGGCTTAAGTCTTTCTTTTCTAAGACAGAAACTGTTTAGGAAAATTTGCACCATTATAGCTTTTATGTGTAAAATAATAATAATTTTTAAAAAGTCATAATCCTAACTACTCTTATTGAAATTTTGATAAAACCGGCTAGATTTAAAGTATCCTTACAGCCTGTTTCATGTCCAGCCTACAACAGTCCTACATATTGTTTGTATTATTTTTAGCTTTTCGATCTATCTATTCAATCGAAGTTTCAAACTAATCACATATTTTTAATTTTCCACAATTATTTGTTTCCTGCAAAAAAAAAATTGCAAATGGGAAGCATGCGAATTTACACGGTTTACACATTGTGGCTTTTCACCTAAAGAAATATTATCAGTTGGGTCTGCGCTGAGGCTGATGTCCAGCACTTGTCATAACCTGTGAGTGTCAAACGTGTCACGGGGAGTAACGAAATGACAGCTCACAACGTCTGCAAAGATGAAGCCCCAGGAAAAAAACACACACAACTGATAGGAAAAATCCCAGCTCCAAACGTGTATCAAAGTGACTCCTGTCAGCCTCGCGTCAGAGGGAGGAAAAAGAACTGTTCATTTCTGTTCATTTCTTCAATCGAATCTGTCCATACACAGAAGGCTTTCGAAGAGGAACATTCAGGCTTGAATCATGAGTAAATAATAAGAAGTCCCATATCAAATCATTAATGGATGACACTTGAGACTTCATATAAAAGACAATCTCTAAAGTTCTAGTTTTTAATCAGGTTTTGCTTTAAAACTTATGTCAAACTATTTATATTAAATACTAAACCAATCCGATACAAAATGTCTGACCTAATACTGCAATCTAAAAACATTTTCTTTGAAGGAGTGTGAGCGAACTAATTGAAATGGTAATGAAGTGAGCAATATTACAGCTCTGATATTCAAACACAACATAAACTACAGCAGACAGTTACCACGGGGCACACCAAACTACCTAAACAGTCTGAATACGTATAGTGAACACATGTCTCCACACTACTGATATGAGACAGGGCAGAATCTCTGGGCTTTCGCATAGCAAAAATCTACAGCTTTAGGCAATAAGGGGCCCAGGCAACAAAAATATGTTTTTATCCCAAGGCCATAGCATGCCCTGCACTATGGGTTACTTGTAATTTTAGTGTTAACTGGAGTAACAAAGGCATTCATGCATTACTATTGCCCCTTAAGATAGGAACAGGCTCTTTGGTTCCTGTCAGCTGAACTTATCGTACACACCCAGGCGGCCTCATAAGGGAAACGGAGGATTCCATCTGAGGGTACACTGTACAAATGACTGGGTTGTTTCCACCCGTGTTTAGTCAAAAATGGACACGCCCAACTGTTGGTTTAAATTTTGAAATGAATTGTTTAAACCCAACGGTTGAGTTCATATCAGACCCAAACATGGGTTGAAACAACCCATCATTTTAATTGCGTACGTTTACACGATACTGACATACTAAAAACTGATGAGTTTGCGTTTTTTGCGCATGACAATGTTGTCAAATCTAAGGATCTGTGAAAACCATTAAACGTGCTGTATTATGCATGCCAGGCCAGTAGTTGGCAACGTCAATTTGTAAAGAAACACTACACGGCTATATACTGAATATACATGCGCATGACGTCACCGTTTTCACAAATTTCATGTTTTTTGTGGTTAGCGGTAGCATTAAAACTAGCAGTTTGTGAAAAAAATTAATAATATTCAGGCCCCAAAACGCTGTTGTCGTGTAAATGAAGGGTCAAAACACATAAAAAGTTTTAAGTTTTTAGTGAAAACTAGGGCTGCACAATATATCAAAATTATCGAAATTTTGCAAATGTATCGCAATATGCATATATCAACGACGTGCAATATCTGAATGATTTTAATAGGCTACTTCAACATTGTGAAAAAGTGTATGTTGTAGGTCGATGCATAGCAGAGAATAGACATGGGGACACAACAATAACTTGCGAAAAACAACTCTTTGCAGTCTCGCGCTGTCTGCATCCCACATCACTGACTGCAAACTATGTATTTTGGCGCAAGGCACTCTTCATATCAACTACTGGAGTCACATGGATTACTTGAATGATGTCTTTACTTCCTTTCTGGGGCTTGAAAGTGGTAGTTGCATAGGCTGTAAATGGAGGGACAGAAATCTTAAAAAGATTTTGTGAAGCAACTCACTTCCACATTATACAAATTGCTCACGCACGCATTTAAATGTACAAATAAATATATATTTTTTGATATCACTACCTCGACAAGAGCTTTACACAAACCCATTTTCCCCCTTCTTTTTATGTGGTCTAGGAAATCTCCGTAGACCCTTGAAACAGTGATTAATAAAGCAAGATCTCCCTCGAGAGAGAGGAAGACCCAGCTCTGAGCTCTCATAAGGGCACCGCCATCCTGCCACTTAAAGTGCTCGCATGCAAAGTTCAACAACTGTGAAGAAAGAACTATTAAAGAGGACGTACAAAGCAGTGACCTTGACAGACAAGTGCTCTTCATTTTGGCAATAAACAGCAGTGGGGCTGATAAGTGTTCATTGGCGCAGAGAGTAATTACCTATCTGTCAGCATGGCTGTGGCGTGTGTAGTAGTATAAATGGAACATACATAATGTACAGCAATAATACCACGCGTGCCCAACCAAATGGATTATCATTATTCTTGGGCTGAGGGCTTTTTCTTCCTCTCTGCCCACCATCTCTGAGTAAATGCCTTCTGGCTATAATAATTTCCCTCTAATCTCTGTTCCATATTATAATTTTCATAGCAAGAACTGCACTAGAGAATCAATGCTTTTGTATCAATGGCTAAACAGAACACAGGAGCGTTCGCAGCAATGCTGCTTCCAGCTCTCCTTCATTTACATTAAGATAAGAATAAGCTTTAAATTCAGGGGTGATTGACTGTAAAACCGCAATGTCATGAAGAAAACTGCTGATGGAATGCGAACCAAGCAGCATATATATTGTGGGTATTCTCCGTCTTCATCACTAGCATGTCGCTTCGTTAAAACAAAGTCCCACTTGTCAAACTGTAATCATAAACACATGATTCTCATTGAAAACCCTTTTTGTGGTCAGGCGTAGTCAGGCTGTATTACAAATAATCGTTTTGTATCTGGTTGGCAGGCAAACAAATCAAAGGTTGTCCATCTGTCAGACTGAAGATGCATGTACAAATCACTATCACTTTCATACTTATAGTGACATATTTTTTTAAAGTTTGGCATTACAGGTCTTGAGGTGGTCATGTCATAGCCCAGACTGGCAGAGCCCTGCAGCTTCTGAGGCATCACTGCTCTTTTGACAAAGACAATGTGCAGCAAAAGCTCCATAACAGGACATTTCCTGTGATTCAACCTGTCTCAGGTGTGTTGCTGGAACAGATGCCCAGGGGTAGTGAAATCTCAACATATCTCTGTAGAATAAAAAGGTATGGTTTGAACTAAAATACTGTATGCACAATGAAAAATTTAAGGCAGCAACTGAACCTAAGTTTTTCAGTGTTTTTTTTTTACAGTGTATGTTTGTATACAGTCAATTGTTTTTTTGTTGTGATAATGCCACGAAACATGCCAAATTGTGCAGAGAAATTATGAACACATGCAAAACGTTTTTCGCGACTATAAAGTTACGTCATTCTGCGCACTATGGAAGCTTGTTTCTGACACAGAATAAAAAAATAAAAAAGCTTATCACAAAAACATTTTTTTTAATATAGTCATAATTTTGAGCTAAAAAGTCATAATTGTGAGATTTAAAGTCGCAATTGTGTTTTATAAAGTCAGAATTGTGAGATTTAAAGTCGCAATTGTGTTTTATAAAGTCAGAATTGTGAGATTTAAAGTCGCAATTGTGTTTTATAAAGTCAGAATTGCGTGATATAAAGTCGCAATTGCGAGTAATAAAGTCAGAATTGTGAGATTTATAAAACACAGTTGCGACTTTAAATCTCACAATTCTGACTTTATTACTCGCAATTGCGACTTTATATCATGCAATTCTGACTTTATAAAACACAATTGTGTCTTTATATCTCAAAATTCTGACTTTATAAAACACAATTGCGACTTTATATCTCACAATTATGACTTTTTAGCTCAAAATTATGACTATATAAAAAAAAATGTTTTTGTGATAAGCTTTTTTATTTTTTTATTCTGACAACAATTTTATTCTGACAAAATCTCACAATTTGAACTTTATTACTTGCAATTGCGACTATATCTTACAATTTTGACTTTATAAAACACAGTTGCGACTTTAAGTCAGAATCGCGTGATATAAAGTCACAATTGCGAGTAATAAAGTCACAATTGCACGATATAGTCAGATTATAGTCAATTGTGAGATTTAAAGTCGCAATTGCTTTTATAGTCAGAATTGTGAGATATAAAGTCGCAATTGCGAGTAATAAAGTCAGATTTGCGCAACATAGTCGCAATTGTGTTTTATCCGCTTGTTAAGTCATGATGTAAGGAACACCATTTCTGGGTCCAAGCCTCGACTCGTTTCACTTGAGAATGCCATTGACGGCCATTTATGAGCGCTATTTACTCATATTAAACATCAAACATTTGAAAAAGTTAAACATTTTAAATACTTACAGTCTACAGTGCTCACAGTGTCACAGACTTTAATATTATGACGATTTATAAAAGATGAATCACTGTCTGGCCATCTGGAATTTTGGAATGGAGATAAAGGTTATGATTATTATTTTTGTGTGTGTATATCAGCACCCGTTTGTTGTTTTTCTTGTGGTATGAGAGAGAGCATTTGGACCCGGAAGCGCTGCCACATGACGTCAGGCTTAACAACCGGATAAAGTCAGAATTGCGAGATATAAAGTCACAATTGCAGTTTTTTTTCCTCAGAATTGGACTTTAATTCTGAAGACAATTCTGACTTTATTTCTTGCGATTGTGAGTTTACATCTCGCAATTCGTTGAAAAAAGTCAGAATTGTGAGATAAGAAGTCGCAATTATCTTTAAAAATGATTTATTCTGAATGTGGTGGAAATAAGATTCCATAGTGCAGAGAACCGATTAATTGATAACAAAACTTTATGTTTCATCCTTAGTCCAATTGCATCAGAAAGTAATAGCACTTCATATAGTTGTAACACAAACAGTGCTGGACAAATTACTCAATGAAGTTTCAAACACTAGAGCACGGTGCTAGCAAGGAATGCATGAACTGATAAATCGTATACCTACAATACAACATAACGTATACCTAATCGTATACCTACAATACATACAATACAACGCTTTGCATAAATGTAAAGTTTAAACATTGATTTAGACCAGACCTCAAATTCTACAATACAAGCAAAAATAATAGTGCTATATTAGCACTAATTATGATAATAACATAAAACACTGACAAAGAGGTCAGGACATGATCATATTCAGGGCCTGTTATTGTAATTGTAAAGGATGTTATTATCAGATGAGATGAGGCCAGGGTCATTTATGTATCCCGTCACAGCAGGGAGGGATAGATGCCCCTGTAGCACTGAGATGGCAATCTCACAACCGCAGGTCAGATGAAACATGGCAGGTTAGTGTATACCCAGACTGACATGCTAGAGAGATTTGAGGGTTGAGTGCGCAACAGTAAGGCTGCTTAGAGGGCATTGTTTCCTATTAGATGGCCCATCTAAACTGAACTTCTCTGCTATGTTACTATAAAGACATTATGCATTTTAATTGAATTAAATATGATTTATGAATTTAAGAATCACTACGTATATCGTAGTGAAGCAACGTATCTGACGCTGGTAGGTCACATGATAATAACAACATGGCAAATGCAGTAAATCCAAATTACCTTCATACTACACACATTCACAATATTATAGAATGCATTGTTTTAGCGGTCCAAAAGTAATTACTTATTCAAAATAAGTACCTACTCAAGAGAGTTTGCAATTTCGGATGCAGCCATTGACAGCCAATCAGAATTCATCCTGCTTTAAAAAGCTTGAGCATTTACAAAACTGTAGTTGTGCGCTTGGAATAAACCGAACAATATCATGCATAGGTGTGGATGCTAATATAGTAAGGGCCTTAATTCTTTGACTGTGGAATAAAAAAATGTTATTGAATGAAATTTCATATTTTTCCATGTTTAATTTCATGTAGAATAATACTGTAATATTGAAATGTACAAGATTTGTTACCTCACTGTTGTTGTACAAATGGGCAACATGTGTTTCAAACCAAAAATGTAAATATTTAGTTACAAAATACAATAGCATTTGTGCTAGCATTTTTATGTTTTTGCCACAAATGCTAAAACTTAACATAGCATTTGCATATGTTTGGGATGCTTTGCAGTGGAATTCATTAGAAAGTCCAGTTGTTGTTGTTTTCTTGTGAATCATCTTTTTACAGGACAATTTCATTTTTGACAAGGGGACAAGAAAGGTGCTAACGATAATTGAAAGCCAAAAATCTGCTCAACACATTATGTCAGGAGACGCAGCAGCCCTATGTTTTGGCCCTTGATGCATGTGGGAGAGGCCCTTGATGCATGTTTTAATAATAGTGCATCATGTTTGATTTAAATGGCTTAAAATCTTTTAAACACCTTGAAAATAAAATAAAAAAATCTGTGATTCGAGTACAAAGATCACAGTTTGAAAGGTTTTGGGGTAATCTTGCAATGATGGTGAAGTGGATGAAGAAGCATATATATCTGAATATTGCTCAGAGACATAAATAAAGTCTCATTTATTTTAAACTACACTCTACGCTATTAATTTACAGAGTATTGCCTTTTGCCAAGTTTAGCGTAAAAAATGGCCAAAAATTTGTGCATGAATTGGCAAGATGTTGCCAAAGCCAGAGCCAATCTTGGAAATGAAGCCTTTGTGAATCTTGGAACACAAAAGTAGACAATCTAAGAGATTCCAGGATGGTAAACTATGATTAAATAACAAAATAGATTAGCTATGTCTGCTTGCTAAAATTGACTAATGGTATTACTTGCATAACAGTCTTTTTCTAGAGAATATCACAGCAAGCATGGCGTCAATCCGCATCAAATTACAGTACATAACGAAATTCCATCACAACACCTGAGAAAATTCTGTAAATGAAGTATTTTCAGTGTTCAAAGAGAACGGTTGTCCTCGGGTATTGGGAAGTGGGCGTGGTTTTGATATCAAAATGGGCGTGGCCTCACAACATGGCTTGCATACCGGGGGGTTGTGACAGTGCTGACGGGCTTGTGTCGATTCGAGGTCACAGAGGTCAGGAATTGGGGGCGATGAGGTACAGAGGCTGGGTGTTGGGGGTTGTGAGGACTAGCATGTAGTAGTGGACTCCAGCTGACATCCACTCAGCCTTTTCTTGCCCTTTGTCATGCGCCCCCTCACCTCCAGAGCTGTCAGTGACTTGTCAGAACCAATCAGAGAATCTAATGGTATCTGCCAGCCATGTACAAGTTTGGACAGGATGACATCAAATTTCTGGTGCTAAGCGTCAAGCGCCATATGAAAACAGATGTCCTCATTACTGGGTCGCAACTGGTTTAAAAGACAACATGCTGCTATTAGTAAACAGCAAATCGCATTGAGTGACTGTGGGGACTGCTATTTTCCACTCACTTTACATTAAGATTACAAAATCACAACTCTAAAATTATAAATCAGTATTTAACTAAAGGGCCCAATTGGTTTATTTCAACCATTAATTCTTTTTTTAAATTACATGAAATATTTATTTACTATATTGCCAAAAGTTTGGGGATGCCTGCCTTTACATGTACATGAACTTTAATGACATCCCATTCTTAATCCGTATGGTTTAAAATGGAGTTGGCCCACGCTTTGCAGCTATAAGAGCTTCAAATCTTGGGGAAGGCTTTCCACAAGGTTTAGGGTGTGTTTATGGGAAGTTTTGACCATTCTTCTAGAAACGCGTTTGTGAAGACAGGCACTGATGTTGGAGGAGAAGACCTGGCTCATAGTCTCCACTCTAATTTATCCCAAAGGAGTTCTATCGGGTTGAGGTCAGGACTCTGTGCAGGCCGGTCAAGTTTCTTCACACCAAACTCACTCACCCATGTCTTTATTGACCTTGCTTTGTTTACTTGTGCACAGTCATGTTGGAACAGGAAGGGGCCATCCCCAAACTTGAGAGTTGGGAGCATGAAATTGTCCAAAATGTCTATGCATAAGCATTCCTTTCACTGAAACTAAGGGGCCAAGTCCAACCCCTGAAAAACAACGCCACACTATAATCCCCCCTCCACAAAACTTTACACTTGGCACAATGCAGTCAGGCAAATTCCGTTCTTCTGGCAACCGCCAATTCCAGACTCATCAATCAGATTGCCAGACAGAGAAGAGTGATTCGTCACTCTAGAGTCCAGTAGCGGTGATGTACTTGGTACACTTGGTGATGTAAGGCTTAGATGCAGCTGCTCACTCTGACACACTTTTTTTTGAGCTAATCTGAATGCCACAAAAAGTTTGCAGGTCCGCGGCTTTTGACTCTGCAGAAAGTTGGCGACTTCTTCGCACTATGTGCCTGACCCCGCTCTGTGATTTTACGAGGCCTACCACGGCATGGCCGAGATGCAGTTGTCCCCATTGTTATAATACCACTACAGTTAAGTAGAATATGTATATATATACAGTAGAGCTGTAAAATCATGATGATGATTAATCACAACTAGAATAAAAGTTTGTGTTTACATAATATATGTGTGTGTACTGTGTATAATTATTATGTATATTTAAATACAGGCACATAGATGTATATATTTAAGATATATATATATATATATATATATATATATATATATATATATATATATATATATATATATATATATATATATATATATATATATATTGAAATTAGTCAAATAATTGCATTACGCAAAAAAATAGGTAATTTTGTAATAAATAAATAAAGTATTGGATGTATGTAAGCCTGTGCGATCCCACATGACAAAGGTAACTTTATTGAAAAGGACAGATTGCTGCTTGTCTGACTGACTTAATCTGTTTGATTGAGCAATGAGACGCCTTCGGCTTCACAAGTCCTTCAAAGGTGGCAGATTTTTTTTTTTTCTGGTGTGAAAGAAGGCTTTTCCCTTTGCAGCTCACACCGATAGCCTTATAAGCTTTATTTATTGGCTTTAAACATCTTTATTCATTGGCTACTTCCCAAGCCTTTTCACTTCACCAATCTGCAACAAAGGACGCAGGCTTGGACAATCTGTCAAGTGTCACTGTCATTGATTACAGGACAACACGGGGCGGCCAATGGAGCTTCAAAACCCTCAACCGTCAAACTTAGAGAAAAGGGGCTCCGAGAATTCCCCAAGCAGTGCCGCACTTCCCCTGCCCCAAAAGAAGGCCACATTATCGAGCTATACATTCATTTGCTCATGCCTCATGAGCTCATTATAAGTATCTAACTCCCTTCTCCTCCCACTGTCTTTCACAGGGGGACGTGGCATAACAAAGGATTTGGAGGGATCATTGTGCTTGATCTGAATTTTATTTAGCTCTCCATATGTTTCTCTGGCCCCAAGTGAAGTCAAAAGCTTATATGCTCTGGCTAACACGGCCCACTAACTGTTAAAAAAAGAAGGGTACTCAATAACCACAGAGGCTATTGTGCAGTTTTAAAGTTAGAGACAAAGCACATCCCCAATGAGTGACTCACAGTCTATTGTAGATTTGAATCACAATGAACGTCTCACAATACAAGACTATCAGTTTTGCGCTGAAACCACGCAAGTTTCTAAATCTAAGAATTTAATTTTTTTTTCAAAGCAGTTTATCTCTATCATCTTTATTATGCACAGCAAGCATGCAACACTAGCACGGTTTGTCTCGCAGACAGGAGTACAGAATTAGCTCTAACAAGGTCTTTGGTGCTTTGACTTTCACTTCCGAGTGCAGCGAGAGAGCTGGAGCTCCAGATCTGCCCTTAGTGACAATTTGCCCACATCACAAAGCCGTCATCGGTAATCGGGTCTGACTCATGACACGCCGCTCAGAGGGAGAGAAGCTCATAGCATCGGTGCTGGGTGCCTACGGCCCCTCGGGCTAAAGAAAACCGCCGTGCTCTGACCGCTGTGTGAAAGCGCACAACTGTTTCCTGCTAAAACCTTCCTTTACCAGCAGCGGCCGTGCACAATTATGTAGGCCACTGTAAACAGGTTTTTTTTGTTGTGCTATGGGTTGCAGGAACATTTACTGGCACGCTAAAATATCTAATAATTAAAAACGTAAATGGTTTTTCATAAGCCCCTATCTTGCAACAAAACATGTAGCCATATTGATTATACAGAAGAAAGAAAATTCACCACAATCTTTTATATCAATTAAATAGATTCCTTTTGAGCTATTAGCCTGCTTCCTAATGAGGCTGAAACCCAATGAGCAGGAACAAGAAATTATTGAAGCTCAGTGATGAGACACAATAGACTGCTAATCAGGAAAGACTTCACAAGCTCAACCAAACGTCCATTCATCCAGATTATTCCCATCAGACCAAGACGTCCATTGCAGTATTCAGGTGTCATTCACTCCTCTGTGGAAAGCGTACAATCAAGCATTTTATTCTCTAAATATATAAAAAAAAAAATTTGTGATTGTTATGATAGATGTCTATCTATCTATCTATATAGATATTGATATATTATCTATCTATCTATTATATATCTATCTATATATATTTTGATATATTATCTCTCTCTCTCTCTCTCTCTCTCTCTCTCTCTCTCTCTCTCTCTCTCTCTCTCTCTCTCTCTCTCTATATATATATATATATATATATATATATATATATATATATATATATATATATATATATATATATAGATATTGACATATTATTTATCTCTCTCTCTCTCTCTCTCTCTCTCTCTCTCTCTCTCTCTCTCTATCTATCTAGATATTGATATAGTATCTCTCTCTCTCTCTCTCTCTCTCTCCCTCTCTCTATCTATCTATCTATCTATCTATCTATCTATCTATCTATCTATCTATCTATCTATCTATCTATCTATCTATCTATCTATCTATTATATATCTATATAGATATTATCTATATCTATCTATCTAGATATTGATATATTTATCTCTCTCCCTGTCTCTCTCTCTCTCTCTCTCTATCTATCTATATAGATATTGATATATTATTTATCTATCTCTTTCTCTATCTATCTATCTAGATATTGATGTATTATTTATCTCTCTCTATCTATCTAGATATTGATATATTATTTATTTATCTATCTCTCTATCTATCTAGATATTGATATATTATATCTCTCTCTCTATCTATCTATGCATCCATCCATCCATCCATCCATCCATCCATCCATCTATCTATCTATCTATCTATCTATCTATCTATCTATCTATCTATCTATCTATCTATCTATCTATCTATCTATCTATCTATCTATCTATCTATCTATCTATCTATCTATCTATCTATCTATCTATCTATCTATCTATCTATCTATCTATCTATCTATCTATCATCTCCAGTTTATATGGTATATAGAATAGCTTCTTTATTATGTTTAAGCTTATGATAGCAGATATGTTAGTTTACATTTGATGCTAATCTTTTTATTATTATTTAAGGTTGCTCAGAAGAAATAGAGCAGATTATTTTACCCAGACTGCTCAGACAGGTTGATCTTGTCTCCTCAAATCACAGCCTTTTTTTTTTGTTCTGGTCAAGTGTACCAGAGAGGCAAATTTATGCAATTAGGTCACAGCGATGGCCAGTGCAAGGGGGCACTTATTAGTCGACGCTGATACAAAATGAAAGTGATATTTCACACAAGTGAAATAAAAAGAAGAACATAAATAAGTAAGAAAGCAATCTCCTAAACAACACGACGAGATCGCAAATAAATAAACTACAAAGACAGTGAGATGTGCAACACACATGATAAGAATCAAATTACGCTCCAATATGCCGGGGCTGCCCGACGCTGGCCTTTTTTTAATTTGAAAATATGCAGACAGATTGTGTCCCGACTGCCAGGACATGATTATATTTTAAGTGTGTAATATTCTAAAGGGGCCCCTCCGCCCTGTCTGTCTGTCTCTCTCTCTCTCTCTCTCTCTCTCTCTCTCTCTCTCTCTCTCTCTCTCTCACTCTCTCTCTATCCATGTTTCTGTCTCCCTCTCCGTTCTCACTCTCTGTTTCTGTGTCTCTCAGCCCCTCTGGCTGCTCTCACCTCTCCCCTGCCCCACTGGCTCACACACACAGCTTCTTTGGCTCTCGACATCTTCGCCCACTGCGCTACAGATTGGAAGGCGCACAATACCCCAAATCCCTCCTTGCAGCTACAATGCAGCCAGTGTCCATCCTCTCCTCTCCTCTGCTCCTTCGCGGTTACTGGTGCGCACAGAGGTGGGAGGCCGGGGGGAAGGCAATGAAAGGCCCGTAGGAGCGAGTGGACAGCTCGAAGCCACACAAAGCCCAGCGTACGGCAAACAAAGGTTGTGTGGTTCATCATTCAGTCCAGTGCCATTCTGGCAGCTGCCTCTGCCACGCTCACGCTGACAAACGTCCAGAAAAACAGATGGTTTGTGCATTCATGACCAGTTTAGTGAAAGCCCAAGAGTCGCGACTATTCAGGGGAGTTTTTTTGTCAGCCATTGGATAATAAAGCTTTTCAGTCTAGTAGAAAATTAGAATTGCATTTGAAAATTGTCCTTTAATTATTGAGGTCACCCCGGCTCTTTGGAAGAGGAAGGTTCTTGCTTTTTCGGTGTGCACGACTGATTTGAAAAAATGGGCTGCTTCATTTCACTTTTTCAATCTCACCAATACATTTACATACATTTTTCAGTCTCTTTGAGAGCGAGGTTCACAGCTGCAGGGATAAACCAAGAATAAACAAAGCAAAAATAAAAGCTGGCCTTAGAATAAAGGTGTTACCAGCCAATAACAACGGATGCTTCACAACAAGCCACTTAATCAATCAAAACCCTGTTTAGATATACTGTAACTGTTCTGATCCCATTGCATGCAAAAAACTTTCCAGCTTCGTGCTGTGCTGTCTTTAAGCATTTATCTTACATAAATATATAAGCATCCATCCAGGAGGGAATTGTGAAATGCATGAGGACAATTTTGCAGGAGCAAATCACATATTTGAGCTGTAGCAATGTTTAAAATATCATTTTTAAATCTGTTGAGGTTTTACAATTTATGGCATTCTGTTTTCATATCAACAAAGTTGTAAAATTGCATATAACTTTACACAGAAAATGTTATTTAGCAATGTTTTCACTCCAAAATGATCCCAGCAAGCAATAGCCGTCATTTCACCATGTCGGGTAACTGTAAACCTGATATAGTCCGGCTGTAAGTGACCAACTTCTAGCCAAAATAACATTTGGTTATATGTCGTTTTTGCCAAAATAACTTATGAGATGTATAATATTACATCATGTTAGCAAAGTCAACAGTGATTACGAGGTGTTTGGTTTCATTTCTTTAACATGATCATGCTCTAGATGACTTGTCTATTTTTGGGCTATGTTTAGACGTCTATAAGATTTTCACCAACAGGCCAAATTTTGCCTTGTTTTAGCCTAGATGCCAGGGCTATGTTTGGACGGGCATTAGACATCTTTTAAATAAAAAATTGCTTGCTGGGATGTTAAAATGCATATTACGTCTTCTGGCTATACTATTGAAATTGAGTTTTTTAATAGTTATGGACTGGCCCCTTTCACTTCCATTGTAAGTGCCTTTTTCCAAAAAAGCATTCCCTGTGCCTCCAGAGCATTTATATTTACTTTTACAAAACATGAATTTCTGATCTAATATCTGGTCGACAGCAATGCTTGGTTTATGTATGGCAAGTGTCATGGCTGTATGTTTGAATCTGGCAGGGTTTTGTCACAGTCTCCAAGTGGGATGCTTCCACATCTGCAGCATAATCGATAACAGATGAGTGAGTCTCAGGCCCTGAATCTTTCATCAGCACGCCTCGCTCCACAGCAGATGGCAGTGCCACCAAGCCCCAGCCTGCATCCGACAGCACCAGGTCCTGCCCCACGGTGCCCGCCGAGAGCACCATCCTACAGAGCGAGTGCTACACATGCCACCCTAACCACACCTACAGGCACCTTCAGCATCAGGAGCCGAGCTAAAGGGAGATTAAAGCCATTGTCGGCGCGCAGCTCTGAGGCACTGACCATTAAAGGCAATGACGCGTGGCATTGAGCTCCATTTCCAGCTTTGGCAATGTATTTGGGTATGGGGTTGATGCGCCTCACATTTGACGCACAGGATCACATACATTCGGTTGGCGATGAATAAATCAGCGGTGTGAAAATGGCTTAGCGCAAACTTAGTGACAATAGAACGTGTCTGTGATTCTTAGTCTAAATTAAAGATGAATATGACAGACAGCTACATGTCAACGTTCCTGCTCCAAAAGCATCTGGACGTTTAATATTAAGATTCTTGCTGAAGTTTTAATGTCAGTTTAAATATGCACATTATATACAAACTAAAATTATATTTTATGTCTGTCACTTCCTACTCATTTCATATAAGCAATTGCTAAACACAAAGTTCATTATAAAAACTTGAAAAAAAAACTCACTAGCTTTTAAATTGAGCCACAAATTAATAAGTCTGTGTTAGATATTTAAACAGCTAATGTATAATAAAAATAACTATATGATGACATGGTTAGTAGCTTGTTTAAACCAAATTAAACATGAAATCTATATTAAACTAAAACAAAATGCAAATAGTATATGATATAACTGGTTCAGATCATCTTAATAATAATGTGAAAACTTCATCACAGCTTTCTAGACCTTTCTGCCAGAATTAACATAATCATTGTACTATTTGCATAATCACAGAGCTTATTTGTCCATGCTATTTATCATTAACATAAACAACATGCTGACATTTCTGTGAATATGAATTACAAATACAACAAAAATATCAATTTGAATATGTAGTTTGGAGACCAGGATTGCATTAAGAGTGCTTAATTTCTATGAATACTGTTTCAGCCAGACTAATAAAGGCTCTGGGCTCTTTTTCTATCAACTGCTGAAAACAAGTCACGGCTCCTTCTTTAACAGCGCCCTCCTCTGACTGCAACCGGAAATACATACAAACCACCAGCTCCATTCGCATGAAGGATGATACGCTTTTAAAAGTGTGCATGATCAGATTAATGAGAGAAATTGAAAAACTGAATATATCTCGACAAAATGAGTAAACATTTGGAGCAAGAAATTAAGGCGTTATTCCACCTCCCAGCATTCAAAGCAGATTAAGATGTTTGAAATCTGTTTACAAGATTACAGATTGAAAAACATTGGCTAGAATTAATACTTTTCTCTGTAGTATTTTCTGTGACCTGAAAATTCAAACATAAATATGTACTTTTAAGGCAAATACTTTGTTTTTGAAAACAGATAAACAGAGTATTATGATCAAAATGACCTGGAGTGTGTATTGCAGACAGTCTGTGAGGTACATGTTCACAGTGTGTCATCTCAGCTGTGTTATGGAAAATTCTCTGTTTCTTCATTTGAACCAGACTATTTTACAAAACAAAAACATCATGCTATTGCATCTCCTACAGCAGTGGCATCAAGTAACCACAGACAGTATTTCAAGGTAGGAAAGGAAAGCATCAAGGCAAGTCCTAAATAATCCAATGTTAGCTTCACTTCCTGTCTCTTGAGATACCTTCATCTGATCGATTTTTTATGGCAGAATAGATGTATCCTCCGCTGCCTTTGATATCGTTCAATCCTGTGCTTTCCATTCTACAACAGTTGAGCTAAAACAAAGTTGGCATCTGAAAGTTGCGGTTGGAGGTCAGTTAGTGTGTAAATGTATGTTTTTTTTTTTTTACCAACGTTTTCAACTTCTGATGTCATTTCTGGTGAGAAATTATTATTGTAGTAATGAAATATTTGCTTAGTTATCACCAAAGCTCACTCTATTTTGTTGTAGATTCTTTTCAGAAGGTAGCACTGTTTCATGTGCTACCTTTGTGTGCAAACGCTGCCTACAAAGTCATTGCCTGATAAGGCAGTAAGGCAAGTCAGCTAAGTTTTCGGATGCAGCCTCCAGCTACTTTAAAGGGGACCTATTATACCCCTTTTTACAAGATAAGTCTCAGGTGTCCCCAGAATGTGTCTGTGAAGTTTCAGCTCAAAATACCCCACAGATCATTTATTATACCATGTAGTATGCCCATTTTTTTAGTGGAAGGAAAAACATGCTGTTTTCGTGCATGTCTTGAATGCAAATAAGCTGCTGATCCCCACCCTACTTTCAAGAAGAGGGCGGAGGGCTTAATACGGGAGTGACAACCGTATTCTCGGAAAACCCACGCTGTGTGAACCGAACCGCAATGGACAACTAGATGTCTGTCACGTCATAAAGTGCAAGAGAGCCTAATTTTGTGTGTGGTTTCTCTTTTGGTAACTTACGAGCTGTGTGCCATCTGAAGGTTCTAGATCCAGTCACTGTTCTCCACCGGAGCGTCAGTTTTGTGTTCTATGTGCGACTCAATTTGCGTGTCATGGGACATGAGGACATGAGAGATGTGAGTGCAACGGTTAAAGGGTACGGTTAGCGTGTTTACATTAAAGCTTCTGTTGCTAATGAAGATTTGACGGATAAAATTGCAGCTCAATTGGACTCTTGTCGTGTCAAAAGTGAAAAGACGCTATGGTTACTGGTAACAGAACACAGGCTTGACTCTCGTTGCATGTTCATACAGACAATATTTGAGATGCAATATAAGTTTATGTGTGAATAAGACATTTCAAGACTCACACCTGTAGCTAAATGCGGTTGTCAATACCAAAAATTGACAGTGTGGACGTAGCCTGAGTTCGGTTATAGAATGCGGTTGTCACTCCTGTAGATAACCACACTGTGTTTGAACGTAACCATATTAAGGACTCAAACACAGGACTGACAACAGTATTCTGCTGCTGTGTGACCGTGGCCATATTTCAACAGGGCCTCTTGATTTATTATTATTTAGGCCTATTATGAATTTCTTAAATAGGCCTAACCAAACTTCAACAACATAAGGGCAGATCCCTTGAGCGCTGCTGATGACGCTGTGAAGTGATGCTCGAATGATCAAGAATATTCCAATACGAATATGATTTTCTTTTGATTCGTCCATCCTCTTTTTTTTCCCCCTTGCAGCCTTCCCTCACATCCTAAGGAGGGAGGAGCTGAGACACAAGAAAAGGAAATGAGGATGCACAAATAAGAAATGAGCAGCACCCCAGTGCACCTTTAAAGGGGGACTTATTTACACTGTTAAAGAGTTGGATTATCATGCTAAACAATGAGTTAAACGTATGGCTGGGTATTTCTGTGCCAAATACACTCCTTCCAGATTCAAATAAGTTTCGGGCAGTTTTTGTTTTTACGAGTATGGCCTTTTATAAAATCATAAAGGGCAGAGCTACTTGTATGGTCACTTCTACCGCATGCGCACATGAGCAAAAGCAGGAGCGCACACATCAACAAGCTTCATTCAAGGTTACGGGAGCCGTCTGGGCTGTCATTTTGTTTTTTGATCACAAAATCAACAATGTCACTAAAGAAGTGTGTTTTTGGTTGTGAGGGAAAGATAACCTTGCTCCGATTCCCAAATAACCCAGTGTTTACCAGTGGATGCAGTTTGTTTTCCTGGAGCAGCAACGGATCGTGTTCTGCAAGTGTATTTGTTTGTCCCCGGTCATGAGTCGAAAGTGAAACTGCATCAAATGTCTGTGTTTTGTTGGCAGTGAAAGTGCATATAATGTAAACAACACAAACATATATTGTATAGAAAGTTATCCAGGGAGGGATAATGTGTGTGTGTCATAGGTGTGTGAGTGTGTGCTCTCTTTAGCTCCACCTACTGCACTCTTCCACGAGTTTGGCTGTTTTCGAAAAACATCAGTACAGCATATTTGTCTTTTATAAATATGATACAACTAAAGACTCTATTGAGATATGAAGGATGCAAAATGGTACTCAAGATTAACATGAGATTGGCAGAAACTGTGTATGTTACACCCCCATCCATCCATTTTAGGATTTTTCAAACATTATGGGAATGTTACTTCTCTGAACATTCTGAGAAAAAGAACGTTAGTAATATAATTTTGTCTACTGCACCCATAGTACGGCAGCAAAGTTCCTTGATTATTACGCAGGAATGAGAGTAGTTCCTAGCCATATGATCTAGAAAATCACAGCTTTTCATTTTCCATCGTTCTTAGTACACAATGTAACTACACACATCACAACATGTATATAGGGAAATGTTGGCATTATTTTGTCACTTATTGAGCATTAGGGTAGATGGAACATTTACCTCCAGTCTTTGTGCTAAGCTAGGCTAGCGGTGGAGGTTCGTCAGACAGAGCTATGGCACGCACAGAGATAAAAATTGTATGTATGGACTTATCTAACTCTGGGGGATACAGTGAATAAGCTTAATTAAGTCAGCGTGTTCCTTTAATGACAAAAAGAAACTTTAGATTCCTTGGTACATCAGTGATTCAAGTCATTTAGCTGTGTTATTGTTTTTAGTTAGATTTCTACTATACAGACAATTTCTTGCATTATTTGCACAATAACCATTTTATTTCATTTCCTCGTAGCAGTTCTTCTATGAACACTCTTGTACTGCCCTATTCAGGGTTTGATATATGTGAGCGGTCACTTTGATTTCATACACCTTCATTGAACTTTGACCCTCCATCAGAAGATTCCCTTGTGCGACTTGCACGTCACTGTTAAACACCTCACAAACCATGACCCCCAGCGCACAGCCCCGACCTGACCTCACAATCTCATCTGTTCACCCGGCCCAGTCCACAGCAATCGATTTCTCACCTGCACTGCCACAAGGACAAACTCCCGTGATTCCCTCCCACCTTAGCTCCAAGTCTCTTTATATCTGTTATATTATAAATCCATGCATTTCTTTCTTGCAGAGCATTTAAACGGTAATATAAAAAAACTCAGGGTTTACGTAACTGCAAAATAAAACAGGAGCAGTTCTGATGGGATGAGACATAACTTAAATATGTGCTATGGCACAAATATACCATCATGATCTGCTTACTTATACCTATAGCTGGAAGGACCTTTATTTTCTCACTTAACTCTGATTAATGAGGAGCTTTTAGCTAGAAAGGAAACCAAGAGAGCCACGTGTGCAGACAGAGGCTGGAGACATTAACAGGGCCTTGTGTGCAGTTACCAAATGGCTGCTGCTTGGTTAGCTGTAAGCTTCATTTTGGGACCTTTTCCTCCCATATTTAATTAAAACGTCATTATCACCTCTCTGTGTACTGAGCTGTGTTACAGCAGATACAATTCAGACCGGTTTTCTTAATTGGTCTTAATGGGTAGATTGCATATCACATGGTCTGCCTTTTTTCGCTGAATAGTGAAGCAAAGTTGAAGTGCAATTATTCGGTCGCGTGCTTTTATGAACACATAGCACTGTCATGTTTTTAGAAGAATTTGCTGGAATTTATTTTCAAGCAAGTACCATGTCTATTAATGAGAGCTACAGTAACATCTTCAGGTGCAGACATGACATTACTGTGTAGGCTAAACCGTGGAAACTTTTTTTTTCTGAAATAAGGTCTGTGGTGAACACAAGCTCAAGACACTTTCACGTTTTAATCTACGACATAAAATACAACAGTATTACCCCACTTGTGATTTTTTGATGCAGTTGCGTGTCTTGAAAAAGGCAGTGGTTAGGGGCTAAATGGACAGAATGGTCGAGACAGGCCGCACAGGTAAACTCAGTCTGCTTTTACAGTCTCATTATGCTTATAATTGTGCTCTTATATAAACTAGTCTAACTCAAAACGTTCTGGGAAAATGTCTTTAGGTAAAAACTGAAAGAGTTATCGGAAGCTTCGTGATGATGACGTTGAAGCCGTGGGACTGTGGTATAGTTTGTTTATAGCCTACCTTTAGCATTTTACTTCCGGCAGCTGCATTTAGGCTTCAGTATTCATAAAAGTGTTAATCTGTGAAAATTATCTTAATGGACAAAACGTGTAAATTCCATAAACTTTTGTCAATCACAGAGCTTGTTTTGTTTTTTGTTGTTGCGATAATACAAAAGCCTATGGAAAAATTCACTATTTACACCTAAATGTTTTGTGAGCAGTAGGATAACCTTATTCAACCGCAGTCACAAAAAGCCGAAGCACAACCAAAACGCAAAACAAATGTTCCTCCGCAAAATGCATAGGCTACAGTTTTGTTTTGTTTTAACCGCTAGAGGGCCAAACGTTACATAGCGTACCTTTTATTGCATTAAAATATTTGTTTAAAAAAAGCAGGGACCGAAGCTTTAAAGCTTCAAAACGGCAAAAAAATTAAAATAATTTAAAACACAATAAATATATCATAACTAGTCTAAATGTGTTGTATTTAATGTTTGTGAGAGAAGTAGGCTATGATAAGTGATTAGTGAATGATTCTTTTTTGTATTCGATGAATCGGCTGATTCGGTTAAAAAAAACGGTCCATAATACTTTTAATGTTACTGCCATTTAAAGTCAGCACAATTTAAGGTCAAAAGTTGAGAGCCAATTACGTAAGTCACCTCGAATCTCAAATACAGCACCGACCTCTTTTAACAGATGTGTTGACATTTTCTCCGCGCCAACACAAACACCTCCAGCCCGCAGAGAGTCGCAAATCCACACGCGTACGGTGACAGTGCTTATTGCCCGCAGTCTGATTACATTCAGCGCCTGCATGTTTACCTGTTGTGCGTGCCTCACACTCCCGGAAAAACTTGAACAGACCTTGGAGCAGACCTTGCAGATAAACCGTTGTTTAGAGGCATTAATATTCAGCAGGAACCGCTGCCAACACCTTGAACAGATGCACATTGCACATCCTTGATGGCCTGATGGAGCCACATGGAGCATGTGAGGCTGCAGTCACATCACCCGTTTTCTCTCGTCTCCTCATTGTTGCTGAGACGAGCGCGAGCCTGGCTCCCCTGGCATAAACTAAGTGGCTGGCTGGCATATGGTGTAACCTCCATTTGAGTGCTAAAAGCTGGAGATTGTTTTTGTGGAGCAGATGTTGGTGGGCGCAGTAGTGGCACAGCTGACTCTTTCAAACAGCTGGGAACCGTGTGTGACCCACATAAAGGGAAGTGGCCGTCTGCGTGTTCCTGCCAAGCAGGGGCATGAAATCGTGCTTGTCCCCCTTTTGCACATCTGATTTTTGGGGGTGCACATTCAACCTTAAGTGTACAAGGATTCTTTAAACAGTGTTATTGTGTTTTTATTAATAATGAAGAGTAGTATGTGAATAATGTGATTTAAAAAAATATATATATATTCGATTCCATTTGACTTGTGCTGCGTTCCAGTTCGTTTTTTATTTTATTCCCTTCACTAACTGCCTGAAGCTATACGAAGAAGACTCTGGGTCTGTCCATAAACTTCCTCGTCCACTTCACGAAGTGGAACGCACTTCAAAATGGCGGCAGGGATTCCCCTGTGGGGAAGTGCATAAGGAAGTTTGCAAGTGCGTCTAAAAGTGCTGCATCAAAGGCTGCATCCAAAATCTCATACTTCCCTATATAGTAGGCGAAAAACAGTATGTGGCAAAAGAAGTATGTCCGAATTCACTTTACTATCCCATGAGGCCACGGGAGAGGATTTATGAATGGCAGTGAAGCATCTGACACCGGTAGGTCTCACACACACACACACACACACACACACACGCACGCACGCACGCACGCACACACGCACGCACACACACGATAATGACAACATGTCATTTTGCGTCTCCCGCTAAGCACTGCAAAAGATATTATGTGAGTATCGCTATGCTGTCAGAATACATAAATATTTGTATTTACATGCATATTTTGATGTGAACTTAAAATATATTTCTTTTGATAAAATCAAAAACTTTACATGAATAGTTATATATTTCCATGGTTTTTAATTATGTCATTCACAATGCTTCATGGGATTGTAGTTCTCTCTCTAAAATCATTAAGTGCACAGTCAGTACCTTTGTCTTTTTGTCAGATTTTCAAATTACGTATTTCAAATTACAAACAATTATGTAATGTTGCAATTTACCTCTTAAATGGTTCGCTTGGTTCATGGCTTCTAATGGTTTAAAGACTTTCCCTGTAGGAAAAATACTTCCGGAATACTGAAAAAGTACCCTAAGTAGGAACCCTGTGAATCAGAACACAGCTGTTTTTTGCAAAAACAAAAAAGACAGACTTCAC
This sequence comes from Gobiocypris rarus, assembly GCA_023029165.1. Taxonomy (NCBI): domain Eukaryota; kingdom Metazoa; phylum Chordata; class Actinopteri; order Cypriniformes; family Gobionidae; genus Gobiocypris; species Gobiocypris rarus. The sequence continues at coordinate 12,036,087 of CM040924.1, read as the reverse complement.
TTCTAATTGCTTCACAATAAATATTGTTAAAATAGAACAGTAATATAAGAATATTTTTTGTTTATCATCATCCCATAGCCCAACAAAAACCAAGAAGATATCAAGCTATTTGTGTATCCAACGCCATGCCCGTCTCATTGTCATGGCCATGTACAAATGAAGATTACTCTGCGCTCGTAATGAGGATGCCAAGGCCATTATCATCTGTGCTTTGATAAATGTTGTGGCATTCTCTAAGCAGATGGGGCCTTGTGTTTGGGGTGGGATGGTGGGAGGGCACCTTTCACAAGAGCAGTTTGCTAGCATGCCTACACAAAAGGTGACTAAATATCCTCACTCATCCCAACTGAACAAATAAACAGGACATTGGCTGCAGGTTTCAATGTACTTAAAGTGATAGTTCACCTAAAATGAAAATACTATCATTTACTCTATTAAAATTAAATTACTCTTGCATATGTACAGGCCCCAAATTAGCTACTGTATGGCTGCAGAAGACACAGAATGTAGTTTATGAATCAAATGGACTACTTTTATGACACCATTTGGGGTATGTTAGTTGTAGGCAAGGTTTATTTATATAGCACATTTCATATACACAGTGGTAATTCAAAGTGCTTTACTGAAAAAAGATTTAAAAATAAAATAGCAATCATAAAAAGTTTCATAAGAACAAGTTAAAAAAAAATTTTTCGTTAAAATTAAATAAGATTCAACATTAAAATGAGTGTAAGGGACTTAAAAGAAAAAAGGAAATGCACAGTTTGGGTGTGTTCACACTTGGCATGTTTTTTTTTTCGGATTAAAACTCTGGTGCGATTGCTCTGTTAGTATATACAGTTCATTTGAATAAGTGTGAACCCTGGTGTGCACCAAACAAGTGGATGAGACCGCTGAAAATATGGGTCTTGGTCTGTTTCTAAAGGAACTTTGGTGCAGTTCGAATAAAATATGAGTTCGACATGGACCGTGTAAATGAACCAAAAATGGGACATGATGCCACAAAATACAACTCTAAAAGGGACAGAATCATACCTGTTTTTTTCTCATCATAGTAGTAATGTTGCCCAAGCAGGCATCAGAACCGTGTCTCCTAGCAGCAGATGTTTGTTTGTGTGTGTGATGGAACGATTCCTGCCACTGTTTTGACTTCTTTTCACATTTTTTAAGCTCTTCAAGAGTCCTCACTTGGTCAAAATCACCTAAAATATTATTAGGAACACCATACTAATACTGTGTTTGACCCCCTTTCGCCTTCAGAACTGCCTTAATTCATGGCATTGATTCAACAAGGTGCTGAAAGCATTCTTTAGAAATGTTGGCCCATATTGATAGGATAGCATCTTGCAGTTGATGGAGACTTGTGGGATGCACATCAAGGGCACGAAGCTCCCGTTCCACCACATCCCAAAGATGCTCTATTGGGTTGAGATCTGGTGACTGTGGGGGCCATTTTAGTACAGTGAACTCATTGTCATGTTCAAGAAACCAATTTGAAATTATTCGAGCTTTGTGACATGGTGCATTATCCTGCTGGAAGTAGCCATCAGAGGATGGTTACATGGTGGTCATAAAGGGATGGACATGGTCAGAAACAATGCTCAGATAGGCCGTGACATTTAAACGATGCCCAATTGGCATTAAGGGGCCTAAAGTGTGCCAAGAAAACATCCCCCACACCATTACACCACCACCACCAGCCTGCACAGTGGTAACAAGGCATGATGGATCCATGTTCTCATTCTATTTACGCCAAATTCTGATTCTACCATCTGAATGTCTCAACAGAAACCAAGACTCATCAGACCAGGCAACATTTTTCCAGTCTTCAACTGTCCAATTTTGGTGAGCTCGTGCAAATTGTAGCCTCTTTTTCCTATTTGTAATGGAGATGAGTGGTACCCGGTGGGGTCTTCTGCTGTTGTAGCCCATCCGCCTCAAGGTTGTGCATGTTGTGGCTTCACAAATGCTTTGCTGCATACCTCGGTTGTAACAAGTGGTTATTTCAGTCAAAGTTTCTCTTCTATCAGCTTGAATCAGTCGGCCCATTCTCCTCTGACCTCTAGCATCAACAAGGCATTTTCGTCCACAGGACTGCCGCATACTGGATGTTTTTCCCTTTTCACGCCATTCTTTGTAAACCCTAGAAATGGTTGTGCGTGAAAATCCCAGTAACTGAGCAGATTGTGAAATACTCAGACCGGCCCGTCTGGCACCAACAACCATGCCACGCTCAAAATTGCTTAAATCAGCTTTCTTTTCCATTCTGACAATCAGTTTGGAGTTCAGGAGATTGTCTTGACCAGGACCACACCCCTAAATGCACTGAAGCAAATGCCTTGTGATTGGTTGATTAGAAAATTGCATTGAATGAGAAATTGAACAGGTGTTCCTAATAATCCTTTAGGTGAGTGTACAACAAGCGCATTTAGTTCAACATATTCCGTTTTGGATATTCAGTAAGTTCCGTCTTGAAATATAATAAAAGCCGACCAATCAGGTTGTGAACATATGCCTTTAGTTTCGTTATCTTTAGGTTCGGTGTTAAAATGCCAATGTGAGCACCAACTGGTGCGGATCAAACAAATCAAGCGAACAGAACTACAAGTGTGAACACACCCTTAAACAGTGTAGTTCGGTTCTCTTGTTTCTTTTGGTCCTGACCAAAAAAGAGAAATATACATTTGGTTCTGGTTTTCTTAGCGTTCACACTGCCATTTTTGTATTTCCATGGTGGTATTTTAAACAGATAACAACTCACAAGCAGCTTATAAAATGCGTAAAGGAGTCCAAAGAGCACCAGGAATGGCCAAACAGCACCAAAAATGAAGAAGGCGGTGGTTCCGACACCTGTACTACACTCTAATGGGCAACATAAGATCCTTGAGCATTCTGTCCTTTTTAGCGTCACATCTTGTAACATGACATCCTGTTTTTGGTTCTTTAGGAGTATTTAGTCCGTGTTGCATTCATATTCATAGTCTGCTTGTTTCGTGCACATCAGGGTTCGGATGGCATTCACACTTATTCAAATGAACCGCACTTACAGAACAATCGCACCAGAGTTCAAACCAAACAACAAACCCTTACTTTCTTTGTACTATCCCTTACAGAAACCTTGTTTTCAACATGAACATCTAATCAATTAATACTTCTCAGTTTTAATAGTCCCTTATAATTGAACAATTCTACATCATACTATGAAGGTTGGTCTGCCTAGCTGTCTAATTCTTTGTCATATTTATTATAAACATGTATAAAAGAGGATCATATCACTTCAAGTTATTGTTTATAAAGACACATGCACAGCACTTGCAAAAAAAGTGGTAGCCTGCCTCTCACAAGGTAGACGCTGTGAAGAAATCTGCAGAGTACCAGTAGGATTCAACCTCACAAAATCCAAACACACAAACATGTGCATTCAAAGAGAGCCTTGGAGCAACCTCTAGGACGGTCACCTATCCTCGGGAATCCAGCAGTGAGTTTTAGTGTCGTGGGTCTGGAGGCAAGGACCAGTCAACATTGTTCAAAAGCTCTCCCTCATGGTGCAACTATTAATTAGCCGAGCTGTTTGTTGATTCTAGATTGATGCGTGCCGCTCTCCGGAGAGAGATGTGGGACACCGGCGATGCCTTGATGCAAATCTCATCGACGGGACCTAGACTCCCAAGGCACGCTTTAGCGCTTTACATGGATGACACACAGGCGAATGCTTTTTAATGTGACAATGAAAATCATAATATTTAAAATGCAGATGCAATTTTTTGATGTTCACCCCTCGAAGCCTGGGGGACAGAAATCACCTGCAGCAATGAGTCATTGATACACAGCTTTTAAACAGGCAACATATAGATGAAAACACATTTCCTGCGTGGCGATAGGAGGGGTATTTTCACTAATGAATTTAGAATTTATCATGACTTTAAAGAAATGTTTGATGCTACACCAATTCCTAAAAAGTTAAGTATGCGCATAAATAGAAACATAAATATATTATAAAATAATATAAATATATTAGGGATGTCAAAATTAACCCGTTAACACGTGCAAGGATTTGTTTCAGTTAAACGCGTTAAAAATTTAACACAATTAACACAGCATCCGTTTTTTCGTCATAATTTGGCTATAGCGTTCCATTATATGATCACGCTCTTATTCACACAAATGCTTTTAAACCATTCAAAAAAAAACAGACAAACCAGAACTGTCTTTTTGACACACAAAGACTTTCGCCGCACAGACGCTTGAACAAACAACAACACACAGAATTATGCCAAAATGCCCAGTTTGTCGAGTATCCTCATAAGAGCAGTGTTCAATTTGTTAAATAATGTGTGAACTTAAAGAAAAAATGTTGCGTCCGCTCATGCTCGGCAGCGTCAGGTCTTAAAGTGACAGCAGCCTAATAAAACTGTTGCTGTGAGGTTTGTCATTAATGCTAATCAAAGAACAAAGGTAACAGAGAAAATTGTAGCTTGAAAAAGGATTAAAAGTCGGAAACGGAAGTTGAGATCGTCTTAATGTAATCTCCTTAATGTGACGTATATCCGAGTGAAAAGGCCTCTGAAATGAGAAAAAATGTAGGGTGGGGCTTGATTTCGTCTTTCGGGAATTGATTGGATCGTTGGAAGTTGGGCGTTGCTAACAAAACGGAGGCAGATTTGAATGCCAGTTTGCTCTCAGTTGTGGAGGATTATTCTCCACCGGACTCACCGCCTGTAACCTCACATGCAGCATTTTTTATTGAGGAGCCTGATGATGAGAACGAGGACGAGCAGCTACATTTTCCGGAAGAAATCACCCCGTATTCATACGAACCTCAGCCGGCCGCAAACCAAGATGACGCGGTGTCTGAGAGGCGACACAGAAACGAGACAGAGCGCGATAGCCCCGCCCTCGCGCAATAGCACATGACCGGGAGAGAAGAGAAGTCGTTTCGAGGGGGGAGGGGAGGTTAATGTATTTGATTAAAGATTATAATGGTAAATTAATTTAAAAAAAAATAAATGAAGTGCACAGATAAATCATTTATAGTAAACACTGTAGTAAAATTTGATTTCATGCCGTCTTTAATCTATATTTAATTTATAATTTATGCAGTGAAGACTGTAAAATGTTTGATAACTTTATTCAATTTCTGTATATTTCCACAGGTAAATATGACTTTTATTTAGGTTTTATGTAAATATTGTTTTAAGTTCACTTAAACTTAAAGTAGTTTTTTAAAGCTTAATAAATTTTGAAATTGATAGCTTTCAGTTATACTGTAATGTTAAATTTCTATAATTAATGTTTAAAAAATAAATAATTTCATAGAGACATCAGTAGCAGTATTGTAGCTGGCCTTCTTTCATAAAAAGATGCCATTAAACAAATATTTAAAATATATTTAAGTTGTTTCTACATTAATTTGGAGAGTAACTGTGAAATGAGTACAATTTAAAAATATAAAAACTCCAATGTTTTAATCACAATTAATTAGTTAATTATTTTTTTAAATCGAGTAACAGCACTAAAATAACTTAACTCTCTATATATATAATAACTCTATATATATATATATATATATATATATATATATATATATATATATATAATATATCTATATATAATATATATATATATATTAACAGTTATTCTTTTTCTCATCTTATTATTTCTCCTCAAATCATTCCCTTTAGAATGCAGCCGCAGTGTTTTGGTCTACTGTGCTCTGGTTGGGCTGAGTCAGGAACCACTCCACCTTCCCATCATTCCTAGTCCTTGCCGCCTATATCAGACTGACTTTGATGGACACATGGCCCACGATACTTGTCAGGACATTCTTTTGAAATAAACAGAAAAAAAATGTGGCATGTATGTGTACCCAGTTCCCGATTTCCCTTGACGTGTCTGAGAGAGATGTGTGTGTGTGTCTTTGTGTCTGAAGCAAGAATCTTTTGCTTTTCCCATCAGTTCCAGGATTAATGGTGAAAGAGTTGTAACGCAACGTTAAATCTGCTGCTGTCTGGGAGGACAGAAGCCGGCGAGTTGAAGCAGAGAGATGTCAGAGCAGATTTGGCCTAATTATGGTGCCTCTGTACTGTAGTTTATGATAATGAATGTGATGTACTTCATATTTGGTTAAATCTCAGGCACTACTAGCTCTAACCTTAGACAATCTTATTCACTTGGTGCAAAATTCTAAATACACCTTAACATTTGAACATTGCTGTTTAAATGAGGACATCTCATGTTATTTAAATAGCATTTGTAAAGGATCTAAAGAGGATCTAAGGAAAGCACCAGAGGTGAAAACATTGAGGAAGAAACATCTGCACCCCAAAATTCAGATTAGTGGAATAATGTGTGTTGTTGTGCCCTAGAATATGTTAATTGCTGGATTGCAAAATACAAACAAGAACAAAAACCATAAATGCTAACAGAGAATCACCAAATATTACATCCTTGCCATGATATGCAGAGGTTTACTAAGCCAGTACAGTAATGACTGCAGATAATGCACTGGTGTGAAAATTATGATAACGTACTATGAACTTCATCTTTGTCATTTAGTATTACGTGTACTAAACTCAGAAGGCTGTCCCATGTATGTGGCAGAAATGTGATTTATCTTCTCATTGTGCATGTACATCGTTGTTGTGTGAACATACCCTAATACAATGACTGAAGGGTTGATGGTAAATATTCTGTAATCAATCTCTCTATATTTTTTTCCTCTTTTGGAAAGTCATGGAATCACTATGGTGGACTATTGGAGCAAATGGGAATACAAAAAAAAATTCCTTTGGTCTCCCTTTCATCACTAGAAGTTCACTTCCACTTCTGATTATATTGTGCATCAGATATTTTTTTCCTAATAGCCTGGCATTATTTATTTTCCTTGACATAGTTCCAAAGCCATATGACTTTTTCATCGGTGGAGTACAAAAGAAGACATTTTGAAGAACTGTACATGTGTCTCTTTTTGTGTAATTACAGTGAAAGGGGACTGGGCTTTCAAGCTTTAAAAACATAAACTATCATAAGGTGGTACATGACTAATTAGTTAAATTCTTGAGAAGGTTTTGTGTGAGGAAAATACTAATAATTTGATTTGTTTTGCACTTATACAGGGTTTGAATGACATGAGGGTGTATAGAATTAAAATGTTAAACTCCTAAAGATCGAAATATTGCACATTTCTATTTGCTGACTGCACAATGTATCAGATAACCTATAATCCACATATTATTCAGACACCAGACAAACAGAGACCTACTTCATGTCAAAGTCAAATCCCGGCTCTTTAGCCAGCCTGCTGCCTCTGCTCTTAGATGTGCAGCAGACTTCACCTGAGATGACAGGTGAGTGTCCTGAAGCAGGCCAGACTCAACAGAGAGGGGCTGACCTGCCAACCACCTGTCACTCAGATGAGCCCGCTGCAGCAGCTCAATCATGCCATCTTTATCCCGCATGAATCAGTGTGACACATCACGTTTACATCAGAAAACCATCAAAGAGAAGCTGTAAGCTATTGAAATCAGCGGCAATGGGCATTTAAATAATTATGAATACTAATATTTTTTTCCTCAAGTGCTTCAATTAAACAGTGGGAAAATGAAAGGGAAGTTACATGGTGGTGGGTGACAAAAGATCACTACAACAACCAAGATATCCACGAAATGGATCCCATTAAAAAGCTTTTGGTTTTTCAAAATGTGTACTATCACACAACAGACAAGCAAGCTGAGGTAATAAACACACTCACTTAGAATACACTCCCAAAAATGTTTTATATTTCAGCAAATTTAATTGAATGGCCTTTACACGTTTTAATTGATTAAGGATTGTGCAATTAGTCAATTAAAATGTGGATTTTTTCTATTCATTGAAATGTGAAAAAAAAAACATTTTGATTATGTTATAAATTCCTTATATAGTTATATAGTCCCTGTGTTTCATTTTATATATATTTTAAAAAAAGTTTATTTCAAGAGAACTGAAATCCACATTGTTTAAATATTTAATACACATATATCAGTTATATATTTTAATATATTGCCCCCTAATTTAGCTTCAATGTGGTAAGCCAGATAAATTTTGTTAGCTTGTGTATCCAAAAAAGGTTTCAAAAAGTTAGCTTTACAGTATACTTTAAGAGTTAATGAGTAGATTTTAGTTTGAATGGATGCCCATTAAGTCTCAGGTATCCCCAGAATGTGTCTGTTAAGTTTCATCTCAAAATACCCACATACAATTTATTTTTGACTGATAGGAAAAACATGCTGTTTTCGTGCATGTATCTTTAAATGCAAATGAGCTGCTGCTCAGGGCGGAGCCTTTACAGCTCGTGCTTTAGATATTCTGGTTTTGATTATCAGCTCTATCGCAGTCATGCTCGACATTGCAGTTCTTCATCATCATGAAAGTTTATTGTCTGTATGTGTTTTAAAGACATGGTTTTCTAAACGCCCACATCTGAGGCACGTGCACAGAAAGCTGACTGTCAGATGGCGCATCCTGTGAGCATTACACACAAAGTTCTCTCTTATTGCACTTAAACTGTCAAAAACACACACAAAGTTTATAAACACAGTCGGGTATGTCTGTGAACGTAAACAGCAGGGAAAGAAATCGCATGTGTATATTAGATCTGTATATTAAAGTGAAATCACGTAATAATACAGTAGGCCTACCTACTGCTAAATATGTTGTTAATATAAATCAAAGAACAAAAGAAAAACAAAAAACACTCACTGTGTCACGTTACATACAAAGGACAAACAGGTGCGAGGACTCAAGTGCAGTGATAAGGGGGATTTATTTACAAAATAAAACATAAACACAAACAAAAAACCCACAAGGGGGTAAAACACATAATCAAAACACAAATAGACTTACACACATACCAGGCAGGAATATCACGGGGGAAACGGGAGACGTAGACATACAAGGATCCGACAAGGACTGCAAACACACAGGAGCTTATAAAGGGGAGAAATCAAGCAGGGAGTGAGGCAAACACAGGTGTGGCAAATCAACCAATAAGATAACAAGGGGAGGGATCAAACAATGACAAAGGCACATGGCCACACTAACAAACCCACATGTGCACACAAGACAGGACAGGCATGTGACATTACCCCCTCCTTAAGGAGCGGCTACCAGACGCTCCACTAGGGACGGGAGGGACAGACCAGAGGGGCACGGGAGGGACAGACCAGGGCGGCACGGGAGGGACAGACCAGGGCGGCACGGGAGGGACAGACCAGGGCGGGACGGGAGGGACAGACCAGGGCGGCACGGGAGGGACAGACCAGGGCGGCACGGGAGGGACAGACCAGGGCGGCACGGGAGGGACAGACCAGGGCGGGACGGAGGGGCAGACCAGGCGGGGCGGGAGGGGCAGACCAGGGCGGGACGGAGGGGCAGACCAGGGCGGGATGGGAGGGACACCAGGCGGGACGGGAGGGACAGACCTGGGAGAAACAGATAAGGAAGGGGAGAACAAGGGAGGGACAGGGAACACAAAGAGTTCAAGGGGCCGGAGTGGCCAGCAGAGTCCAGGCGGCCGGAGGGCCGGAGTGGCCAGCAGAGTTCAGGCGGCCGGGGGCCGGAGTGGCCAGCAGAGTTCAGGCAGCCAGAGGGGCTGAAGTGTCCAGCAAAGTTCAGGCGGCCGGGGCTGGAGTGGCCAGCAGAGTTCAGGCGGCCGGGGGCTGGAGTGGCCAGCCGAGTTCAGGCGGCCGGGGGCTGAAGTGTCCAGCAAAGTTCAGGCGGCCGGGGCTGGAGTGGCCAGCAGAGTTCAGGCGGCCGGGGGCTGGAGTGGCCAGCCGAGTTCAGGCGGCCGGGAGCCGGAGTGGCCAGCAGAGTTCAGGCTGCCGGGGCGGACTGCAGAGTTCAGGCTGCCGGGGCGGGCTGCAGAGTTCGGGCTGCCGGGCGGGCTGCAGAGTTCGGCTGCCGGGCGCCAACAGGGGTTCGGGCGGCCGGGCGCCAACAGGGTTCGGGCGGCCGGGCGGCCAACAGGGTTCGGGCGGCCGGGGCGGCCAACAGGGTTCGGGCGGCCGGGCGCCAACAGGGTTCGGGCGGCCGGGCGGCCAACAGGGTTCGGGCGGCCGGGCGGCCAACAGGGTTCGGGCGCCGGGCGGCCAACAGGGTTCGGGCGCCGGGCGCCAGCAGAGTTCAGGTGGCTCGGGGCAGAGCAGGGCGCCGTTGCGGCGCGGGCAGAGCAGGGCGCCGTTGCGCGCGGCAGAGCAGGGCGCCGTTGCGCGCGCGGCAGAGCAGGGCGCCGTTGCGCGCGGGCAGAGCAGGGCGCCGTTGCGGCGCGGGCAGAGCAGGGCGCCGTTGCGCGCGGCAGAGCAGGGCGTCGTTGCGGCGCTGGCAGAGCAGGGCGCCGGTGGCGCGCCAGAGCAGGGCGCCCGGGCGGCGCTGGAAGAGGAGGTCGCCGTTGCACCGCGGAAGAGCAGAGCGCCGGGCGGCACTTCCAGCACAGAGTCCGCCGGCACCGGGACCACCGGCACCCCCGGAACTGGGACCACCGGCACAGGGACCACCGGCACAGGGATCACCGGGATATGATCCACCGGAACAGGGACCACCGGCACTGGGACCACCGGCACAGGGACCACCGGCCCGGGACCACCGGCACAGGGACCACCGGCACAGGGACCACCGCCACAGGGACCACCGGAACAGTCACGGAGCGCTCCTTCCCTTTCCTCCTCCGCTTACGGACCACCGGTACAGGGACCACCGGTACAGGGACCACCGGTACAGGGACCACCGGTACAGGGACCACCGGTACACGATCCACCGCACAGGGACCACCGGAACACGATCCACCGGCACAGGGACCACCGGCACAGGGACCACCGGCACAGGGACCACCGGCACAGGGACCACCGGAACAGTCACGGAGCGCTCCTTCCCTTTCCTCCTCCGCTCGACCACCGGTACAGGGACCACCGCACACGGACCCACGGAGCTCTCGGATCGGGTCCTCGGAGGAAGGGAGTCCAGCTGGTCCACGAACTCCCAGAAGTCCGGGTCCCCATCCTGTCGACCTCCGTGGGACTCAGCGGCATGTCCAGGCAGAGGTTGAAGACCTCTGCCTTCTCTGCCTCATTTAGGTACAGGTGATGCACCTCTCTGAGGAACTGGCAGGCAAACTCTCGTACACCCGGCCCCTGTTGACGGATGTACCTCGAGTTTACCTGCCGCATCACCTGCACCTGTCTGTTCAGCTCCATTTCAGCTGAAGACAAACAACAAAAAAACAAAAACAAACACCTCCTGCTGAGTCCTCAAGTAGGTCGGATCCTTCTGTCACGTTACATACAAAGGACAAACAGGTGCGAGGACTCAAGTGCAGTGATAAGGGGGATTTATTTACAAAATAAAACATAAACACAAACAAAAAACCCACAAGGGGGTAAAACACATAATCAAAACACAAATAGACTTACACACATACCAGGCAGGAATATCACGGGGGAAACGGGAGACGTAGACATACAAGGATCCGACAAGGACTGCAAACACACAGGAGCTTATAAAGGGAGAAATCAAGCAGGGAGTGAGGCAAACACAGGTGGGGCAAATCAACCAATAACGAGATAACAAGGGGGAGGGATCAAACAATGACAAAGGCACATGGCCACACTAACAAACCCACATGTGCACACAAGACAGGACAGGCATGTGACACACTGTTCTTGATTGAATAACTTTAGTAGCGAGGAGACAAACATGGCAGCCTGTGTACATCTCACTCAGGGCGGAGTCTATAGGACAGTCCGTCAGCAGTTGTGGGCGGGGCCTTAGCTATGCGACATCACATTGCTCGAATCTGCAAACGGCTTATTCTGAGACGCATCTCATGATTTATGGGGATTAAAAAAGGAGTGGGTGGATTGTTACCATTATATGGTGGTTGTGTATGCACTGCCTACACATACTAATGTTCAAACATCATGTAAATTGAATTTTGCATAATAGATCCCCTTTAATATCTCATATTTCACTTATGTGGTGGAAATTGGCTTCCATAAGTTTGGGATGCTGCAGCTTCATCAACACTGATTTCATGACAGAAACCACATTTAGTTTATAGATATTACTATGCATTTCTTGAGGGGGTTTCATATTTCAAAGAGCTGTAAACATCAGAGGCCCGCGTTGTCAACAGATAAATGTATTTGCATAATTTTCGGCCGTTTTAGTTTCTCCAAGCAGACTGAGATTCATTTTATGCTGTGCAGAAGGTTATGACCTCATCTTATAATCTCTTCTTATTTGACTATAAGGGGGGAACACAGTTTGTGCCATATGGCGAATGATTACAACAATAAATCAGGTTCTGATCACCCATCGTAATATATGACAAAATTATGCACTGTTTAACTAAAAGAGAGAGCAGTTGTGATGACATTTCAGGACTTCATTTCCTGTTCCCTTCTTCAATCAGAGTTTTATTTCACTGTAGGGATTGGTCATACAGCTCACAAGCTAGATGCTAACTGATTAAAGGGCCGCAATTATTGGTGGAGCATTTACTGTATGTAAATGAGTAACCTTTAGGAGTCCTGCACATGGCTACAGTGCCAGATGGACGCTAATGGTAATGGGGTGGAGACTGACTAGAATAAATCTCAAACGGTCTGGACCCTAGTCTGCTGGTCTCCAGCCTGGCTCTCATGTGTGAGTACTGTTTAAGAAAGGTTTACATTTGTTGATGTAATATGTTCATATAGTCCAAATGTAGACTATTTTGGGGACATGTTCAGATCCCTGGTCCAATTAACAACTAAGTGTGCACAGTGATTCACGGTAACATTGTGCCCATTAGCAAGGGAATTACATTTGAGGAAACAGTTTGGTTTTTTCAATCTCAGTATGCAATCAGGTGCTTTGTCTTAACATGCAAAACAAAGGATCACTAAAAAAAACATAACCCGTCAGAGGTGTCTAATTGAAATCCTCCTGAGGAATGCGTCTCCTGGAAATAAATATTGAGCACAGAGACATAAAACCTGCTACGTGGCAGGACATGAGACGTCCGTTCCCCCTATGGCACTAAATTACCATGACAGCAAGTAGCTTTCCTATATTGCAAAGTGAGTGATCAGTATCATCATTTAAATAGCAATTTGGCAGTTAATTAAAGTGACCTTGGTTGTTCTGTGTGCATCAAAAAAGCAGACACCACCACCTTTCTTGTGCCGTCTGTGTGCGTGCTGTCAGAAGGACTGCTGCTCAATTAAGTCACCCTGGTGACACAAGTAAATTAGGCAGCTGTCAGGCCATGCTTCGCCTCTATTTCAAGGAAATAATATCATACAGACAGAGCTTTAGCAATCTAAGAGTAAGTTTTTCCTGTGCTTTTTTCCCGTACAGACAACAACGTTGTCAAAACGCTCTTCGTTCTCACGGATCCGCAAAAACAACTAAAAACCATAGACCGTATAAATAAATGGACGTAATGTCCTTGAAGTCACCCGTGGGTTTCTGAAAAGCATTTTTGTAGCCCAAAGTGGGGGAGCCGGTCGTCACCATCGTCGCAGCGCGTCACCGCACCATTCCTGGATAACCGCAAATGGGCAAAGAGTCAGAATGTGGGTTGAGCTGAGGTTCCTGGTTGAAAAAGTACATTTTTACAAAAGTTACCAACTGCAGCTTTAATGATAACAGTTCCACTAAAAATTATTTTAGTACTTTATTTAAGTATTAAATATATTTGAAAAAAGAAACGCATTTTTATTGCCAAACAGTCAATAAGTTATTTAAGTCTCACAGTACAATAAAACACAGTAAATTGTAAGCTGTACGTGATTGATTCACTGATTCCCAGTTGCACAGACAAGGTTTAAGCTAGTCCCAGACTAAAATGCATCTTTGAGCTGTTTTAACTGAAAGCAACTTGCACTGAGATATTTTAAAATATGTCAGTGCTATTGTTTTGTCTCAAGATGCACACCAGTAATGTTTTTTCTAAGACATGTTTATAAAGCGACTTACCGGTAAATGTGCTAATTGAACTAAGGCCTAATCCTGGCTTAATCTAAACCCTGTCTGTGAAACCAGGCCTAAGAGTAATTAATTTGGGAATCGGACTACACTGGTCATTCTGTATGTGTTTGACTCACTAAAAAAACCCGGCTCAGAGCAATAAGGAACAGTGTTGGAGGTAACGCATTACAAGTAACTCACGTTACGTAATCAGATTACTTTTTTCAAGTAACTAGTAAAGTAATGCAATACTTTTAAATTTACAACAAAATATCAGCTATTTTTTCAAATAAGTAACGTAAGTTTTCCCATTTATTGACTGACAGCTCTCTTGTCCCCATGTTGAGGGAAACCGTGAGTAAGTGCAGATGCGTTGTGTGTGCTGTACGTAAACATGATGGTTGTAGTAGTTCTAGAGTAAATGTGAACAAGTATTTACTCATCTCACTTGCACAAAAAAGATTCAGTATTCCTCAAAATGAATAAAATTAGTGAAATGCAAAATACTATGCAAACTTCCAATAATTAAATGTAAAATAAAACAAACATTTTAATGCATTTAATCTCACTTTATTGACCAATGTTCTTGCTGCCGGCCTTCGATGAATCAGTTAAACCATAAGCAAAAAAGATTTTTAGTTTTTTATTGGTGAAGTAAGTGTTAAAGGTGAACTTTTCCATCCGCTAGAGGGCGCCTATTCAAAACAAAGGCGTAGTTTGATGACGGCAAGTTTGATCACAGTATCTTGCGACATGTGGTCTTCACCTCACAGCCGGTGGAAAAGAATCGGGCAGAAATCATGCTCATGGATGTGATTCTTGACGTTACTGTCATATGAATCAGAGCAGGACAGAGTGTTGTGGGAGCTGAAGAAGGCTGCTGGAGCGATTGTTACGCAACAAACGGCTCGTGAGAAGCGGGACTTTTATTATGACGGGACACAGTTGCCACTCGCCGGCGCCTTTTCCACTCATGAGTATGAGGTAATGCAGCTCTGTTTATCACATTAGATACATTTAAAGGGGAACTTCAGCGCTGGGAAGATGAATCTGTATTTAAACTGGGTCTTTAATGTAGTAGAAATGTTTATTATTTTTGAATTTGGTGCCTTCTAGACTGAGAAAACACAGAAAATTAATTTTTGTCTCATGGGGATGAAAGATAACAATTCCCAGAATACACTTCGCTGCCCTGCGAGGCCACTCTAGGCATGGCTACTGGCTAGATCACTTGCCCACCGCGTTCATTTTCATGAAATCAGTTCAGTTAGAGACACTAAAATTAAAAACTGAACTTGTCTGTTCAACATAATGTGAGTGAGCCTGAGTGTCACGGCCGTCACGGCACAAACACAGTAGGAGTCAGATTACATTCATCACATGAGCTGAGCTGAGGTAATCGCGGGATTCGCGGCCGCATACATTCACAGCGCGTGATCAGTCTGGCGCATTTTCAGTTCATGTCTTTGGAAGCTTAACTTTCATAGGAAGTTCATTTGAAAAGTTGAAACACTCATTTTGCTTTCCACCGCTCCGTTTACAAGAATCTCCGAAGCTCCACATGTTGAAAACATGTGGAAACAGCACCTCCTGCTGGCTGTAGTCTTCAGCCTCTGGCCAAAAACTCCTCCGATGACACAAAATGACGATAATGGCGTCATCGGAGGATTTTTTCCAGAAATAAAATACATAATTCTCTCATCTCAGGGTGATATGAGGGGGGAAAGTTCGATAATTTGAATATACTACCGGGTTTCTACTGATACAAAGCTTAATGCTAATCGCTGAAGTAACCCTTTAAGTGTGTTTAAAATTATGTTACTGCAGTGAGAGTAATGCGTTTCTGCCAAATAAAACCGGAAACCGAGGGTAACACTTTACATTTTATATGTGGCTTTATATATGATTTCGATGCCGGGGAAATACATAAAGCAAATTTGCCTGTGAACGTTTTAATTTTAAATACAGGTAGATCTAAATCTGGGTGATCACTTATATCAATGTTATATATATCATCATTTCATCCAGCCCTAAAACTAGTTTTTGTCAGTGTTTATTTAACAACATAACATTAGGCAGAATATACAATAAATATTTGAGTTTAAATGATGAGTTGTCAATACAATGTATAACAATTTAGTGTGAAAGTGCCTTTACATTTGCCCAAAAATAAAACTTTTTTGTTATTTAATAACTTATTTGTTATTAAAACAAGCCTAGCCCGGTTAGAAAACATAATGCATTACTTTTCTTAAAAAGTAACTAAGTAACGCAATTAGTTACTTTTTAAGGGAGTAATGCAATATTGTAATGCATTACTTTTCAAAAGTAACTTTCCCCAACACTGTTCCGAAATCGTAGGCTAATACAATGTAGGGCTGCATCCGAATATGCACCCTTGCCTACTAGTAGGTGAAAAACAGAATGTGTATAAATGTATGAATTCACAGTATTTAGAAAACAAAAAGTGAAAAGTATACCCAACAGACTAATATTTTCGGTAAAACTTTGAAGTCTGCATCTAATGGACACTTTACTATCCCACGAGGCCACGGAAGAAGATTTGTGAATGCCAGTAAAGACTGACGCTGGTACTGGTCACATGACAATGACAGCATGGAAAATGTTGTAGTTCAGATTTCATTCATACTACACACATTCATAGAGAACCTAATTTTTTAATGGTCGTGTAGTAATTCAAAAAGATGTTCAAAAGCAGTTTTGATTGACTAAAAATACCTGATTTAACAGTCATTCAATCTGGAATTAGACAACACTGGTCATGCAGAATGTTTTTGATTCACTAAAAATAACCGGCTCTTAACAATCATTCATTTGGGAACAACTGGTCGCGCTATACGTTACTTAGAGTTACATGCAACTAACCCCAAACCGAACCAACCCCTATTTATAATTATTACTCGATTCTTAAATGTATACTTACACTGTAACAAAGACAAATTAAAATAAAGTGTAACCACAAAGTTTTGTAACTTGGGAGGGGTGAATGAAATTCAGAGTATCTCTCTATTTCAGTTTCAGATTGTTTTGTCACCTGATGTCAGGGTGTAATTCATTAGATCTGGAATCAAGACTCTCTGCACCTCTTAACATAGATCAACTTTTGACAGGTTAGAAACAGGATTTTTCCTCACCATCATTATTACTAAGCGATTTATGATGAGTTTAATGCTTTTCGGAGAGTGCCATTAAAAGGGAGATATAAAAATTGGATAGCATGAAATCACTGGGATTGCACATTAATGTTTAATGAAAAGTCTATGACAACATCTTTAAAACCCAATGGAGTGTATTTAACAATTAGTTGTATGGGATCGGGTTTTAGGATTGTTGTCTGCAATGTTTAAACTTACTCAGGGGCTTCAGAACACTATGAATTATTTAACAGAAATGCTAATGTTATCATTTTGCGTGCCTAATATCGTCTGCACATTCCAACTCACGGAGGACATTAAATCTGACAAAAGGAGTCAAAATAACCTTCATGAGGTGAAAATTGTTCGTTCAACGTTTATGTAAATACTTGGTTGGACCGTTGCACAGTTGGAAATGCATATTTCCCAGCCTGATTATTGAAACGGTGACAAGTGAAAACGGTGCCAACCAACGAGCAAGTAAATGAATGATGCTGAGAGTCTCAAGAGATCTTAAGAACATAACACATCTTAATGCTTGTTCCTGCAGCACAAAAAAACTGACCTTAAAATATGAAAGATTATCAATTGCACTGAGAGCCAACTTTGTGAACAATATAAAAGCTTCATCTCTAGAGACATAAGTGAAAAATAATTCATATTTATCACTTATGATGTATAATAATAGTAATAAAAGCTTTGAAGAGCTTTACTCATCTGACACAATAATATAATGTGAGGACTTTTTCAGCCTAATTCATATATATATTATTTTTTGTGATGGCAAGGCAAAAAAATTCGGTTCTTTTTAGAAAATCAAATATAGTTTAATTGAATACCCTCCCCCTCATTAAAGTCAATCTAGGCCATATGATACCCCAAATCTCAATGCTGTGTCCCAGACTTTTTGACCACCCAAGCTGTTCCCCTTTATTCCCTTCTTTTTTTCCGTGCCCAGCTTCAGAAAGACCCGTCTCAACAGGTAGCTCGGTGACACCCACAATCCCACTGACAGTAGGTAAATTGCTTGTCAGAAGGTTGCGTGATGCATCCAGTGAATTTTGAGAATATGCTTGAATACAAAGCCCTCCCACAAGCAAGTGATTCCTCACTAACTGTTTTTGATTAAAATGTCAATGAAGCTGCAGGCCCTTTCATTTTTCGGGTCCAGAGCTGTCCATCTACCCCAGACGGGCCTGGCACACTAAGCACCGTTTATCCACGATGAAGAGCATGTCATGTAATAATGATTGTCTCCGGGGAGCATTTAGAACGAAGGAAAATGCTGATTGGGACAATAGGCTGCTGAATCTCATTTGGGCTCCGCTGTGACAGGTGACTGCTGGTATAAACATGCATTTCTCCAAGGAATAGATCTGTGTTTTCCCTCTCTCTCTCTCTCTCTCTCTCTCTCTCTCTCTCTCCTCTCTCTCTCTCTCTCTCTCTCTCTCTCTCTCTCTCTCTCTCTCTCTCTCTCTCTCTCTCTCTCTCTCTTAATCATGTTAACAGCTGCATTGGAAATTTTGTTTCCAGGAGAAAAAGTAAAATATCCAGATGTAGGCATCATTATTGTGCATTCATAAACTTTAATCTTCACCGCAGGTTCCATGTCTCAGCATCATATATATCAACGGAAAAACGGGGGGAAAGGGGAAAAAAATGCATCTTGGTACATTTCTCTGAAAAGCAAAACTAAGAAAGGTGGTGGGGAACAGCTTACAATCGTAAAAAGGTGTCAGTTTCACTTTTTACATTAGATAAGCTGATAAGAGCATTTATTGTAAGTAACCCTAAATAAACCATGCTACAGAACTAGTTTGCTCTCATTGCAATCACCAAAGTTGCATTTTTGCAGGCAGATAACTTTATTTAGAAAATGGCATTCACAATAAAAGCAATTTTTCACAGATAGAACTGAACTGGTGATTCATTTTCAATGTGTTGGTGATTTGAGGTAAGTGAGTGACTATTAGTGAACTTTATACAAATCAGTCAAGAGAGTGCTCCTTAATATAATAAAAATAAGAAATATATGTTTTATTATGTATAATATAGTAGGCCTATAATTAGGGCTGTCAAGGGATTGATTTAAAAAAAAAAAATCTAATTAATCAAATAATTTGGTCATTAGTTAAATTAATCGCACATCAAATTTGGCTGAAACATTACCCCCCAAAAAATAATTTAAAATTATTATTGTGTAAAGCATCAAATAAACATTACAAAAAGTAACTTCAGAAATAAATGTTTTTGGGTGAACTATACCTTTAATGTGTTTTGTTTTTTATTTATGCGGAAATATGAAATTATTTTTTAAAGGGTAGCCTACATAACACACACAGTTTCTGGCAATCTCATGTTAATCTTGAGTACCCTATAGATTAGTATTGCATCT